>CM042997.1:9259890-10459890 GCA_023678885.1 Pogostemon cablin
ATTGGGCTGGGCCTCAATTGAATTTAATTAACCAAGCTTAGCCCAAAGCTTTTAATTAAATCCAATAATAATAATATAGTCCACTAAAATATTATTACTGCACTACCCGTCTAATCCCAAAATTATGTTCTGGGCTCCTTCTTATTATAAGCCCGATAGTCTCCCCATGTTTAAGATATTCAATGTCCATTAATTAATTAAGTTACTGACAACTCTAATTAATTAATATCTCATCCGAGAGTAGTACCACTCAACCTTATTATCATGCCGGAAATTAATCCACTTGCAAGATTTACATGATAAACCTTATGAGCTCCTCAAGGGGACATCATCAACCTATAACGGACATGGATTCCTTCTACAATCAACAGCACACCATAGATACAGTACTACTTCCCAACTCACCGAGTTTGTTGATTTAATACTTATAAATCTCACCCATTGATGAATCAAAGAAATACACACTGCCCTACGTGTCGAGGTTATTGTATAGGGATTAAGAGCACGAACTTCCATAATAACAGAGATCAAGTTCTACTATATAGTCAGTATAAGAAGAACGACCTCATGCGGTCCTGCTCAATACACACAAGTGCACTAATGTGATTCTATAGCAAAGACAAGCTAATACCAAACCACACTACAACCATACCGATAAAGAGTCCCCGTCTATCTCAGTTGTGAGCATCTGTTTATACTTTATAAGGAAACCGATAATATGATCTTCCGAGTGTTGTCGCACAACATATTATCTACAGTATAAAGTAAATGGACTATTGCATCATACATATAAAATAAATTATAAGATGCAATCATTTGATCAATGATTCTCATTTCAAATATTGTTATGACATTGTTCATACTAAAGCTAGACTTTTAGTATACAATCCAACAATCTCCCACTTATACTAAAAGATTATGCTGTCATGTCTTCTGCCATACATCTGATTCCTACTCCCACTTACACGACCATTAAAAGCTCTCGCCTTAAGGTCCTTGTAAATGGTTTACTAGGTCATCATCCGATGCAATCTAGGCGACAACAACCTTCCCCTCATTATACGATTTCTCGTAACAGGTGGTACTCGCGCTCCATGTGTTTAATTGCCTTATGGACTTGTGATTTCTTCAAGTTTGCAACTGCACCAATATCATCAATGTAAATTGTGATTACCTTGGGCAAACTTAGAAACACTTCAAAGTCCATCATGAAGTCTCTAGAGTCATATAGATACTTTGGCTGCCTCATAGGCTCCAATTCATCATCTTTCCATAATGGAGTCCGGAGTCTGAAATATATTTCTATATAACACTCCTCCACATTATGACTCTACTTCCTAAAATTAAACACATAACCTTTGAGGAGAATTTACTGCCGTCCAATCTGACTAAAAATTTAAATCTACGTAATCCACAAGAAGCAGTGAATCTGTTTAGTAAATCCACATATAATTTCCAGTCCTTCTCAGGCACTTTATATATGTCTTACTACAGTTCATCATTCTTGTTCCGGGTTACGTTGATACCCACTGTTCATGCATTTAGCAAAATAGATGTCCAACATCGTTCATAGCATTTCTTAGATTAAGCTTCCTTATTCGCCGAAGCATAAGGAACCGCTTTCATCCTCTTTATCTTCTTCTTGTGTCTCAAAGACACATTCACTTAGATAAATTTACATGCTAAACGAGTATGGACTGTATCATTTTATGAAACTTGAGATAAGCATAATATCCTTTCTTGTGATCCGTATTACCGTGATCAAAAGGATATAATTTATCTTTCTTAAGTCCTTCATCTCTAACGCTTTATTAACCGTACCCATACGCCCGATAATACTCTTTCATTGTCTCCAATGAGCAAGATACTATTTACGTATAGTACAAAAAACACCACCACGTTTTCGTCACTCTTTACAACACACAAGACTCATCCGCTCATTGATTTAAATCCATGCCACTGGATTACCTAATCAAAACAGATGCTTCACGATCTTAAAGCTTGCTTTAGTCCATCGCTGGACAATTTTAAGCTTACTATCAAAATGCTATTAGTACTTTGCAATGAATTACTCTGGTTGCTTCACATAGATGTTTTCCTCAAGACTTCCAATCAGGAAAGCTGTCTTGACATCTATTTGCTGTTCTTCATAATTCAATATGAGCAGCAATAAATAAAAGAATCCGGATCAACATAAGCATAGCTACCCAGCGAACATGTTTCCTCATAATCGAACCATTTCTTTCTGAGTACATCTTTTCGCAACATAGCTTTGCTTCCAAGATTTTCACCTTTCCGTATGATCCTCTTTTATTTCCCTTGACCACTTGCAATGGCTTTTACACCATTTTAGTGATCCTTTAAGCTCCAGACTTAATTTAGAATCCGTAGATTCTATTTCATCATACATTGCAATTTACTAAGATTCCGCATTTTAATCTTGTAGTGCTACGTCGTATTCGTGGGACAATACCATGTTTACTAGGGACCAAGTCTCACGACTCTCCCAAAACATATATTTTACGGGTTGTCAAACAATCCTCCCACTACGACCAGTCACTATATGTAATTGTGTATCAGTCGTGACACGCGTTGCAGTTTACCTTGTGGTATATCCTCTTGTACACTTGGTACTTATACTTAGTGTTTTCCTCTCACTTCCTTTAGAACAACTCATACATGGGCTTGTGATTTATTATTACATAGTCCTTTTCCAAAAATCTGGTGTTTGTGTTAATAGTCACCCTTCGATCTTTTGGACTAAATAAATCAACCTTCATTTTTCCAGGATGTCCCACAAACAGGCAAATGTCTTACGAATTACTGTTTCTAGGGCATATCCATAAAATAAATTTTAATTATTCCAAATAATTCATCATCTATCTAATCATAACCATAAGAGCCTAATACCTTCTACCCACCACACCATTTAGCTGGGGCATACCCTGTGTAGTCAACTTGAGATTTAATCTCAACTTCTGATTAATAGCTCCTAACTATCCCAAGAGGTTTTCGCCATCATGATTGAATCGTAATGACTTAATATATTTTCCATGACGCTTCACTGTACCAGCCTTACAATTCTTGAATTAATCAAAGAACTTAGACATGCAGTGCATCATATAAATATATTGGTTTCCAGAATAATTTTCGAATATTCATAACCACCTCTCGCCTGGATAATATTAGGTTCACTTGAATCAGAATGAACTAATTTCAACATATATATCTTTGGCTCTACACCCCACAGCCTTGAAAAGGCAGTTAATCATTTTTACTTCCAAGCAAGACTCGCAAGTCCGATAGTTTTCACTTCAGATAAACCTTACGGTCTATCGACTATCAACTTTTGAATCCTACATAAGTAAAATGAATTGGTCATAGACGCCAAATGTATGTTTAGTTCATTTCCGAAGGTTCCTTTCTCTTACTTATATTAGAAGATGCATTATTTAATTACTATTTATTGCATCTGTGGGATGTACATGATTCAAGAGTATACTTTTTATCCACCAACATACTTTAACGGATTATAGCCTCATTCCTCATTATTATGACCATGTCATTTAAATGAAATGAAGTATCCATCCGTTAATACATAGAAACCGAAATTAAATTCTTTTTATGAAACGTACGTAAAGACAATTTCTCATAATCAATTGATTATTCTTATCATGAGATAAATAAACAACTCCCACTGCAATAGCCACTACCTTTGTAGTTTTACCCATGTTATTAACAATCTTATCCT
Source organism: Pogostemon cablin (assembly GCA_023678885.1). Classification (NCBI taxonomy): domain Eukaryota; kingdom Viridiplantae; phylum Streptophyta; class Magnoliopsida; order Lamiales; family Lamiaceae; genus Pogostemon; species Pogostemon cablin. The sequence goes on from CM042997.1 coordinate 9,263,642, forward strand.
TACTCAGTAATAAACATTTAGTGATTCCAGTATCTACACAGTTCGTGTCAGTAGATGCCATCACTAATCATGTTTAAACAATTAGTAAATAAGATATTAAACTTGTTCACATCATGATGAAAAATGGCTTTCTTTTGCCACATGTTTTGTCAGAAGTTTCCCACCATATACAACCTTTCGTATTTCAGGTAGAACTTGCTCAAAACATCCAGGCAAATTGTGAAGAATAAATTGATTTAGGTTTCCCTTTCAATTTCTATTCCAAGCTCTTCCAATTCATTCATCAATTCAACCATGATCTTCTGCCTTTTTAATTTACTCAAGTATCCAAAGAGTTATATGAGACCATCATATTTCTATGAACCTCTCATCTCTTCACTAGAGACTTTAATAGGCATCATGAGACGTCCTTTGTGAGAATACACATGTATTTTCTTAAGCAGTAATTTTCAAAACCAAGATTCTTTTCTAATCATTTAATTTGGACAAGTAAATATAATGTCTGTTAGTTAATAATTAGTAAAATAAAACCATTCGAAATTCAGAGAATCTCAAATAAATATTCCGATCAAATCTTCGAATTTTATCCTTTTATATTGATTCCCTCAAAACAACATAAAATAAAATTCACCGACATCTCAAGCACCGTGAGTCTGCAAGCCACGATAGTGTGGACATTTACAAACCCGAACATTTACAAGAGAAGATTTTACCCATTAATTTCATTTGTCAACCTAACTTTATGACAAAATAATTAATAGTCGGTTCCTCTTTAGCCATGCAAATAAAAGCAGTGACTCCGATGGGGAGGATACTTATTATTTACATCTAAGTGTACACCATTATTTGACCCCAAGTCCGCGGCCCAAGCTTATGTGCCTTACAGATAGAGAAGTGCACACGCACTCGGATAACTTCCTACAGTCATCAATTACAAGTTTGTACCAGTGAACCGCATATAAACTCATCCGATAGGGAGGAAGGTCTAAGCCAACGCGCAAGTTCATATGCATCACATTACAAACGTAATTATTTAATGAAGTCTGTTCCAGCAATCCATGAATAAACTCATCCGATGGGGAGGAAGGCTCTAATGCCGATACGCAAGTCTATTCACATTGCTAACAAACCAATAATGGAGGCCGCGGGAATTTATAACCAATCCCCTCTCCCACTTAGTTATTTAACACCGAGGGTCTTAACATGCATATAATATTCCAGAATAAAATATACAACTTAGACATGCTTCTATTAACATCAATTTAAATAAATAAATCACATAGAACATGTCTGTCACATATACAGCAATAATTGACAATTAAATCAATTAATCAGTTATATAACATTAATTAATTGCATAATTAGTGGATCAATCAATTTGGGCCCAAGAGCAAAAAATAAGCACAAAATGAGCAGTAGATTAAATAATTAATCAAGCTCATTATCCATGGCCCATAATCTTAACCCAAAATTAAATTAAGTCCATCAAGCCCACTAGCACAAAATTAGTCCATTAATAAAATTAATTAATCATGCTAGACCCATTACTCACAATTAATTAAAACCAGCAATAAAATAATAGCCCAGCAGCCCATTACCATTTTAATTAAAATTTGGGCCCAACAGCCCAAAACCAAATTAAAAAAAATGTGCAGCCCACTATTAATCCACAGCCCATTACCATTTTTTAAAAAAAAATTGGGCCCATGAAATAAACCAGGCCCAAAAACAATTTATTAAAATTGAGCCCAGATCATCATGCTGCCCTATCTTCATTCCAACAGCCGCAGCACCTTGCGTTCATTCCCCTGCTGCCGACAACTGTCCAGACTGGTAAGCCTGAATCGAGCCTCTAATTCCACCGAAAACGCCGAGTCGACTGGCTGGGAACCACCATCGGCTCGCCCGTAGCCTGCAGTCCAGGTCTGTAGCTTCTGAACGCCGCGCCGGTCGTACCATTCTCCGCGTCAACAGCCATCTGCAGTCCTTTCGCGCCGCTGGTCGAAAATCATGGCTTGTTCGTCTATGCTGGCAGCAGCTTTCCGCCGGCACCATCTCGCAGAGTCAACGCCGCTGTGAAGCATCGCGATCAGTGCCGCCCCACTGCCAACCAGCCCGGAAAGAAGAAGCCCACATCTGAACTCTCCGGATCGTTAAGAGACTCGCCCGGAATCATCAGAGGACTCGCTCGGAACGCCGCGCCCAGCGTCCGCCGCTGCCCACCTTGCTTTGACTCCATCGCGGACTGCCAATCTGCAGTCCCATCCACCGTCTGGTCAGCCCAGATCATGAATCGACTCGCCTGGAGATGTACTGTTGTCGACGATCGTGGTTTAAGCGATCAGTCGATGCCGCCGTCTGGTCCCGCAGCATCGCCACCAGATTGTCAACAATCAACACCGAGAGCCGCTTCCCGTCGATGCCATCAGCGGCGCCGCGGAGCGGCCAGCCTCGCCGTCGTTAGGGCTTTGCCACCGAGTTTGTGTCATTAGCGTGCAACACGCAAGCCCGGCTAATGCTCCGCTTGAAACCTTGCTGCTGCCTTAATCCACGACTGGCTGCGGTCTTGTGCCAATGATCGTATACAGCCCCATCGCGGCCACGGAAGCGTACCAGTCACCAAGTCTTTCTTCCCTTCGTACTTTCGTACAAGCAGCCATCAACGTGTGTTTGTATAATGAGCCGTGTAATAGAACAACAGCGATCTTACTTCAGCCATCAGCCCTTAGAGTGTGTCTTTGTTTGTTCGATCAACAACAATAATAGATAGCAGAAAGGGATACAAGGACAAAAGGATACTCAACTCTTGTCATGCTTATTAAAAAAAATAGATTAAACAAATAATCACTAAATCCCTATCAAACATGCTATCCAACGACAATCAACACACATATGGCACGTTAACCCTTCCTAACGTCTCACGTTTCACCACGAAACCAACGCTCTGATACCAATTGTTGGCAATTGGATCGTTTGGATCAACGTGATTCGTTAGTAAAACAGGCAAACAATAACAGCGGAACCAATAAAATCGTTTACCGTACTTCTGGGTCGATGTAGAGGATGAACAGCAGTGAAGAACACCTCTGATCTTCTACCGTATGTCCCAAAGTCAACTCTGGCGTTGGGTGGTCAACAATCCCCAGAGTTCTCTCATTCTGCTCTCTGTTTTCTCCCGTGTGTCAAAAGAGGCACAGACTTAGGTTTAACAGGAACTGAGATGACTTATATACTTGGGCTACAGCAGGGACCAGGAGGAGAAATTGGGCTGGGCCTCAATTGAATTTAATTAACCAAGCTTAGCCCAAAGCTTTTAATTAAATCCAATAATAATAATATAGTCCACTAAAATATTATTACTGCACTACCCGTCCAATCCCAAAATTATGTTTTGGGCTCCTTCTTATTATAAGCCCGATAGTCTCCCCATGTTTAAGATATTCAATGTCCATTAATTAATTAAGTTACTGACAACTCTAATTAATTAATATCTCATCCGAGAGTAGTACCACTCAACCTTATTATCATGCCGGAAATTAATCCACTTGCAAGATTTACATGATAAACCTTATGAGCTCCTCAAGGGGACATCATCAACCTATAACGGACATGGATTCCTTCTACAATCAACATCACACCATAGATACAGTACTACTTCCCAACTCACCGAGTTTGTTGATTTAATACTTATAAATCTCACCCATTGATGAATCAAAGAAATACATACTGCCCTACGTGTCGAGGTTATTGTATAGGGATTAAGAGCACGAACTTCCATAATAACAGAGATCAAGTTCTACTATATAGTCAGTATAAGAAGAACGACCTCAGGCGGTCCTGCTCAATACACACAAGTGCACTAATGTGATTCTATAGCCAAGACAAGCTAATACCAAACAACACTACAACCATACCGATAGAGAGTCCCCGTCTATCTCAGTTGTGAGCATCTGTTTATACTTTATAAGGAAACCGATAATATGATCTTCCGCGTGTTGTCGCACAACATATTATCTACAGTATAAAGTAAATGGACTATTGCATCATACATATAAAATAAATTATAAGATGCAATCATTTGATCAATGATTCTCATTTCAAATATTGTTATGACATTGTTCATACTAAAGCTAGACTTTTAGTATACAATCCAACAGTATCCGTGGGTCCATTTCATGTTTGCGAGGGACCAAGTCTCACGACTTTCCCAAAACATGTATCTTACAGGTTGTCGAAGAATCCTCCCACTACGACAAGGCACTACACGCAATTGTATATCAGACGTGACACACGTTGCAGTTTACCTTGTGGTATATCCTCTTGTACAATTGGTACTTATACTTTGTGTTTTTCCCTCTCACTTCCTTTAGAACAATTTATACATGGGTTTATGATTTAATACATAGTCTCTTTCCAAAAATCTAGTGTTTGTGTTAACAATCACCCTTCGATCTTGTAGACTAAATAAATCACCTTCATTTTTATAGCATATCCCACAAACAGACAAACATTCAAATGAATTACTGTTTCTAGGGCTTATCCATAAAATGAATTAAGCAATTCCAAATAATTCGTCATCTATCTAATCATTACCATAAGAGTCTTATTCCTTCTATCCACTACACCATTCAGTTGGGGCATGCCCGGTGTAGACCACTTGAGATTTAATCTCAACCTCTGATTAATAGCTCCTAACTATCCTAAGAGGTACTCGTAATGATGATTAAATCGTCATTACTTGATATATTTTCCATGACGCTTCACTGTACCAGCCTTGCAATTCTTGAATTAATCAAAGAACTTAGACATGCAGTGCATCAAATAAATATATCGCTATCTAGAATAATCATCGATTGACGAATATTCATATCCACCTCTCATCCGGACAATCTTAGGACCACATAAATCATAATGAACTAATTCCAACATACATATTTTTGGTTCTGCACCCCTTTGCCTTAAAAAGCAATTAGTCATTTTTACTCCCAAGCAAGACTCGAAAGTCAGATAGTTTTCACTTCAGATAAACCTAAGGGTCTATTGGCTATCAACTTTTGAATCCTACTCAAGTAAAATGATCTAGTCTTAGATGCCAAATATATGTTTAGTTCATATCCGAAGGTATCTTTCTCTTACTAAGATTAGAAGATTTATTATTAATTACTATTTATTGCATCTATGGAATATACATGATTTAAGAGTATACAAATTGTTCACCAACGTACAATAACAGATTACAACTCTATCCTTCATTGTAATGACCATGTCATTTAAATGAAATGGAGTATCCATCTATTAATGCATAGAAACCGAAATCAAATTCTTTCTATGAAAACGTACGTAAAACAATTTCTCATAATCAAATGTCTACTCATATCATTAGATAAATAGACAACTCCCACTGCAATAGCCACTACTCTTGTAGTTTTACCCATGTCATAACAATCTTATCCTCACTTAGTAATAAACATTTAGTGATTCCAGTATCTACACACTTCGTGTTAGTAAATACCATCACTAATCATGTTTTAAACAACTAGTGAATAAGATATAAAACTTGTTCACATTATGATGAAAATGGCTTTCCTTTGCCACATGTTTTGCCAGAAGTTTTCCACCATATACATCCTATTGTAATTCAGGTGGAACTTACTCAAAAACATCTAGGTAATTCACGAAGAATTAAATTGATCTAGGTTTCCCTTCAATTTATACTCCATGCTTTCCCAATTCATTCATCAAATTAAATCATGATCTTCTGCCTTTTAACTTACTCAAGTATCCGAAGAGTTACATGAGACCATCATATTTCTATGAATCTCTTATCTCTTCACTAGAGACTTTAATATGCATCATGATAAGTCTTTTGTGAGAACACACATGTATTTCTTAAGCAGTAAAATTCGAATCCAAGATTCTTTTCTAATCATCTAATTTTGGACCAGTAAATATAATTTCTTTTAGTCAACCATAAGTGAAATAAAACTATTTAAAATTCAGAGAATCAAAAATTAATTTACCGATCAAAACTTCGAATTTTATCCTTTTATATTGATTCCCTCAAAACAATATAAAAATAAAATTCACCGACATCTCAAGCACCGTGAGTCTGCAAGCCACGTTAGTGTGGACGTTTACAGACCCGAACATTTACAAGAGAAGGTTTTACCCATTAATTTCATTTGTCAACCTAACTTTATGATAAAATAATTAATAGTCGGTTCCTCTTTAGCCATGCAAATAATAGCAGTGACTCCGTTGGGGAGGATACTAATTATTTACACCTAAGTGTACACCATTATTTGATCTCAAGTCCACTGCGCGAGCTTGTGTGCCTTACAGTTGGAGAAGTACACACGCGCTCGGATAGCTTCCTACAATCATCAATTATAAGTTTGTACCAGTGAGCCCCACATAAACTCATCCGTTAGGGAGGAAGGCCTATTGCCAACACTCAAGTTCATTTACCACATTACAAATAATAATTATGTAATGAAGTCTGTACCAGTGATCCATGAATAAACTCATCCGTTAGGGAGGAAGGCCTATTGCCAACACGCAAGTTTACTCACATCACTTACAAACCAATAATGGAGGCCGCGGGAATATTTACCAATCCCCTCTCCCACTTAGTAATTTAACACCGAGGGTTTTTACATGCATATGATATTCAGAATAAAATACGCAACGCTAGCATGCTTCTATTACGGCACATAAGGCAGTAAATCACAGAGAGTCATGCATACATATATAACAATAATCAATAATTAAATCAATCATTAACAGTTATATATTAGCGAATTCGATTGTTTGCCACTAGGCACGAATTTCAGCAAAGACTTCCAGACTATCAAATTTTTGAAATTTCCAGATTGTCCAATTTTCGAAACCATCGATATCGACCGTCATATCGTCTAGATTATCAAAATCATCGATATCGACGAGCAACCATATATAACAATAATAGATAATTAAATCAATTATGACAGTTATATATTAGGAATCAATTCAACATCCATATATAATAATAATAGACAATCAATTATAGCAGTTATATATTAGGAATTAATTCGACATCCATATATGACAATAATAGATTATTAAATCAATTATAGTAGTCATATATTAGGAATTAATTCGACATCCATATATAAAAATAATATACAATCTATTATGGCAGTTATATATTAGGAATTAGTTTTCCTAAAATTGGATGTCTTATCCAACACTCTAGCAATACATGCATATAATATACCAAATATAATACGCAATCTAGCATGCTTTTATATAAGACAATAAATCATAGAGATCAGGCATCCATATATATATATATATAACATAATAGACAATTAAATCAATTATGACAGTTATATATATTAGGAATAAAAACGCCTATAAATTTTAATATCTTGTCCGACACTCCTACTGTGGAATCGATGCCTTACGCAACAAGTAGGATTGCTTGTGCCCCAAGACGTCCATCGTCATATCCCACCGCCAATCATGTCAGGGAGCGCCCCAAGTGCCTTGACGAGCGCTCCTCGCCCGGACTGTCGCTCGTCCAAGGGCCTACTTGCATGGAACCAAGTTCAGCCCAACGCGCAACACCAAACTACATCAACTGTCGTTCGTAGTTCGAAACTGAAAGAACCTAAGAATCCAATCTCCATCGTCCAGAATCTACTACTGTAAGTCCTGAACAATCTGTCCAAATTACAGATCGATCTAACGGTTATTTTTTGAGAAACGGCTCTTTTCTCTTGACTGCGCAAAACAGAATTGCCCAAAAAATTGCTTATGTTTTCGGCGTATTCCCGACAACACAAAGCCCCAAATACGATCTTCACCGTTCAGAATATACATCCCATAATTTGAACGTGCTGACCAAAAATCAGCCTGATCCGACGGTTGAAACTCCGGTTATTGCCTCTGCAATATCACTGTGCTGGATTTTCTCTCAATTTCTTCCATCCATGTGAAATTGACGAACAGTTTTCGTCGAATCCTCTCACACACAACCATCAACGAACAGATATGATATAGGGTATATTTCACATAGGGATATTCATGGTTTGCGCAGTAAAACCAAAACCCTAAACATGCGATCCTAATTTCGAAAAATTAATCACATAAACCCTAGCCTAACGTGTCACGCTTCACCACGAAATCGAAGCTCTGATACCAATTGATGGCGCTTGGATCGTTTGGTTAACATGACCTGTTAGGGATTCATACGTTTCTATCACAGCGAAAGCAATAAATCATAGAAACGATTACCGTTCACCAAGGTATATTGATGAAGATTGATTCTCGCAGGCAGCCTACGCAGTCCCACGAGAATGGCCATAACTTCCTCGTCTGATGTCAGAATTGAGTGATCTTTATGTTCAGACGATTATCTCTTCGACGGCTTTCCGTCAGTATATTGATCATCAAATTCTGAGCACTTTAAAATTTTATATAAATTTCGCAAGGCGGCAGACAGCAGCAGCAAACTACCTTCTGATCTTCTGCCGTATGTCCCAAGTCCGATCTCGACGTCGTGTGGGCGACGATCTACGAGACCTCCTCAATCTGCTCTCAACCCTCATCACACGTGAATTAATTAATATCTCATCCAAGAGTAGTACCACTCAACCTCATTATCATGTCAGAATAAATTCCACCTGCAGGGTTTACATGATAATCCTTATGAGCTCCTCAAGGGGACATCATCAACCTATGACGGACACGGATTCCTTCTACAATCAACAGCACACCATAGAGACAACACTATTTCCCAACTCATCGAGTTTGTTGATTTAATTACATGTAAATCTCACCCATTGATGAATCAAAGAAATACATACTGCCCTATGTGTCGAGGTTATTGTATAGGGATTAAGAGCACGAACTTCCATAATAATAGAGATCAAGTTCTCCTATAAGTCAGTATAAGTCGAACGATCTCAAGCGGTCCTGCTCAATACACACAAGTGCACTAATGTGATTCTATAGCCAAGACAAGCTAATACCAAACCACACTACAACCATCCCGATAGAGAGTCCCCGTCTATCTCGGTTGTGAGCATCTGTTTATACTTTATAAGGAAATCGATAATATGATCTTCCGCGTGTTGTCGCACAACATATTTTCTACAGTATAAAGTAAGTGGACTATTGCATCGAACATATAAATAAATTATAAGATGCAATCATTTGATCATATGATTCTCATTTCAAATTAATTGTTATAACATTGTTCATACAAAAAGCTAGACTTTTAGTATACATTCCAATACAAAATGCATATAAAGTCCCATGAAAAAAGTGGAACAAGTGGAAAGGGTCATTCCTTGTGAAGAACGCTTTCGGAGATCAATTGCTTAAGCTATTTAACAAGAAGGAAAACATTCTTGTGGTTGAGCGTGAGAGCACAAGGCACTACTTCAAGAAGAAACTGTTGGATTGTATACTAAAAGTCTAGCTTTTTGTATAAATAATGTTATAACAATTTATTTGAAATGGGAATCATATGATCAAATGATTACATCTTATATTTTATTTATATGTTTGATGCAATAGTCCACTTACTTTATACTGTAGATAATATGTTGTTCGACAACATGCGAAAGATCATATTATTGGTTTTCTTATAAAGTATAAACGGATGCTCACAACCGAGATAGACGGGGACTCTCTATTAGGATGGTTGTAGTGTGGTTTGGTATTAGCTTATCTTGGCTATAGAATCACATTAGTGCACTTTGTGTGTATTGAGCAGGACCGAATGAGATCGTTCGACTTATACTGAATTATAGAAGAACTTGATCTCAGTTATTATGGATGTTCGTGCTCTTAATCCCTATACAATAACCTCGATATGTAGGGCAATATGTATTTCTTTGATTCATCAATGGGTGAGATTTACATGTAATTATATCAACAAACTCGGTGAGTTGGGAAGTAGTGCTGTCTCTATGGTGTGCTGTTGATTGTAGAAGGAATTCGTGTCCAATATAGGCTGATGATGTCCCCTTGAGGAGCTCATAAGGATTATCATGTAAACCCTACAGGTGGATTTATTTCGACATGATAATGAGGTTGAGCGGTACTACTCTCGAATGAGATATTAATTAATGAAGTTGTTAGTAACTTAATTAATTAATAATTGTATATCTTAAACATGGGGAGACTAACGGGCTCATAATAAGAAGGAGCCCATAACGTAATTATGGGATTAGAATGGTAGTGCAGTAATAATATTTTAATGGTATATATTATTATTATTGGACTTAAATATAAGCTTTGGGCTAAGCTTGGATACTTAAGCCCAATGGAGTCCCAACTCTAATTTCTCCTCCTGGTCCCTGCTGTAGCCCGTATATAAGTCATCTCAGCTATCCGGAAATCCTAATCTATGAGATTAATCATGCCTAACACTGTGAGGAGGGTGAGGGAATAGCAGAATGAGAAGATCTCAAAGATCGTCGCTCACACGACGTCGAGATTGGACTTGAAAATACTGCAGAAGACTGGAAGGTTGTTTGCTGCTGTTGTCCGCCACCTTCTACGATTTTTATAAAATCATACAAACTTCAGAATTGGACGTATAATATACTGACGGAAAGCCATAGGAGAGAGGATCATTTTGGCACATAGATCACTCAAATCCGACATCGGATGAGAGAGTTCTGCCAAAAATGGTGTGGCTGCGCAGGCTGGTAGCGAGAATTCATCATCTTCAACATACCCTGGTGAAAGGTAATAACGTTTCTTGTTTACTTGCTTCCGCTGCTTGTTAGAAATATATGAAACCCTAACGGTTTATGTTAACCAAATGATCGAACGCCAACAGAAATCTATGCAGTGCATAAGGACTATTCTAGACCACCATGAGCTAAATACTATCGTCCGGCTTGAAGACGTTAAAATTAGTGCTAGATGGGAGGCAACCCATCATTATCTTTATTGCTTTATTTAATGCTTTCAATAAGGATGATGGATTTATTTTTTTTGCAATTTTGGTATGTAGGTTGATTGTGCTCGTGAGGAAGATTCTTATTGGAGATACGAGAAGTGCTTGATTTGAAATGTATAGGTAAGTCACACCACTTTTTGCAAACTTAACTTGAAACTCTTGTTCCAATTTAAGTTTGGGGGGATATAGCATGGTGTTACATACTTTGTTTTGAAGGCATATACTTTTCGTATTTTTTGGGGCAATTTTAAAAATTTTTTTCATGAGTTTGGGATTGATTTTGGTCCGATTAGTTGTGTTGAAGTGCATAATAGTTCATATTTTTAATGATAATGTTGAGCTAATGGTTTTGATGAGTTGTTGAGCATGAATGAAGTGTAGTGGAAGCACAAATTGAACCACGAGATCAAGTCGATATTCATTGTGCAGTCAATCTGGAAGCTCGTGCCAATCATTTCCACTACCAAATGCCTATTGAGGGATTTCACTCTATATTTTATCACTTCTAGTTGCTTGACATGAATTTATATTGATTTGGATTGTTGTGATTAGCATGTTACTTCATGTGTTATATTTGTGGGAGGTTTATTTTCGTAATGTAGGATTTTCTTTTCAATTAAGATAGGGATGTTGTGAGCTTACTTGATCATGGATGATTTGAATGTGTGCTTAAATTTCTAATGATGATGGTTATTTGTATTTTCGTATGTTATGTGTTTTTGTATTGTTTCTTGTTTCGTGAATCTTTTCTTTTATGTGTTATGTGTGTTTTTATTCTTGTTTAGGGATGTTTGGTGGTTTGTTTTAGGGATGTCTTGAGTCATTTTTTGAATGTGAGTGATGACATGTTGTTATGATAAGTGATGACAAGTTATGATTAAGAATCTCTACACTTTCAAATTTTTACATGTTCTATTTAACTTGTTCAATTTAGAGATGAATGTGGTGTAATAAGTTGTTTAAGGTCCGAGCATAAGCTTGTGAGCATTTGAGCCTCAACCGTGCATACATGGTTATTCTTTATGAGTGGATTGGTTGTGTTTGATAAGCTAGAACTTGCTCAAGGACTACGGGAACGAGCCCGATTAGTGGAGATTAGTGAGATGATTTAAGGTCATCCTTGTTATTTATAATCATTGCCATATATTTTCCTACCATAAACATCATCCCTAGTCAACCACTTTGAGCATTAAGGCTTATTTATTGTGATATAAGCACATTACAATCCTTAATTACCCACGTGAGCCTTATATATTTACCCTTTTGTGTGAGTGATTGAGGAGATGTAGTCTAGAAAGGTTTGATAAGTTATTGTGCAAAAGAAGAAAGGAAATAGTAAACAAGCAAGAAAGAAAAAGGATGAAAAGAGCTCAAGAAAGAATGGACATGCAACATCAAAGCAAGAAAATGAGCAAAACAACAACAATGTGCTCAAGTATTTAAAAGTCCGAGAAGGAAGCATGATTTATAAGAAGCTTGATGGGTATTTTCTCAACACACAATTTTAATTCCCAAGTATGAAGGATATCAATTGTAGTTTCGAAGGTGACCAAGTTAAATATCGAATCCACGGGACGGTTAAATATTACTTTAGTTATTTTCTAGCAATTATGACTATGTTGAGAATTGTAATTGTTGGTTTGTAAACTCAGTAACAACTAAAATAGCAAATAAATAACAAGAACAAGAAAATAGTTGTTGTGATCAAATAAGATGTTAGGTAGTTCGTCAGGCCATCTAGTTTCATTCATTAATTCATACTTTCGTGTGTCGATGTCCGACTCTGCCTTGTGGTTTATGGACGCATCGCTAGACCATGCAAATCTATTCTATAGACACAAATAAATAAGCTTTTGACACGTGTGAGTATCCTCAGAGCAAGACGTATACTTTACCTCCCTTTCTAGGTATTATCATAATCAATTATTTCCCGTGCACTTAGTACTCTAACCCGATTTGATCTCCCTTTTTAGGTACTATAAAGTTATACTCTTAATTCTACTTGTTAACCCAAATTCAATTCAATTAACAAATATTCATATAAGACAGTTCTAATAAAATCTCGGAATCCCTTCACTTAGAATTATAACAATAAACCCTGCTCATTAGTGAACGCACTCAATCAATAACCATGTTATGCATTCAGACTCTACACAACGATTATTGATGCACAAAACTGTTGGATTGTATACTAAAAGTCTAGCTTTTTGTATGAACAATATTATAACAATTAATTTGAAATGAGAATCATATGATCAAATGATTGCATCTTATAATTTATTTATATGTTCGATGCAATAGTTCACTTACTTTATATTGTAGATAATATGTTGTGCGACAACACGCGGAAGATCATATTATCGGTTTCCTTATAAAGTATAAACTGATGCTCACAACTGAGATAGACGGGGACTCTCTATCGGGATGGTTGTAGTGTGGTTTGGTATTAGCTTGTCTTGGCTATAGAATCACATTAGTGCACTTGTGTGTATTGAGCAGGACCGCTTGAGATCGTTCGACTTATACTGACTTATAGGAGAACTTGATCTCAGTTATTATGGAAGTTCGTGCTCTTAATCCCTATACAATAACCTCGACACGTAGGGCAGTATGTATTTCTTTGATTCATCAATGGGTGAGATTTACATGTAATTAAATCAACAAACTCGATGAGTTGGGAAGTAGTGATGTCTCTATGGTGTGTTGTTGATTGTAGAAGGAATCCGTGTCCGTCATAGGTTGATGATGTCCCCTTGAGGAGCTCATAAGGATTATCATGTAAACCCTGCAGGTGAAATTTATTCCGGCATGATAATGAGGTTGAGTGGTACTACTCTTGGATGAGATATTAATTAATTGAGTTGTCAGTAACTTAAATTAATTAATGGACATTGTATATCTTAAACATGGGGAGACTAACGGGCTCATAATAAGAAGGAGCCCAAAACGTAATTTTGGGATTGGTACGGTAGTGCAGTAATAATATTTTAGTGGAATATATTATTATTATTGGACTTAAGTATAAGCTTTGGGCTAAGCTTGGATACTTAAGCCCAATGGAGGCCCAACCTAATTTCTCCTCCTGGTCCCTGCTGTAGCCCATGTATATAAGTCACCTCAGTTTGTTCTAAACCTAACTCTGCGCCTAACATATGAGAGAGAGAGTGAACAGCAGATTGAGTAGGTCTCGTAGATCGTCGCCCACACGACGTCGAGATCGGACTTGGGACATACAGCAGAAGACCGGAAGGTCGTTTGCTGCTGCAGTTTGTCATGTTCCAAAATTCATATAAAATCGTACATTTCTTCGATTTTGATGTATTATATACTGATGGAAAGCCGTCGAAGAGAGAATCGTCTGAGCACAAAGATCACTTAATTCCGACATCAGAAGAGGAACTTATGGCTATTCTCGTGGGACTGCGCAGACTGCCAGCGAGAATTCAACCTCTACATCAACCCTTGGTGAAAGGTAATGCGTTTCATGTTTACTTGCTTCCGCTGCTTGTTAGAAATACATGGAACCCTAACGGGTCACGTTAACCAAACGATCGAGTGCCAACAATTGGTATCAGAGCTTCGGTTTCGTGGTGAAGCGTGACACGTTAGGCTAGGGTTTATGTGATTAATTTTTCGGAATTAGGATCACATGTTTAGGGTTTTGGTTTTATTGCGCAAACCATGAATATCCCTATGTGATATATACCCTGTATCATATCTATTCGTCCATGGTTGTGTGTGAGAGGATTCGACGAAAACTGTTCGTCAATTTCACATGCAAGGAAGAAAAAGAGGGCAAAAAATTGAATCACGTTTTTGAGAGAAAATCCAGCGCAGTGATATTGCAGAGGCAATAACCGGAGTTTCAACGGTCGGATTGAGCTGTAATTTGGTCAGCACGTTCAGATCTTGTGGATATACATTCTGAACGGTGGAGATCGAATTTGGAGCTTTTTCGTGCTAGGATTACGCTGAAAATAGAAGCAGATTTTTGGGCGATTCTGTTTTGCGCAGTCGAGGGAAAAGAGCCTTTTCTCACAAACTAACCGTGAGATCGAGCTGTAATTTGGTCAGTACGTTCAGACCTTATGGATGTACATTCTGAACGGTGGAGATCGAATTTTGAGCTTTTTATTGCTGGGATTACGCTGAAAACAGAAGCAGATCTTTGGGCGATTCTGTTTTGCGCAGTCGAAGGAAAAGAGCCGTTTCTCACAAAATAACCGTTGGATCGACCTGTAATTTGGACAACATATTCAGGACTTACAGTAATAGATTCTGGACGGTGAAGATTGGATTCTGAGAGTTTTGCAGTTTCGAACTACGAACGACAGTTGGTGTAGTTTGGTGTTGCGCGTTGGGCTGAACTTGGTTTCATGCAAGTAGGCCCTTGGACGAGCGACAGTCCGGGCGAGGGGCGCTCGTCAAGGCACTTGGAGCGCTCCCTGACACGATTGGCGGTGGGATATGGCGATGGACGTCTTGGGGCACAAGCAATCCTGCTTGTTGCGTAAGGCATCGATTCCACAGTAGGAGTGTCGGACAAGACATTAAAATTTAGAGGCGTTTTTATTCCTAATATATATAACTGTCATAATTGATTTAATTGTCTATTATTGTTATATATATATGGATGCCTGATCTCTATGATTTATTGTCTTATATAGAAGCATGCTAGATTGCGTATTATATTTGGTATATTATATGCATGTATTGCTAGAGTGTTGGATAAGACATCCAATTTTAGGAAAACTAATTCCTAATATATAACTGCCATAATAGATTGTATATTATTGTTATATATGGATGTCGAATTAATTCCTAATATATGACTGCTATAATTGATTTAATAATCTATTATTGTCATATATGGATGTCGAATTAATTCCTAATATATAACTGCTATAATTAATTGTCTATTATTGTTATATATGGATGTTGAATTAATTCTTAATATATAACTGACATAATTGATTTAATTATCTATTATTGTTGTATATGGTTGCTCGTCGATATCGATGATTTCGATAATCTAGACGATATCGACGATCGATATCGATAGTTTTGGAATGTTGATAATCTTGATATTTTTCGAATATTTGATAATCTAATCGATATCGATGATTTTGATAATCTGGACGACATCGACGGTCGATATCGATGGTTTCGAAAATTGGACAATCTGGAAATTTCAAAATTTTGATAGTGTGAAAGTCTTTGCTGATATTCGTGCCTGATGGCGAACAATCGAATTCGCTGATATATAACTGTTAATGATTGATTTAATTATTAATTATTGTTATATATGTATGCATGACTCTCTGGGATTTACTGCCTCATGTGCCGTGATAGGAGCATGCTAGAATTGCGTATTTTATTTTATGAATATTATATGCATGTAAAAACCCTCCGTTTTAAATAACTAAGTGGGAGAGGGGATTGTTAATTAATTCCCGCGGCCTCCATTATTGGTTTGTTAGCAATGTGAATAAACTTGCGCGTCGGCATTAGAGCCTTCCTCCCCATCGGATGAGTTTATTCATGGATATTGCTGGAACAGGCTTCTTTAAAATTATGTTTGTAATGTGATGCACATGAACTTGCACGTTGGCTTAGACCTTCCTCCCTATCGGATGAGTTCATGTGCGGATCACTGTACAGACTTATAATTGATGACTGTAGGAAGTTATCCGAGCGCGTGTGTACTTCTCCATCTGTAAGGCACATAAGCTTGGGCCGCGGACTTGGGGTCAATTAATGGTGTACACTTAGATGTGAATAATAAGTATCCTCCCCATCGGAGTCACTGCTTTTATTTGCATGGCTAAAGAGGAACCGACTATTAATTATTTTGTCATGAGGTTAGGTTGACAAATGAAATTAATGGGTAAAACCTTCTCTTGTAAATGTTCGGGTTTGTAAACGTCCACACTATCGTGGCTTTCAGACTCACGGTGCTTGAGATGTCGGTGAATTTTAATTTTATATTATTTTGAGGGAATCAATATAAAAGGATAAAATTCGAAGATTTGATCGGTGTATTTATTTATGATTCTCTGTAATTTCAAATGGTTTTATCTCGCTTATTGTTGACTAAAAGAAATTATATTTACTGGTTCAAAATTAGATGATTAGAAAAGAATCTTGGTTTTGAATTTTACTGCTTAAGAAAATACATGTGTGTTCTCACAATGGACGTCTCATGATGCCTATTAAAGTCTCTAGTGAAGAGATGAGAGGTTCATAGAAATATGATGGCCTCATGTAACTCTTCGGATACTTGAGTAAGTTAAAAGGTAGAAGATCATGATTTAATTTGATGAATGAATTGGGAAAGCATGAAGTATAAATTGAAGGGAAACCTAGATCAATTTAATTCTTTGTGAATTGCCTAGATGTTTTTGAGTAAGTTCCACCTGAATTACAATAGGATGTATATGGTGGAAAACTTCTGGCAAAACATGTGGCAAAGGAAAGCCATTTTCATCATAATGTGAACAAGTTTTATATCTTTTTCACTAGTTGTTTAAAACATGATTAGTGATGGCATTTACTGACACGAAGTGTGTAGATACTGGAATCACTAAATGTTTATTACTAAGTGAGGATAAGATTGTTATGACATGGGTAAAACTACAAGAGTAGTGGCTATTGCAGTGGGAGTTGTTTATTTATCTTACGATATGAATAAACGTTTGATTTTATGAAATTGTCTTTACGTACATTTTCATAGAAAGTATTTGATTTCGATTTCTATGCATTAATAGATGGATACTCAATTTCATTTAAATGACATGGTCATTAAAATGAATGATAGAGTTGTAATCTGTTATGGTACGTTGGTGAACAATTTGTACACTCTTAAATCATGTTTATTCCCTGGATGCGACAAATAGTAATTAATAATGAGTCTTCTAATCTAGTAAGAGAAAGGTACCTTCGGAAATGAATTTCCCACCTTAATGGTGTGACGAATAGAAGGAATAGCACTCTTATGGTAGTGATTAGATAGATGATGAATTATTTGGAATTACTAAATTCATTTTATGGATATGCCCTAGGAACAGTAATTCGTAAGAATGTTTATCTATTTGTGGGATATCCTAGAAAAATGAAGGATGATTTATTTAGTCCACAAGATCGAAGAGTGATTGTTAACATAAACACTAGATTTTTGGAAAAGGACTATGTAATAAATCAAATAACAACCTCAAGAATTAATGTTACTAAGGAAACCACTAGAGTTGGGAGAAAGACAATTCAGATGATTATATAGTTTTCTCCTGAATAATGAGGACACTATGAAATTAATGGTATAACATTCAAACAATATTCATCAAGCCATGCAAGGTCCAAATACTTGAAAGTGGGTTAATGTTATAAGTTATGAGTTTAAATCAATACAAGATGATCAGGTTTGCATCTTGATAAAGGATTATACTCAAAATGAAGGCATTGTTTTAAAGAACTTTTTATCCGGTTTCTAAGAAAGACTCTTTCAAGATAATCGTGATATTAGTAGTACATTTTGATCTTGAATTATATAAAATGGATATAAAGATAATGTTTTTTAAGGGTAATGTTGATTACACGATCTCAACGGTCTAAGAACTAAAAGGAAATCCATCTATCAATTCAAGTTTATCTTTCACATAGAGGAATCACAACTATCGTCATGATGTAATTGTCTTACTTGGTTTTGAGACAAATATAGATGATTGTGTGATTCACTGGGAGAATGTTTAAGTTAAATTAAGGGAGACAAGTGCAGTCACAATCAAGTGCCATAAAGTTAAACTAAAGATTTAAGAAATGTAGAAATATTCTATATGTTTTGGCTATTGGAAGTTGTTGTATGATAAAGTTTGAACAAGACCTAATTTGTTTTTCGTTATTGGTATATTAAGCAGATACTTAAATAACTCTAGTATGGATCTTTATAAAGTATTTATAGAGAACTAAGGATAACATGCTTGTACATCAGGGATCAGATTTGTTAGAGATTATAAGGAATTCTGATTCTGAGTTTGTTGGATGCCAATAAAGTATAAGATCCACTTCAGGCTATATATTTTGTTGGTCTGGAGAGCTATACATACAAGTAAAAGTGTTAAGCAAATACTTGTAGTTTTGGATTGTATACTAAAAGTCTAGCTTTAGTATGAACAATGTCATAACAATATTTGAAATGAGAATCATTGATCAAATGATTGCATCTTATAATTTATTTTATATGCATGATGCAATAGTCCATTTACTTTATACTGTAGATAATATGTTATGCGACAACACGCAGAAGATCATATTATCGGTTTTCTTATAAAGTATAAATAGATGCTCACAACTGAGATAGACGGGGACTCTCTATTGGTATGGTTGCAGTGTGGTTTGGTATTAGCTTGTCTTGGCTATAGAATCACATTAGTGCACTTGTGTGTATTGAGCAGGACCGCCTGAGATCGTTCGACTTATACTGACTTATAGAAGAACTTGATCTCTGTTATTATGGAAGTTCGTACTCTTAATCCCTATACAATAACCTCGACACGTAGGGCAGTATGTATTTTTTTTATTCATCAATGGGTGAGATTTATAAGTATTAAATCAATATACTCGGTGAGTTGGGAAGTAGTGCTGTCTCTATGGTGTGCTGTTGATTGTAGAAGGAATCCATGTCCGTCATAGGTTGATGATGTCCCCTTGAGGAGCTCATAAGGTTTATCATGTAAATCTTGCAAGTGGATTAATTTTCGGCATGATAATAAGGTTGAGTGATACTACTCTCGGATGAGATATTAATTAATTTGAGTTGTCAGTAACTTAATTAATTAATGGACATTGTATATCTTAAACATGGGGAGACTATCGGGCTTATAATAAGAAGGAGCCCAGAACATAATTTTGGGATTGGACGGGTAGTGCAGTAATAATATTTTAGTGGACTATATTATTATTATTGGATTTAATTAAAAGCTTTGGGCTAAGCTTGGTTAATTAAATTCAATTGAGGCCCAGCCCAATTTCTCCTCCTGGTCCCGGCTGTAGCCTAGTATATAAGTGAACTCAGCTTCCTGGAACCCTGATAATTCCTGCGCCTCTTTTGGTGTGAGAAGGGAATGAAGCAGATTGAGAGATCCTGCAGACTGTTGCCCATACAACAGCATGATCACACTTGGGACATACAGTAGAAGATCAGATGTAGTTCTCTGCAGTTCATCCTCTACACCAACCCAGAAGTACGGTAAACGATTTAATTGCTTCCGCTGCTAATTGTTTGCCTTAAATCCTAACGATCACGTTTGAACCACA
Organism: Pogostemon cablin; assembly: GCA_023678885.1. Lineage (NCBI taxonomy): Eukaryota > Viridiplantae > Streptophyta > Magnoliopsida > Lamiales > Lamiaceae > Pogostemon > Pogostemon cablin. The sequence goes on from CM042997.1 coordinate 9,283,911, forward strand.
CGATCCAATTGCCAACAATTGGTATCAAAGCATTGGTTTTGTGGTGAAACGTGAAACATAAGATTGGGTTTTTGTGATTATATGATTATATGATATGATCTGGTTGTAATCACATTATTCCTGATGCATTTTTTTGTGATATATTATCGCTAGTGAGATAGTTCTTTTTTGGGGTTTGTTTAATATTGATTAATCCATGAATCCCTATTTGACTAATCTGGTGTTATTGATCGCTGATGATTAAATTCGCTGGTCACCCTATTTGCTTCTGTGATGATCTCTTATGAACAGATTTATCACACGCACACACACGGTGATGGTACGCCTTGCCCACTCATCGGCACGACCCTGAACGGGACTGAGGACCAAGAAGTGCGAAAGGCAGCAGATTCAGGGCGAGGCTGGGCTGCACGATGTGCAACAGAGGTGCCGAGAGGCGGTGACTGGGCACGTCGACTCAGACAGAGCCACCGATGTGGAACCAGATGACGGCGTTGACTGGGTTGGCGTGAGCAGCTGATAGGGATCGTCAATGGCGATAGCATAAGGATGCATCCCTGGGGAGTCGGGAAGATGGCTGGTAACTTGCAGCGGCGTCGGAGGTGACTCAGCAACGCTTCTGGTCGATTCTGAAACTGCTTCTGAGCGAGCCTGTATCAGTCCCGATCGCGACCGCCATAGTTTCGGGCGAGCCCATTGCAGATTCCAGGCGGGATGGCTAGAGGCTCCGGCCATTTTCAGTGGGCGGATCCCAAGCGAATCGACTGGACGATCCAGTGCGATTCACGGAGAAGTCGTTCGATTGAGGCTCAGCTTCATCTCGGTCGATTCAATGTCTGTCGTCGCTGCTTCGTGGGACAGCGCTGGGAGTCGGACCTGCAGCAGCGTCGGATCTGAAATGGCAGAAGGGTGAGGGTGACGGCGGGCGCAAGCTGGGTCATCGGCGAATCTCCGGCGGGCTGACGGAGCTATCGCAGAGAGCAGCGCCGCCGGTGTGCCCTTCCCGTGTCTGCTGCCGAGTGCAATCGGATTGCGGCTGGTGAGGAATAGGGCAGCAGTTTGTGATGTTGGGCCTTTTAATTATTTATGGACTGTTGGCCCAATTTTTCTTGTGGGGGTGCCTGATGGGCTCAATTTAATTGGTTTTGGGCTCCCTGCTAGGCTCAATTTTAATTTGGTTATGGGCTGTTGGGCCTATATTTAATTAAAATGTTGTGGGCTGTTGATGTTGGGCAAATTTAATTGCCTGATGGGCCATATACAATAATTAATAAAGGCTGCTCAATTAATTTTAGTTTGGTTTTGGGCTGCTGGGCCCAATTTTAATTAAAATGGTAATGGGCTGCTTGGCAATATTAATTGCTGGATTTAATTAATTGTGGGTTTGATGTTGGGCCAGGTTAAATATTGGGCTAGACCTTAATGCATAAATTGGCAGGGTAAATGGGCTTAATTATTTAATTAATGGGCTGCTCATTTTATGCTAATGATGTTTGGGTCAGCTGGGCCTATTTAATTGATCCAACCTATTATGCAATTAATTAATGTTATACAACTGACTAATTGATTTAAATTATTGTTGTATATGTATAAGACATGTTCAATGTAATTTATTGCTGTTAATAGAAGCATGTCTAAGTTGTATATTTTATTCTGGAATATTATATTCATGTTAAAAATCCTCGGTGTTTAAATAACTAAGTGGGAGAGGGGATTGGTAATAAATTCCCGCAGCGTCCATTATTGGTTTGTTAAGCAATGTGAATAGACTTGCGCGTCGGCATTATAGCCTTCCTCCCCATCGGATGAGTTTTATTCATGGATTGCTGGAACAGACTTCATTAAATAATTACGTTTGTAATGTGATGCATATGAACTTGCGCGTTGGCATAGACCTTCCTCCCTATCGGATGAGTTTATATGCGGTTCACTGGTACAAACTTGTAATTGATGACTGTAGGAAGTTATCCGAGCGCGTGTGAACTTCTCTATCTGTAAGGCACATAAGCTTGGGCCGCGGACTTGGGGTCAAATAATGGTGTATACTTAGATGTAAATAATAAGTATCCTCCCCATCGGAGTCACTGCTTTTATTTGCATGGCTAAAGAGGAACCGACTATTAATTATTTTGTCATATAGTTAGGTTGACAAATGAAATTAATGGGTAAAATCTTCTCTTGTAAATGTTCGAGTTTGTAAACGTCCACACTATCGTGGCTTGCAGACTCACGGTGCTTGAGATGTCGGTGAATTTTATTTTATATTGTTTTGAGGGAATTAATATAAAAGAATAAAATTCAAAGATTTGATCGGAATATTTATTTGTGATTCTCTGAATTTCGAATGGTTTTATTTCACTAATTGTTAAATAAAAGACATTATATTTACTTGTCCAAATTAGATGATTGAAAAAGAATCTTGTTTTTGAAAATTACTGCTTAAGAAAATACATGTGTATTCTCACAAAGGACGTCTCATGATGCCTATTAAAGTTTCTAGTGAAGAGATGAGAGGTTCATAGAAATATGATGGTCTCATGTAACTCTTCGGATACTTGAGTAAATTAAAAGGCAGAAGATCATGGTTCAATTGATGAATGAATTGGAAAAGCTTGGAATAGAAATTGAAAGGGAAACCTAAATCAATTTATTCTTCACAATTTGCCTGGATGTTTTGAGCAAGTCCTACCTGAAATACGAAAGGTTGTATATGGTGGGAAACTTCTAGCAAAATATGTGGCAAAAGAAAGCCATTTTTCATCATGATGTGAACAAGTTTAATATCTTATTTACTAATGGTTTAAACATGATTAGTGATGGCATCTACTGACACGAAGTATGTAGATACTGGAATCACTAAATGTTTATCACTGAGTAAGGATAAGATTGTTAATAACATGGGTAAAAATACAAAGGTAGTGGCTATTGCAGTGGGAGTTGTTTATTTATCTCATGATAAGAATAATCGATTGATTATGAGAAATTATCTTTACGTACTTTCATAGAAAAAATTTAATATCGGTTTCTATGCATTAACGGATGGATACTTCATTTCATTTAAATGACATGGTCATAGTAATGAGGAATGAGGCTATAATCCGTTAAAGTACGTTGGTGGATAAAAAGTATACTCTTGAATCATGTACATCCCACAGATGCAATAAATAGTAATTAAATAATGCATCTTCTAATATAAGTAAGAGAAAGGAACCTTCGAAAATGAACTAAACATACATTTGGCGTCTATGACTAATTCATTTTACTTGAGTAGGATTCAAAAGTTGATAGCCGATAGACCGTAAGGTTTATCTGAAGTGGAAACTATCGGACTTGCGAGTCTTGCTTAGAAGTAAAAATGATTAACTGTCTTTTCAAGGCTGTGGGGTGTAGAGCCAAAGAAATATATGTTGGAATTAGTTCATTCTGATTCAAGCAAACCTAATATTATCCAGGCGAGAGGTGGTTATGAATATTCGAAGATTATTCTGGAAACCAATATATTTATATGATGCACTGCATGTCTAAGTTCTTTGATTAATTCAAGAATTGAAAGGCTGGTACAGTGAAGCGTCATGAAAAATATATTAAGTCATTACGATTTAATCGTGATGGTGAATACCTCTTAGGATAGTTAGGAGCTATTAATCAGAGGTTGAGATTAAATCTCAAATTGTCTACACCGGGCATGCCCCAGCTGAATGGTGTGGAGGAAAGAAGGAATAAGTCCCTTATGGTAATGATTAGATAGATGATAAATTATTTGGAATAATTAAAATTCATTTTATGGATATGCCCTAGAAACAGTAATTCGTAAAACATTTGTCTGTTTGTGGGACATCCTAGAAAAATAAAGTGTGATTTATTTAGTCTAAAAGATTGAAGGGTGATTGTTAATACAATCACAAGATTTTTGGAAAAGGACTATGTAATAAATCACAAACCCATGTGTAAATTGTTCTAAAGGAAGTGAGAGGAAAACACAAAGTGTAAGTACCAAGTGTACAAGAGGATATACCACAAGGTAAACTGCAACGCGTGTCACGTCTGATACACAATTACATGTAGTGCCTTGTCGTAGTGGGAGGGTTGTATGACAACCCATAAATATATGTTTTGGGAGAGTCGTGAGACTTGATCCCTAGTGAACATGGTATTGTCCCATGGATACGACATAGCACTACAAGATGAAAATGCGAAATCTTAGTAAGTTGCAATGTATGTTGAAATAGAATCTACGGATTCTATATTAAGTCTGGGAACTTGTATGACCACTAAATGGTGTAAAAGCCATTGCAAGTGGTCAAAGGAAATAAAAGAGGATCATATGGAAAGGTGAAAATCTTGGAAGCAAAGCTGTTTGCGGAAAAGTGTACTCAGAAAGAAATGGTTCGATTATAAGGAAACATGTTCGCTGGTAGCTATGCTTATGTTGATCCGGATTCTTTTATTGCTGCTATGAAGAACAACAAATAGATGTCAAAGACAGCTTTCCTGATTGGAAGTCTTGAGGAAAACATCTATGTGAAGCAACCAGAGTGATTCATTGCAAAGTACTAATAGCATTTTGATAGTAAGCTTAAAATTGTTCAGCGATGGACTAAAGCAAGCTTTAAGATAGTGAAGCATCTGTTTTGATTAGGTAATCCAGTGGCATGGATTTAAATCAATGAGCGGATGAGTCTTGTGTGTTGTAAAGAGTGACGGAAACGTGGTGGTGTTTTTTATACTATACGTAGATAGTATCTTGCTCATTGGAGACAATGAAAGAGTATTATTGGGCGTAAGGGTACGGTTAATAAAGCGGTAGAGATGAAGGACTTAAGAAAGGCAAAATATATCCTTTTGATCACGGTAATACGGATCACAAGAAAGGATATTATGCTTATCTCAAGTTTTATAAAATGATACAGTCCATACTCGTTTAGCACTAAGTGAATGTGTCTTTGAGACACAAGAAGAAGATAAAGAGGATGAAAGCAGTTCCTTATGCTTCGGCGAATAAGGAAGCTTAATCTAAGGAATGCTATGAACGATGTTGGATATCTATTTTGCTGAATGCATGAACAGTGGGTATCAACGTAACCCGGAACAAGAATGATGAACTGTGGTAAGACATTTATAAAGTGCCTGAGAAGGACTGGAAATTATATGTGGACTTACTGGACAGATTAACTGCTTCTTGTGGATTACGTAGATTCAGATTTTTTAGTCAGATTGGACGGTAGTAAATTCTCCTCAAAGGTTATGTGTTTAATTTTAGGAAGTAGAGTCATAATGTGGAGAAGTGTTATATAGAAATATATTTCAGACTCCGGACTCAATCATGGAAAGATGATGAATTGGAGCCTATGAGGCAGTCAAAGTATCTATATGACTCTAGAGACTTCATGATGGACTTTGAAGTGTTTCTAAGTTTGCCCAAGGTAATCACAATTTACATTGATGATATTGGTGCAGTTGCAAACTTGAAGAAATCACAAGTCCATAAGGCAATTAAACACATGGAGCGCGAGTACCACCTGTTACGAGAAATCGTATGATGAGGCGAAGGTTGTTGTCGCCTAGATTGCATCGGATGATGACCTAGTAAACTATTTACAAGGACCTTAAGGCGAGAGCTTTTAATGGTCGCGTAAGTGGGAGTAGGAATTAGATGTATGGCAGAAGACATGACAGCATAGTCTTTTAGTATAAGTGGGAGATTGTTGGATTGTATACTAAAAGTCTAGCTTTAGTATGAACAATGTCATAACAATATTTGAAATGAGAATCATTGATCAAATGATTGCATCTTATAATTTATTTTATATGCATGATGCAATAGTCCATTTACTTTATACTGTAGATAATATGTTGTGCGACAACACGCAGAAGATCATATTATCGATTTCCTTATAAAGTATAAACAGATGCTCACAACTGAGATAGACGGGGACTCTCTATCGGTATGGTTGTAGTGTGGTTTGGTATTAGCTTGTCTTGGCTATAGAATCACATTAGTGCACTTGTGTGTATTGAGCAGGACCGCCTGAGATCGTTCGACTTATACTGACTTATAGAAGAACTTGATCTCTGTTATTATGGAAGTTCGTGCTCTTAATCCCTATACAATAACCTGGACACGTAGGGCAATATGTATTTCTTTGATTCTTCAATGGGTGAGATTTGTAAGTATTAAATCAATATACTCAGTGAGTTGGGAAGTAGTGTTGTCTCTATGGTGTGCTGTTGATTGTAGAAGGAATCCATGTCCGTCATAGGTTGATGATGTCCCCTTGAGGAGCTCATAATGTTTATCATGTAAATCTTGCAAGTGGATTAATTTCTGGCATGATAATAAGGTTGAGTGGTACTACTCTCGGATGAGATATTAATTAATTTGAGTTGTCAGTAACTTAATTAATTAATGGACATTGTATATCTTAAACATGGGGAGACTATCGGGCTTATAATAAGAAGGAGCCCAGAACATAATTTTGGGATTGGACGGGTAGTGCAGTAATAATATTTTAGTGGACTATATTATTATTATTGGATTTAATTAAAAGCTTTGGGCTAAGCTTGGTTAATTAAATTCAATTGAGGCCCAGTCCAATTTCTCCTCTTGGTCCCTGCTGTAGCCCAGTATATAAGTGAACTCAGCTTCCTGAAACCCTGATAATTCCTGCGCCTCTTTTGGTGTGAGAAGGGAATGAAGCAGATTGAGAGATCCTGCATACTGTTGCCCATACAACAGCATGATCACACTTGGGACATACAGTAGAAGATCAGAGGTAGTTCTCTGCAGTTCATCCTCTACACCAACCCAGAAGTACGGTAAACGATTTAATTGCTTCCGCTGCTATTTGTTTGCCTTAAATCCTAACGATCACGTTTGAACCACACGATCCAATTGCCAACATGTAGCTCCTTAACCATGACAACTGAATTAATAGCATACTAAGGGGCATTCAAACATGAAATAAAGGTTGCAAAACTTTGTCACGTAAAGATTATTGTGATAGTTAGTTTGCAGAAAGTATTAATGACAAGAATACTTATACGTCAAACAAATTGACATAGAATTCTTGGCTAGCAAAGAAAGAATTTTGTGTGGATAAAATTTTAATAGAGCATACTGTGATAGACTCCAAATGAGGATTCGTCAATTATGTATTTAATGCCCTGTATTTGAGCTAGCTACTCATGTGGGTGTTTTATGGTTTTAGAATACATTGGTTTAGTGGGAGTCTATATTTATTGTTCTTTAAAGTTTTCAAGACACTTTAATTTGGATAATTCGATTTTCTGCAGAATAAAGTTAATGATTTTTTTTAATTCATTATGAATTCACTTAAGTAATTTGTTATTTTGTAATATTTACATTATGGATTGATCTCACTAAAGATTAATAAAGTTGGACCAGTTGAAAATAGACATGATGTTGATCACATTGCATGTAATTTCCATGCTACTCACCATATTTGATCTATGTCATTGAGTGTACTGATATGGTGATTGTCGGGATTTAACCACGATTTATAATATGGTGAATACAGCGATAGTTCCATATTAGTATATGAGATGGACCAGATTGTTAAGTATAGCCTGAAGAGGAATAGCATAAAATTGCGCAACTAATGACTCTTAATATAATTGTTTTGGGAACAATATATAGCCCAAGTGGGAGATTGTTAGGAAATTTTAATTTCCCATATAATCTAATTGTGGGCAAAATATTATTGTGCAATTATATTAGCTATTCGATTATTTTATGACTTAATTAAGTGATCCTATTAAGGTTAAAAGTCCATGGGCTATAATAATATTTAATATGAGCCAATTGAGTAGATACCCAATACTACATGACTGGGTGATTATGGGTGGCCCGGTTGTATAGTATATAAAGGCTCACAGGTTATGGTCCCCAAAACACTAAGCCAAACATGGTCTTCCCTTCTCCCCATCGGAAGGGATTACTACGGTCCCATAAAGGAATACAGAGGCTTAGTTGAGGAAGGCCATATACCTACCGATCTTTGAGTTCATGTTCCGCCTAGAGGACTCATTGGATTAAGGTATGCTTTCGTGTTACAGTTTAGATCTCATTTAATCGTAATAGGGTTAAGGTTATATGAATTTATGGATTTATTTCCAATATACTTTTCTTTGTTTAATTGCTTATTCGACTTAATGATCCCTTTTATCTCTATTATTGCATCTTTAAATCTATATTATTATTCTTTTATTGAAAATCTTTAAAAATTTCACAGGACGACTACGGTACAATGAACCTCCTGCGGCAATGGGAAAGGTTCCCTCTATTCTCCTATTACAAATTAAGAGATTTTTTTATTATTTTTTTTATTTTTGCATCTAACCTCTCCTCTGTAAGAGTAATATTGATTTTATTTTTTCAACAAAAATTAATAAGTATTGTTTCAAATCTACCTTAGTTCTGTTAATAAAATGTATGGAAGTATTCATTCAAAAAAATTTGTAGAGAAGGTTGTCAGTTTATTAAGATAGTCTTGATATTTGAAGAAGATGAACCATAGCTCCTCTTTGACAGTGATTAGAAGGCCAGCCTAATTTAGTGACTCCAATTTGCAAAATGTCGGGATAGGAGTTATTTTTCTTCAAAGTCATGTTCTAGCTATGAAGTGCCTACTAATTAGCAATTCAGTGTTAACAACACACATTCTAAACCTGTGAGCTTTTAATTTTTTATGTGTATTTGTTGGTTTGATTAAATTTGTCTTGGCTAGGGTTAATTTTGATTCAAAAAGAACTCACGATGCTGCTCTCCGTCTCATTCCTTCGGATTTCATCGTCATTTTCATCTTTGTAAGTTTTTGAATTTATCTTGACTTTCATATCATCTGTAGATTCGTCCTTTAATTTTATGCATAAATTATGTAGTTTATGGTTTGCCTAGCATTATGTATATCTTCTATGCCAGTGATGGTTTTGAAGGTGTTAAAAGTTTTATTCTTGATGGTACTTTGGATTATCAATTTCCCTTTTGTCCTGTATACTCTTAATATGTTTCTCAGTTGGTTACAATTTTTTTGTGGAATCAGATATAAATATAGCATTATGAGTGGATAATATGTACTAATGATTTGGGTTGGCATATTTATCATAATGGAATAACTTTATTGGTCAACGTGTGCTGGTTTTCTTACATTCTGAATTTCTGTGCTTCCATTTTTCCTGTCTCTTTATTTTGCTTCAACTCTAAATAAAATATTTTTGTAAGTAATATTTTCTCAACTAAAGGTGTTATTTACATTTTTAATACTGCTATGAAGTGAAAGGCTTCCAAGAAATTATGAAAATTCTGCTTATCTATGGTTTTTGAAAAATAATCATGGCAGACTTATTGATGTTGTAATATCAAAATTTTATCACTCAGTTATCTTTGCTTTATTGAAAAAAAAACTCCATATAGCTTTGTTTTCTCTGTATTAAAGCTCTGAGGTATATTGATATATTTTTGCTTCTCCTGAAGAACGCTTGCGCATAAATGATGTTCAACAATTTTCTCCAGCGGCAGATCTATGTTGTGATTTTGATATAGGTTAATAGTTTTTATTTTACGTTTCTAATTTTTCATGTCTATTTTATTCTTAAGTTTTTTCACTAATGGTATCAGAGGGACATTAACTGTTGCCCCTGTTTCCACTGTAGTAGATCACCATCACTCTTTGTACGGCTCAAAGATTCTTTGTTTCTGAACTTGTCAAATTAAAATGGGCTATTTTTTTTCTTTTGACCTCTCATCCATGAAAGGCATTTTTTTATTTCATTTTGAAAGTAAATTTCTAATAACTTTGATTTAAATATACTTTATATATTTTACTGGTAGGATTCTCACAGAGAATCAAGGGAACGATGATAAACATTTCTTGACGACCACCGTAAGCCGTGGCGAAGAAGGCCTGACTTAGGTATTATTATTTTTTGTTCTATCAGCTTCTGTATATAGAATTTTAATTTTGAATTCTTTGAGATTTTTATTTTAGTTTTAGTTTTAAAGCAGTTTCTACTTTTAAGTTACATATATGATTAAGAAATCTATTTTTACACCTGTAAACTATTCAAACTGTTAGTAAAGCAAAGATAAAATCAATATCATACTAAAGACAATTTAATCAAAGATTATAATTTCTTTGCATGGCTACTTATCAATATAATTTTTTATATTTCTCTTTTGTTAATAGTTAACATCTTCTAATTAATGATCATAAGTATTACGAAATGTTCAAAAAAGATACAAGTGGAAATCAATAGATGCCATTCATCAACTTTGAGATTTTTATTTTTGTGGCCAATGTCAACTGTTCTTGCTTTTAAGCTGGTAAAAGATAATATTACTTGGCCATGTTAAGGATAACCATGCTGCATTATAACTATCGTAGTGTCTGCTTGAAATTTTTGCTTCATTCGTAGCTTCTTGCAGGAAATATTATCCTAATTTAAGGCATTTTAAATGCATTTATTTGTGCAGTACTTTAGCACAAATTTCTTGGAAGCAGAGGTATGACTTTTTCTTTGTTTCCTTAGTGATTTTTACTCATCTATGAAGTGTATTATTTTATTAATAACTATAGTTTCAATTGTTTATTTTTTTTATTTTTGTAGGAATATATTAGTCTCTTACCCTTCAATCGGCACGCATGCCTTACTATTCAAGGTGCACTATTCTTTGTCATTTTCCTTCGTTTTGGTTAAGTTTTTTTAGATTATAATATTCTAACTATAATTTAATATGTTTATATTATAACATGCCTTAATATTCAATGTGCACTATTCTTACTATTCATGATGTTTCTCGAATTTATTTATCTTCTTATTACCTTGGTTGTTTAAGACTAACTCTGAATCACCATTTACTTTCACCGTATCTTTTAATTTTAGTTCAACAAAAATATTAGTTTTCATTCTTTTTTATTTATTGTTTTTTATGTTCTTGCCTAATTAATAAATTTAATACTTATATTTTTTTCTTTTTTTTTAATATTGTTATATTTCAGGCCCACGTTTTATGTATGTAATGGGGGACAAAACCAAAGCATTTTTATTCTACATTGGTGTGTGTAAATTAAGATGTCTTCTATATATGTAGCAACTTGAATATATAATAGGCAAGACCATGATTGACTATATTCAGGCAAGATCACGATTGACAATTAAATTAGGATTGTTTATTAAATCAAAGAGGCTCAACTTATGCATTATTTACTATATGCTCTTTTTGGAAGTAGTAGATGAATGAGCCGAGTATAAGATGTTACTTTTTTATGGTTAAAAATGGTGATGTTAACTTAAAAAACTGTGATAGGGTTTATGTTCTTATTGAAGTTTTCCTGGATAAGATCTAGGAGCATTGAAAGGCTCCAAACTATAACAAAATAATTGATGGGGCTAGAGTAAATTAGATAATATTTTAGAAAATTTTAATAATTATATTCACAAGAGAGAAATTACGTAGACTAGCCTGATGGCTATTAGTACTTTGATTTATATGTTTGGTACTTCGATATTATCAATTTTTTACTCTTTATATACGTATATATAATATCAATTACATATCTTGCAATCTGATTGTGAATTGAATTGTAATCTTCATAGTTTTGTGATAATTATTTTGTGTGTAGTTGATTAACCAATTATATATTCCTATTAAAATGTTGCAAATATTCCTTCTATTTGCAATGAGAAATTTTCAAGTTCTGTTCCTAAAAAACACAAAAAGTTGGTCAAACTTAAATTTTTCACCAGCCTGTACTCAACTAAAAACCCTCCCGGTACACTGTCAAATATGAATTTTGATACATCTAAAGATGTGGGTGGAGTTGTTCAGCAACTTAAAACACATTAGCAGTTTCATTAGTTTTACATAGTTGAAAGATAAAACCAAAAGATATTGGAATTGAGTAGTCTTTTGCTGGAGCAAACTAAATTTATACTTTTATCATCATCAGTAATTTGTATATTTTTATTATGAATTAATATACATTGATCTTCATAATTTAGGGAATAAAGAGAACATTAAATTATCCAAATTTTAAAAAAAAAAGCTAATGTGTTAATTGATCTAAGAACTTTGAATAGTTTATGGCACATCAACCTATTTTGTGATCTGTTACAATTATTTATTTGTATTCTGTATTGTGTTCTGTTACACATAGGTGGTGAAAGTGGAATCCAATGGTGCTTAGATAGCCATTATATTTTTATTCTTTTATATGTATGTATCTAATCATGATTTTAGTTGATGTTTAAGTACAAAATATGCATAACATATCTAAGTTATTTGTTCTTCTCTGATACAGGTGTTCATTATAAGCATCAACAGACCCTAAATAGATTGTTGTATTCAAATTCAATTATAATTCCACATCATATAGTAAATTTATTTGAAATCCATCTTTTAAATGATCTTTTGACATGAAACTCTTTACATCTTACGTGCCAACTTATTTGATACTAATTTTGAAAAAAATGTCGTTGTGTCCTGCAGCATTGCACCTTTAGACAATTATGTACCACAACCTGAAATTCGGGTAATAGTGCTTATACAAATTAACAAGTCTTTTCTAGGATATATTTAATTAATCACGTCACTTATGCATGAAGGAATTACAGATTATTGGCAATGCATTAAGTATATATAAGAAAAGTACGCATCCAGTTGTTGAGGTAAAGTGTTAAACCCACACATCCCATAGAAAATGAGGATAATATAATCAATAATGTGTAATAATGTCTTATATAAGACATGAATCTGCTTTAATCTTTTTGTTAAAAAAGATTCTTTGAGCCAAGAGATGACTATGCTAAAATACCAATAGTCTCACATATTTGCTTCGAGTAATCATTTTTCCTGGCCTGTGAGCCTATGTTTAAATCAGGTATTGTTGTGCTTGACAATAATTGTAGCATATATTGTTTTATCTTGGCATGTGAGCTCTTATTTGAATTGTGTATTATTGTGCATGAATACTTGCTTATAACTTTTACATATGGGTCTGTGAGCCTTAATGAAATTCATTGGGTGTGGTTATAAAATTCCAGGTATTTTTACTCTTTCAACTGATATCTTCTTTTGAATGCATTTTTGTTATCCTCTGTAGGCCAAGTTTTATTTCAGTGATATAGACCTTGCTACAATTGATCAGCTATTTAAATAAATGAGCAAAGATCCTTAAGGATATGGTGAGAATTATTCTATTTTCTTCTATCTTAACAAACTATATGGTCTGCGGAGTTAATAAAAAATTTGTCATCTATCTTAGCAAATTAAAATTTCTGTTTCTATTGATTTCATTATAGGTGACAGTATTTGACGAGTGACTCTATTGTACTTTATAGTCTTTATTTAATTAATATCTGCTCATATTGAATATAGTCAGCTTATGATTTTCAGATAGTATCCATTAGACATTCTTCTACTTGATGATATAACATCTTACTGCTGCATTTGAAATAACCCTTTTTTTTATAGAATTGAACACTATGATTATGATTTTTATGAGAATCTTATATCACTAGGTGCTATCACTTCTCTTATCTCCTATCTTTCCAGTTGTCATGATATAGGTTAGAGAAAAGGAGTATGACATAGGTTGGGATCTGGATTAAGTTGCATGTTAATTAAAGTTTTATTATCTCAAGGGTGGCATGTTAATTAAAGTTGTATTGTCTCAAGAGTGAAGAGATTTGAATTTGGAGGTGTCTGATGAAAGTATAATACCTTCTCCAGTGGTTGTTCAAATGAAAAAATTAGAAAACTATTTGAAGTTTGGTTTGTGGAAAATTGATTTTTATAAAGTTTGTATAATTATACTCCATATTTAAGAAAGCATGTCCTTTGATGTTTTTAAGAGATAATTTGTCCATTAACATTCAATTAATTGATAGTTCAAATATACTTACTGAACTTGAAAAGAGAAGATTTGGTGGTATAATGATACGAGTAATTTGCTAATCAATTATTTAACTGATTAGATTCTTGAATTTCTCATTTTGCATCATAAGTTGGAGAAATACTAGCACTGTAATTTAGGTATAATTTTTTTTGTTTGAGTTTGCTCTCAGGCAACTATTGGTGGTTAACGTCTGTGTATGGTATGATATTTTTTTTCTCATACTTTACAAAATGGATGGTATTTTTCTCATAGTGATTGAGTGAATTATTGGTGAATGGATAATATGTGTGATACCCGAGCTTCTCACTACTCATGTGCCAATATAATTTAATTTTTGTTATGTGCATTTTATAATTATATGATAATTATGTGGCAATTATGTGATAATAATGTGGCAATTATGTGATAATTGTTTCTACATTTTATTTATCTTTACATTTTATTTGAGACATCCGTGATAAAAATGGTGATAATGTGTGAATATATGTGTGCATAAATATTTACGTGCATTAATTAAATTATTTTATTTGTATAAATATACTATTTCTTAATTATTAAGTATCACACATGTTATCGTAATAATAATAGTGGTAAGAAATGTACATGTATGTGTATTAATTTATTAATGTATCATATTTTAGTTATTAAGTATTGCACGTATATTTATAATGGATAATAATAATAATAAAGAAGGTACTGCAGAAAGTATGTAATATGTGGGTTAGTGATTATTGAATACACATGACTCATACACTAATGTTTAATAAACATGAATTAATCATCTCACATTTTAAGGTGTGAGTCCTATATGAGACGTGGCATAAACATGTATATAAGAATTGTCAACTATGGAAGGCATTTACGTGGCTTTTCCCTCACAATTAAGTTACAAAAACATTATTAGCCACACTTTTTTATAATAAAATGGGGTTTGGGTTACCGCCCTTTACCTACTATATATACTAAACCTTGTTGGGATTAATTATGTGTGAAAGACGAACAGTGTTAAAAAAAAGAGTAGAGAGAGAATGAGAGAGGAGAGAGGAGATAATGGAGAAAAAGAGGAGCGTGCCGGAACGGAAGATAGGTAGTTACAATTCTTCACAGGTCTATAGTGTTACTATTGTTGGAGTCCAGGTAAGTAGAAGTCCAACTACAATGAATAAACATGCTGTGTTTGAATTATTTGTGATTAATATGGTGAATTATTTGTGATTAATATGTGATAATTATGCCATAAATTATTTGTTATTAGTTTAATTACGTTATGAATTATTTGGGGTTAATTAGTGATATCAGTTGTGGATTTATGTGATTTGAAATAATATCATTGTCCTATATAGATCTGTGTGATTGGAAACTGTTGAAAATATATCTGTATGATTTGAGAAGATATTGGTTATAAGGATATGTGTGATCCGAGATGAAGTTGTTATTCCAAAAAAGGATCCGTGTGATCCAAGGTGAAGTGGTTATTCTATAAATGATCTATGTGATTGAGGTGAAGTTGTTATTTCAGAAGTGGATTTGTGTGATTTGAAGTTAAGCTGTTGTTTTATTTTGATTAAATGTTGATAATGATGTCGTAAATGGTTTATGATGCATAATTAATTGCCCTGATTGCATACCATGCATAAACATGAAAAGTATTTTCCCCAATATTAATAAGATACTAATGGTGTGTGTGGCCACTATATATGTATCTCTGTCAGGGTTCGAAAAAATCGTTCCCGATACTTTATTCTGAGTTCGGAAAAATCATTCTCAGTAATTTATTCGGGGTTCAAAAAAATCATCCACAACACTCTGCCAGGGTTCGAAAAAATCATTCTCGGCACCATATTTGGGATTTGGAAAAATTATCCCCATTGAGCTCATTTGGGGTGCATATCATAAGTGTGTCGTGGGGATCCCGCAACGTGAACAGCTTTCAAAATAAAAGAGACCAACTAGAAAGATTAGGAAATAGGCGATAGAAAACTAAATGCATTTTCATGTACTGCATGCATGATTTCTACTTACTGAGATTTTTGTCTCACTAGTTTATGCATTGTAGGTGAGCCTGCTGATGATTGAATTATGTGGTGTTTTGTGCAAGCTGTGGAGATTCTACAGAATTTTGAGCGGATGGACATAGATGACGACCTGTTGGGCTGGTGTTAGAAATTGGTGACATATGTTCGACTATGATTTCAGTTATGAATATATTATGTGGAAAAAAAGTATATGCAGTTTTATAATGATGATATTTTTGTTAATTAGTATTTGATGTTGATTGAAGCTTTATCAATTTATTGTCCTGACATCTGAAAAAAATAAAAAAAAAGTTGTTAGTTATCTTTTTTATTATTTTGAATATTGATTGGTTATCTACAATAAATTAAGATTTAGATGGTACATTATTTTAATCGTCATATCATGTCTTAATTAATATTAGTTTTAGTTAAAATAATATAATTATAATTTATCTTTTATTAAACACAAATACAATTGTTGCTCTAAAAACAAAACCTAATTGATCATAAATTGCTTTAAATTTAAACATGTAAAAAATATATTAGAATTACTATTATTATATAATTTTTTTGATACGTTATTTAAATATAACAATTTACTCCTTCAATTCTAAATGAAAGATTTTTATTATCATTTTTAAGAATATTTTTTTAAAAACAATCAAATATAAATTCTGACAAAAAGAAAATATTGTAATTGTAATATCCCAAAATAAATAATATATATATAATAATGATAAATAATAATAAAAATGATGATATATTATCAATAAAATAAAAGTGCATACACACACACATTAATATATGTATGATCTTTATTTTCAAATTATTCGCTTATGATTATTTATTTTCTAACCATGACTTTTCTCAAGATTTATTTCAGGGAGGCATGATTTGGAAATTCGAATTTAACTGCACTCAGAAGATAAAGTATAATAATAATTAAAATAATAATGATAATAATAATTATTATTATTACTAAAAAAAATTATTATTTAATGATATGATATGCATGTCACAAAGGATTTTATAAAAAAAAAAGATATACACTACGTGGAAGCTTTAGCTTCTCGTATCGCAAAAAGCCAAGCATGTGGCACGTCAACCCTAATCAGTTCTTTCTTCTATAAATTGTGGGTCACTGTCACGTAATGAGTTAAGAAAAAAATGGTGAGTTTCACTCACTCGCTCTCTCTCTCTCTGATATCATTTCTCTCTCATATCATCTAGGTTCCTCTCTCTCTCTTATATTTTACATTATGTAGTAGCAGATATTATTTATCTCTCATATCATCTAGGTTCTTCTCTCTTATACTTCCTGGGTTCTCTCTTTGTACTATGTAGCAGATCATTACCTCTCCCTTATCTTCCCTTCTGAATGCCCAATTTCTTTTTAGCAGATTTAAATTCGAACCCTATTCTCTTTAATGTAACTCCCAAATTCAATCTCAACCCTTACGTCACCAAAAACCAGCTCTGATTTTAGGAGTCAAAATTTCCAGTTGAAACTCACCATAAAACCTTCCTCTATGCTCGTATTGTACACACCATTTCCATTTCATTACCACGATCAAAGAAGAATCACAAGTTGTTGATAATCTTTCTATTGATATATATGAATATATATGTGTATGTATGTATTTGTCATATATATATATTTTTTTTTTATTATTATTTTTTTTTTCTGTGATTGGAGAAGTGTACGTGAAGGCAGGCAGCTACAATTATGAGTACTGACTATTACTCCATTTTGAAGTATAACTTATGTTTTAAATTTATGGAATTTAGTCATCCAATTTTTGTGATGATTTCAATATCAACTTAAAGGATCATTATTAAATCTTCTTTATTATTTAGATGATTAATTAATTTTGACGTTTAATAATATTAATTAATGTGTATTAGATATTTGAGATTTAATCTATTTTTTAGGCATATGATGTTGCTATATGTTATTAACATTTGAAAAGATTCCACTTTACTTATTTTCATTTGACCGTGATTATACATGCACCAAAATTATTTTTTTTAGTGATTATAATACTATTATTTTAACTTAAGCTTAATTATTAATTTTAAAGGAAACTTGTCAGGTTTAGATAGAATACCATTTTGATTGGGTTTAATTATTTTTTATTTTCAAATTAATCTAACTCATTCATTAGTAGATAATTAATTTCTCATTAATACAAAGACAATTAAATAAGCCTTGGGTCTTTTCCACTCGGTTTTATTACTAAAATCTACAACAACAATCAATAAGCTCACAATTAATTAAATCCAGCATGGAATTAATTGGCAAAACTACCCTATCTCACTTCTCCTTCATAGTTATCCTTCTTCTTCCCTCATTTTCATTGTTGGTCATCTCATAAGAAGTTGGTAATTATTTTTAATTTTACATATTTTTTTATGCAGTTTTATTTATAATTAGTCCATAATAAAAAAAACATTAAACAACAAAAGAAACAAATATACATTTGATCAAAATTATTCGTACAAAGTTCTAATTAAAAATATGTGTATAAAAATATATTAAAATAAAAATCACACAAAAAGGGGGATGCATTTTAATGGCAATAATTCTTCCGTGCAAGGTGCAGTACAATCTCGAAGACTCCAAATCATTCTCCAATCTCTTTTATCTTCAAAGTAAAGGTGGGTGATTTTGACAGAAAGTAAGATTAAATTTTACATTGTTGGATACGTGCCACGTGCGCCCATTATTTAGATTGTCACTGTGCATTTTCTCACTTGGTGATCATAGTCATTTTGAGTTAGTATAAATTTATCGTGAAATAATTCACCTAGAATTCATCTACTCCTATTTGACTAATGTCACACTATTGTGAAATATACACATGTCATGATTTGACCATTGGTCACAAGTTAAAAGATGATGGATGTCTTTCAGAGTCATCTAGCCTTAGCGGGGCCCTCTTGATATATCAAAGATAGCATATGACTGACGAGTCATAAAGAAGATAACCTTCGGGTTACGAGTACTAAGAAGAACTATCCACACTATCAAGTATTATCCAACTTATAACAATTGTAGGTCATCCACTGAGAATTTATCTCATACTCCCGTTTTTTTCCTTTTAAAAACTTTTCAGGCTAACAATTCAAAGATGGTAGCAGTGACGAGGCATGGGGACACTTTCTATATAAATACATAAAATGTTGTTTCTTAATAAGTCTTTTAAAGACCGCGTTGTAATAAACCCTATTAAACTCCTTTCAAGCGACATGTCGCATGTAAAATGATGTTATGATCTTTACAGTAACATTTTAAGTCCTAATCTACCATGTTTCCATTTACAAAAAAAAAGTATTTGTACAATGCTAATATACGAAAGCATTCACATTACATTTATAGAAGTTTCAAAAAAAATCCACATATATAGCTCGTTCACTCAGTGACACCAAAGTTTCATTTTGCTAAGTAAAATACTTGGTCAAGTGAGACTGGGGTATCACAGTAATAAATTTTTAAATAAAACAGATATAGGTATGAGTGTGTGAAATCATCTCACGTTAGACCATTTAAATAAAAATAAAAATAAATTATTTAAATTTCAATTTTAAAAAAAAATATGATAAAGTTAAAATATTCACAGTTCAAAATCCATACATAGTTATAATATACATAAACAATACTATAATGCATATTAATTTAATATTTAAATAATATTATAAGAAAATTTATAAAAGTAAAATATCATTCAAATAAAAATAAAGTTTTTTAAAAAATGAAAATTTTAAAAATTAAAAAAATATATACAGAATCGATTGAACTGATTCAACCGATTTTCTCAGTCCACGGGTTTTGATATACAAAAAAATAAATACCATACGGGTACGAGTAATTGTGAGTATACACAGGTTTGAAACAGGTACGAGTATCATAATGATTTTTTTATACGGGACAAGTACGGATAAGGATAGTTAAAAATTAAGCGGATTCGCGTATGTGAATTTTTAAATTAGCATGTATTCTACCCATTGTCATCCCTAATCGTACCATTTATGGGTACAAGTATACTAACAATATGATCAAAATTTGATAATATTGTGTATTAGAATTTCTAATTTCTTAGTAATAAAATTTGATGTTATTAATATATATATATATATATATATATACACACGTACCATACAATATAATGTATTAAAGAGTTGGTCTCTTGTGTCCCCAAGTGCACAAGATGTGTAAGGATGCAACAATTTATCTATAGTTAATAATAGTATAGTTTTTATTTTAAATATAAAATTTAATCACTAAAAATATAAATATATATAAATTAAATTAGTAAGAGTATTAAATAAGTATGAATAATTTGCTGGTAATGATAAAAAAAAGTTTGTGATGATTATAGATATCATAATGAATTTTTAAAATGGGATATTAGGTACGGGTGGTGGATATTTAAATGGATACGGATTAAGGGTATCCATACTTATATAATTACAGAGGGAGTATTTATTTTATATTTAATAACAATATAATTATTTATTTTAAATATTAATTTAATCACTGAAAAATATAAATATATATTAAATAAATTAGTGTTAAATAGGTAATGGTAACTTACGGTATTGAAATTTCTTTGGAATAAATACGGATATCATAATAAAATTTAAAAATGGGAATGAGACGAGTACAGATGGTGAACATTTAATGGATATGGGATACATATACTTCTAACACCGATATTGTTATCTCTAATAAATATATTTCTTGATATCTGTTTTACCCCAACCCTATTGCAATTGGTATAAGTTGTTCTAAATGGGTTTAATATAGATACAAATAGTTAAAAAATTATCCAAAATTAGGATTTGTGACAAATACAAGTATACTCATTGGATATTTGCGGCTACCCGTTTAGACATATCTCATGTAATATTTTTAATACTTACTGTAATATATAAGTTATATATAATGAAATATATTATATATTTAATTTAAAAGTGTAAGTCTTTTTTTTAAATCAAATTTATTAAAAAGGATTATATTATATTTATTTTAAATTTAATTAGTAATAATATAATCTTATTTAAAATATTAATTAAATCACTAAATAATATATTATATAAAAAATAAATTTGTATTAAACGGGTACGAGTAACTTGCATGTATTGATAAACGAAGTTCGAGACGGAATATTGGAATGAATTTTTAAACGTAAAAAACACATGTACAGGTGTTCATGCAGAAAACATTGTAAGTCAATAATGTGTGTGGATTCAATTTTCACTTGGTTTATAGTAATTGTATATCTCTTCTACTGCAAAAAAAAAATTAATTGATAAATTCTAAGTATTCATGATTATTATACAAATAACCAGGTTTTCTTAACTAATAATCATATGCACTAATTTAGGCGAATGAATTCTTAAATGAATTAGAAACGTATGACGGTTATAATTGATCATAGTCCAAACATAATTAGATATTAACATGCTTAGTAGAGTTGTAATTCAATACTCACATTATTTTACATATCAGTAACCTTTCTCATCATTACATATCTATAATCTTCCTCATGAAAAGTTCTATTTAATGTGACAATGAATTTGCAGACTATTCCAAATATTTAGTTCCATACTCAAGTTCTATTACATGCTAATATGAACAATTGGGAAATTCAACCTAGAACGACAACGCGTACTCATTAATCTGATGATCATCACCAGGTAAAACTATCACATTTCTCATGCTTCTTCCCAGACTAAGTATTTCAGTCCTCATAGTTAATGACAGCGATTTAAGAATCACAATAAAGTTATGCATGAGATCGTTATGGTTTTAGATTAAAATAAATTACTCTTCAATTCCAATGGAATATTATTAACCTCATAAAAAACAAAAGTTTACATATAAAAATATTTAAAAAATGTCCTTCTCCACGCAACGCTCGACAGGATAAATACTAGTTAATTTTAAGAGTATAATTATAATTAACCCTTAAAAAAAGGGTGACAACACAAATATGAACTAGTTCCATCTGAACTCTTTATCATTTTTCATAAAAATATTAATATTTTTTATTTATTCTACAAATATTCATAAAATAATTTATTATACTATTATTGCTTTAGTGTCACTTTTTATTATTATAATATTAAAATAAATTATTGTACTATTATTGCTTTAGTGTCACTTTTTATTATTATAATATTAAACTCATTTCGGGAATGATCTCAAATAAATGTTAATGTTTGTATATTTCTTGATATACTTTTTTTTTCTTTTCTTACTTCCCTTTTTTTTTCTTTTTTTCCATACAGGATAATTCTACGTACGTGTAATAAATGATATTTTATCTTAAAAAGGAAAATTCAAACAGTTTCACCATAGTAGCAAGTTGTGCGCACAGAGTGCATTATGTAACACGGACTAAAGGTTCGACAGAAAGAAAAAAAAAGAGATAAAAAAAATTATGAATAAATAACGCAAGAATAGATCTTGCGAGACCATTTTTCACTTTTTAAAATAGTTATCACGCTATAAAACATTATCACTTTCGCTATAAAATGTTATCACATTTTATTTATATCATAAATTGTTAATTAATGAAATAGCATCATCACTTTTTATTAATTTATTATCACTTTTCTGTATAAAAGTTGTCACTTTCTGGCCGTCTCACGTAAGGGCTTACGTGAGACGATCTCACGCAAATCTTTGCCATAACACAATGGGTATTTATTTATAGTTTAAAACAACAATTATATATATGTACAATAAGACCTCACTCATAAGTCATATCCTCACAGTGGCTGGTCTACGAGTTCCATCCTTAAGCACTGCCTCTAAAACCAGATTTGAGTTTTCTACTTGTGCCTTAATATTTTGCCTTTGGTGTTCTATTCTCTCTCTCATGGTCAAACCGGATCTAAAGTCCATATAAAATACTCACTCATTTGAAAATTTTCATAAATATATTACTGGAAAAGAAATAGTAGACCGACTAATTCTCCTACTTATGCATACTCTGGATTAGCCAATTCAAGTTTAGTAGCATCCCACTAATGCCTACATTAATGTACACAAGTTCTGTGACCTCTGCATATGAAGTAGCTCCCACAATGCCAATTTTCCTCATACCTGGAGAAGCAGATTGATTCAAGTTAAAATGTAGCAAGAGCTCAGATTGGGGACTCTTGGCCAAAGGACAAAACGACTGCATGTTTTCGGCGGAGAGATTTGCAGGAAAACTCATCATCCATTATATGGGAACAGACCTGAAGTTGACTTCCATCAAAAAAAAAATAGAATGTTGAAAAGGAATAGTCAACTAGTAAAATGCTGTCAACACCTAACGAATCAAGAACCCATTATAAATTAATTGTGGATGCATAAAAGGAAATATTACCAATTTACCAGGTGGTTAGCAAAGCTTTGAACTAGTTTCAAATTGTGGAACCTCTTTACATCTTCCTCTTTATTATTGAAAGAGAGATTTAGGTGTAAGAATAGATCTCTGTAAGCCTTTTCAACATCTTCTAAGTTTCTAACTACTGCTCTCTTCAAGCAGTCCAAAGGTATAGAAGCATCCTCGTTTTCTTTCTCTGACTTATCACTTAGCATTGGAAATTCCTTTAGCAACTTGCTTCTCTCTCGCTTACGTACTTCAACTTCTAATCTTGTGGCCATCATAACAGCACGCCCAAAGCATGACGAAGGTAACTACAATCAAGAGTAAGCATGAGTAACAATGGAATGAATCTTTACAAGCAAAGTAAACCAGGAATAATTACCAGGAAAAAAGAACTATGAAATTTCGTTCCCAGCAAATATCAATATTTGACAAGAATGTTTGTAAGAAAAATACAAACCGCAAGTGGGGCTTCGTAAATTTATTTGTAATTAGACGAAATCTCAAGGATAGCTTTTGCAATCATCCCAAAATATGAGAGTAGGCTGTAATGCCAAAGTTGGGCTTCATAAATTTATTTGTAATTAGACGGAATCTCAAGGATAGTTTTTGCGATCATCCCAAAATATGAGAGTAGGCTGTAATGCCAAAGGTCGAATACAACAACATCAAACTAAGTCTTAGTTCCAGTATGCCAAAGGTCGAATACAACAACATCAAACTAAGTCTTAGTTCCAGTATGAGCTGTCAGATATAGATATATAGCTAGGTCAAAGAACATATTATTTCTTAATAATGGATTGCTGTACAATTTAAGTGTATTCAATTTTATTGGGGACATAAAGAGAACAACCATATACTATTATCTAATGAATTGTAAACAAGAAGAGCATATGGAAGCTTACTTGTGCGAGCTGAGCAACTTTAAACCCAAAACTTTTCTTAGAAACACCAGGCACAAGTTTGTAAAGATAGGTTACATCATTATGATCTGCAGCATCCGTATCCTTCTCAGGTGTCAAATATGAAACATGGTATGCTCCTGCAGAGGCTGGGAACTCACTTTTTACATCAGCTATTTCAGGATAATGAGTAACAAAAAGGAGCATGCATCTCTTATGATTCAGAAAAAAAATGTAATGTAGCACAAGCAATGGCGACACCATCGTGGGTACTAGTACTAGTGCCTCTGCCGAGTTCATCAACTATGACCAAAGAGCGGGATGTGCAGTTATGAAGAATGTGAGATGTCTCACTCATTTCTTCTAAGAAAGTGCTTCTGCCTAGCTGAATACTGTCAGAAGCTCCCATTCGAGTGTAAATTCCATCCATCACATGCAATGTTGCTGATGATGCTGGCACAAAGCAACCAACCTATAGCGATAAGAAAAATATAACATCGTTATACCACAGAGATTGCCTTATTCTAGCTTCCAAACAGAGATTGTATATAACAAAAAATGAACAAACTTAAAAAATACAAGGGATAAACAAATGTCAAGATTAAGATTTGATGATTTCGAATCGGAGCTGGTTCATAACACATTAGTGTAATAAATAATTCAATCACAAGTCATTTCTAAATTTGCATAGAATTTTATTATTAAGAGTACATATCTTGGTCATATTTTTTTCTCTCTTCTATATTATGACTGTAGGCACCTGAATTTTATTGCCTATTAAATAAAATATGTGGCAAATTAATGCAATAATTATCAATTAATTATTTATTTATTAAGGAATTTAAATAAATTAATTCCTAAAATAAATGAGTAAATAATTGATAATTAAGCCTTATCCAGTCCAGCAGGCTTAATTAAAGGAAAAAAGCCCAACATATCTTTTAAAGGAGAAAATATCTCTCAAGTGGTTATTTTCTCTACATATAAATAAGGGCCTTCAGTCCTCATTCCAGACACACCAAAACATCTGAAGACGCGCTTCTGAAGAGATCAAGAATACGAGCAGTGCTCCCTTAAGATCTTCAATCATCTTCAAGTCAAGACTTAAGATCTTCAAGTGTCTTCAAGTCAAGAACGGTCTGCGATCAGAGATCAAGGTGTCAAGCCCCTCAGATCCGGCGTTCTTCCAGCCAACCGCCTCCAATCAGAGATCAAGGTTCTCAATCCCCCCGATCCGGCGTTCTTTCAGCCATCCGCCTCCGATCAGAGATCAAGGTGCTAAGCCCCTCCGATCAGGCGTTCTTCATATCAAATTCATCCAACAGTCTCCGTGAAGTCAACGTTCTACCAAATTGAACGGCGTTCTTCACGATAAATCTTCAAGTCAACGTTTGATCCGAACAAAGGCTCGACGCCTCCGGATAAACATTTTAAAGCATCAAGTCAACCCCGAGCACGGACAAGCTTCATCCAAAAATCCGGCTCAGAAAGTTGATAAAGTCAAAGAAGTCAACTCAAGAGAGGAATCAGAGGATAGCTAGAAACTGTTTACTTAAATTCTCAAGTTCAATCCATCTTGGATTTTCATTGTAATTTCTCTTGTGTTTATTTTATTATAAATACAAATTTTGTTGTTACAAATTTTGGCACGCCCGGTGGGACAGTTTCTACCTCTCATCTCCTCTCTTCGAAAGTTTGAAAGTACAAAGTATGGCTCCTCTCAAGATTGCCATAAGAAGATCTTCTACCTTGAAGCCTTCAGAGCTGCAGACTGAAAAGATTCAAAGAACAACTCCACTCAGGATTGCGATACGAAGGTCTACTGCCTCAAAACCTTCAGAGTTGCAAACTAAAGATGTTGAAGTAGTTATAAGGAGTATGTCTGAAGTCTCCTTAGAGACAAACCACGTAGTGGGGACTGTTCTCGATAAGCCAATGCACGACGTCAAAGATGGTGAAGAGGACTCTATCTGCCCAACTCCTCGATCCATAGAAAGTTTGGCGTATGACTCATTCATAGCCTGCGCCATGGCAACAAATGCTTCGTCTATCGAAGAACAACTGGCAAGCTTGACTCAATCTGTTGCTGCACTCACCAAACAGAGCCAAGAACAAGGTCTGTTGATATCCAAACTGATGAAAAAGATGGAGATAGCACAGACAAGTCATGTAAATGAGAAACGAGTTGAGGATGAAGACGAGGAGGAGGACTCCGCGAATCACCATCCATATGAAATAAATCCAGTTGAGGAAGTGATACAAATTTCAGCTGACAGAATGCTCTCTATGAATCAACTGAAGAATATCGTACTAGAGACGATAAAAGACAAGTTTAAAGGGAGCTCCAAATCTTCTGTTGCTTACAATAAGCCATATACGAAGAGAATTGACAACTTGAAGATGCCAGTTAACTACCAGCCTCCTAAATTTCAACAATTCGATGGTAAAGGCAACCCAAGACAACACATAGCGCACTTTGTCGAGACATGCAATGATGCTGGAACCTTTGATGATCACATGCTCAAACAATTTGTCCGCTCGCTGAAAGGAAATGCTTTTGATTGGTATATCGACTTGGAAGCTAACTCCATCGACAACTGGGGGCAAATGGAAAACGAGTTTCTCAATCGCTTCTACAGCACTCGAAGGACTGTTAGTATGATCGAATTGACTAACACTTGTCAGTGGAAAGAAGAGCCAGCACTCGATTATATTAATCGATGGAGAAATCTAAGCTTGAATTGCAAAGATCAATTGTTTGAAGTCTCTGCCATCAATATTTGCATTCAAGGGATGCAATGGAGTCTTCGATACATCCTTCAAGGGATTCAACCAAAGACTTTTGAAGAACTAGCTACAAGAGCTCATGATATGGAGTTTAAGTATGACATCAAGTCATTTCGAATTGCCAAGCAACAACTCTTATGAATTTGAAGACATTTCACTTGATGAACCTCTCGAGGAGGAATCACATTCAAAGAAGCCGGTGTCAATAAAGATTCAAATAAATGAAGTTAAAGTAAGAGAAAGTAATGCACCCGATGATTGGGGGCAATGAACTATTAACAAAGTCAATGCTCCTCGACACGAGCATAAACTGTCCACATGTTATACTCCTTGATACGAGTTAAAACTATCTAAAATTTCTCAAACAATGCTCATCGACACGAGCATAAACTGTCCACATGTTATACTCCTTGATACGAGTTAAAACTATCTAAAATTTCTCAAGCAATGCTCCCTGACACGAGCGAAAACTGTCTACATCACGTCCCTGACACGAGCAAAAAACTGTCTACATCACGCTCCTTGACACGAGCTAAAACTGTCTGCATTACGCTCCTTGATATGAGCTAAAACTATCTAAAATCCCCCATACACAATGCTCCTTGATACGAGCCTAAACTATCTAACACAAATCAAATTCAAGGCTCCTTGACATGAGCTAAAACTGTCTGCATTACGCTCCTTGATACGAGCTTAAACTATCTAAAATCTTTCAAGTCAAATCTCCTTGATATGAGCGAAAACTGTCTGCATTACGCTCCTTGATACGAGCTTAAACTATCTAAAATCTCCCAAGTCGAAGCTCCCTGACACGAGCGAAAACTGTCTACATCATGCTCCTTGATATGAGCTAAAACTATCTACATATTACGCTCCTCGACACGAGCTAAAAATATCCACACAATACTCCTTGATACGAGTTTAAACTATCTAAAAGTCTCAAAATCATGCTCCTTTGATACGAGCCTAAACTATTTAACTCAAATCAAATCTCCTTGAGAAGAGACAAAACTCTCCATATGTTATGCTCCTTGATACGAGCTTAAACTATCTAACTCAAATCAAATCTCCTTGAGAAGAGACGAAACTCTCTATATGTTATGCTCCTTGATACGAGCTTAAACTGTTTAACTCAAATCAAATCTCCTTGAGAAGAGACGAAACTCTCTATTGTTTAAGACTCCTTGAGAAGAGTATAAACTGTCTACAATCAAGTTCAAGACTCCTTGAGAAGAGTATAAACTGTCTACAAATCAAATTGAAGACTTATTGACACGAGTATAAATTGTCAGCAAATTCAAGTTCAAAGCTCTTTAACGCACGAGCATAAACTGCATGTTACTCCTGGCCCGCACGAGTATAAACTGTGTACGGCACCCCCTATTCAAACTAAATCATGTCCTTTTGAACTACGTTATGACTTGATTCTCTGTGAAGAGGTACGTAGCCGCTTAGCACTTCACTAAGTTCAGTCATAATTCAGGCTATTCGTATCAAGTTGCTGAGATAAGCAATAAAATTCAGTCATGTTGATCAATAATGGAGTGTCGCAATTTGTTCACTTCAACACAAAGGCGTCCGTGAACAAAGTGCGAGGGGGCATTTGTAGGCACCTGAATTTTATTGCCTATTAAATAAAATATGTGGCAAATTAATGCAATAATTATCAATTAATTATTTATTTATTAAGGAATTTAAATAAATTAATTCCTAAAATAAATGAGTAAATAATTGATAATTAAGCCTTATCCAGTCCAGCAGGCTTAATTAAAGGAAAAAAGCCCAACATATCTTTTAAAGGAGAAAATATCTCTCAAGTGGTTATTTTCTCTACATATAAATAAGGGCCTTCAGTCCTCATTCCAGACACACCAAAACATCTGAAGACGCGCTTCTGAAGAGATCAAGAATACGAGCAGTGCTCCCTTAAGATCTTCAATCATCTTCAAGTCAAGACTTAAGATCTTCAAGTGTCTTCAAGTCAAGAACGGTCTGCGATCAGAGATCAAGGTGTCAAGCCCCTCAGATCCGGCGTTCTTCCAGCCAACCGCCTCCAATCAGAGATCAAGGTTCTCAATCCCCCCGATCCGGCGTTCTTTCAGCCATCTGCCTCCGATCAGAGATCAAGGTGCTAAGCCCCTCCGATCAGGCGTTCTTCATATCAAATTCATCCAACAGTCTCCGTGAAGTCAACGTTCTACCAAATTGAACGGCGTTCTTCACGATAAATCTTCAAGTCAACGTTTGATCCGAACAAAGGCTCGACGCCTCCGGATAAACATTTTAAAGCATCAAGTCAACCCCGAGCACGGACAAGCTTCATCCGAAAATCCGGCTCAGAAAGTTGATAAAGTCAAAGAAGTCAACTCAAAAGAGGAATCAGAGGATAGCTAGAAACTGTTTACTTAAATTCTCAAGTTCAATCCATCTTGGATTTTCATTGTAATTTCTCTTGTGTTTATTTTATTATAAATACAAATTTTGTTGTTACAATGACCTTCTCTTTTAGTCAGAAATTCAATCACAAGTAGCTTTAGTCATGGGTTAACCCCCCCCCCCCAAAAAAAAAAAATTCAAGCCTCCTCCCATGCTATCATGAACCTAGACACATTCCTTAACCCATTTTATTGTGGCACATGTCGCTAAAAGAATAGATTTGGAAGAATTTAAGTAACCTCCCTTAAACCTCCAAGCCACCCATCTATAAATTCAGCGTCCTCAATTCACACCCCACACTCAAAACGCACAAATTTCACCAATAAGAATCACTCTTGAGCTAAGAGACTTTTGATTTCCTTCTCCCTCTTACATTCCTAAGGTAAGGAAATATTTATATGTTTACAGTATATGTTTTTCGACATAAAAAGGATACATTTTTACAAGTGTTTTCGAAAGTACTTGAATATGTTTTACTTACATGCAAATGACTGTTGAAATGTGAGAGTTCTTCCGACATGAAAATTAAACATCTTACAAACACTTTTTACAAGTCTTTGAGACATGAAAATTAAACATTTTACAAGTCTTTTAAAAGTACTTGAGACATGAAAATTACTTGCAAGTGCTTTTAAAGATACTTGAGATGTACCAAACTACAATTCCTCGGGGGATTATATTGATCAATCATATAAAAGAGACATAAGAAGTAATCATGAAATGATTTGATTTGAGACATGAAAAGTACTCATGAAATGATTTGAGACATAAAAAGTACACATGGAATGGTTTGATTAAGTACTCATATGATTAAAATTATTTAAGTTTATGTATAAATTCTCTTCACTAAGCTTTAAGTGCTCACCTCAACTTTAATGTTTTTCATATTGAAGAGGAGGCTGCGATTCGGGAGGCGGTGGAAATAAAATAAAAATGATAAATCTCTGATTTTATTTTCCTTATGCAAGAACTAAATATATTATTTATCTTGTCTCTTGATTCTTAATAATCATTTATGATTTTTAAGTTTTAAATATGTCTCTAATGCTTCCACTATTTATTAGATTAAAAGTTCATATTCAAGAAAGTATTTTATCAAAAGTTTGGTATGTTACAAAAATGCAAGAGTCTCTACACCACATTTAGAGTCCCAGATAACTAATTTAATTAACCATTCACATTCCGAAGATTTCACACCATCTGCTACCACCATTATCTTTAACAACATTGCAAAGTTATGCCACATATTGTAGGAGAAATTACACTGTCATTGCCATGTTCCCTTAAATATCAAAATCAATGATGAGCTGCTTGCATTACAAGCCCTAGGCCATATTTTGCCGGAAAGTTCATGAGACATTTAATACCATAGAAGATGCATATTACAAGTGCATGCATTGACATGTCCAGCACTAGCAAAGAGGTATCTTCATCATATGTATGAGCAGAGGACCAGCTATTGAGAAGTAGTGAAAGACATATTGTTCTTAAATGGGAGCTTTTAACAATATTATACACTAAGATCGAGTAGAAGGTTAATACGTACCTGAGCCATGAGAACTATAAGAGCAACTTGCCGTATATAGCAGCTCTTTCCGCCCATGTTCGGTCCAGAAACAATCTGACAAAATTGCCCTTCTGCATGCAAATTTGTATCATTTGGAACAAAATTATCTTGCAAGATATTCTCCATAACTTGGCATCAGAAACGTTAAACATCAGGATAAGCTACTAATTCTGTTTTAAGATATTAAGCATTAAACATCAAATGAGAGATTAGATAATTGTCCAATAAAGATTGCTTTTTAAGTGCCCACTTCTAAGAGCCTCAAGTAGAGAAAAAGGAGCACACTTATAGTCAGCGCCATCCCACACATAGAGCTGCAATCAAATCAATCATCAAGCAAAAATAATGACCGGCATCAAGGGAATAAAAACAAAACTACAAGCATAGCCTTGGGGAAAGGCAAATGACAACTTATCAAGGGTAAAAGAACCTTTTAATGTTCATTGTATTCTTGATCAAGATGTGCAAGACAATTGGTACAGAGTTGCAGTAAAAAGGCTTTGCACAGCACGAGAGAATGGCAAGTGCAATCATACAAGGATAGCTAGTGAGACTTTTATGGCCACACACAATATTTAAAGGCGTGCCTTAGCAAAAGTTATAGCCCTTGCCTCTTGAAATCATGGCGTCCAGGTACTGATCTCTAGGCACGCACCTTTTTGCACCTTGCCTGATGTGCCTCTGGTGTGCATTGAGGTTTATGCTTATTTTCAACTATTTAAGTATTTTTCTAGAATTTATATTAATGAGATTGCAACTTTTTCAGTTGAATAACTACCTTCCCTATGTATAAAAATATATTGAGAACACCATATTTTCCAAAATAAAAAATTAGGGTTGCATAATAGCTGGGGTTTTGAGTGATTCCTCCACACTTCCACATCTCTACTGCTGCTGCCACCCTCCAACCACCGACCGCGGACCGTCCGCCGCCAGCTGCTGCCGATCATCTACTATAGAGAAAGGCAAAGAAGTAGAGACGGAGAAGATTATGAGAGTCTCAACTTTAAGAGATGAGGAGGATATAAAAGTTGGATTTGAAGAAGATGGAAATTTTTATGAGGAAGAAGAACAATTTGATGAAAGTGACAACTTTGATGTTGATGCTGGAGATGATAATTAAATAATTTTGGTTGCTAATATCTTTTGTGATTGACTTGTTTTATTTCAGTTGTGACGGATTGTTATATTTGCATGTTTAATTTTAATGCAATCATCATATTTCTGTCAATTGTTATATTGTGCATTTTTAAACTTCATTTATTAGGTCATATCCTATAAACGTTATACATAAAGTTAGGGAGGTTATAAATAAATATTTCACCTTTACATTCAAGGCGTGCCTCAAACACAAATATACCTTGGTGCGCCTTGCGCCTTCATAACTATGTGGCCACATATTTTGGGAATTAGAATCTTCCAAGTATAGAAGACTGGAAAATCGAAATGTCATTACTTTGAGAGTAGCATGTTATGATTCTGGCTCATGGCTAAACCATAACTAAACTTCACAATTGTTTCATGCACAACTATAACAGCTGGTACCCACAACCTTAAACATTTTGCAAGAAATAAAAGAGAATAACAAGCAGCTTGATTAAAAAAATATCAATTAAAAGATGACTACATACTGGATGTCGACCACATCTTATGTTTATCTGAACAGGCTCATCATCGCTTACAAAAACTGGACGAACATAACTCTGCAATAAAAGAACTGAGATTATTATTAGCACAAAGCATTGGAAGATGCACATATGAAGTACAAATCAATAAAGCAATAGACCTTATTCCTAGATAGCACAGCAAGAGGATATAGGCAATCCAATGTGGCTAATGCTTGAATAGCAGATTGAAACTCAGAACAGCATCCAGTAAAATTTCTTAAAAACTCATCCCAATTGGCTCGACAGATAACAGAGAGCTCCTCATTTGCCAGAGTTAACTGGTCTAGCGCATTCAATACCTGAGGTGGGTGATACCTAACTGTTTTCTTCGTTCTATTTACTTTAACCCAATCTGGAGGCACTTCCACATCAATAGATAGCTGCAAATAGAGTTTATGTCAAAACGAAGAATTAGAAGACAAGTCAAAGACCAAGACAATTGTAACAAAGAAAGGATGGCCATTCCACACAATTTGAAATCAGGGTAATTAAATTATGTTTAAATCCCATCCCAGTATTAAAAAAGTTAAGCAGAAAAAGCAGGGCATGGCATATATACAGACCAAGACAACAATATTGCAAAGGAGTAATATTCACAATAAGTTAATGTACACGAATCACCAACATAGATTTTTCATTTTTTTTTAAAGACCATGCTTGAAGCAATTTTTATTGAAGTACCTCTAGCAAGTGTGTAACTCCAGCTACACTCATGTATTCTAGATTTTTCATATGCAGTTTCTTGCGACATTGAGATAGCAATTGATCTAACATCTCATTTGCCAAGTGAACTTTGGTCTTTGCTAAAGCAACCTACAAATGCACCAAAAACTCAACAATTTAATGAGTTTAGAAAATAAAAGAATGACACTCTAGCAGATGTAATCTCAAAGTTGTACCTCTGGGAAGTTACCATCAGAAATAACAAAAAGATTGTGAAAATCCTTCTGATCTGCAGCTTCTTTGTTAACTTTAGACAAAAGTCTCACTGCAGTACTCAAAAGACTGGAAGATGAGGCTGCCAATATCAACTTTCTCAACAGAGCAGAGTGCACAGTTCCCACTTGTAGATTCTTGCTTCTCTCCTCATGTTCGTCATGCAATTGGTGTAGTTGTCGACCCGCATCTAGAACAGCTTGAATAACTGCAACAAATTGTACATTTATTTCTCAAAAATGTAATCAGAAATACATGAAGAAAAAAGTTACAAGACTAACAGGGTGAAATTTATTGGCTGAAAAATTGAAAGGAATTTCATTGATGCATGATTCACGTGTTTAGTGGTGGATTATGTCTTCTGTTTAATTATCATACACCGTCTTTTAAATGTATCTCATAAAAAAAAGAAAAAAAAATCTGCATTTTAATTACACCCAATGACAGAGGGGACAAGTGCATGAAGCTTAGAATAGGAATACATAGACGCAAACTTGATATCAAAAGCTTTAGTTACCTCAGATGGGGTAGAGGTTCGATGGAAAATCCTTGTAATCCCACGCTGAACATCAGGCACCTGCCTCAATGAGGTCAAAACAGATGAAATTGTAAGATGAATCTCAGGATGCGCAATTTTGATATCAGGATTTTCCTCTTCAAAATAAGCCCCAGGAACACCACTGGAACCCATGGATTTCATTATTTCAGAAACAGCATCCAGACGTGCATATATCATGTTTCTATTACACAAAGGATGAGTCACCTGAAGAAAAGTACAATATAAATCATGCAAAGAACTCCTATCACACATAAAGGTATTCCGAGAACCAAATCTCACATATCAAGGTGTATCACACTCCTTACCCAGTGTTTCGAAAGTCTTGAGCCAAATATAGTCAGGGAGTGATCCATGTATTGCAACAGAGAGCCACTCTCAGAACCATCAAAATTATTCTTCAACACCTGCACTTTATGCATAGAATAAAAAGAAAAAGGTTTCTGAAACAGAGTTTCATGTAGTACACCACAATCAGAAAGGCTACAGACCTCAAGTTGGCAGTGCATTGATACAAAATTAATTAATTAATGAGTAACAAGAAATTCAAAAGGAGCTGCATACATTGCTGAACAGTCATTTATTGACTCACCTCTAGTTGCTGAAGTGTATTTGCTGAAAGGGTCATCTCCGTGACGCAAGAAAAAGGTCGGAATGAAGTTTCCAAGCATGGAATTCTTTCAAATCCAAATTTTTTAAGGTGATGAACAATAAGAACCAATGCCTGAAGAGCCATATCAGGCAAAGCCATGGTCCCCTTTAGATAGAGAAATTTCAAAAGAAGAAAATAAAGTGTATTAGCCATCTCATTGCAACATAAAAAGTTAGATGAGATGGAGGGCCATAGAAAGAGTTCTCAATTGAAGAAAAAAGAAAAAACTCTTATTTGTAAATATGTTTAGATATCATAATTAAGTCACAGATCAAATGATAAGCAACTATTGTAGTGGCCATTTGCTGCTATAACCTTCTGTAGCTGATCATTGTTGAAATCACTTCCATTGGAGTTCTTATATATTGATACGACTTCTGATAGTGCATCAACACCATGTAAGCGATCTTGTGAAGCATGCTCAATCCGAACATTTGAGGCAGGTCCGGCATATGCCAATAGCAACTGGGGAAGGAGTAAAAGGAAATTAGATGCATCAACAATAATATACCAACTTGTATAAAAAACACACAAATTGCACAAGGCAGTTCCATAAAACTCCCAATAACTATACAGGATAGAACACACAAAAGTTATGCCCAAATGGATCAAGGCATGCATCACATGATTCTTCCAACAAGTCTTTAATTACATCTCTAACCATACTTTTTAAATAGAAATCAAAGGAATTGAAGCTTAATCGTGGATTGAGGGTTCAGTCTTACAATAAATGTCAAAGACTCTGGGATTATAACATGTAAAATATTTCTTATACATACAAAAAATAGACCATTTGTGACTACAGAAATCCGATATTCATGAGAATGCTCTCTGTTCTTGCCATTCAACATTGTTAAAAGGCGTATTTACCGCAGCATGGCTCATTACAAAGAGGCAACTCAGTAAGTAATAGTATAAATTCATTTACATACCAAACTATAGATCTAAGTAACATGAACATCAAAATTAAACTGAATTACAAGAGTAAAGAATATTATGGGCCCATCTCCTATGCTGTCACCACATTCTGAAACCTCTAATTCCATGTCCCATAGGCCATAGCCATTAGTGATATCAACTTTCCCTACTTAAATAAATTATAATTCATTAAAACAAAATGCTCAATGTCACAAATAATCGATCAAATTTAACATTTCAAATAGGAACTAATGATATCAACTCTGCTTAAATTATTACATAGACAAAGAACACAAGTTCACATTCAAATTTAGTTCTATGACAAAATTGTTCACGGTGATGTTTTGTTTAGGTTCTAGCAAGATGATGAAATAAACTACTGCATCCTGGGATTTCTTGAAGAATTCCTTTCTGAAGTGTGCAAGAAATACCAAGGATGAAGGAACAAAGGAAAGTGTGCAAGAAATCACATGATGGAGGGAGTAATGTGAAACTTTTTTAGAATTACACAACCACCATGAAATTAACCATAGATTGAACATTTAACATCTAATTATTTGTTTCAAAAAGGTTCAGAAATATGATAAATAATACAGCCGTAAGCAAAAATCTAGGTGGTGGTTGATTGTGTGTGTGTGTGTGTGCGTTTGGGGGGGGGGGGGGGGTGTTCACAATTTTGGGGGTA
This sequence comes from Pogostemon cablin, assembly GCA_023678885.1. Taxonomy (NCBI): domain Eukaryota; kingdom Viridiplantae; phylum Streptophyta; class Magnoliopsida; order Lamiales; family Lamiaceae; genus Pogostemon; species Pogostemon cablin. The sequence continues at coordinate 9,320,333 of CM042997.1, forward strand.
GCTTGGCCTATTAGTTAAGTTTTACTACTTATTTTATAAAAGGAATTTTACTATAGAGAAACACTTGCAAAAACACCCTCATAACGGTCAAGAAAAGTTTCATCTTATGTTTTTTTCCCAAGAACCTTCAAAATCCTGAAAGTATTTTAACTAAAATGGCACAATTCATAGAGCAAAATCACAGACACGAGCAATTCAAACATTACTTAATTTAGCAAGAGTCACAACCACAGGAAAAACAAAAAACACAGCCTCATTGCAACATTTTTCAGCCTCCAAATTAACCATCATAATTTGCCTTGTTTCAGCTATAGAATTAAAAATTAAAAATTGAATACTAAAACCACCTTCTCGGTTTGCTTTGATAGAGGTCCTCCAAGAAGTAATTCAGCTGGAGACAAGTTCAAAAGCATGGCCTCCAATCCACCCCTCATAAAATTATCATCAAACTCCCCATAGACAACATCACCCGTAGAAATCTCCACAGCCACAGCCCCGATTCTCACATCCACCCCATTCTCCATTCCACTAGCCGCTTTCTCCACAACACAGAATAGATAATTACAACGCGAGCCACACCCTTCCTCCCCACCTTCCATCTTCCATATCCTCTGCAGCTTCTAGAGTGGCCTTGGTGTACAATGCCGATAGCCCGCGACAAAATGGGCCCACCTTATTCTCCCCATGAGCCTTCATTGCCGCCGTCTCAGTTTGTTTCACGACGCCAACTTTATACCCTGCAGTAACAAGCCTCCTCACATGGACATTTAATCGAAAAGTCGGCACACTAGCGGTCAAGAAATTGTGATCCATATGCGCATATATACCCAACACTAGCAGCGTTTTCAGCGTCCTCTCCAAAAAATCTACTATATCTATACCCAACCTCAATCATAAGAAGCACATCAGGATACCTACATTTGAGGTCAACCACCTGTTTCTCTAACGGTGTATACTTGGTATTTGAAATTTGGGCGGCGCTACTACTTCTGGAATGTTCTAAACATTCATGCGAAGGCTCTAGAAGCTTATCGAGGAATTTCTGGTGAAGTGCGAAGAGATGTCAATTTGGGTTATTGGACTGGTTCAATCCAAAACACATCACAACTCGTCCTATGATTGATCCAAATAGGTTGGGTTACCACAAGTTGGGCCCAACGCGGGTCAGCTTATTGCGGATCGGCTTTTTTTTTTAATTATTTTAAATTTTAATATTTAAATAATAAAAATATTATCACTCAATCCTATCCCTATCCACCTCCACCACCCCACCCCACCCCTCCACCCCCAAATTTTTTTAAAATTTTAGATTTAAATATTTAAATAATAAAAATATTATCATCCACTCCCGCCCCACTCACCCACCCACCCACTCCAAAAAAAAATTTAATTTTTTTTTAATTTTAATATTTAAATAATAAAAATATTATCACCCCACCCTACCCCACCCCACCCCACCCCACCCCAAAAAATTTTTTTTTTTACTTTTTTAAATTTTAATATTTAAATTATAAAAATGTTATTATCTTAACCCCCCAGAATTTTTTTCTTTTAAATTTTAATATTTAAATAATAAAAATATTACCACCCAATCATATCCCCTACCCACCCCTATCCTACCCCCCAACCCCTACCCTACACCCTACCCACCCCCCAAATTTTATTTTATTATTTAAATATTAAAATTTAAAATTAAAAAAAATTAGGGGATATTAAAATCTAAAATTAACAAAAAAATTATCGGGGGTGTAGGGTGGGTGGGTAGGGGGTAGAATTGGGTGATAATACTTTTATTATTTAAATATTAAATTCTAAAAAAATTAAAAAAAATTGGAGGGGGTGGGTAGAGGGTAGGATTGAGTGATAATATTTTTATTATTTAAATATTAAAATATAAAAGAAAATAAAAAAAAATTGGAGGGGGTGGGGGGAGTTGGTTGGGATGGGTAGGGGGTAGGGTTGGGTAATAATATTTTTATAATTTAAATATTAAAATTTAAAAAAATAAAAAAAATTGGGGGATGGGGTGGGGTGGGATAGGTAGGGTGTAGGGTTGGGTGATAATATTTTTATTATTTAAATTTAAAAAAATTTTAAAAATTTTTTTTGGGGGGTGTGGGTGGGTAGGGGGTAGGGTTGGATGATAATATTTTTATTATTTAAATACTCCGTATTAAAATCTAAAGTTGTATGCTACTTTTTAAAATTTTAATTTATAAAAGTGGGTTGATGTTGGGTTGGTGGGGCGGTGCGGGTTAGCCCAAACTCTAATGGATTTGAAGTGGGGCGGGTTTTTATGGAGCGGGTTAATTTTGGATTGAGAAATTAGTGGATTAAGGCAGGTTAGGGCGGGTTGGCCAAACCCATTTTGACAGCGCTAGAAGTGCGGGACGGGTAGGGGTAAGATGGGGTTATCAGGGGATGAGGGGTGAGTGAGTTTAGTGTGCTTGTTGTGGATGGAGTTGAGTTGATCGGCTCTGCAGCGTTTGGCGGGGAAAAAAGAGACGGTGGTGGCGGTTTTGGGCGGAGGGGTGGTTGGGTTTTGAGCGGAGGTGGTGGCGGAAGGTTTGGATTTGGGTGCGAAGAAGCGAGAAATCACTTGCTGTTTCTGCTTACCCATTGCGGTATATCGATGGTTGGCGGAATGGTTCTATGTTATTCCATGGTTCCTATCCTATACTGTTTCTTCAGCTACCGCCTTTTCTGCTTTTTATCATCTCACGAAATGAGTCGCCGGAACAAAAAGATACTCTCTGTTCTCTCCTATTGTCTAAAAAAATTGCTTTTCATAAATGATCAAACTTGCTCGCGTAAATATGTCAAAATCCACATTTGGGTTTTTCTCGATAATACCCCTTCTGTCCGCTTCTAAGGTGTCATTTTACTATTTTTGACTTCTGATTCAAAGGTATTTATTTTTTCTATTTAGTAAAAAAGTACAAAATATGGATCACCACTTCCCTTTAATACAACTACCCACTTTACATTACATATAATTATAATACTCCTTAATCCACGTGCAAAAAGCAAACAGACACCTTAAACTTGACGGAGGGAGTATTTTACAGTACAGATAACATAATAAACTCTTATAAATTATATGATCTCCTTAATTTAAACACTCTGACAATACATAGGGTTATATAGGATTATTTTACATATAATTATAATACTCCTTAATCCACGTGAAAAAAGCAAACAGATACCTTAGAACTTGACGGATGGAGTATTTTACAACACAGATAACATCATAAACTCATGTAAATTCTATGATCTCCTTAATTTAAACACTCTGACAATACATAGGTTATATAGGATTGGAAGGAGACCGGTGAATTTACACCGTGAAGCCAATTTAAACAAGTGTTTGTGTACCTATAATACCTATTCAATCTAATTTAATTATTGTTACATTTCCTTTTATCATTTTACTAGTATGAAACCCGCTTAACACGCGGGATCATTGAAATATACTCCCTCCGTCCGCTCGAAAGAGGATTTTTTTTCCATTTTGGTCGTCCTCTTCAAAGAGGGTCATTTTCTTTTTTACACATATGGGTCCCACACACACCCACTAATACAATTAAAATATGGGGTCCACACTCCCACTAATACAACTATCCACTATACATTAAATAATAATACTCCTTAATCCAAGTGCACAAAATTAAAAGACCCTCTTTCGGGCAGATGGAGGGAGTATTATTTTTACAAAAAAATTTATTGTTATGAAAAAATATTAAAGATAAATTGTATTGATAAAAATATTATATGGGGCTAGCTATTTGCACCCCCAAAATTACTAAACGTACCCCAAAAATATTTAAATTGACAAAATTATCCTTATAAAATTTATATCTGTTCAGTTGCAACAGCCGAACAGTTATGCATCTTATCTGTTCGGTTACATCAACCGAACAGAATAATGAATTCATCTATCTTATCAGTTCGGTTGCAACAATCGAACATAACAAGATTTGTGATTTTTTTAAATTTATATCTACATTACCGAATAGATAAGATAACAGATAAGTTTTATAGATATATCGATCTTTAAACAAAGATGGTGATTCCTCTCCCAGTGAAAGTAATCAAGTTTTTGTTAATTCTATCAACGGAAGTAGCAGTGGACCAGTGGTTTGATAGAAGCAGTGGACTAGTGGTTTGATAGAATCTAGAATCAACATAAACTTGCTTTCTTTCACTGGGAGAGGAATCACTATATTTGTTTAAAGATCGATGATGTCCATGACATTTATCTGTTATCTTAAATGTAGATATGAATTTTAAAAAAAATCACAAATCTTATTTTATTCGGTTGCTGCAACCGAACACATAAGATGAATGAATTCTTTATTCTGTTCGGTTGCTACAACCGAACATATAATAGATGGATTCTTTGTTCTGTTCGATTGTTGCAACCAAACAGTTTGTTAGATGATTGTTCGGTTGCAACAACCGACATATATAAATTTTATAAGGGTAATTATGTCAATTTAAATATTTTTGGAGCACGTTCAGTAATTTTAGGGGTGTGAATAGCCGCTCCAATATTATATATGTAGTATTATTTTCTTTTTGCAAATAGACTAAGGAATCTAATAATTTATTAATGTGAGTTAAAGAATATAATATTTTAATGTGTATGAATAATTGTATTAGTTATGTGTGAGAACATGTATATATAATGGATTAAGTATGTAGTAATTATTTTATGTGGATCTATCTAAAAAAATGAGATTGATACTACTTTGTAAATAAATATTATTTGAAAACTAAACAAAACTTGAAATAATCACGTGCACCTATATATTAGTTTTATTCAATAATGTGTATGTGTTTTTTAATAAATATATTAGCATATTTTTAATTTATATAACTATTAATTAAAAACTAATCGAAAATGCGTTAAAAATTTGCTAACAAACCTAAGTTCTTATTCATCAGCAATAGGAGCTCATCCTCCTCCTCTACCAACCACCACAATCAAATGTTTTTTATTTTTTATTTTCATAGTATGAAATCTTATATCATTTGTCAACATATGTATAGATAGTTAAATATCACAGTCTTCTTATATAAGAATTGCACCCATTTGTCAACATCTCCCTAGTAAACTAAACAACAGTTTACAATTGCTGAGTTGTCAGCTTCACAACAGTTGTAACCTTATGTGCCAATTCTATATCAACTTTGAATGGAAATAAAAATTATACTCTTGGATATACTTTTTTTTGTATTAAATGGCCTTTAATACAAATTCTAATCTCAATTGGAGTATAAATTTAATTATAGTAATAAATATCTATTATAATTCAAATAAGCTTTCAGAATTATATTATAAACAACTTAAAATATTTAATGAGAATGAATTACGAATAAATTAATTTAGTAAATAATTTTATAAATAATTATATAAATAAAAGTAATAAAATTTTTAATGGAAAGTAATATTATTATTCATAAAAAAATTATAACTATATATAAAAAATGATATCACATGAAATTGTCTCATATAAGTATTATATAAAAATATATTATCCATCGATGATTTCATAATTTTCATTTAAAATTATTAATATATTAGCTCAACAATTAATTCCATATTATATGAAAAGGTGGTTTGGAATTTACTTATTAAAAATTACTCTTTCTGTCCCATTTAAGTCTATGCCCCTATCTTGGCACGGAGATTAAAAAAATTAGGGATATAATGGTTTTTCTTAATAAATACTCCCTCCATCCCATGGAAAGGGTTATTTTTTTTATTTTTTGCACGTAAATTAAGGAGTATTGTTATTTATGTGTAGTGAGTAGTTCTATTAGTGGAAGTGTGGACCCCATATTTTAATTGTATTAGTGGGTGGGTGTGGGTATCATGTGTGTAAAAAATAAAATGAGACTCTTTGGGTAGGACGCCCAAAATGAAAAAAAAAATATACTCTTTGGGTGGGACGAAAGGAGTAAATGATAAAGTGTGTTAGGTAGTTTATTTTTTAAAATAAGTTTATGGGGAAGGGTAATTGTATTTAACTTTTTACTGTTTTTAGATAGGTTCAAACTTTCGAGGGACAACTGTTGAGAGTGAAAATAAGCGTGTTTTAGTGTTCAATTTAATACCTTTTTGATTGATATTGTTGTCATATATTAGCACAAGTATCTTATATTCAATATATTTGAGAAAAAGGTGCACTTGAGGTCTTTTATTATGTTTTAGGTGGAAAAATGATCAAAAGTGCATAGTTGGAGAAAATGTGTAATTTGTGCAATGATGCTGAAAAACTCACGTCTAATTTGTGTAATTTTCTATGTTCGTGTAGAGCTCCGAATTGAAAGTGTGATATATAGTTGGAAAGCCACAGAAGAGATGGTCCTTTTAGCATAAAGAACGTCTCGATCGAATTCCAAGCAAGGAAGTTATGATTAAAGTGATGACATCGCGCGAGCTATGCCAAATAGAACAGCTAAGTAAATTTGTATGACCTGTTTCACATTCAAATATTAGAATTTCTGTGAGTTCTTTATATGGATAGAAAGAAAAGAAAGAGAGCATCACGTGAGCATAAGAATTACTCAAATCAAAGGTCGGATGTGGAAGTTATGCGTGAAACAGTGAGACTGCGCAAGCTTGCTCGACTTGGAGATGTTGCTCGACCAGCATCATCTTGGTCGAGCAGATGAGGCTTGGTCGAGCAAAATGACCAAAAACTTACAGAGAGCTTGCTCGACCATTGCTCGACTTGGAGGCCTTGCTCGACTTCAGAAGGCTTGGTCTAGCAGAATGTCGCTGATACTATTTTTGGTAGTTTTGGATTTCTTTTACCAAATTTGGCGTATATCTCAAGTAAAAGCTCATCCAAGGCCTATAAGGAGCACTTTACAAATATAAAAAGGGATGTAGATCATATTATTAATTATCATAGAATCATATTGGAGAGGACAGAGGCCACAACAATACTACATCCCACAAGGGGGGATCACCCCCAACCATCATCCACATCCTTTCCTCCATCCATCCATCACTTTAAAGATTCGTCTGTGGAATCAAGAGGAGAACCAAGAGGAGGATTCAAGACAGAGAAGGACGTGACGACTCCCGCATCTACGGTTAATTTTGTTTCCTAAATTATTTTATAATTTTTCAGACATCCGGGTAAGATCTATCCAACACCCATGATTGTTCTTCGTAACATTATGGGTTAGAGCCTTTTTGATAGAACTAGGGTTGGAAGATTTTTATAAATTAATTGAACTTTCATGTGTAAACTCCGTACAACACTACTTGTAGATTTATTTTATATATGATTGTTCTTTCTTAATCCATATTAACGGTCATTTTGTGCATCTTCAATTGGTATATAGCGTCTGAATATATATCTTGGTTGTAGATTGAGTGCGTTCACAGCTGAACAGAATTCCATTTTATGATTTTAAGTGAGGGGACTCCAAAGCTTCATTAGAACTATCATATATGAATACTTATTAATTGAATTGAATTCGGGTTATTAAGTAGGATAAAGAGGATAATTTTCTAGTACCTATAAAGGGAGATCATATCGGGTTAGAGTACGAATTGGCCAGGGAAATAATTGATACTGATAGTACCTAGAAAGGGGGTGGAATTATATCTCTTGCTCTGAGGTTATTCACACATGTTACATGCATTAGTTTTTTATTTCTAATTTGATTAAGACTTTTATTTGTGATTATTTATTTCTATCTAAACTTAAATTTTTCTGAGGTACTTGTGCAGTAGGAAAAGGAAAGGAAGAAGTAACACACTGAGCTAAATATGACTGGAGCAAGACAGAATCCGGATAATGTTGTCATACGTGAAATTTCACGAACTATGGGATTGGCAACATGGGGTTGATAGGAGCAAGGGGAGAAGATGATGATTTTGAGATAAATTCCGCTCGTATTAGCATGGTAGAGAAGAATCTCTTTTCTGGAGGTTGTTTTGAAGATCCATATCAGCATCTCAAAAGATTTCTTGGTTATACAAACACTCAAAAGGGTACTGGAGCTAATGATAATGCTAGGTGGATCGCCCTATTCAAGTTCTCTTTAATTTTTAGAGCAGAAGCTTGGTATGAGACTCTTGATGCCACAGATTGCACTACATGGGACCAACTGCAGCAGAAGTTCTTGGAGAGATACATGTCACCCTCGAGGATCTTAAGGATGAGGCAAGAGATCACCCAATTTGTTATGAATCAGGGTGAGAAATTTCATGAGGCATGGGAAAGGTTTAATGACATGCTCAAGCGGTGCCCACAACATGGAATGTCTAAGGCTGAATACATAAGTATCTTCTACTATGGATTGGATTGTGAGTCGCGTGTTTTTATTGATGTATCCTCAGAAGGAGCGCTGTTATCTAAGACGGTACTTGAAGCAGAAAAGTTGTTTGAAGACATATCTATGAATTCATGTGACTGGCCTGTAGAGAGAGATAGAGGATCATGTGTACTTGGAAAGGTAGCACAGGTTGAACATCAAGTGGTGAAGCCGAATAGGGATGATGAAATCGTTTCTAGTCTAGCTAACATCAACAAGCTACTAGAGTCCCAACAAAGGCAGATTACAGAGTTGACACTAAAAGGGCCTAGTATGCAACAGCAAGAAGTGAAGGCTAGTGTTGAAGATATGTTCAATCGATACATGGCTGAGAATGATGCAAGGGTTGATTGTCTTGAGGATACCATGAATGTTGATCATGCAGATTTATCTAAGCAGTTGAAGGACTTTACCTTAATTATGGGGCAGATGGCCGCGAATGTGGATCAATTGACACAAACATTGGAGAATAATGCCATCACATTGAGGTCAGGTACACAGTATGAAGGTCTAATGAAGGCGGTGAGCGAAAACGAAGGTGACAGGAGCCTTGTTCGACCAACCCCAATCTGTTCGACTAGACCTGATGGTCGAACGGAGGTCGAGCAACTCCCGAATGTATAGAATTACGATGCTCTATTTCCAGGTGCATCGTTCGACTTACACTCTTTCTTTTGACCAGATTACCCAAGTTGAACAGAAGTCGAACAACACCTGGGGACGAGAGCTTGCGATCAGGCAGCCTGCTTGATCAAACACCATCCGTTCGACCAGACTACCCAAGTCGAACGGAGGTCAAGCAACACATGGTGAATGGAAGCTCCCGATCAGGTGGGTTGCTCGACTAAAACCTATCTGCTCGACCAGTCCCTTTTGGTTGAGCAGAAGTCGAGCAACACAGTTCAATATCCGATTCGATACCGAATGCTACACCTGTTGATCAGAACACCTTAGAGCTATCCCAAGAGCAGAATAGTAAGCTTTTAGTTGAGAAGAAATGGGAAAGAGCAAAGAGGTTGAGAGCCGAGAAGCTTAGACTGCAGATGGATAATGAAAATATGGTTTTCTCTCTTGATCAAGCAATGAAGATGCCCATGGAGAGTCAATCATGCAAGAGCATAGATGTGGTGTCTAACTTGTTTAATCTTGATTTTTCTAAGGCAGGTGATTCTGAATTTAAGTGGAAGATTGACAAGGAGGTATCTATACAGCCATAGGAGGAAGAAAATTTCGTGGATCATATTCTTGTGACCAAAAAAGGTGAAGTGTTGAGTGTAGACAAGAAGAGGGAAAGAAAGTACTTGAAGGTGAGGATGCGAGAAGGTCGTCCTCTGATCCAGTAGTCTAAAAGTGGTAAACCGTCGTGACTCTCTGACATTAAATATGAGCTCCTTTTGGGGGCTTGCCCTTCCATTTTATCGCTTTATTTCTTTCGTGTGAGTTAGAAATTTTTATATTTAAGGTGCTTACTAATCAACAATTACATCTCTTTGCAAACTTAGTTTCAACTTACGTTTTTACTAAGTTTGGGGGTGTGATGTACTTACCTCATTGAAGCACCAACAGTATAAATTTTTCTTTGTAGTGTTTGCTAGGGGAGTTGATTTTTTGTGGTATGTTGAAACTTTAATCGGTTTTGATGTGTCCATTTTTTATAATTTGCCTAGCGTTCAGTGGTGTTTTAGTGTGTGGAGTCGATTAGATAGTCAATTAATTCTTTCTTATAGTTCTCCTATATTATTAATGATGAATCCTGTGATGATGAGATTTGTTGAGCTTTGATGATAGAAAAGGGTAACTAGGTGGCAAGACGAGTTCTACATTGAGGCTTTGACTCGAGAGCTCGTGCGTTTTGAAGGAAAAATCAGGTGCCCTCATTTTCTTATTCTAATTTTATATGTGCTTTCAATTCAGAGAGTGAAAGGATTGAGTTTATATTTTTGGTGATCCATGTGAGCTTTTATTGTTTAAATCGTGCTTGGAATTCATATACTTTTGAAATTGATGAAGGAAGTGTACTTGAGTTATATTGTGGTATGAAGTTTTATGTGTACTTGTGAGATATTGCTTACCATGAAAAGTGCTCTGTTACTTGTTAAAAACCCATGTGAGATTTGAGCCTTGCTGATCATGTTATATAATCACATGATTTTTTTCTGGTGAGTATCGTTCTTGGTGTGTATTCTAGAACTTGCCTCTTGTCTTACTTGAAACTACATGTGTGTTAGATGATGGGAGATTATTTAAGGTCATCCTTGAATTTATGAGTCACTTAGCCAAATAATTTCCTACCAAATGATGTTTATCCGTAGTTAGCCCTTTTGAGCCCGAAACCTTATTTCTATGGCAACCTACGAAGTTAGCCACTTTGATATCCTATTTGAGCCTTAAATTCTTATATTTAGTGGAGAATTAAATGCTGTCAAAGTGTGTGAAGTTGATTTTGATGGAGTTTGGAAGGAATAAAATATTTGAAGATGTACAAGTGATTATGAGCTTAAAAATAAGTTGATGAGGGGTAGTGCCCAAAACTGGTACCTCGAGATATTAGAGGTAGTGCCCGAAACTGGTACCTCAAGAAAGGAAAAAAAAAAAGAAAGAAGGAAAAAATGTTGAGCTTGAAGAAAAAAGAGAGAAAAGAAAATTAGAAGAGCATGAAGCTGGATAGCCTCGAAATGTAAAAAAAACTGCAACACAAAAGATCTCCGATTTTAATTCTCTACTAATTGAGTTACTTTATCCATATGTTTTCTATTCTTACCAAAGAGCCAACATTACATCCTAATGAAAGTCCTTTTTGATCCCATTATCGAATCATACTTTAAGTGGTGGAGAGTTTGAGACGTTTGGCAAGCTTATGGTTACGCATGCACTTGAATTGAATCTGAGTGTAAACACCATAACCCATAAATGTACGTCTTTTACACTTGAGTGCGAGTGATATATACTTCCCGTGAGAACATGTCAATGGAGCATTTGAATTGATGGTGATTGTCTTAACTTATGTGCTATGAATTGATTATTGCATGTATAAGAGTTGCATTATATAAGTTGAGGACAATTGTATTTTGAATGGGGTATTTGTCGTAGTCCTTGTTTCCCCGCTAATTTTCTTACTCTCTCTATCTCTTTATTTTTATTTTGTTTTCTCGGGACGAGCAACGGGTAAGTTTGGGGGTTTGTTGAGAGTGAAAATAAGCGTGTTTTAGTGTCCAATTTAATACCTTTTCGATTGATATTGTTGTCATATATTAGCACAAGTGTCTTATATTCAATATATTTGAGAAAAAGGTGCACTTGAGGTATTTTATTGTGTTTTAGGTGAAAAAAGGATCAAAAGTGCAAAGTTGGAGAAAAGATGCAATTTGTGAAATGATGCTGAAAAATGCACGTTCAACTTGGAAGTGTGATACATAGTTGGAAAATCACAGAAGAGATGGTCATTTTAGCATAAAGAACGCCTCGATCAAATTCCAAACGAGGAAGTTATGATTAAAGTGATGACGTCGCGCGAGCTGTGCCAAAAAGAACAGTTATGTAAATTTGCATGACTTGTTACATATTCAAATATTAGAATTTATGTGATTTCTTTATATGGATAGAAAGCCAAGGAAGAGAGGATCACGTGAGCATAAGAATGACTCAAATCGAAGATTGGATGTGGAAGTTATGCGTGAATCGATGAGACTGCGCAAGCTTGCTCAACTTGGATATGTTGCTCGACCAGCACCATCTTGGTCGAGCAGATGAGGCTTGGTCAAGCAAAATGACCAAAACTTACATAGAGCTTGCTCGACCATTGCTCGACTTGGAGGCCTTGCTCGACTTCAGAAGGCTTGGTTGAGCAGAATGTCGATGATGCTTTTTTTGGTAGTTTCAGTTTTCTTTTACCAAATTTGGCATATGTCTCAAGTAAAAGCTCATCCAAGGCCTATAAGGAGCACTTTACAAGTATAAAAAGGGATGTAGATCACATCATTAATTATCATAGAATCATATTGGAGAGGTGAGAGGCCACAACAATACTACACTCCACAAGGGGGGATCACCCCCCCAACCATCATTCACATCCTTTCCTCCATCCATCCATCACTTTAAAGAATCATCTGTGGAATCAGGAGGAGAAACAAGAGGAGGATTCAAGACGGAGAAGGACGCGATGACTCCCATATCTAGGGTTAATTTCATTTCCTAATTTATCTTGTAATTTTTCAGACATCCGGGTAAGATCTATCCAACACCCATGATTGTTCTTCGTAACATCATGGGCTAGAGCCTTTTTGGTAGAACTAGGGTTGGAAGATTTTTACAAATTAATTAAACTTTCGTGTGTAAACTCCGTACAACACTACTTGTGGATTTATTTTATATATGATTGTGTTTTTTTAATCCATATTCACGGTCGTTTTATGCATTTTCAATTGGTATATAGAGTCTGAATATATATCTTGGTTGTAGATTGAGTGCGTTCACCGCTGAATAGGATTTCATGTTATGATTCTAAGTGAGGGGACTCTGAAGCTTCATTAGAACTATCATATATGAATACTTATTAATTGAATTGAATTCGAGTTATTAAGTAGGATAAAGAGGATAATTTTCTAGTACATATAAAGGAAGATTATATCGAGTTAGAGTACCAATTGGCCAGGGAAATAATTAATACTGATAGTACCTAAAAAAGGGGTGGAATTATATCTCTTGCTCCGAGGTTATTCACATGTGTTACACGCATGTTTACTTATGTTTATAGAGTAGATATGCATGGTTTAGTGATGCGTCCATATTCCACAAGGCAGAGTCAGACATCAACACACGGAAGGAAAATTAATGAGTGAAACCGGATTATTCTAGGGCTACCTATTCTATCTCTTGAGTCACTTTCGAATTCTTCTAAGTGCTTTTATTTTATTTGTTATTTAAATTAAGTATTTTAGTTGTTAGATTAAATCCTCAAACTGAATTGCCTTGTCTTAATTAATTTAGTAAATAATTAAATTAATAATACCCCATCCTTTGGGTTCGATATTCACTTGGTCGCTTGCTTAGATGCAACTGATATCTATAATACTTGTGGATTAATTTTGCGTTCAAAGTAAACGCGCATTAACAACCCAACATGAAAAGTATGTTATCTGAAAAGATACGGAGAAAGTATAATGTAACCACGATGCAACAATTATTTAATAATGATTACATATTAAACTAGTAAAATTATTATTCCCTCCGTCCCGCGTTAGTGTTGATATTTGCTTTTTGCACGAATATTAAGAGATATAATATTTTAATGTGTAGTGATGTGAGAGAAATAATATTTAATGTAAAGTGGATAGTTGTATTAGTGTTGTGTATGGATTCTACATGGAATAATTAATTTTTTTAGCCCAACTTAACAAAAAGTAAATGTAAACCTTAACATGAGATAACCCCAAAATAAAAAACGTAAATCTTAATGCGAGATGGAAGAAATATTTAAATAGAGTGGTAAGAAAAATATTCTTTCGGATGATATCACGACAGTAATGTATAATAGAGGTCAGTCCTTTGTGGTGTTGTGTTCTGCAATCAGCCAATTACAGTAAATAAAAGATAAAAGACAATCTCTTGAAAAAAAAAATAGATTTTTATATCTTTTGAATTCTATATTCACACATGAGCAATGATATGTTGTATTTTTAAGAGCAAAAGTCGAATTGATCTAAATTTGTGTGCCTTGATGAATTTATGTTTTGACAAATGAGACACAAAATGTTTTATATTGAAAGATTCTTAATAATGCTATTTAACTCTTCAAAAGAATATTTTTGAATTTATTTAACCCATTTGTATTGCCATTTATTTGAATTTTAATCATTTTATTTTATATACAAAATAAATAATAATATTTTTAAATATATTATAAATAATACATTTAATATTTATTTTGAATAAAAAAATTTCAAGTGGCCCGCGTAATACGCGAGTTTCATGCTAGTTTGTATAAATAGATAAATATCACAAGCTTCTTATAAAAGACTTGCCCGATTATTAAAACACATAAGCTTCTTATAGAAGACTCGTATAATTATTCAAACACACAGTAAATAAAAATAATATTATTAGGATTTATTACTACCTAGTATAAATTATATTCTTATATTACTGTTAGACACATTGCGGTGAAAATATTAATTAAATACAATATATTAAGATAAGATACCCAATATAACCCTTTGTAACAACTTTACTTAAAAAATGTAGTCATCTTCCACATAAGAATATCCATCATTCACGCAATACAATCATCTCCAACATGATACTATCCTAAACACCAATATCTTTTCTCTTATTTTCTTCGCATTCTATTTTTTTCTTTAAAAGCCCTAGTTGTGTGTGCACAGAGTATAAAAGGAAAATCACCTAGTTGTGTGTGTCTAGAATATAAAAGGGAAATCAAAAGGTAGAAGATCAACCACAGGCTCTTCACCCCATCCTTCCGTGTATTTCAATTCATTTTTACTTCGAGGATTGCATTTCATGGAAGTGGCGGATTTGGCGGCCAGGAGATATAAGTTCAATGGGCGATGGGCATCAGCCTTATCTTCATGTACTGCACACTCAAGCGAGGATTCTACATCCACATGCTGATTGAGAATCTGATCCAAATGGTGATGCCGTCTAATTTGCCCCATCGTCACCACTAAAGTTTTTCCCTAATTGCGAGGTATTGTCTCAAAATATATTTAGAAACCACCGCATGGGATAGAAGTTGAGATTATTGAGATTTAAACGGATTGGAGCGTTTACTTTGATGATGATTAAAAAAGAAAATTTTATATGTAATTTACTGTTGGAGGTTTTATACCATTTACTCTGCATAATAATTCTGTATAATATATTATTAATAAGTTACAAACTATCTTGAGTTTAGATTTATTTTTTAATAATTGAATGTATTCAATATATTTTAATTTATTCATTATTTTTTATTCAAAATTTAATAAATATTCAGAATATTTAATGTTCAATAACGATATACTGAACACGAAATATTTAGAATGTATTCAAATGATGTGTTCAAAAATATTTACTCAATGTTCCACTTCAGAATGTATTCAATATATTTCAAACTCATTCTTTCTCAATATTCCACGAATTATTCATAATGATTATATAAAATTCAGATTTATTCCTTGAAATACTTTTGCATTCAGAATTAGAAGTATTTAAAATATTTAATATTCAATAACGATGTATTCAGAAAATTTTGGGTCAATATTCATAATGGTATTCAGATTGGGTATTCCACGAATTATTCATGATGGTATTCAGATTGGTTTAGGTCAATATTAATAATGGTATTCAGAATTATGACAATGACTTATATACAACCTTCATTTTTGTCAAAATGGTACAACCCCTGGTAACCAATTGAATTGGTATAACTAGTTGTACCCTAATCCCTCTCTAGAATGATATTCAGAATGGATATTCAATTTATTTCAGAAAAATTTGGGTCAATATTAATAATGGTATTCAAAATGATATTCAGAAGTTATTAAAATTCAGTATGCACATTTTTTAAATAAATTGAAAACGAATTATTCATAATGGTGTTCAGGAGGAGTATTCAATTTATTTCTTAAATTTTTTATGTTTGACTAATCTCCAATCCATTTTCTATTTTCATGTAGTAATTAATGAGAAAATTAATTTTTTGTATATAATTAAACTTAGAATAGGATTAAAAGTGGTATTTGATGGGTTTAATTTGTAGTGCATAATAATAATAATATAATTTGCCTATTGTATCTAGTAGTAATATAGGTACATAAAATGTACCTATAAGTAATGGACCCATATTATTAAAAATAAATTTTAAATGAAATACTTATATATATTTTAAATTTTGATTGAGTTAAAGAATAATGTGATTGATTGATACTTATTTATTCTTCTTGCATTAAATTTTCAAATTATATCCAATTATATACACCCTCATTCAAATTATATCCAATTATATACACCCTCATTTCCTCACAAGTGAACATCAAGTATCTTATAATTAAGAGTCATGTGATAATTCTTTTTAGTTTATAAATACTATCAATATTAAATATTAAATGTAAGTATATATATGTATTTTTTTATTAAGTAATAAAAAGAAAAAAATATTATATATACATATATATATATATATATATATATATATATATATATATATATCACACAAATAAAATATACATTATAATAATTAATAGTGCTATATATATCACACAATTTTTATATACATTATAATAATGATTAATAATTATTTTTTAAAAGTATACTCTATTTATTATTACATGACACTGTCAAGTTAACTTATCTTTATTTATGGAGTAGAAAAACTTCATATGCATTATAATAATGATTAATAATTAATTTTTAAAAAATATATTCTATTTATTATTACATGACACTATCAAGTTAATGTATCTTTATTTATTGAACAGAAATATTTTCATAAAAGTAGATAATGATTGACTTAAAGAGTTTTTATTTGTTATTTTATTAAAATCATATATCATATTTTTATTTTATTAATATCATAGTATATCATATTGTTAAGTGTAGACACCTGCATGCATGAGAATGGTGCATGTGATCAATGTTGGCAGTACACACGTGTTGGATAGAGATTGGTTGAGTCAGCAACATTATCAAAAGTAAGGATCAATGTGTTGGCATTAGTTTGAGTCGTGGAGATCAGTTTATATGTATGGAAGGGTTGTGATCAATTTGTGTCAAGAATGAGCAGTAGTTAAGTTGTTAGTGATTTACTAGATTCCATCTAACTAACCTCCAGCATGGCATGCAGTCTCTGATCACGTTTTTCAGCTATTATACATCATTTAGTAGTTGATCATACATATACATAAGATCATGCAGAAGTTAGGGTTCATAAATTCAGTTTCTAAGTTTGATCTCCATTATTGTATTGCTCATCAATAAGAATCTCTTCCCTTTGAGAGTGGACGTAGGAATTCAAAAGTCGAACCACTATAATTTATTATTCTTGAGTTTCATCTTTCAATTACTTAGCAAAAGAGAGAAAGAGAGCAAGTGTGAGCGATCATAAGTTTACATCTAATGTGAGTTCTTGAGTGATTACAATAGATCTTGCATTACGATTCATAAGAATTGGCGTCGTCTATGGGAAAGTAAGCCACAGTCGACTGAGCAGAAAAGGAGATCACTATGGTTACAACAAGTTCGACGTCGAGAAGTTTACGGAGAAATCTGACTTCAGTTTGTGGAGAATGAAGATGGAAGCGATTCTCATTCAACAAGGATTGTCTGATGCAATTAAGTCATTGCCTGCAAATCAAGCTGCCAAGGTTGATGCAGTTGCAAACACATCAGACCAAGAACAATAATCAAAAGCCTGTAGTGCAATCATTCTTTGCCTAGGTGATAAAGAATTGAGGGAAATCGCCAAAGAAACTACAGCAAGAGGAATTTAGCAGAGATTAGAAGATCTTTACATGGTAAAGACCTTGTAAAATCGATTGTATATGAAGCAGAAGTTGTATTCTTTTAGGATTACAGAAGAGAAATCGATTCTTGGGCAGTTGGATGACTTCAACAAGATAATTGATGATCTAGAGAATATTGATGTAACCCTGCATACTGAAGACAAGGCCATAATTCTTCTATCAGCACTATCTTTCTCATTTGAAGGTTTAAGGGACACTCTGTTGTTTGGAACCAATGAGTCTATTACTCTAGATCAAGTACAGTTGGCCCTTAAAGCAAAAGAACTTCACAAGAATTCTGAAGTTCAAGTGAAGGGTGAAGGTTTGTGTTGAGAGTGAAATTTTACACATTTTATGTGTGCACATTACACTGTTTTGCTTAGGAAAGTTATTATTTTTGCATGAAATTGTGCTCGTTTGAGTATTTACACGATTTTGAGGCTACTAAGATTTTTTGTTGAGTTTTGAAGAGTAAAACAGGATCAAAAGTTCAAAGTTGGAATGAAGGGTAAAAGTGTGAAGGAATGCTGAAAAACACACGTCCACATTGCATTATTTTTCTGTGTTTGTGTAGAATTCTAAATTATGTGATATATCATTGGAAATTAAGCCATGGAAGAGAGTATCGTTTTGACGAAAAAATCACTCAAATTAGAGTCCGTATGAGGAAGTTATGCTCGAAACGATGAGGTCGCGCAATGCAGTCTGCAGCTCGGTAGATGCTAGGTAGACAGCTCGGGGCGAGCTAGGGTGGCTCGGCAGCCAATTTTGGCCAAGTTGGGGTCTTGCAGAGCCTACACGACATCATCTTTTTACCCATATGCGGCTCGCCTACCACTCGGCAATGTCCAGACCCAGATCGGCTTGAGTTTGGTGCTGAGCGGGGTATTTTTAGGCCCAGTCACTGCCTGTTCGATCCAGCAGTGTGTTTTTTACTTCCAGATTATTATTTGGCCAGTTTTCGACCCGAAAAAAATCCTACAATAGTCCAAGACATAAAAGGGGGAATCAACACACAATTGAGAACAACCCACTTACATCCATTGCCACTTTTCATGTAAATTCTACACACATCAGATTCAAATCTGATTTTCATCATCCATCCATCTTCAAGAGGGTTCCAAGTGCTAATTGAGGGAGATCGGACGACCAGAGAGACGGAGAAGGAACATGGAACTGCGCTTATGCTAGGATTTCGTGTTTCTCATCTTTTCATTCCTTTTATCCTGATTTTTGGTATGAATTGCATAGCCATGAGTGTTAATTGTAATCTCATGGGCTAATTTTCTTATACAGTTCTAGGGTTTGATGGATAGATTGAATTGATTTGGGAACCTAGACCAAAATTGGGATTTTATACAGTTGATACTCTGATTTTATTTATTTTATTCAGACTTGCTTATATGCTTCGTAACGTCTTCATAGTAATTTCATGACATCCGCTATAATGCTTGATTTATTTTGTTAGCTTGTGTGCGTTTATGATTAGTATTGTCTATCTGTTAGGGATTGAAGTAGTTCAGCTATAAACACTTTAATTCCATGAACTGGTAAATCAAATACTTGAATTATTTAGTGGAATAATGCAATTAGACATTCAAGTAGAAAGTGGATAAAACCTTGTAGTAATTCCAGAGAATATCTTGTTAGTCGAACTTACCATCCAGAGGTATTGTTGCTTGTTTTGATTAGTATCTAGGAATAAGGCTTGGTAATATTCAAGCACCTTAGAAAATAAATCAGAATATATTGTTAGCTTAAAATCGGATCATATCTGGTGGGTTAACAGTTGGTGTATTTTCATTGACGCTGCATGAATGAACAATTGGAAGTCTAGAAACCCAAATTAATTGGTCTATACCTGATCCCTTAGAACTGTTGCTTATCTCTCGATTAGAACTTATTTATTTTTATTGCTTTTAATTAATTCAGTTAATTAATATTTCGTTATTTAGATAATTAATTTAAAAATTCTTGGAAATTGGTTACCCTCTTCTGATTAAGCTAGTAATATTTAGAAGATAAATAATCAACTATCCTTTTGGGATTGATAATTTAACTTGGGTACTTGCTGCTACAATTGACATCCTTACAAGAAACAATGTCATAAGTGGAAGGCCATGGTAGCTAAGAAGATTGCAGAAAAGGGAGGAGGCAAGAAGAATCAAGTAAATCAGGTAACTGATAATCAAAATAACAATGATAATGATTTCATTGAAGCTTTGTCAGTATTATCTGGTCCCATATCAGATGAAAGGGTAATGGATTCAGGGTGCACTTTTCATATGACATCTAAGAAAGATTGGTTTACTAAATTAAGACCATGTAATTAAAGATAGAAGGCATTGGCTCAACCAAGATGAAGATGTTTGATAAAGTGATAAGATTACTCAATAAGGTGAGATATGTACCAGGTTTGAGAAGAAATTTAATCTCACTTGGTATGCTGGACTCTCAAGGATATATATGTGTGTTAAAGTAAGGAAAACTCACCATCATGAAGGGGGGTTCAACTGTGATAAAGGGAGTCCAGAGAAGTGATTTGTATTTTCTTGAAGGATCTGTCATCTCTGGTCAGATTAATACATCACAGGAAAAGGAAGATGCATGATAAGAGTGCAAATAAGCGTGTTTTAGTATCCAATTTAACACCTTTTTGATAGGAATTATTATTATATATTAGCACAGGTGTCTTATATTCAATATATTTGAGAAAAATGTGCATTTGAGGTGTTTTATTGTATTTTAGGTGGAAAAATAATTAAAAGTGCAAAGTTGGAGAAAGTATGTAACATGTGTAGGAATGCTGAAAAACGCACGTCCAACTTGTGTAATTTTTCTGTATTTATATGGAGCTCTAAACTAGAAGTATGATATGGAAAGCCACAGAAGAGAGGATCGTTTTGGCATAAGTAACACTTTAATCGGAGTCCAAACAAGAAAGTCATGATCAAAATGGTTACGTCGCGCAAGCTATGCCGAACAGAACGGTTGTGCCAGTTTTCATAACTTGTTATACCTCTAAATGTTGGAGTTTTTTAGAGTTATTTTTATGGATAGAAAGTCAAGGAAAGAGGATCACAAGAGCGTAAGAATCATTGAGATTAGAGTTTAAATGTGGAAGTTATGCGCGAAACGATGAGACTGCACATGCAGCACAACCAGAACCACTTTGGTCAAGCTAGGATACGCAGATCTGTTTTGGACAGGTTTTACATCCCCAGTGAGTGTTTTTGTGTATTTTCCAAGAAAAAGCCCATCCAAGGTCCATAAGGAGAGCTTGCAAGTATAAAAGGGGATGCAAATCACACCAAGAGAGGAACCGCAACACAATCATCCTACACCCCACAAGGGGTCGGGGATCATCCCCCAATCATCATCCACATCCTTTCCTCCATCTATCCATCACTTTGAAGATTCGTCTGCTGAATCAAGAGGAGAACCAAGAGGAGGATTCAAGATAGAGAAGGACGTGACGACGCCCTCATCTAGGGTTTATTCGTTCCCTAATTTATCTTGTATTTTCTAGATATATGGGTAAGATCTATCCAACACCCATGATTGTTCTTCGCAACGTCATGGGCTAGAACCGTTTTGGTAGATCTAGGGTTTTGAAGGTTTTATGAATTAATTAAACTCTCTTGTGTGTCTTTCATACAACGCTACTTGTGGATTGATTTTATATATGATTGTGCTTTTTTAATCCATATTCACGGTCGTTTTGTGCATCTTCAATTGTTATGTAGAGTTTGAATATATATCTTGGTTGTAGATTGAGTGCGTTCACTGTTGAACAGGATTTCATGTTATGATTCTAAGTGAGGGGACTCCGAAACTTCATTAGAACTATCATATATGAATGTTTATTAATTGAATTGAATTCAGGTTAGTAAGCAAGACAGAGAGGATAATTTTATAGTACCTATAAAGGGAGATCATATTGGGTTAGAATCCAGAAGTGGGAAACAATTGATACTGATAGTACCTAGAAAGGGGGGTGAAATTATATCTCTTGCTCTAAGGTTATTCACACGTGTTACATGCTTATCTACTTGTGTCTATAGAGTATATTAGCATGGCTTAGTGATGCGTCCATAATCCACAAGGCAGAGTCGGCCTGCACTTGAGAGGGAAGTTAAGTAATAAAATTGGATTACCCTAGAGCTATCTATTCTCCATTCTTGAGACACTTTCGTATTCTTCTAATGTTATTTATTTTACTTGTTATTTCAATTAATTGTTTAGTAGTTGATAATCAAACCTCAAACTTAATTGCCTTTCATCTTAATTAATTTAGTTAATAATTAAATTGATAATACGCCGTCCTTTGGGTTCAATATTTAACTTGGTCGCTTGCTTAAGCTGAAACTGATATCCTTAATACTTGGAGATTAATTTTGTGTGCAAAGAAAATGCCCATCAATATACATTTGTGGCATGAAAGATTAGCATATGTCAGTGAGAGAGGATTAAAAGAGCTAGCAAGACAAGGTTTATTAAATCTCAGCTCAACTGTTAAGTTGAATCAGTGTGAAGCCTTGTGGACTATGCACATAGCACTAAGGCTAGATTGGAGTACATACATTCAGATTTATGGGGACCTTCAAGGACTACAACTATGGGAGGAGGAAGATATTTTATATCTTTTATAGATGACTACTCAAGGAAGCAGTAGGTAAGGATTTTTAAAGTTAAAAGATGAAGCATTTTTAGCATTTAAGAACGGGCTAACAGAATAGAGAATCAAACTGAGTGAAAATTAAAATGCTTGAGGACTGACAATGGATTAGAGTTTACTTCACAAGAGTTTAATAACTACTGTCAAGAAAAGGGCATCAAAAGGCATAGAATTGTTCTAGGTACTCAACAGCAAAATGGTGTTGCTGAGAGGATGAATCAAACATTGCTTGAGAAGGTGAGATGCCTATTGAGCAGTGGAGGTTTCTCTAAGAGGTTTTGGGGTGAGCTTGTTGTCACAGCACCTTATCTAATCAATATATGTCCTTCAGCAGCACTTAAGTTTAAAACTCCTGAGGAAATATGGTCTGGAAAGATTCCAAGTTATGATCATTTGAAAGTAATAGGTTGTCAAGCCTATGTGCATCAGAAACCGGACAAGTAAGAGTCAAGAGCTATTAAGTGTGTGCTTGTAGGGTATCCAAAAGAAGTAAAGGGATACAAACTATGGTGTTATGAAACTAACAATTTTATTGTTAGTAGAGATGTGAGTTTTAATGAGAATAAGATATCCTTAATTGAAAATACAGCAGGTGTAATCTCTTATACAGACCAGGTTGAGCTTGAGGTGGAGCTTGATACAGACAGAATCAACAAACAGGAAATTAAAGTACATCAACATCACAATCAAAAGGTGAGACATCTGCTGAAAGAAGAACACCAGTAGTTACCAGTTGGTCAGAGATAGATTAAGAAGGCAGATAAGAGCTCCTGTTAGATATGTTGAAGCTAATATTATTTCCTATGCTCTATATGTAGCTTCATATGTTGAAATTTATGAACCAAGATCATATTCTAAAGCCATGACAAGTAAAGAACGTGACAAGTGGTTAGTGGCAATGGAAGAAGAACTGTTATCCTTGCAAAGGAATAATACTTGGATAATAGTGGATAGACCAGCAAATAAGAAATTAGTAGGATGTAAGTAGATTTATAAGAAAAAGCTTGTAAAAACAAGGAAGAAGGGATCAGATATAAAGCAAGGCTTGTGGCTAGAGGTTTCTCACAAAAGGAAGGTGTGGATTACAATGAAATATTCTCACATGTTGTTAAGCATTGCTTTATCAGAATTTTACTTGCTCTGGTGACTCAATTTGATCTTGAGTTGCATCAAAGGGATGTGACTACTGCTTTCTTGCATGGAAACCTTGAAGAAGAAATTTTCATGTAAGTACCTGAAGGTGCTGATGTGGATAGAGCAGATAACAAGGCATGCAAGCTAGTTAAGTCCCTGTATGGTCTTAAACAAAGTCCAAGACGATAGTATTTGAGATTTGATGAATACATAACATCAAATGGTTTCAGTAGGAGTCTGCATGATAGTTGTGTTTATATAAGATGTGAAGAAGGCATTTACATATACCTATTACTGTATGTGGATGATATTCTTATTTCCTGCAGAGATATGACTGGAATAAACTCAGTAAAAGACATTCTAAGAAGGGAGTTTGAGATGAAAGACCTTGGAGAAGCATGTGTTATACTAGGGATGCAGATCAGAAGGAACAAGTCAGCTGGAACCTTATGCTTACATCAAGAGTCTTATTTGATCAATGTACTTAAAAGGTACAATATGGAGTCAATTTCAGTAGCAGTAAAACATGGTTTATGCTTGTCCTAACAGAATGGGCCTAAAACATATGAAGAAAGATCAGAAATGGATAAGATACCATATGCCAGTATAGTTGGACATCTCATGTATTCAATGGTTTGCTGCAGACCAGATCTTGCTTATGTTATAAGTTTGGTTAGTAGATTTATGAGCAATCTAGGTTTGGCACATTGGGAATCAGTAAAGTGGGCTCTGAGGTATATAAGAGGGACAACATCATTGGGTTTAAAATTCCAAAGAATAGCAGATTGGAATCAAGATACAGTGGGATATGTTGATGCAGATTATGTTGCTAATCTTAATACTATAAAGTCTTTGACAGACTATGTATTCAATATGTTTGGTATAGCTGTGAATTGGCGAGCTACATCATAATGTAGTAGCACTTTCAACTACAGAGGCAGAATTTGTAGAGCATTGACTGAAGCTATTAAGGAAAGAATTTGGCTAGTTGGAATACTGAAGGAATTTGGAATTCAACATGATGTGTTTAAGGTGTATTTTGACAATCAGAGACTCTCCACTTATCAAACATCAAGGGTACCAAGAAAGAACTAAACACATTGATATTAGGTGATGCACGTTTTCTTTGCAAGCAAAATTAATTCCCAAGTATGAGGATGTTATTGTAGCTTACATAAGCGACCAAGTTAAATATCGAACTCAAAGGATGGAGTATTATCAATTTAATTATTTACTAAGTTAATTAAGACGAAAGGCAATAAGAGTTGTGGGATTAATTATCAAATAAAATAATCAAGTTAAATAACAAAAAAATAAAATAGCATTAGAAGAACACGAAAGTGGTTCAAGTTGGAGAATATGTAGCTCTAGGGTAATCTAGTTTTACTACTTAAACTTT
This sequence comes from Pogostemon cablin, assembly GCA_023678885.1. NCBI lineage: Eukaryota > Viridiplantae > Streptophyta > Magnoliopsida > Lamiales > Lamiaceae > Pogostemon > Pogostemon cablin. Next base: position 9,345,381 of record CM042997.1, read on the forward strand.
CCTCTCAAGTGCAAGCTGACTCAGCCTTGTGGACTATGGACACATCACTAAACCATGCAAATCTACTCTATGACACAAGTAAATATGCGTCAACATATGTGAATAACCTCGGAGCAAGAGACGTAATTTCACCCACCTTTTTAGGTACTATCAGTATCAATTATTTCCCACGTCTGGAACCTAACCCGATATGATCTCCCTTTATAGGCACTATTACCCTCTTTATCCTGCTTACTAACCCGAAAACATTCATATATGACAGTTCTAATGAAGCTTCAGAGTCCCCTCACTTAGAATCATAATAATAAACTCTGTTCAGCAGTGAACGCACTCAATTAATAACCAAGATATATATTCAGACTCTATATAACATTTGAAGATGCACAAAACGACCATGAATATAGATTAAAAATATACAATCATATACTCCCTCCGTCCCAGAGAACCATTCACACTTCCTTTGTAAATTATAAAGGAAGTGTGAAGGGTTCTCTGAGACGGAGGGAGTATTTACAAAGGAAGTATGAAGGGTTCTCTGTGATGGAGGGAGTATAAAATAAATCCACAAGTAGTGTTATACAGAGGACATACAAGAGAGATTAATTAATTCATAAAACTTTAAAAACACTAGATCTACCAAAACGGTTCTAACCCATGATGTTGCGAAGAATAATCATGGGTGTTGGATAGATCTTATCCATATGTCCGGAAAATACAAGATAAATTAAGAAACGAAGAAAATCCTAGATGTGGGCATCGTCGCATCCTTCTCCGTCTTGAATCCTCCTCTTGGTTCTCCTCTTGATTCAGCAGACGAATCTTCAAAGTGATGGATGGATGGAGGAAATGATGTGGATGGTTGGGGGTGATCCCCCTTGTGGGGTGTAGATGATTGTTTTGCTGTCATATAAATAATGATGTGATCTGAATCCCCTTTTATACTTGTAAGCTCTCCTTATAGACCTTTGATGGGCTTTTTCTTAGAGAACATGAAAATACACGCAACTGGAGGTACGGAATTACCAAAAATAAGATTCTGTTTCCCCGCTCGACCAAAACGGTCTTGGTCGAGCGGAATTAGCTTTGGTCGAGTAGAGTTCGACTGGCATACCTATTCGCGAATCCAAAAATTTCACGCCGCTTGATCGTCGCTCGACCAAAATATCTTGGTCGAGCGGGATTTCTTCAGGTTGAGTGGGGTTGCGCAGTCTAACCATTTCACGTATAAATTTGAGTAATTCTTGCACTCACGCGATCCTCTCTTCCTTAGATCTATCCATATAAAGTTAACAAGTCATGCAAAGTGGAACAGTCATGCTGAGTAGGAACAGCTTGCGCGACTTCACTATTTTGATCATAACTTTCTCGTTTGGACTTCGATTGAGGTGTTCTTTATGCTAAAACGATCTTCTCTTCTATGGCTTTTCAACATGTATCATAATTCCAATTTAGAGCTCCACATAAACACAAAAAAATTACACAAGTTGGGCGTGTATTTTTCAGCATTCATACACAAGTTGCCCCTTTTCTCCAACTTTGCAATTTTGATCCTTTTTCCACCTAAAACACAATAAAACACATCAAACGCATCTTTTTCTCATATATATCGAATATAAGATATTTGTGCTAATATATGACAATAATTCTTATAAAAAAGGTATTAAATTGGACACTAAAATACGCTTATTTTCATTCTCATCAAACCCCCCCCAAACTTACCAGTTGCTCGTCCCGAGGCAACAAAATAAAAATAAAGACAAAGAGAGTAAGAAAATTAGCGGGGAAACAAGGACAATGACAAATACCCTATTCACAATTAGGGGTGGGTGGTATGGTATACTGAAGATTTTTGGTCATACTAAATACCGTACTAAAATTTTCGGTATATAAAAAATCATATCGTTACCTTACCAAAACTTTTGGTATACCATAGTTTGGTATACCGATATCTCGGTATAAGAAAATAGTATACCTTCTACTTACCGATATTTCGCTATACCATATCATACCTAAAATATCGGTATATACCATCCTATTAAATAGTTTACTATGTCGTTATACACCTAAAATTTAATATATCCAAAAAAAACTGTACTAGAAAAGTGAAAGATAGTTATAAAACAAATTCTAATAGATAACAAATTCATAATAAGAAAAATATACGACAATCCACGATCAAATTAAATAAGAGTAAGTGTCATGAAAACCGTGTTTACATGTAAGCCTTATATTTTTTAATATTACTCTTTAATATATAAAAATTATTCTTTGAAGAGTAATAATTTTTATACAGAAGAGTAATAATTCATATCTCTAAAAAATAATTTTTTATGTACTAAAAAGTAATCAATAAATCAGGATTTACAAGAATTTGAAGAGTAATTTTTTTATTTAGAAGAGTAACAATTTATGTGCTAAAGAATAATTTTTTATGTACTAAACAGTAACAGAGTTTACATAATTAATATATCTAAACCCGATTTACACAAGTGTTTGTCATTAAATAAATAGTACCTAAGAGATCTACACAAAAACCATATGTAACTTAGTATATTAAAATCAACACCTTTAAATTTTCATATATAGGATAGAACTACATAATTAAAAAAGAAGTATAAGATATCATAAAAGCCAATCAACTTTATCACCCATTTATAATTATGAAGAAATATACAGTAGGATTTTAGATTTAATCTTTTAATTAAATAGTGTATATATATAATTTAATTAAAAATTATAATATATAAATAATAATTATAATTGGATATATCATGTAGTATAGTAATATCGTATCATATTACTCAAAAATTGAATATTTTATGGCATTTCGATATATACCGAAATATCGTGGTATTGATCATTTATATACCTTTATCGTACCAAAATTTTCAATACGGTATCATATCTTACCATAAACTTCGGCATACCTAAAATTTTGGTAAAATCGGTATTTTTCGATATGGTAAGGGTGGTATACCAAAATTTCGATATTTTTCCCCAGCCCTATTAACAATACAATTTTCCTCAACTTAGGTCATGCAACTCTCATTACATGTAATAATCAATTCATAGCATACAAGATAAGAAAATCACCAACAATTCAAATGCTCCATTGACATGTTCTCACGAGAACTATATATCACTCGCACTCAAGTGTAAAAGATGTACACTTATGGTTTATGGTGTTTATGCTCATATTCAATTCAAGTGCATACGTAACTATAAGCTTGTCAAAAGTCTCAAACTCTCCACCACTCAAAGTATGAATTGACAATGAGATCAAAAAGGACTTTTCTTTTGGATGTATTGGATCTTTGGTTAAGGTAGGAAATATATGGATAAGTGACTCAAAACTCGGATTAATCAAGTCGCAATCCATCATGATCTTTCATTCTTCTTACTCACTTCAATTAAGCACAAATCCTCCTCAACTCCTTCACTTCTTTTTTTTTTCAAGCACAACATATTTTTCCTTCTTTTATTTTTTTTCTCTCTTTTTTTTTTCTTGAGGTACCAATTTTGGGCACTACCTCTCGCATCCTTCATAGGGTACTAGATTTAAGCACTACTCTAGGGTATTTGATTCAATGGAGTACTAGATTTAAGCACTACTCCATGATTTTCCTTAGATGTAATTTCAAGCTCAATCACTACTTCAACACCAATTTCATTCATTCCCAAACTGTTATCAAACTCCATCAATACACTTTAAAAAGCCATTAATTCTCTTCTAGAAGGACAATCAAGGCTCAAAAATTTGGATGCTCAAAGTGGTTATTTCTCGTAGGCTGCCAAAGAATGAGATTTTTAAGATTAACGGGGCTAACTACGATAAACATCCTTCAGTAGGGAATTATTTGGCTAAGGACTCACAAATTCAAGGATGACATAAAATCATCTCCCATCGTCTAAAACACATGTAGTTTCACGTAAAACAAGAGACAAGTTCTAGAATACACATACAAGAATGATACTCACTAAAAAGAAATATCATGTGATTATGTACATGATCATAAGGCTCAAAATCTCACATGGGTTTTTAACAAGTAACAGAGCACTTTCATGGTAAGTAATATCCCACAAGTACACATAGAACTTCATATCACAATATAACTCAAGTACACTTCCTTCATCAATTTCAAGAGCATATGAATTTCAGGCACAGTTAAAAATATAAGCTCACGTAGACCACAATCATAAACTCAATCCTTCCACTCCTACTATTTAAAAGCATACATAAAATAGAATAAGGAATCGAGGACACCTGATTTTTCTTTAATGAAAGCACGAGCTCCTCGAGTTGTTCAACTCGATCAGATCAAACCTCAGTATAGAACTCATCTTTCTCCCTCTTTTACCTTTTTCTATCATCAAAGCTCAAGCACACCTCATCATCACATGATTCATCAATAATAAAATATGAGAACTATGAGAAAGACTCAATTGACTATATAATCGACTCCACACACTAGAAACACCAACACGACACACTAAATATTAGGTAAGTTGTAAAAAATCGATATATCAACACCGATTAAAATGTTAATATGCCGTAAAAAATCAACCTCCTAACAAACAAACAACAAATGAAAGGAAAAATTATACCCTCGGTGCTCATAAGACGAGGTAAGTACATCACATCCCCCAAACTTAGTAAAAATGTTAGTCGAAACTAAGTTTGCAAGAGATGTAATTGCCGAAACGTGAGCACCTCAAATATAATAACTCCTCACTCACACAAAAGAAGTAATAAAGTAATAAAACGGAAGGGCAAGCAACCACAGACGCTCATATTTAACGTCGGAGAGTCACGACGGATGTAACCTTTTTGAACTACTGGATCAGAGGACGGTCTTCTCGTATCCTCACATTCAAGTATTTTCTTTCCTTCTTCTTGTCTACACTCAGCACCTTACCTTTCTTGGTCACAAAAATATGATTCTTGGAATTTTCTTTCTCCCATGGCTGTCTAGACTCCTCCTTGTCAATCTTCCACTCCTTCTTGTCAATCTTCCACTTAAATTCAGAATAATCTTTTCTATTTAAATCAAGATTAAACAAGTTAGAAATCACATCTATGCTCTTGCATGATTGAGTCTCCATGGGCATCTTCACTCTTATTTTCCTAGTGCAAAAGTACCTCAGAAAAATTCTAGGTTAGATAGAATTAAATAATCACAAATAAAAGTCTTAATCAAACTAGAAATAATAAAATCAATAATATCAGTCGTCCCCGGCAACGGCGCCAAAAACTTGATGCGGGTTTTCTTTGCATGCAAAATTAATCCCCAAGTATGAAGGATGTTATTGTAGCTTAGATAAGCGACCAAGTTAAATATCGAACCCAAAGGACGGCGTATTATCAATTTAATTATTTACTAAGTTAATTAAGACGAAATGCAATAAGAGTTGTGAAATTAATTATCAATTAAAATACTAAAATTAAATAATAAGTAAAATAAAATAGCACTAGAAGAATATGAAAGTGGATCAAGTAGGAGAATAGGTAGCTCTAGGGTAATCTAGTTTTACTACTTAAACTTCCTACTCAAGTGCAGGCTGATTCTTCCTTGTGGACTATGAACGTATCACTAAACTATGCAAATCTACTCTATAGACACAAGTAAATATGCGTGTAACACGTGTGAATAACCTCGGAACAAGAGACATAATTTCACTCCCCTTTCTAGGTACTATGAGTATCAATTATTTCCCACGTCTGGAACCTAACCCGATATGATCTTCCTTTTTAGGTACTATAAAATTATCCTCTTTATCATGCTTACTAACCCGAATTCAATTCAATTAATAAACATTCATATATGATAATTATAATGAAGCTTCAGAGTCCCCTCACTTAGAATCATAACAATAAACCCTTTTCAGCAGTGAACGCGCTCAATCAACAACCAAAATATATATTCAGACTCTATATAACAGTTGAAAATGCACGAAACAACCGTGAATATAGATTAAAAATGCACAATCATATATAAAATAAATCCAGAAGTAGTGTTCTACGGAGGACACATAAGAGAGTTTAATTAATTCATAAAACTTTCAAAACACTAGATCTACCAAAATGGTTCTATCCCATGATGTTGCGAAGAACAATCATGGGTGTTGGATGGATCTTATCCATATTTCTAGAAAATACAAGATAAATCAAGAAACGAAGGAAACTCTAGATGTGGGCGTCGTCACGTCCTTCTCCATCTTGAATCCTCTCTTGGTTCTCCTCTTGATTCAGCAGATGAATCTTCAAAGTGATGAATGGATGGAGGAAAGGATGTGGATGGTTGATGAGTGATATTTTCACCTAGATTTTAGTGTCTTTTTATATGTGTTTTCGTATGATTTTATCCGTATTTTATGTGTTATTTGGTTGTGTTTTGTATTTTTATGTAAATGTGTGTGAATGAACTTAAACGTATGATTTTTAGGTAAAAATGGATCCTAGACGTGATAAGGAAGATGTAGGAAAAAGCGGATCTCAATTCGGAGTTGAAACGAGGGAGAATGAGTCAAATCAAGCAAAATGCTGAAAAAACGCACGTCCAATTTGTGTAATTTTTCTGTACTCTTGTGGAGCTCAAAACTAGAAGTGTAATACATGGTTGGAAAGCCATAGAAAAGAGGATTATTTTGGTATGAGAAACACTTCAATTGGAGCCGAAACGAGAAAGTTATGATTAAAATGGTGACGTCGCGCAAGCTGTTCCTACTCAGCACGGTTGTGCTACTTTGCATGACTTGTTACACCCTCAAATATTGAAAGTTTTGTCAATCTTTATATGGATAGAAAGACAAAGAAAAGAGGATCACATGAGCGCAAGAATTACTCAAATCAGAGATCGGATGTGGAAGTTATGCGCGAAACGGTGAGACTGCGCAGCCCGTGTTACGCAACACGACCCGTGTTACGCAACACGGCCCTGTAAGCCCTGGCCGTTTTCTGACATCAGAAACGCCTACACGGCCACCCTGTGGTCGTGTTGCAGCACACGAGTCATGTTGCTGCAGCATCAGAAACACATCAGAATCCTTGTAGAAGCCTCCCAAGGGGTATAAATACCCAATACTTCAATATGTGAAAAAAAAAGATCCGAATTCCAACCCTTCTACACACACCTCACACACCATTTCTTCCATTTTCCACCATCATCTTCATCCATTTTTCATCCACCCATCTACCTTGATCCAATCATCAAATCCTCCATCCAAGTAGTAGAGAAGCAAGGAAGAGAGGTGAATTGCAAGGGGAAGAAGAAGATCACCATTGGAGACATCCAAGGGAGTTTTCATCTACACTTTGTATTGAAACCTATTGTTTATCATGTTTTGTAAGGAATTTAATGTCTATGTTAATTTTCTTATGGATATGAGAGGCTAATCTCCCTTGTGAGATTAGCAATATGAATTGTGTTGGATAATTTTTGGTATTTTGCAATTGAATGATTATGTTGATTGGGTTAATTGATTTTCTATCATTGATGCTTTAGATCTTGAGGTTTATGATTATTTGTGTGTTTAATTGTTTTAAGCATGTGATTAGATTGAGAAGTCAATTGCATATTTAGGATAATTAAGTGAATCATTTCATCAAACACTTCATGTGCATTATAGATTGTGAAGAGATTGAGAAGTCCTTCAGAGTTTAGAACCCTTTGATAGAACATATCATTTATTAGATTGAGAAGTCAATAGATTATGTGAAGGGACTCTCATTTCAAGCTTAGTACCTAGTTGGAATTGTTTGAGTGAGAACCAATCCAATGAATGTCATTCCATATCCTATTCATTCCGAGAGGGAGTTTAGGTGATCTTAGTGTTGGCCCTTAGCCTTTATCCCATGACACATATGAATTCATTGCATGATACCTAGATTTTCCATGCTTTAAGTATTGCTAGTCTCATCTCTATCTACTTGGCTTATTCATTCATTTCCTATTCATCTATCCATTTATTTTATTGTCATTTCTTGATTATCTCCCCTTCTCGTTCATCTCTATAATACTATGACAAACACGAGATCGCTTAGACCCTAGTACCTTCCTCCCTGTGGTTCGATAATTTCTTTAATTGGTCATGCCCACTATACTATGGATAATCAAATGGCGCCGCTGCCGGGGAGGTAACGGTCGCTAGTAGTTTGACGAATGATTGTTTAGAGTGGTCTTAATAAGGACATTTTTTAATTTATTTTTGCATCTTATATTTGCTTTGGAAAATTTTGTTCTAATTTTTCTTTCTTTTATAGGTGCATACCTTGAGAAGGAAGAAGAAGGAGAGCAACCCCAAAAATATGAGCTACATGGATATTCTTCGAGATATGGTGAATAGAAGTGTTCATTCCGCTATGAACACACAAGGAAATTTTCAAGGATTTCAAATGCCAAATGGTGAACCTAATTTGCAACTGGATTTTGGAGTACAAAATATGCAATTCCAACAACAAGGTTATGAGAATTTTGGAGTTTCTCATCAAATGCATCATCAAGTATACCCTCAAGGTGTGGAAGATGTTTTTCAAGGAAATTTTTCTAGAAATCAAGAAGGAAATCAACCACAACTATGGGGAAATTTTCAAGACTCCAACACCTCTTATTTCACCCAACTTGACTATAGAGAGAAGCTTAGAGATAAGTCGATCGAAAAGATTATGGAGCGCATGGAGAAGGAGAGTAAGTGTAATGAAGCGTGGATGGATCGAATGGGAAATTAGTGTGAAATGGTGACAAGTGCAATAGTAGCATTCGGTGCTAGATTGGATTCCATTGAGCATCAAGTTAGTCAAGTTGTATCCACCGTTGAGAACAACAAGCCTTCTACCTCCGGAACGAATCTATGCATGGCCATTAAAGATCGAAAAGAGGATAGTTTGGGAGTTGATGAGGTTATAAAGGAAAGAAGAGAAAGGATGCCTAAGTGGGTGAAAGCTAAAGAGTTAAAAGAAGAGTTGAAGGGGGAATTCGATAGATTTGTCGAGTCTCTTGAAGAGATGGTAGAGAAAGTCAAGATTCAAAATCAAAAAGAGACTCATGCCATTATGGAAGAAAAGAAACCTCCGGAAACTAAGATCATGGATTCTACTCCCCACAAGCCAAAACCTTCTCATTCTATTGAAATTTCAAATTCTTTTAAGAACTTCCATGATTTCATTGATAGAAATTTGTTTGGTGATTGTAGGAAAAAGATTACAAGAGGGCACCAACACTTGTCAATGCCCGAATTCTTATCGGGGGATGTGGTTGAAGTTCAAAATGCATATAGAGCTCCATGGAAGAAGTGGAACAAGTGGAAAGGGCCATTTCTTGTGAAGAACGCCTTCGGAGAACAATTGCTTGAGCTATTTAACAAGAAGGGAACCGTTCTAGTGGTTGAACGGGAGAGCACAAGGCACTACTTCAAGAAGAAACCTATGATAGTGCCTAAGGACTATTCAAGACCACCATGAGCTAAAGACTATCGTCCGGCTTGAAGACGTTAAACTTAGCGCTAGATGGGAGGCAACCCATCATTATCTTTATTGCTTTATTTAGTGCTTTCAATAAGGATTGTGGATTTGATATTGTTTTGCATTTTGGTTTGTAGGTTGATTGTGCTCGTGAAGAGAATGCGTATTGAAGATACGAGAAGTGCTTGATTTGAAGTGTATAGGTACATCACACCACTTTTTGCATACTTAATTCGAAACTCTTATTTCAATTTAAGTTTGGGGGGATATGGTGTGGTGTGACGTACTTTGTTTTGAAAGCATATACTTTTCGTATTTTTGGGCAAATTTTAAAATTTTTCTCATGAGTTTGGTTAGATTTTGGTATGATTGGTGGTGTTGAAGTGCATGATAGTCCATATTTGTTAAATACAATTGTTGAGCTAATGGTTTTGTTGAGCATGTATGAAGGGTATTGGAAGCACGAATTGAGCTCGGAGCTAACAACTACCACTATCAAATGCTTATTGAGGGAGTTCATTCTACACCCTACCACTTTTATGTGCTTAGCATAATTTGATTTGATTTGTATTGATGTGATTAGCATGCTACTTAATTTGTTATGTTTTGGGATGTTTACTTTCGTATCTTAGGATTTTATTTTTCAATAAGGTTGGGATGATTGTGAGCTTACATTGTTATGGATGATTTGAATGTGTGCTTTATTGTTTAATTATGGTGATTTTTATTCTTGCATGTTATGTGTTTTTATTTTATTTCTTGCTTTTTGTGTCTTTATTTTATGTTTTGTGTGTTTTCTTATTTTTGTCTTGGTTGTTTGGTGGTTTGTTTTGGGATGTTGTGAGTCATTTTTGAACATGAGTGGTGATATGTTGTGGTAGTAAGTGATGGCAAGTTATGATTAAGAATCTCTACACTTTCGAATTGTGACATGTTTTACTTAACTTGTTCAATTTTGAGATGAATGTGGTGTAATAAATTTCCTAAGGTCCGAGCACAAGCTTGTGAGAATTTGAGCCTCAACCGTGCATACATGGTTTTTTCCTTCATGAGTGGATCGATTGAGTTTTGATAAGCTAGAACTTGCTCAAGGACTATAGGAATGAGCCCGATTTGTGGAGATTAGTGAAATGATCTAAGGCCATCCTTGTCATTTATAGTCATTACCATATATTTCCCTACCTTGAACATCATCCCTAGTCAACCACTTTGAGCCTTAAAGCCATTTTATTGTGAATTTAGCACACTACAAGCCTTAATTACCCACTTGAGCCTTACATACATACCTTTTGTGTGAGTGATTGAGGAGATGTGGTTTAGAAAGGTTTGATGAGAATTGTGCAAGAAAAGACAGGAAATGGTAAACAAGCAAGAAAAAGGATGAAAAAGAGCACAAACAAGAATGAACATGCAACCTCAAAATAAGAAAATGAGCAAAGTAATAACAATATGCTCAAGTACTTAAAAGTTCAAAGAAGGAAGCATGCATTAAAAGAAGCTCAAAATCTAAGGAAAGTTGATGATTAGTGCTTGTGATTACCAAAGTTGAGAAAGGAAGAAAGAAAAGTGGAGAAGTTGAGGAAGTTAATCATCTCTTCGATTACTTACACTTGTTAGTCACTATTATCCATACTCTTCCTACCTTACCAAAGAGCCTATCATTACATCCCAATTAAAGACCTTTTTTGATTATTAATTTAAACTTTAGTGGTTTGTGAATGTAGTCCACGAGCAAGCTTATAGCGAGTCGAGCCAATCGATTGATGAGTATTTTTTTACCCTACTTAAAATAGTGTTGAGTGAAATTTATATCTTATGTGAGGCTTGGACTAAAAGGGACTATATTACACTTTATTTTCTTGTGATTGAACTTGTTAATTTCTCATGTCATGAATCTAATGTTGTAGGATGACTTAGCATAAATTGTAATTTTTATTGCTATCGATAAGTTATTACGTATGTTCGTTTAGTCTTTTCCTAGATGAAAATCACTCCTCTTGGTTTATCATTTTCGTTGTGCGAGGACGCACAACTCTTTAAGTTTGGGAGTGTGATGAGTGATATTTTCACCTAGATTTTAGTGTCTTTTTATATGTGTTTTCGTATTATTTTATCCGTATTTGTGTTCTATTTGGTTGTGTTTTATGTTTTTATGGAAATATGTGAGAATGAGCTTAAATGTATGATTTCTAGGTAAAAATGAATTCTAGACATGAGAAGGAAGATTTGGGAAAAAACGAAGCTTAATTCGGAGTTGAAACGAGGGAAAATGAGTCAAATTAAGCAAAATGCTGAAAAACGCACGTCCAACTTGTGTAATTTTTATGTACTCTTGTGGAGCTCAAAACAAGAAGTGTGATATATGGTTGGAAAGCCACATAAAAGAGGATCGTTTTGGTATAAGAAACAATTCAATCCGAGCCCAAACGAGTAAGTTATGATTAAAATGGTGACGTTGCGCAGGCTGTTTCTACTCAGCACGGTTGTGCTGCTTTGTATGACTTGTTACACCTTCAAATGTTGGATGTTTTGTCAGATCTTTATATGGATAGAAAGCCAATGAAAAGAGGATCGCGTGAGCGCAAGAATTACTCAAATTGGAGATCGGATGTGGAAGTTATGCGCGAAACGGTGAGACTGCGCTGCACCGACCCGAACTTGACCCGAATTCGACCCATGCTCGGCCCAAAGTCATTTTTATGATTAGAATGTGTTCTAGAAGGTTCTAAGGGGTAAAACACCCATTTTGGAGTGTAAATATCAGTGGGGATCATATCTACACATATACACACTATTTTTCACACACTTTTCCTCTCCATTCCATCTACCCTTCATCCCATTCACCATTCCTTGATTCCATCCATCTACACTTGATCCCCTCCATCAAATCCACCATCCAAGTGATCAAGGAAGCAAGGGAGAGTGAAGATCACAAGAGGAAGAAGGAGATCTCCATTGAAGACCTTCAAGGGGGGAATCTAATTCTAAGTCTTGTGAAATTCTTTATAGATTTGTCATGGAATTTGTGGATCCAATTGTCTATGATTGTTTTCTCTAAAACTATGATAGGCTAATCTCCTTTGTGAGATTAGCTCCATGATTGGTGCTAGATAATTTAATTTTTATGCAAATTGATTTTAATCTTGAATGGGCTTTGTGTTATTTCTATCATTGATTGTTGATTGCTTGATGTATATGATGATTTGTGTGATTAATTGTCATGGGCATGTGATTAGATTGAGAAATCAATTATGTGTTTAGGATAGTTCATTGAATCATTTCATCATACACTTCATGTGCATTAATTTAGAATGAGATAGAGATATCCTTCTAGATTTAGAACCCTTTGATAGAACATTTGATTAGCTTAATCGAGAAGTTGGTTGATTAAATGAGGAGACCCAAACAATTAGTGAATTCATAGTACCTTAAAAGGGAATATTGCTTATGATTTAGTACCTAATTAGGGAACTCATAGAGTAATTAGTACCTAGTGGGAGGTGTTTGCTATTGTCTCGATCCTATGTGCGTTTGGGAGCCTTGTTGAGGGCCTACATCCTATCCATCTCGAGAGAGCGCTTAGGTGAAATTAGTGATCACTTCTATACCTTGTCCATGAGAGATTAGAATTAATTGCATAATTATTTAATTATCTATGCCATGATTGTTGTTAATCTCATCCTTGCATCATTTGGAACCCATCTTATCTTTGCATTCATTTTATCTTTATTTCTTGCTTTAGCATAATTGCATTCATTTGCATCATATTCTCTCTTCCGTCGTCCTTATAAAATCACGATAAACTTGAGATCGCTTAAACTCTAGTACCTTCCTCCCTGTGGTTCGATAATTTCTTTAATTGGTCATGCCCGCTATATTATGGCTAATCAATGGTTGGGGATGATCCCCCCTTGTGGGGTGTAGGATAATTGTGTTGCGGTCCTATGAATAATGATGTGATCTGCATCCCCTTTTATACTTGTAAGCTCTCCTTATGGACCTTGGATGGACTTTTTCTTGGAGAATACGAAAATACACGCAACTGAAGGTATGGAATTGCCAAAATAGGATTTCATGTCCCCGCTCCATCAAAACGATTTTGGTCGAGCGAAATTGGCTTTGGTTGAGCAGATGCCGAGCGGCATACCTGTTCGTGGATCCGAAAATTTCACGCCACTCGACTAAAATGTCTTGGTCGAGTGGGATTTCTTCAAGTCGAGTGGGGTTGCGCAGTCTGACCGTTTTATGCATAACTTCCACATCTGAGCTCCGATTTGAGTAATTCTTACGCTCACGCAATCCTCTCTTCCTTGGCTTTTTATAAATATAAAGAAATCACAAAAATCTAACATTTGAAGGTGTAACCAGTCATGCAAATTGGAATAGTCATGCTGAGTATGAACAGCTTGCGCGATGTCACCATTTTCTTCATAACTTTCTCGTTTGGACTCTGATTGAGGTATTCTTTACGCTAAAATGATCTTCTCTTCTATGGCTTTCTAACCATGTAGCATACTTCCAATTCAGAGCTCCACATGAATATAGAAAAATTACATAAATTGGACGTGCGTTTTTCAGCATTCATACACAAGTTGCACCTTTTCTCCAACTTTACACTTTTGATCCTTTTTCCACCTAAAACACAATAAAATACCTCAAACGCACATTTTTCTCATATATATCGAATATAAGTCATTTGTGCTAATATATGATAACAATTCCTATAAAAAAAGGTGTTAAATTGGACATTAAAATACATTTATTTTCATTCTCATCATTAGGTTGTATTTTATAAGAGACATGATTGAAAAAGATTTAGTTGTTGTGAAGAAGATTAAGACAACAGAAAATCCAGCTGATGCACTTACAAAAGCTCTTCCAGCTCCAAAATATGAGCTGTGTAAGAGCCTTTCAGTATGAGTTAAGTGGTGAAGGGTGGTTGTACCCTTAAAACAGTAAGGTGGGGAAGTATGAATCTTATTGAGACAATGCAAGGTCTAAGGTGGAGTAATTGTTAAGTGTAGACACTTGCATGTGCATGTGATCAATGTTGGCAGTACGCACGTGTTGGATAGAGATTGGTTGAGTCAGCCACATGATCAAAAGTAAGGATCAGTGTGTTGGCATTAGTTTGAGCCATGGGGATCATTTCATATGTATGGAAGGGCTGTAATCAGTTTGTGTCAAGAATGAGCAGCTGTTAAGTTGTTAGTTAGTTACTAGATTCCATCTAACTAACCTTCAGCATGGCATGCAGTTTCTGATCACGTTTTTCAGCTATTATACATCACTTAGTAGTTGTCATACATATACATAATATCATGCAGAAGTTAGGGTTCATAAGTTCAGTTTGTAAGTTTGATCTCTATTATTGTATTGCTCATCAATAAGAATCTCTTCCCTTTGAGAGTGGACGTAAGCATTCAAAAGCCGAACCACTTTTAATTTGCTATTATTGAGTTTCATCTTTCAATTACTTAGCAAACGAGAGAAAGAGAGCAAGCGTGAGTGATCATAAGTTTACATCTAATGTGAGTTCTTGAGTGATTAAAATAGATCTTGCATTACGATTCATAAGGCATATCTTACACATTTTCTATATCATTCAAATATTCTGTTTACAATCATCCCTTTTTTCATCCTACTCATATCGCTATTTTTGCTATATTTTTTTAACTATCAATCTTTAAAATATGTATCTTTTCTCTATCATGTTTCAAATTTATATGATTTTTTTTACTATCGATCTTTAAAATATGTATTTTTTTCTCTATCATGCCTCAATTATAAGAGCAATTGATAGAAATAGTTTTTATTTTTTATTTTATTAACTTCATATATCATACTTTACATTTAAATATTTTCTTTGTCATTCAAATATTTTGTTTACATCATTCTTATTTTATGCAATTTTTAAAATATGTATTTTTTTTCTCTTTGTCATTTCAATATGTTGTTTACATCATCCTTTTATCATGCTATGTATATCTATCAATCTTTAAATTCATGACATTTATCAAATTTGGAAATTCTGAGTTCTAAGAATTAAAACACTATACATAAATATTTCAGAATATTAGACAGCGGTATTCACTGTTCTGCATTAGCCTAAGAATTAATCTTCCCCTCCCAAAAAAATAATCAAAACTCTTTGTTTCAGGACTCCACACAACACCGCCTCCGCCACCAAGAGAAACACTTTCACACTTTCATATCACTCAATAATAAAAAAATAACCACAAATTTCATCAAACAAACACAGTATTCGAAATGACCATATTTTAAACTTCAACGATTTCTCCAATTAAACATTAAATTTATGAAATACTAAGATTTATTTCAGATCCATATTATTACATTATCCCATTTCTAATCCGTAAAAACTATAAAAAAATTCCAAAAAAGAGAGAGAGAGGCAGACACCTTCTGCCACTACCAGATTTTGTCGGCTTAGGTAATGGTGGAAGAGCTTTATTCTTCTTCAGCGCCGACAAGATTAGGGTAGAGAGAGGGGACAGATTCGTCGGCTTGTCAGAGCCAGCAATGTACAGAAGAGAGTATGGTGGAGGGAGGAATAGGAGATTGACGTAAAGAGAGAATGAGAGAGGGATGTGAGGTCGGCGTCGGGCGTAGAGAGAGAAAGTGAAGGTTAGAATGAATTGTATTCTGTCTTAAATTCTAATTCTTGTTCTTAACTTCCTAAATTTTGCAGATGAATCCCTAAAATGGATTAAAATAGTGTTTAGGGCACTGAATAATAACCAATTAGTGCTGCAAAAATAACTTAAAAATCTAATAAAATGCCACATCAGCTCCAAATTAATGATGTGCTGCCACCTCACAAAAACTATCCTTCCTTTAGTATACTAAAGATTCAAAGATTTTCTTATTACTCCCTCCTTCCAACCCTTCTCACTTTCTTTATTTTTTTAGGGCAAAGGATCAATTATGCCCTCAACCTAATACCTCGGGATCAAATAAGCCCTTATAGTATTTTTTTTACAAACAAACCTTTTATCTTTATATCAATGGATCAATTATGCCCTTTAACTTTTGTAAGCGAATATCCAATCCCTTTATCTATTGTAAATGGGACATCCAAACCCTTCTACAAAAAAATATAATATTAATGTATGATTTTCTTATAAATCAATTTGCGAACAATCTGACCGTTGAAAAATTTCAAACTTTATATTAAATTAAAGGAATCCACACGAGCTTATCATCTACCGTCTTAGATTTTAGATCCAATATTTGTAGATGTATTTTGTATATGCTATAATTTTATTAGAAAATTTTCACAATTATACAATTTAAGTTTATTTCAAGTTGATTTCCAATCAATCCAACCGTTAAAATTTTACAAGCTTGATATCAATACAAACCTCTTCTTATAAAATAAAATTTCATTTATGATTTTGAATTTTGAATTCAATACCAATGGATTAATCAGTCAAAAGTAAGTAGGTCACAAAAGAGATTATTAAAATATATTTTTCCAATGAAGTTGGTGTAAAAAAACATATTAATGATTAATAAATTTAAAATCTAAAAATATAGAGACAAAATTCGTAAGAAGAGGTTTGTTTTAATATAAATTTTGAAAATTTTTAACGGTTGGATCATTTGAAAATTAATTTGAAAAAATCCTTCAAAATAATTATGAAGGAGGGGCATGATTGATGCATTGTATAAAGATAAAGGGTTTATTTGTATAAAAAATACTTTAAGGGCTTATTTGATCTGGGAGAAATAGTTCGAGGGTGAATTTGACTCTTTACCCTTTTTTTATTCCACAAAACCTTCACAACCAAAAAAAATCTCTTTATTGAATAATTTCAAAAGTTGCTTTAATTTTAAACTTGCCACTCATTTTTCACACAAATATCATTATTTTATACTACTTTCGTCCCATAAACAAATTCATACTTTCTATTTTTGTCCGTCCCATAAATAAGTTCACGCCTCCAAATAAGAAAATACACAAAAATCAATAACCCACAACACACTTTAAATTCAAAATTATCACCTCTTTACAACTCACATAACTTACTTTATAATTTATTTATTACCTAAAAATACCAAACTACCCCTGAAAGTAAAGCAAAAAACAATTTTTTCGTAAACTCCGTATCTACAGTAATTGGAACTTCTCTTTGGGGTAGAGGGAGTATTTTTTTTATTACCTAAAAGTACTACAGTATCCTCTAAAGCCAACAAAATTGGTCAAAAAATGCAACTTTTCTTAAACAACGTGGAAAAATAAATCCATAGAGTTTTATAGAATGAAGGAAGTATTATTTTTCATTAAAAAAATTATAGTCACTTTTCATTTATATTATAAATTGTTCTTGAAAATATTCATTGCATATTTTTTTTATTCATTTTAAATATCATTTTTTATTACTTCCTCCAACCAGTGTAAATGTATTGATTTGCATCTTACACGTGATATGTAGTGGGTAGTTGTATTAAATGAATGTGGTGGGCCATCTGTGATTTTACTTAAAAAAGAAATTGATACTTTTAGATTGACCGCCCAATATGATAAAATCGATACATTTGGACTAATGGAAAAGGAATATACTATCACTTCTTATCTATCTCACAAAAATCTTATTGTAAGACGGTCTCATACAAGTTTTTTTTTTAATCTCTCATATTTTTTATCTTTTGTTTCTAACTTTTCAAACAAGAAAATAATAATATCACAACACCATCACTTTTTCAAAATTCAAACCCACCACCGTGCGTCTACAAATCAAATACTCTCTCCATCCCATCCTTATAGTTATGCTTGTTTTTTGCACGTGGATTAATAAATATAGTATTTTAATGTGTATTGAGGTGAGAGAAATAATATTTTAATGTAAAGTGAGTAGGAATATTAGTGTGATGTGTGGGCTCATGGAGAGAGAAGTAATTAATTTGTGTGGGTCCCATATGGTAAAAAGGAAAATGTAACCATTAAGATGGGACGCCGAAAAAAGAAATATGTAACCATTAGGATGGGACGGAGGGAGTATACTTTAAATTCAAATTGACTTTTTAACATTCACATATTAGAAAACCAACAGTAAAAAAAAGAAAAAAAAGTTTAAGTTAAACTGAATCCAAACGTAGATTCAGGGGCGGAAGATAGTGAGAAAAGCACTGACCTGATATTGCCCATTAAAATCTTTTATAATACTTCCAGACGTCCAACAAAAGATTGCACTCCAATTCCGGCACGGAGATTAAGAAAGTGATAATTTTTAGGAGTATACCGATATTTTTTGGTAATAAATAAATGATAAAGTATGTAAGGTAGAGATGATTTTTTTAAAATAAAGTGTAAGGGGAAGGGTGGTTGTTTTTTAATTTTTGCTTTTTTTGAAAATGTGCAAACTTTTGTGGGATAGCCCAAAATAAAAAGTGTGTCATCTAAAATGAGACGGAAGGAATATATATAAGTAATTTTATTTTTTTTAATAAGCTCAATTTTAAAAAGGGTAACATTATTGCCACTCGAAACTTTATTTAGGGCACTAGATAATTTTTAAAATGCTACATGAATATACGATTTTAACCCTATTCATTACACATCTAAAATTCATAGACTCAACACTTAAATTACTTTATACACCCAATCCAACACACATCTAAACTCACACCTTAACACACAGTCATCCAAAATTTTTCGAGCAACAATTCTTTTTCTTCATCAACTTAAAACCCTTTTATGATGGAGTCATCTTCTTTGTCAAATCTAAAATCTAATCCTACCATAATTTTTTGGGTTAATTGCACAAAAAAACCTCACCTTTCATCCAATTGCAAAAAAGTCCAAACCTTTTAAATTTGGCAAAAAAAAACCTTCACATTTATAGTATTTAGCAATTAAAACTTATTGGGGCAGGTATAGCTGACCGGATGCTTACGTGGTACATACAAGGTTTAAGCATCCTTGATGTGCATCCCACCACCGTCACCGGTACCTCTTGTCACCGTACACCACCACTTCCCCGCCACATTCGCCGCCAGCAGCAACCACACGCACACCCACCACCGTCACCACTACCTTGTCGTCGTACACCACCACTTTCCCACCACATTCGCCTCCAAAGCACCATCAAGCAGATTCCTCCCGTCAATGACATCGTCATGAATACCATCCCTACCGTCCAATGAAGCACAACTGCCACAGTACCAGGTCCCGCGATATTCAGCTTCGTTGGACCCTTATCGAACATCCACTCCCTCCGCTCTTCGCCCGAGAATGCCCCATCCGCCGCCATGTCCGCGGTGGCTGTGAGTTCCATCACCAGCTGGTGCAACCGTGGGTTCAGATTCGCAAAGCGAATGAAGCCAAAAGTTGAATTTTATCTTATAATCAGAAAATCTTTAAAAAATTCCCAAAAATGAAGAAATTGTAGAGAATTTCAAGTGAAGTAGAAATATTAAAGGGTCTCAAAAGATTAAAAAGTTTCTGTAGGAAGATGGAAACATGCAAATAGAGCCTTACCATGGCCCCACATCCACAGCAAGACCCACTGATTTCAGGTCATATAGTGCCTCATACGCTTCTTCTTCTTCCCCAACCTCTTCTTACTACCACACGACGGCGACGGTGGTGGAGCCGCCACGGAAGCTGAAGAAAGGAAAGAGCACTGGTGGGTCAGCTTCAAGATCTTGGGGTCTTGATGATCCTGAGTTTCAGAGGAAGAAGAGGGTTGCTAGCTACAAAGCTTACATTGTTGAAGGCAAAATCAAATGCTCTTTCAGGAAGAGTTTTAGGTGGCTTAAGGAGAGATGCAATATTGTCATTCATGGAATCTGGTTATAACTCAAAGATGTAAGAATATTTTTGGTTGTGTTGTTACATTTCTCCCCCTTTTTGTAATAAATAAGTTATTTTGAAATCTGAATGAGGAGTTTGAGGATGTATGTAG
The DNA here is from genome assembly GCA_023678885.1 of Pogostemon cablin. NCBI lineage: Eukaryota > Viridiplantae > Streptophyta > Magnoliopsida > Lamiales > Lamiaceae > Pogostemon > Pogostemon cablin. The sequence continues at coordinate 9,365,769 of CM042997.1, forward strand.
TTGTTGGATAATGGGAAATGCCTCAATAGTCAACTAAATCTCCCACTCTCTCACCGGTCCCCCATCTCTCTCTCGCTTCACCCTATAATGGATTATATGTAGGCATCCAGTCAGCTGCAGCTGCCCAATTAATTTTATTTGCCAAATACTATAAATGTGAAGATTTTTTTTTTGCCAAATTTTAAAGGTTTGGACTTTTTTGCAATTGAATGAAAGGTGGGTTTTTTTGTGCAATTAACCCTAATTTCTTTGAGATTCTTATAAGGAACCCTCTAGCTAGATAGATCCCATCTCTGACATTGGTGAATTTCTTAACTTTTATTAATTATTTCCATTCCATTGATTTTATGTTTTTTGCACAGCCATATGTAACTCCCATCTCTGACATTGGTGAATTTCTTAACTTTTACTCCCTCCGTCCTATAGAAATTGACACACTTTCCTTTTTGGTTTGTCTCACTAAAGTTGACACATTTTCTTTTTAATACATGGGACCCACACAAAATAATTAATCTATTCTCATGGGCCCCACATATCACCTCTAATACATCTACCCACTACACATTAAATATTATTTCTCTCACTTCACTTTACTTCACTTTACATTAAATTATTATACTCCTTAATCTCCGAGCCCAAAAAAATTACACCAACTTCTTTGGGACGGAGGGAGTATTAATTATTTCCATTCCATTGATTTTAGGTTTTTTGCACAACCATATGTAACTCCAATCATTTCACCACTCTTCTATATAACACGAATTAATGAATTTATTCACATAATATATATATATATAATATAATGCACTGTATAGTCTGTATTTATTTATTTTTAAGCTATTCTTTAATAAATTACCTATTTTATATTGAATCTATGTGTTCTTTTCTCTGACAAATAGAGTTCATTCCATTTGTAGCACCACCTAGGCTCTATATGTGAATGAACAATTAAAATTTCAACAATGTATTAATTATAAAAGAAATGGTGCTTTCTGCGGGCAGCAATATAGGGTTTCTACAAGTTACTATATAATAAACAGTTTACAATTTGAGAGGTAAATCTTACTGATGAATGACAATTACATTGAATTCTATAATGATTTTCAGGGATGGAGTTTTCCAATTAACCCGTCAAATAAAATTAGTTGTGAGTGAATTAGGTGTAAAAAGTAATTCATGTATTGGGTGTGTGAAATTTAGATATTTAATTTATATATAGGATTAAAATTGTATTTTTATATTGCAATTTAAATATTTTCAGGTATCCTTAGTAAAATTTGGTTGGCAATGCTTTAAAAAATTATTCAGCATACTTAGGGGTGGGCATTTTTTTTCGGGTTTCGGGTACCCGATCTGATCCAAAAAAATACCCAAAAACCTCAGTTTTTCGGGTAATTTCGGATTTTGGGTTTACCCGAACCCAGTTGTTAATTATCGGATCGAATATTAGGTTTTGAAAATTACCCGAATTACCCGATTGGGTTACACAATTTTATTTTAATTTCTATTATATATAACATAATTGATAATACTATATACTAGTATTAAGTAAGTTTCTATTACCCAATCTCCATTTTTCAATCATCGGTTCACGCCGTACATTCATTTAAGAGAAATAGATAATCCCTCAAATTTTTATTTCACACAATTAGTGAATCTCAATCTCCATTTATTCATATATTAGTATGAAATAATAAAGAAATTAATTTTTTTAAAAGAGTTTTATACAACAATTTACTAAATTTATAATATAATATACTTAAAAATATATTTAAATTTTATTAAATCACATTTTAATAAATAGTTTGACACAATATTATTATTCTTATATTAATTTTAATATTAGCATTAATTAATTTTTTTAATAAATTTACTTTAAGGATGATAAATATTAAATTTGTTGAGAGTAACAATATATAAGGATGACAAAATGTAGTACTAATTTTATCACATGAAAATATATGAAGAATTTTCTAAAAATTTTTTTTTAAAAATTCGGATTACCCGATCGGGTACCCAAATTTTTCGGGTACTCGAAATATCGGTTACTTAAAATATCAGTTTGGATTCGGATAATGCATTTTAAAACCTGAAATTTTGAATACCCGGACCCGAAACTCGATCCGATATCCACCCCTAAGCATACCTACAGAAAATTAAATAATACTCCTACTATCTAATCTTCCAAATTATATGGAGTACTTATATTAGTTCAATTATAATGAAAATAAAATAAAAATTAAATAATACTCCCTCCGTCCGCCCAATAGGTATACATTTTCCTTTTACACATGAATTAAGAAGTATTATTATTTAATATGTAGTGTGTAGTTGTTGTATTAATGGGTGTGTGGGTCCACATATTAATTGTATTAGTGATGTGTGTGGGTTCCATGTGTTTAAAAAGGGAAATATATACCTTTTGTGTGGATGTCCATTCGCCCAAAATAGCACAATGTATACCTTTCCGGCGGATGGAGTGAGTACTATCTAATCTTCCAAATTATATGGAATACTTATATTAGTCCAATTATATGAAAATAAAATTTTGATCCATACCCAATCTAGTATAAATATGTTTTGCTATATGTTATTACCGTCCCATAAAGTATTTCACATTTTTTATTTTTATCTGACACAACACTTCCAAACGAGCATGGGCCTCGGTGGCTTGAGCCTGCGTTGTTTGTCTTTCAGTTTGGGCCTCAGCAAGGCGAGCTTCTCGGAGAAGAACGCAGGAATCACTGGAGCCATGCCCGGAAGAGTGGCCTGAAATGAGACAAGGGGCCCAAAGTCTCACCATGGGCGAAGTCGGGAGGCAGATCATCGCTGAGTTTGAAATCACCCGAGTCAAAAGAAAGACATTCTAACTCACTTTCACGGTCAAAAGGGAAGGAATGGCTGCAAAGGGCGGTGGAGCTACTGTTTGCTGGAGGATTCCGTTGGCTCCTGTTACCTTCTCTCCAGATCTCTCATATGCTTGATAAGTTCCTCATTAAACTGTTCCTGTAAGCTCCTTCTCATTTCCGACCACTCTTTCGGATATGGCTCCAGTGATTCTTGCGTCCTTCTCCGAGGAACGGCCCTTCTGCGTTCCATCGCTGTAAAAGAAAGCCTATAACAGTGGGATAAGAAACTGCAGCCCACCAGAAAAAGTGCATATTTTTTAAAAACTTTACACACCTTTATATATAAAATAAAAAATAAAAAAATCTTAAACTCTACCGACAAAAATATGTGCAATCCTTCATGTGGGAAAGATGGAGTATATTTTTCATAAATTATTAAGCCATCTCTAGTAGTTTACACCATTTTGCAGAACATTCAGCACAAAAATGATATGAAAATAGTATTTCAATATCAAGCAGTTTGCAATACCTTTTACACTAAAAATAAAAAATCATTAAATCCTTATTAATTTTTTTCCCACATGATTAAAATTATTATACATTTTATTTTAATACTTATTTTAAATTTAAAACGAAATTAATATAATTAAATATTTAGAAAATGAGTTACTCTCTTATGAGACGGGTTATTTGTGAGACGGGTATGAAACGGATCAACCCATCACTAAAGTATTCTTATTGTATAAATAAAGTATGCTTATTTATAGTTAAAGTATGTCAATAATAAATCAAATTATAGCACATTAAAATCATACTTTAATGCATAATCCAACATACTTTAGAAAATATATTTTAACAACCATTAAACATATTTTATTTAAATAATAGACATACTTTAACACGTCTCACAAGAGACTTTGCCTTAGAAAATATTCATTAATTAAATATTTCAGACTAAATACGTAATTTTAATTTTATATTTAAATCTCATATTTATTTTAATTGTTTTAAAAAAAGAAATTAAATAGTGTTGCCCATCAATAAATAAATTATCTCATCCAATAATTAACTAAAACAGAATATTAATAAAATTAATTGATTTTTAAGTTAGTCCACCTCATTATCAATAGGAGTATATGAATCCTCTACTTTGTAAGGTAGAGAGCAACCATACTAAGCGGGCAAGAAGGAAGCCACTTCTTACTCCCACGGACTGCTTATCTATGATCATGATTATTCAATATCTTGCGCATCAATTAACATCCTATAGACTAATCAAAGGATTTCCCGATATAATTCCACAAATGTGACATGCTTTTACAGCAACAAATTTTAAATTTTGAAATATATCTAAACAGTCAAGGATGAGTTAAATAACAAACAAACGTACAAAACTGTATCTCAGCAATTTATTTATCTTCCAAGAGACGGAGAATGGACTCTGCAAAGCTTTGTTGCCTGCAAAATTTATAGAGGTTAGAATTATTCCGCATTCGATGTTATGATCCACTAAGACCATCTGTTAGGGGGTTTATAGTTTATACAAAATAGTTACATATGTTTTCTTTAACAAACGATGATAAAAGTGATCACTAAGTGGTAATTATTCAGAAGGTACTGAAGCCAACTCAAAATGGACTTGCTTTCTCTCTATCTTTCATTATAATTATAATATAACTCCAAAATTTAGTTAGTGAACTTATGGAGTGGTCTCATTATATGGCAATAAATCAATGGATACAAGCACTGATAAATCAAAACATTTGTATATTCCATTGGGGTATCATTATTGGGAGTACTTAATCCTTTATGCAGTAGAGACAAAAACAAATGAAGGGTAATTGAAAGATATCAGGTGTATGAAAACATTGAAAAGCTTACTTGCGCTCACAATGCTTAGGGCTGGGCCGAGAGTATTTTAAATATCCATCCCGAGGAACCTTTTTAAGACCAGCTCGAATAGAGATAATGTCCCTCACCCTAAATAGAACATCATATTCAGCAGACATCCACACACAGGTCTTCATTACATGGATTAAAGAGAGGATCAAGATCTACTAGCATTCATGAATCGAGAAAATGTAACATACCTCTCAGCAAATTCAATTGGTGTCTCCCCAGGTTTCAAGTTTTGAGGCTCCAGGTACCATACATCACAAACAACAGCCCAAGATGTCATGAGCTGCAATAAGTGCTTTGTGAAAGATTGCCTGCCAGCAAAAATTTCACCATGAGTTCCAAAGGTCTGTTTAACCATGAAACAATAGTTTTTCTCCACCAGTTTGCAAAGCAGCATCATTACTAAGAAACAGAAAATAATAGTAGCTTTCTATAGAAAGCAAGTTCAGAAATTTAAACAGAAGTATCTTCAGCCATGTCAAAATCACTTCAGCAATTAAAAAGACAAAAATCACTTCTGCTAACATTGAAGAGGACAATGTAGGTAAAACTTACTTTCGGCTGTTCCAGAAGGCATCCACAAAAATCTTGTTATATTTAATTGCAATGGGACAGACAGTACACCCAAGTTCAAACGAACCCTAAACATCATAGAAAAATAAATATATATATATATCAAAAATAGTTGACATGATGAAAAATAATGAAAACCTTAAAAATGAACATTAGAGTAATCACCAGCCACATGTGAAATATACATTTTAACTTTGATACAGATTTACTTCTACTTTTGAGGAAAACAACTTATATTCACAATTAGCAACAACAAAACCTTTATATGGATAAAGCCATGCTGTGAGATATGTTTAGTGACTATAGTACAAAGTAGTACATTCAAAAATTTATTGTTTACAAGGAATAACATGGAATGGAAGAGATAAGAGGCTTAATATTATCAGAAAATGAACCAAATTTATATAATAAACAACATAGTACAAATAGAAAAAGGGAGACCTTCTTAAACATCACAGTGTAGTGGTTGTTCACACAAGTTCCTTCTGGGAATATAAGAAGCGGATTATTATCAGCCCCATGTACATGATCTCTAAGCCTGGAAAAGAATAAATAAAAAAAATTCCGAATAAGTAAAATGATACACTTAAACAACTCATTCCTTGGGCATACTTTTTTGCAATAATTTCACGGTCCTTAGCCTCAGAGCGGTTAAACCAGATACATTCCAGATTTTCCAAAATGGTGCTCTGCAATAGTCCTTTAGAGGGAAAACACAAGATTAGTAAATCATAATACAAAACGAGAAGCAATCATTTCATACCATCTCAATAAATGATTAATCGTAACCAAAAGTCCAAAATCTCCTAAAACAATTGATCAGGTAAGAAGATCAAAACTTCTATAGAGTATAAGAGATTTTTTTCCCATCAATCCACTTGATCAGATACAATCCTCCACTTCTGCATAGTTACAACTTACATGTAGATGAAGATCTAGAAAAACCATTTAAGGAAAATTATTTAAGTAATAAATACTTTAGATATCTTATGTGTTAACATATTACAATCAATCTATTAGTGAAATGCTTCAATAACTGCGATCCAGTACATCAATAAAATATACTTACCAACCCATTTAGGATGCTTCTGCATAATGACTGCAAATGTAGTCATTTGCTCCAAAACGACGAATTCAATCATCGATATGTGATTGGCAACAAAAACCTGCACATTCCGTTTAAAGAACAAATTAAATGATTGTGTAAGCAAGGCTAGTCACAGTTAAGTTCACAGAATGACAGAAATACACAAAATCCCACCTGCTTAGGTCGCATATTGGGCCGTGGACCATGGTACTTGATTGTTGGATTGTATACTAAAAGTCTAGCTTTAGTATGAACAATGTCATAACAATATTTGAAATGAGAATCATTGATCAAATGATTGCATCTTATAATTTATTTTATATGCATGATGCAATAGTCCATTTACTTTATACTGTAGATAATATGTTGTGCGACAACACGCAGAAGATCATATTATCGGTTTCCTTATAAAGTATAAACAGATGCTCACAACTGAGATAGACGGGGACTCTCTATCGGTATGGTTGTAGTGTGGTTTGGTATTAGCTTGTCTTGGCTATAGAATCACATTAGTGCACTTGTGTGTATTGAGCAGGACCGCCTGAGATCGTTTGACTTATACTGACTTATAGAAGAACTTGATCTCTGTTATTATGGAAGTTCGTGCTCTTAATCCCTATACAATAACCTCGACACGTGGGGTAGTATGTATTTCTTTGATTCATCAATGGGTGAGATTTATAAGTATTAAATCAACAAACTCGGTGAGTTGGAAAATAGTGCTGTATCTATGGTGTGCTGTTGATTGTAGAAGGAATCCATGTCCGACATAGGTTATGATGTCCCCTTGAGGTGCTCATAAGGTTTATCATGTAAATCTGGCAAGTGGATTAATTTCCGGCATGATAATAAGGTTGAGTGGTACTATTCTCGGATGAGATATTAATTAATTTGAGTTGTCAGTAACTTAATTAATTAATGGACATTGTATATCTTAAACATGGAGAGACTATCGGGCTTATAATAAGAAGGAGCCCAGAACATAATTTTGGGATTGGACGGGTAGTGCAGTAATAATATTTTAGTGGACTATATTATTATTATTGGATTTAATTAAAGGCTTTGGGCTAAGCTTGGTTAATTAAATTCAATTGAGGCCCAGTCCAATTTCTCCTCCTGGTCTCTGCTGTAGCCCAGTATATAAGTGAACTCATCTTCCTGGAACCCTTAGATAATTCCTGCGCCTCTTTTGGTGAGAGAAGGGAAAGAAGCAGATTGAGAGATCCTGCAGACTGTTGCCCACACAACAGCAGGATCACACTTGGGACATACAGTAGAAGATCAGAGGTAGTTCTCTGCAGTTCATCCTCTACACCAACCCAGAAGTACGGTAAACGATTTAATTGCTTCCGCTGCTAATTGTTTGCCTTAAATTCTAACGATCACGTTTGAACCACAAGATCCAATTGCCAACAACTGGTATCAGAGCGTTGGTTACGTGGTGAAACGTGAGACGTTATGTTGGGTTTTGAGCCATATATGTGTTTATTGTCGATTAAAGCATGAATGAAAGGGCTTATGTGATCATATGTTTTATTCTGGTATTAATCACATAGAAGAAAACATGTTTTAGGATTTTAATAATTCTGTATTATTTGTGAAATCCTATGATTATCTACGTCGATGATTTTGTGTGTGATTATTGTGATTCAACACACTGGACACACACATGGATAAACATGGACAATGACTGCTGGATCGTCGGAGGCCTGGCTGCATATCACCAGCGGCAATGGATGATTGTCGCGGCTCAGCGACGGGTGTCTGGTGTGAATCTCCACGGTGGGGGCTGTCACGACTGGATGCACGGCTGAATGACGAAAGACGGCTAGCAGAAGGCGTGGTCTGCTGGGGCAAATCTGACGAGATTTTCGGCCGAGTCTGATGAGGCAATCCCGAGCGAGCCCCTGCTGTTTTCAAGCGAGAACAACGAAGGAGCAGGCCGCTCCTAACCTGAGCCATGGAGGCCGCGTTAGGCGCCTCTGCTCCCTGCGAGTTAAAGGCGGCGAGCGGCTGGAGAGGTTGGATGCAGGCGTGTCTTCGCCGGTGTCTTCTTGGCGGCTGCACGGCGGAAGGCTGTGGTCGGGGCAAGGCGACTGGTGGTAGTGAGCGCCATCGGACACGAGCGGTGATCGGGTCTTGGACAGAATCGTTGGTCCACGGTGGTTTCCAGTGGCGACCTGTAACATCGGAGGCTGGGCGGCGCTGCAGGTGACTTGGTGACTGGGCGGCACCAGAGGTTACGCGGTTTGCTGATCCGATCAGTCTGCATGCGCGACTGTGGGTCGGTGGGAGCGTCGCCGGCAGGCGCGACTATGATACTTGCTCGCCAGTTTTCTGGCGCCTCGATTCCGATGGGGGTTGAGGGCGGCGCGGTTGCAGCGGCGTGCATCGGTGAAGGCTTGTGGAAGTCGACGATCTGCTGGGCGGACAGGCTGACTCCGGTGGTCTGGAGGCTCGTTACCGGACGGACTGATGGCGCCATTCCGGTGGGCTGAGGGAGGCACCGGCGGTGGCAACAGTGGCGGGCTGACGGCACGATTGCCGAGAGCAGCGACGGCAGTGTTTCTCGTGACAGCTCCGAGTGGATGATGGTTGCGGCTGGATGAATTTAGGGCAGCAGAGATTTTGGGCTTCTGGGCCCATTTTTTTTCATGTTTTGCTGGGCCTATTTTCATTTATTTGTTTTGGGCTTGGTTTCTGTATTTTCTCTATGGACCAATTTTCTTAATGGGCCAGGAGAGGGGATTGTATTATAGGGCCCAATTCAGTATTTTATTAAGGCTGGTCATTAATTTTAATTTGGTTTTGGGCTGTTGGGCCCAATTTTAATTAAAATGGTAATGGGCTGCTAGGCAATTTTAATTGCTGGATTTTAATTAATTGTGGGATTGATGTTGGGCCAAGGTTAAATATTGGGCTATACCTTAATGCAGAAATTGGCAGGGTAAATGGGCTTAATTATTTTGTTAATGGGCTGCTCATTTTATGCTGATAATGCTTGGGTCAGCTGGGCCTATTTAATTGATCCAACATTTTAAGCAATTAATTTTGTTATATAACTGAATAATTGACTTAATTGTCAATTATTGTTGTATATGTAATAGGCATGTTCTATGTGATTTATTTATTTAAATTGCTATTAATAGAAGCATGTCTAGGATGTATATTTTATTTCTGAATATTATATACATGTGGAAAAACCCTCGGTATTAAATAACTAAGTGGGAGAGGGGATTGGTAATTAATTCCCGCGGCCTCCATTATTGGTTTGTTAGCGATGTGAATAGACTTGCGCGTCGGCATTAGAGCCTTCCTCCCCATCGGATGAGTTTATTCATGGATTGCTGGAACAGACTTCATTAAATAATTACGTTTGTAATGTGATGCATATGAACTTGTGCGTTGGCATAGACCTTCCTCCCTATCAGATGAGTTTATATGTGGTTCACTGGTACAAACTTGTAATTGATGACTGTAGGAAGTTATCCGAGCGCGTGTGTACTTCTCCATCTGTAAGGCACGCAAGCTTGGGCTGCGGACTTGGGGTCAAATAATGGTGTACACTTAGATGTAAATAATAAGTATCCTCCCCATCGGAGTCACTGCTTTTATTTGCATGGCTAAAGAGGAACTGACTATTAATTATTTTGTCATAAAGTGAGGTTGACAAATGAAATTAATGGGTAAAACCTTCTCTTGTAAATGTTCGGGTTTGTAAACGTCCACACTATCGTGGCTTGTAGACTCACGGTGCTTGAGATGTCGGTGAATTTTATTTTATATTGTTTTGAGGGAATCAATATAAAAGAATAAAATTCGAAGATTTGATCGGTAAATTTATTTGTGATTCTCTGAATTTCGAATGGTTTTATTTCACTAATTGTTAACTAAAAGACATTATATTTACTTGTCCAAATTAGATGATTAGAAAAGAATCTTGGTTTTGAAAATTACTGCTTAAGAAAATACATGTGTATTCTCACAAAGGACGTCTCATGATGCCTATTAAAGTTTCTAGTGAAGAGATGAGAGGTTCATAGAAATATGATGGTCTCATGTAACTCTTCGGATACTTGAGTAAATTAAAAGGCAGAAGATCATGGTTCAATTGATGAATGAATTGGAAAAGCTTGGAATAGAAATTGAGAGGGAAACCTAGATCAATTTATTCTTCTTAATTTGCCTGGATGTTTTGAGCAAGCTCTACCTGAAATACGAGAGGATGTATATGGTGGGAAACTTTTGACAAAACATGTGGCAAAGGAAAGCCATTTTCATCATAATGTGAACAAGTTTAATATCTTATTCACTAGTTGTTTAAACATGATTAGTGATGGCATCTACTGACACGAACTGTGTAGATACTGGAATCACTAAATGTTCATCACTTAGTAAGGATAAGATTGTTATGACATGGGTAAAACTACAAAGGTAGTGGCTATTGCAGTGGGAGTTGTTTATTTATCTCATGATAAGAATAAACGATTGATTATGAGAAATTGTCTTTACGTACCCTTCATAGAAAGAATTTGATTTCGGTTTCTATGCATTAACGGATGGATACTTCATTTCATTTAAATGACATGGTCATGGTAATGAGGAATGAGGCTATAATCCGTTAAAATATGTTGGTGGATAAAAAGTATACTCTTGAATCATGTACATCCCACAGATGCAATAAATAGTAAATAAATAATGCATCTTCTAATATTAGTAAGAGATAGGAACCTTCGGAAATGAACTAAACATACATTTGGCGTCTATGACTAATTCATTTTACTTGAGTAGGATTCAAAAGTTGATAGTCGATAGACCGTAAGGTTTATCTGAAGTGGAAACTATCGGACTTGTGAGTCTTGCTTGGAAGTAAAAATGATTAACTGTTTTTTCAAGGCTGTGGGGTGTAGAGCCAAAGATATATATGTTGGAATTAGTTCATTCTGATTCAAGCGAACCTAATATTATCCAGGCGAGAGGTGGTTATGAATATTCGAAGATTATTCTGGAAACCAATATATTTATATGATGCACTGCATGTCTAAGTTCTTTGATTAATTTATGAATTGTAAGGCTGGTACAGTGAAGCGTCATGGAAAATATATTAAGTCATTACGATTCAATCATGATGGCGAATACCTCTTGGGATAGTTAGGAGCTATTGATCAGAAGTTGAGATTAACTCTCAAGTAGACTACATCGGGTATGCCCTAAACTGAATGGTGTGGTGGCTAGAAGGAATAAGTCTCTTATGGTAATGATTAGATAGATGATGAATTATTTGAAATAATTAAATTCATTTTATGGATATGCCCTAGATACAGTAATTCGTGAAACATTTGTCTGTATATGGGATATCCTAGAAAAATGAAGGTTGATTTATTTAGTCCAAAAGATCGAAGGGTGACTGTTAACACAAACACCAGATTTTTGAAAAAGGACTATGTAATAAATCACAAGCCCATGTATAAGTTGTTCTAAAGGAAGTGAGAGGAAAACACCAAGTAAAAGTACCAAGTGTACAAGAGGATATACCACAAGGTAAACTGCAACGCGTGTCACGTCTGATACACAATTACATGTAGTGCCTTGTCATAGTGGGAGGGTTGTATGACAACCCATAAATATATGTTTTGGGAGAGTCGTGAGACTTGATCCCTAGTGAACATGGTATTGTCCCACGGATACGACGTAGCACTACAAGATGAAAATACGAAATCTTAGTAAGTTGCAATGAATGTTGAAATAGAATCTATGGATTCCATATTAAGTCTGGGAACTTGTATGACTACTAAATGGTGTAAAAACCATTGCAAGTGGTCAAAGGAAATAAAAGAGGATCATATGGAAAGGTGAAAACCTTGGAAGCAAAGCTTGTTGCGAAAAAAAGTGTACTCAGAAAGAAATGGTTCGATTATGAGGAAACATGTTCGCTGGTAGCAATGCTTATATTGATCCGGATTCTTTTATTTATTGCTGCTATGAGGAACAGCAAATAGATGTCAAGACAGCTTTCCTGATTGGAAGTCTTGAGGAAAACATCTATGTGAAGCGACCAGAGTGATTCATTGCAAAATACTAATAGCATTTTAATAGTAAGCTTAAAAGTGTCCAGCGATGGACTAAAGCAAGCTTTAAGATCGTGAAGCATCTGTTTTGATTAGGTAATCCAGTGGCATAGATTTAAATCAATGAGCGGATGAGTCTTGTGTGTTGTAAAGAGTGACGGAAACGTGGTGGTATTTCTTGGATTATATGTAGATAGTATCCAACTCATTGGAGACAATGAAAGAGTATTATCGGGCGTATGGGTATGGTAAATAAAGCGGTAGAGATGAAGGACTTAAGAAAGACAAAATATATCCTTTTTATCACGGTAATACGGATCACAAGAAAGGATATTATGCTTATCTCAAGTTTCATAAAATGATACAGTCCATACTCGTTTAGCATGTAAATTTATCTAAGTGAATGTGTCTTTGAGACACAAGAAGGAGATAAAGAGGATGAAAGCAGTGCCTTATGCTCCGGCGAATAAGGAAGCTTAATCTAAGGAATGCTATGAACGATGTTGGATATCTGTTTTGCTGGATGCATGAACAGTGGGTATCAACGTAACCCAGAACAAGAATCATGAACTGTGGTAAGACATATATAAAGTGCCTGAGAAGGACTGGAAATTATATGTGGACTTACTGGACAGATTCACTACTTCTTGTGGATTACGTAGATTCGGATTTTTTAGTCAAATTGGACGGTAGTAAATTCTCCTCAAAGGTTATGTGTTTAATTTTAGGAAGTAGAGTCATAATGTGGAGGAGTGTTATATAGAAATATATTTCAAACTCCGGACTCCATCATGGAAAGATGATAAATTGGAGCCTATGAGGCAGCCAAAGTATCTATATGACTCTAGAGACTTCATGATGGACTTTGAAGTGTTTCTAAGTTTGCCCAAGGTAATCACAATTTACATTGATGATATTGGTTCAGTTGCAAACTTGAAGGAATCACGAGTCCATAAGGCGATTAAACACATGGAGCGCGAGTACTACCTGTTACGAGAAATCGTATGATGAGGGGAAGGTTGTTGTCGCCTAGATTGATCAAATGATTGCATCTTATAATTTATTTTATATGCATGATGCAATAGTCCATTTACTTTATACTGTAGATAATATGTTGTGCGACAACACGCAGAAGATCATATTATCGATTTCCTTATAAAGTATAAACAGATGCTCACAACTGAGATAGACGGGGACTCTCTATCGGTATGGTTGTAGTGTGGTTTGGTATTAGCTTGTCTTGGCTATAGAATCACATTAGTGCACTTGTGTGTATTGAGCAGGACCGCCTGAGATCGTTCGACTTATACTGACTTAGAGAAGAACTTGATCTCTGTTATTATGGAAGTTCGTGCTTTTAATCCCTATACAATAACCTCGACACGTGGGGCAGTATGTATTTCTTTGATTCATCAATGGGTGAGATTTATAAGTATTAAATCAACAAACTCGGTGAGTTGGGAAATAGTGTTTTATCAATGGTGTGCTGTTGATTGTAGAAGGAATCCATGTCCGACATAGGTTGATGATGTCCCCTTGAGGAGCTCATAAGGTTTATCATGTAAATCTTGCAAGTGGATTAATTTTCGGCATGATAATAAGGTTGAGTGGTACTACTCTCGGATGAGATATTAATTAATTTGAGTTATCAGTAACTTAATTAATTAATGGACATTGTATATCTTAAACATGGGGTGACTATCGGGCTTATAATAAGAAGGAGCCCAGAACATAATTTTGGGATTGGACGGGTAGTGCAGTAATAATATTTTAGTGGACTATATTATTATTATTGGATTTAATTAAAGGCTTTGGGCTAAGCTTGGTTAATTAAATTCAATTGAGGCCCAGTCCAATTTCTCCTCCTGGTCCCTGCTGTAGCCCAGTATATAAGTGGACTCAACTTCCTGGAACCCTTAGATAATTCCTGCGCCTCTTTTGGTGAGAGAAGGGAAAGAAGCAGATTGAGAGATCCTGCAGACTGTTGCCCACACAACAGCAGGATCACACTTGGGACATACAGTAGAAGATCAGAGGTAGTTCTCTGCAGTTCATCCTCTACCCCAACCCAGAAGTACGGTAAATGATTTAATTACTTCCGCTGCTAATTGTTTGCCTTAAATCCTAACGATCACGTTTGAACCACAAGATCTAATTGCCAACAACTTGATAACACCGGTCCATGACGCAACAAAGAAACTACAAATCAACTCCACAAGACCTCTCTGGAGAAGAAAAAAAATACTTGAACACTTGATTGTTAAGAGAGGTCACAATATGGAGTATAAATGTCACTTATCTTCTGCAGTAAGAAAGATAAGCTAATTATTATATTACTCCACTAAATAACTTCAAGATGTTTCATACACTATCAGTATATAATCTTAAAATCTTACATCTTATCTTTTTTTTCCATTTTTCTGGTAAACCAAACACTCTCAATGGCAATGGTGGTTTTTCCACGTTAATTACATTCATAACCATTATCATTTCCATTCCAATTGGCATTCCATATCACAAACCAAGCAACCCTTTAGTGTATCATGATTTTCCATATCCAAATTTGGAAATGGAGCAAAATTTCCCAAGTTTTATGTGCAAATGGTGACATAGAGAAGACAATGACATGCTTTAAGCCTTATATAAAAATAACAATAATAATAACCACAAAATGTGTCTAAAATTCTTAAGAAGATTTGAAAGATGAGCTATAAGGGTACAAAAAATTGTTTTAGAAAATAAAATTAGCCAACCATACCTCTAATTTTTTTCTCAATTTTTTGTGCCCTTTTAAAAAGCAATGGACAGGAAAATAACATGAGAGAAACATAACCCATCCTATTGCCAGCACAATCACCCTGCAGTTGAAGTGAAATGCATCAACATGTGCATGAAAGTCATAAGCCGCAAGCTAAATTTAATTACTATAGTTGATCAATCCTACATCAAATGTACACATACGTACAGTTTACTGCTACTAATCAATCATAGTTATTGCACAACTGATCAACAATGTTGGGCTATAATCTATCAATCTAAGAGAATAGGATCTTTGTTTGCAAGTTGTGCTGTACAATCAATATAGGTCAAGAAAGTGCTAATCTTGGATGTGAAGAGGCTAACATTATTTTATTCAGAAATCTCTTAGTAAAGCATGGTCTTTTCTGCCAGAAAATAATTGATGTACAAAGGCAAAAAATCTCACCTTAATGGGAAAAGAAACCCATATCTGACAACAACTCCCAAGCACCACAAAGGAAACAAGTATATATTCCAGTTCCAGGGTTCTGGGGGTATTGACTTGAAGCATCTAGTGAAAGAGTCCTGTTGCACAGTGAGAATAAAATTTGAAAAATGATGTAGTTATATTTCTTTATGGATCATGCGCAACGCAAAGGCACCCAAACAATAGGATATGATAAATGGAGAACAGAGAGTAGACAAATTAACATATTACAATATATCATAGTTAAGGTAACAATGCGCAGATTCCATATTCAAATTAACAATTAAGAATTCGCCCAAATCAATCAAATTATATATTGCTCCACGTTCAATAATTTCTACTCCGGCAATAGATCCACAAAAGATACTTTGGAAATCCAATACCAACAATCCAAGAGGCGGATAGCATATCCTTAATTTAAACTTCAGAAAAAAATAATGAGAGGTGAGACTTACATCAACAATGGCACCTGCAGCCTCAGTTAGAGTGGGCGAAATATCAAGCAAATCACGCCTAAGTCCCCAAAAGTACAACTCCTCAATTGCATAACAAACGAAAATGAAGGAATTAATACATGCAAATAAAAAATGGGAAGAAGGAAGATTTACAAGCAGAGCTTTCTGTGGGGCTCTTGAATGGAGCCAGATGGAAGGTAGTCCTCAATATTAGGGCGATCCAAATCCAATTCGGAGGTCGAGGTGTTTAGGTTACTCATCGTCTTCTTCGCGTTGCTCTATGAAATGCTGCAATTATTACATCTCATCGTTATTTATTTCTCTTTGGCGGTATGGGTATTGCCCTGCTAATAGTCATGCAGATTGCGGAGTCACACCCACTGAGAGAGAGAGAGAGAGAGAGAGGTTGTTGGTTGGTTCAACAAACTAGAAAAAGGAGTGTAGTTATTACCTCAAAATTTTTACTAGTCACTATTCATTAAATATAATTTTATTTGGCCACTTTCATTAAAAATAATTTTTACTAGCCACTATTAAGTGTACTCCTCAATTTACTCTATAACTGTCAAGATAAAAGATAAAAATAATGGAACCATCATTATCTGAGTGTTGACCACATTAAATGGGGTGGGTGGGAGCATTTTTTAAATTTATCCCAAAAGTAGAAAAAACTGTGTAGGCCGAATAGAACATCTGACGTAGGCCGAATAGAACAAAAGTGTAGGCCGAATAGATGTACTTGTTGGCCGAATAGAGCAAATTGTAGTTTGCCCAGACATAGGCCGAATAGAACAAGTGTGGTCGGCCGAATAGAACAAAAACGTAGGCCGAATAGATGTACTTGTTGGCCGAATAGAGCAAATTGTGGTTTGCCCAGGCGTAGGCCGAATAGAACAAGTGTGGTTGGTCGAATAGAACAAAAACGTAGGCCGAATATAACAAACCATAAGAGGAATAATGCGTAATCACAGACTTAGGCCGAATAGAACAGCTGTGGCGGGCCGAATAGAACAACTTGTAGGCCGAATAGAAGGAAATGTAGGCCGAATATAACAAATATTTTTTAGGAGTGAAATCAGGGCAAACTCGATGTAGGCCGAATACCACACTTTGAAGTAGGCCGAATAGTGTAAATATATGGGCCGAATAGAACAATGAAGGAGCACATGCTTATATAGTACTAGGTATTATACTTTGGCACTCTTTAAAGAAAAAGGGAAGAATCTGATTCCTCAATTGTACTATTAGTATTTTTGGTTCAAAAATGGAGGAATCTGATTTCTCAAAGATGTGATAAGTGGGTCCCTTTCAAGGACATTTTAACCACTTCTAATAAAAATAGTTAGAATAAATTGTTTGTTTAAGATATATGGCCACTTAAAATTACTTGTAAGTAGAAGTGGTTTCTTTATGTCATTTTCACTGGTTACTAATATCTAATGATCATATAGAGAATAGAGATAGATTATTTGAATAAATTAATAAATTTAGAATTATGTATGTTCTTTATTTGAAAATATCTTTTCTTATTTTTAATTCAATTTTAAGTTTTTCATTTTCTAAATAATATTTTGATATTTTATATTTTTAAAATATTAAAAATTATTAAAAGATAAAGTCTCTTGTGAGACTGTGTTTATATGAGACGATTTGTGAGATTTTTATAAAATATAATGAATGATACATTAAAAATAATTTTAGGATATTATAATATAATAATTTATTATAAATATTATTTAAGTATTAATAGATATATTTTATTTATATAGTAAGCATATTTTCACGATCAGTCCGTCTTAAGAAATTTCGAATAAAAACTTCATTAAAATGATTAAATTTGATAAAATAAATAGATAAAGTATTAAAATTGGACCCAAAATTTTAGACTATAACATTTTAAAAAATAAACAAAAAGACTAAAATGTGAAAAATAAAAAAACAACTAAAATCAAGAATTTAAATATTAATTCTTTTATCTCATATATATAATACCTATTTTTTATACTTTATTTATCGGTTCCAACAACTTAATTTTTTTACACTTTATTTATAATTCCTAATAACTTTATATATTTTTTTCTCCCAAAATTATCAATTTATATTTTTTTTCTTTTAGTTTTTTAATTAATTATATATATATATATATATATATATATATATTGGAGTCTTTTTAATCTTCTTGTCTGTAGATAAAAATAATCGGGAGGGAATATATAAAAAAACTAAAGTTGGATTTTAACATGCTAATTGCTATCGTAAAAAATAATTTAACCAAGGGTCTAGTTCTCGTTGCCCATTTCTCCAGACGGCGAAGGCGAACCCTCTTATTCCCAATTGTTCGTCTACTGTCGGATTTCTAAGGCAGATTCTCTTACTCTTCTCCCCCTTATTATACCGGATGCGCCACACCACCTTCTCGCCGTCGTCGTTCCATACTCACACCTAGGGCTACCTTTGCTGGTGTCGGTGTTGGGACCGTCAACGTCTTTGCCGTACAGCAAAACTCGCCCGCAGTCATTTTCGCAACACGACACAGGTGTGGATTATTTTGATAATTACTACCTTGTTGCATTCACTGAGCTGCGCTCACACCACGCACATGAAAAATTCATATGATTTAGTGTTAAGGAAAAAGAATCCCTCTTTCGAGGTTCAATTGGCACATAGTACACATAATTCTTCTCTACTGGCCGTCTAAGATTTTCTGTTTTGGTTTAGCATTCATGGGCTTAACTTTACTAGGATCCACTGTGCAATAGGATACGCATAATGGCCAAGGACCTTTCAAGTTACTATATATTAACGCACCCATTTGCTCTTAGGCCTTGCTTGATTGTGAGGATTCGCATTGCTTGCTGCTAACATTCGAAAACTCCCCAAATATTGCATTCTTCTGTGCTCTAAATTCATCAGTGATTTTGTTCTAATTTTTCATTTGCTAGTCGCAAGACTGATTATATGTTTCACCGTGTGGGCTTTGGTTAATTTACTCGTTTCTTGTTTGTTTTTTTTTTGGGGGGGGGGGGGGGGTGTGTGGGGGAGTTTTCGGGGGGGGGGGGGGGGGGTGTGGGCGGGGCGGGTCGGGTGGGGGTAACGTGGGTGGAAGCTACAATGGATGTGGAACTAAACTTTGCACAGCTGAAACACTTCTACAAATATTATCTGGGTCCTTTTATATTTTTGTTGTTGTTGAACCTGCATTCATGTATCATGATAGTTATAAAGCAAAGATTTGTTGTATCTAAGGATTATGAGCTACATATCAAATTGCTTTCTCCCCATTTAGTTAATCAATTTTTTAAAGAAAAGTGTAACAAGAAAACCTTTGTAATTACTTTCTTTGTCCATCAATTTCTTTTTGAATAAAAAGAGTAACAGGAAAACCTTTGTAATTACTTTCTTTCGGTTGATATACGTATTGCGTTTTTGACATCTGAAAACCTACAGTTTGAATTTTTCTGTATTTTTCTTTTTATGTGTAGATTCGGAATGAGTACTTTGGTTATCTCTGAATCAGTGACAAAGGTCTGTCTAATTATTTGTAAAAGAATTTTGTGCCGCAAATTACCCTTTTTCCATCTGCCCCATGTTTTCTTGGGCCAACAGTCATGTATGGCATATGCGTCTTTTCCCTCTTATCTTTCGTTTGGTGAGCTGTTGTATGTTTTCGAATTTATTTTCCCTAAAATAAATGGGACAGAGTCAGGTGGTTTTGCCTTGTCTTAGAAAAGAAATCTTGTTGGAAGAATAAAAGTTCCAATGTAAGATTGTATGAATCAAACAAAAAACGCTCAAAACATGAAATTGATAAATTTAAAGGAAATTCCTTACATTACAAAACTATTTCTGCAATTGTTCCTATATGCCTGATTTTAGGATCTACAAAGTGAAATGAGAAGTATAGAAAGGAATATATTTTTATATTTCGGCTTATATTGATTTGATGACATATGGTAGGACAAGGGAATGAAAGTGGACAATATCTAATTTGTAATAAATTGTTCTAAAGGCACACATCCCTAGCCTTTTGGTATTTGGTGCAGCTTTAGAGTGGATGTTTGCCTTTAGATTCTCCAAACATGTTTCATTGAAAGAGAATGCCTACTGTTGCTTAAATATTTTTTTTTACTCCTGGCTCTTTGTTTTCTGTTTTCCCAGCTTTTGAAACCTTAGTCCTTGAGACCAGGATAAGATTTGAGTTGTTTTTTTATCTTGCGCGTAGACTTAGGAGTGTCATTATCAATTGGGTTTCAACGCTTTAAACTCAACCACTGTTTGACCTTGTTGGTTCTTGAATGTCATATGCCGTAAGATAGATTATGTGAGGATGCATTATGCCCATTAATACTTCTTTTTTCTTATATTTTTAAAATCCTAAAATTTAAGTTGAATCCTATTACTATGCATTGTTTCTAAGACAAGCAAAGACTGGCCAATCTACATTAATGGAAGTTAACTAATTGAAACAAATTTCCTTTGTTCACTTGTAAAGTTTGTAAAAATTTCCTGTTCTGAAAAGGTAAAAATTTCCTTGATCTGCCTAAACTAAACCTGGTAACTCCCATCTTCATTATAATTCCTTTTGGCTGAAAACATGTTAATATTTGAATCTATTTTCCATCTATACATAAATGACAATTTGGACAGAAAATTACACTCTAAACATGCACATGAGAGACTTTTTCTTCCTATATTTTGTAACTGTTTTTGCAAATAATTGTTCATTAAATGATAAGTGCCACATACAGAAAGAATAGTCATTAATTTGGTCAAATCCAAAGGGAGAGGGTGTCGATCTCTAATAAATTTGAAAGAAATATTAATAATTTCATGTTATACTTAAAACATAAACGGCACCATGCTTTCGGATTGAAAATTGTAATGCTACACCTAATATAGCAGAACCTGTGATATGGAATAAAGGTTTTTTATTGTTGTTTCTTTCTTTTCACAGATGTGAATTGTGATAGCATGATATGTCCTTTTGAGAACTAGGTTAAACAATGAATTACTAAGCATCTCTTGTTTACATGTTCGTTTTATATGAGCCTTTAGATATTGAGTTGGGTTAAAGTATACCTCAACTTTCTTTAATAGATACACGGTTAGGGAACTGATTTGTGATTATGCTATAACATTACTTTTTCTTCTTGTTTTGTTTTGCTTGCTTCTTTCTCTCTCTTTTTCTTTTTTCTTTTTAAAAGAAAATAATTGCAGGTACCCTCACCTCTGTTTTGGTTGTGATGGCAGATCCGCTTGAAGCCTTGTACGATCTCTCTACTGCATTAATTTCGAGCTCTGTGGACTATATGTACTTCTTACACCACTCAACTTGAAGAAATTGCCAATGATATATTGCCAAGATCTTTTGATAATATGGTTAGTTCCATTAACTTATTTTATTTGAGGTTTGTACCAGAGAATTAGGAATCTGAATTGTAGGTGTGTTTTGAATCATCGAGTGGTATTTCTCTGGTGACGATCCATATCACCATTTCTTCTGAGGAGATTTAGAACACACTAAAGTAACAGTTATTTGTATGGGGAAAATGAACATGCGTTGAGGATATTATGCTATCTGGATCATTGATTATGAACTTGGAACGAAATGTTGCTTGTTTCCGAGCTAGAAAATAAATTGAAAGGAAAATAAAGGCTGAATAAAATTGAAAGTAGAATAACAAATAGATTGAATATTAAAAAAAATAAAAAGTTGAGCAACAATTGCATTTGTCAACAAACTAACCAACGTTTGTGATTTTTGCTTGTTAAGAAGAAGTTATTGTTCATTCAAAATATGGAAAATAATACTCTTTGTACCTTATGAAGCAAGGTGCCACAAAAACTATTATTATATAAAGCCTGAGTTTTGCTAAATGTGTCGGTATTCTGTGGTTGCCACCCCAGGCCCCAATCCCCATGCCCAATTACTTGACTTTATCCCCTCCTGTCCATCTTTTACACGGTCTCTGTTTCTGCTTAATTTCACTCCATGTTTCTTCATTGTTTCTTCGTTCACTCCAAGCTTCCCTCACCCTACTTCCAATGTCCAAGGCAGGTATTCACTCACTGATTTTTCACTCATGTCGCTCGTCAATTAATTTCACTTGGAACAATAAGGATAAAATCCCTTCAAATCAAAACCTACACTTCTTTTAAGCTTGTTCTGCATCACTGGTATAAAACACAAATTTATGTGTTTTTTCTGAAACAATCATGCCATGCAAAATCGATTCTTGTGATGTGAAAGTAGCCTGTATTGTCATTGGGTTTATTTCAAGGGATTAGTTTAATTTCATTCATTCGAGTGAGTGAACTCATTTTAATTTCCATGAACATTGTTGCTATTCTTTTTTGCTCTAATTAGGATGCCTTTCTGTGCTTTCGGAGTTTATCCTTTGGAATTTTTTCCATTATAATGATTGATTTTAACCTATTTAATGGTGTTATAGTTAGTGAGTTTAGTTCAAATACTGGTTAAATGTACTGTTAGACATTTATCATTTTTGGTTATACATTGAGTTTTGCTGGAAATGATGAAGTAAGATAAGTCCAATTATAGCATATCCTATGTTGCATATCTAAGTAAAAATTTTATGCTTCTTAAATTCATATTTCATAGTAAGCTACACATTATTTACTGCTTCCTTTTGATTTCTATTGTAGTAATCAAGTGTTTACGAGTTAGCGACATTTTCTCTCTCTTCATGCTTCATGCACTCTGCCACATCTCTGCTCGAATAGAGTGATCTATGGAGTGAGTTTAGTTCTATTTATTTATTTTTTAAATGGTCCTTCTTTTTCCCCGTCACCCTGTTGCTTTCTTACGACTCTTCCCTGTGGTTGAATTATTACTTTTACTCATGTTAATAGCAGTTACTTCTTGTTACGTGATATGACTTGGATTACAAAATGGGTTTCTTCTATTTTCATGTAAAACTTTATCTTGTGCTAAATGTGAGGCTACTGAGGTTTCTTTTATTGTTTGTGTTTGTGTTTTTTTTTTCTCGTTTTGGGGGGGGGGAGAACCTTCTTCCTTTAAATTCTTCCCCTAACAGTTTGGCTTTGATACTCATGTGTTTATGAGAGCTGGGAATAGGTACGTGATGTTTGACACTTTAACTAGTTGTTAGGTCCTCACATGAATTTCTTTGCTATGTAAGTTGTCGGACAGTTATTTGCATCTCATCTATATCTCATGGTAGGATGCTATCGACTCATTGTTGCATGTTAAAATTTCAATTGTTTGTTATGCCATTTTTCCCTTTAAATCCTATTATGCTGAGTTATGGGTCTTCTTAGATTCCTGAAATATTAAGGAATTCATTTATTAGTGCAAATAACTGATAGAGATTTGGCATTTACAGCCACCTGATATAACGTGTTGGAGAATTTACGCCTCTGTTTGAGTGGGCTCTGAAGATGTCTTCGAATATTTATTTGAACACGGAGAGTATTTATCTGATTCTGTATTTCTTTTTCTGTTACTAAAACTATGGGGAAGGGAGGATATGCCATGTACATATGCCACCCTTATCGTTTATACTCCCTCCGTCCCATAAAAGTTTTCACATTTTTCATTTTCGTCTGTACCATATAAGTTTTCACATTCCTAATATGGTAAAAAAGTTAAAACAACTAACTTCCCCCTTACACTTCATTTTCAAAACTACCACCCCTACCTAACACACCTAATTTATCTTATCATTTATTTATTACTTTTTTTTTTTTTGAAATACCCAAAAAAGTAACAATCTTCTTAATCCACGTGCAAAAAAAATGTGAATATTTTTGGGACGCGGGGGTATAATTATGAAGAAACTAGAAAGGACTTTTGAGTATTACTCAGTCCAGCATTAAATGGAGAGTTAACAGCCTCTGTTTTAATAGGTGCTTAAAATATAGTATATACTCCCTCCGTCTCTAAAAAGTTGGCACACTTTCCATTTTGGGCTGTCCCACAAAAGTTTGCACATCCCAAAAAAAGCAAAAAGTAAAAAACAATCACCCTTCCCCATACACTTTAATTACAAAAAAACCATCTCTACCTACCATACTTTATCATTTATATATTACATAAAAATACCATTATACCCCTAAAAGTTATCACTTTCTTAATCTCCGTGCCGAAAAGAGGTGTGCAAACTTTTTAGAGACGGAGGGAGTAGCTTTTTAAAAGATGGAAGATAGGGAAAGCATAACTAAATGATTTCATCCGTGTCTGAGAATCATGAGTAGAATTAAGTTACAGAGCACCAAAGAAATGCATGGAATAGCACTCGGTTTCTAGATCTGGATATTTATATGGACATGATAGATTGCATATATTCTTTTGTCTACTTGTCTCCCTCGTGTTATTCATTTCTGATAGTCACGATTGCATTTTATTTGTTATGATATTGCTGCATTACTTTGAGCTGAAAGAATTAAATAAATTTTCTCAATTTGTAGATTCATTAAATGTACTTGATTAAGTTGACTCCAATGTATGGTGGTGCTTATGGTATCCTAAGGTGTAGATCAAGAAATGTGAATATTATTTTTATGGTATGAAAAAATAGAGTTTGGTGGCATCTATTGATGGGGCATGTAGCTGTTTTTCATGAAATTCTAAATTAATATCTAGAAATTAAAACTCAGGTAAATCCCATAGTGGTGGACTCTCAAGACATTATTGAGGATGACACAATTTTATTTTATTTTATTTCTAAATTTCAAAATGCTAAACCTTGCAGCATATGTTGCTTTGAGCTGTAAGTAAAATATTGATGTAGTTTTCTCCAATTGTTATATTGTCTGACAATACTGATCTTGCATTTTCGCAGAATTCTAAAGTTGAATTATCTATCTTAAAATTATTAACTTTCATGTATAATGTTTTCATGTGTTCATAAATTGAGGGTAATGATAGAAAATTACCCAATGACGTAGCATTTTACCACACGTGAAGTGGTTTTCATTGATCTCTTTAGTTGTAGAATTTGAGAACATTTTCTACTCTTTGTTAAGACCATTTTGAGGAACTTTGCCAGCATATAAGTTTTAGATACTTGCACTCCACATATAACTCGATGATGTAGAAAATAATAGAGTATAACATATATTTCTCTTGTTTTGTATACATGTTTATAGAGTGAAATACAAATGACCTGGCAATAAAATTATAACGATCATATTGAAATTACAAAGTCTAGTAAGAAAAATAAAACTCTTTACCTGGTCAACACCTCAGGGATGGAAATGGCCTATACACTAGTATAATTGTTATAACTGGACTTTAAAATATCAAAAGTAAAAATAATTAAAAAATTCTTAAAAAGGTAAAGAGAGTGTTTAAAAAAAATCTTATTTTTGCAATTTGGCTCATGGCCCACAAGCATCATTGAGTTTTCAATAATTTAATTTTTTATTCATGCTCAGTTTTTAATTAACTGGCTTTTTTTTTATTTTTAAATGAATGGATAGTTTAATTGGTTGAAAGTGGATTCGTCTCACGGAATGAGTTTCCCGAGACAGTTTCCCACAAGTATTTGCCTTATTTAATTGATTGGGACCCAAATTTGAACTGATCCCAAGTTGGGACCAGGCAAGTTGTTAGTTTGATCGAGGTTATTAATTTATTGAGTATTATTTTATTATTTTATGGAGGTTCTACCGTTATATCGTTTGTCAGATCATGGATTGATAGAAGCGTTGCGGATATTCATTTTTGTTGTCAGCGTGACATGTAGATTTAAGAAACAGAAAAAAAAAACTCACTTTTGGGAAGACTATTTAGGACAACTATATGCCTCTAATTCCAGAAAAGTCCTTGGCCCCCTTTGGAAACATAGGATGTTCAAAACCCTTGATTTCACCTTAAATCCGGTGTGAAGATTTTCCGGAGCTCTGTCACATTCATTGTATGAATGCATTTTACGGGTCACAGCAGGTGATGCCTGTGTCCCAATTTTCTGTTTTATGGGAAGTTTGAGTTTCCTGAATTGTATGAATATAAATTCATATTTCTTGAATCTTGTAGGAGTTTTATTGATTCATTAGCACTAATGGATGCTAATGATTTGCAGGTATAATGGGGTTTTTTCTATTTTTGATTTACATATGCCATGTACTCTGTAGCAGTTACCAGTCGCAGAATTTGGACAGGATTTTCTTGTTTTCGTGTTGTTTCTCGTAATCTATGTAGTCGAATATTTGGTAGTGATGATGTCGAAAATGGGTTTGGGCGCATTGAGGATTTTCTTAATGAATCATGGAAAAGCTCGAAGAATGAGCAGAGTGTGGAGGAGAACACATGGGGAAGCAGGGCTGACTCTGAGGTAAATTTCTCTGCAAGAAAGGGTTTTGTTGATGGTGTAAAAAGTGATGCTGCAAAGATTCTCGAAGTTCTTCACCAAGATGGTCTGGGAGTTGATGCAAAACCAGTTTTAAGTAATTTAGGTGTGAAGGTTTCAGGTCTTCTTGTGAGAGAAGTTCTTTTTGGTATATTGAAGATAGTAAATTATGGCAATAAAAATAGGTGTGCAAAGCTGGGTTACAAGTTTTTTGTGTGGTCTAGCGAACAGGAGAACTACAGACATACAACGGATGCCTATAATTTGATGATGGACATCTTTGCAGAGTGTGAGGAATTTAAGGCAATGTGGAGATTATTGGATGACATGGTGGAGAAAGGGTACCCAACTACAGCAAGGACTTTCAATATACTGATATGCACTTGTGGTGAGGCTGGGATAGCTCGAAAAGTTGTCGAAAGGTTTATTAAAATGAAGACTTTCAGTTATAGGCCATTCAAACATTCATTTAATGCAATACTACATTCTCTGTTAACACTAAATCAGTACAAATTGATTGAGTGGGTGTATCACCAGATGCTAGTTGATGGTCATTATCCTGATGTTTTAACATATAATATTATCATGTGTGCGAAGTTTAGGCTTGGAAAGTTGGAGCATTTTCATGAATTACTTGATGAAATGGGAAGACGTGGATTTTCACCTGATTTGCACACGTATAATCTCCTTCTCCATGTTCTTGGTAAGGGTGATAAACCATTGGCAGCACTGAAGCTTTTGAATCACATGAAAGAAGTTGGTATTGATCCAACTGTTCTGCACTTTACTACATTAATTGATGGGCTCAGTCGGGCTGGTAACTTGGAAGCTTGTCAGTATTTCTTTGATGAAATGATAAATCATAGGTGTGTCCCTGATGTTGTCTCCTACACTGTCATGATAACTGGCTATGTGGTGGCAGGTCAGGTCGATAAAGCTCAGGAGATATTTTCTGAGATGATTTACAAGGGGCAATTGCCTAATGTGTTTACATACAATTCCATGATCCGTGGACTCTGTATGGTTAGGAAGTTTGAGGAGGCTATGTTGATGTTGAAAGAAATGGAATCAAGAGGATGTCATCCCAATTTTCTTGTGTACACTACCTTAGTGGGTTACCTTCGCAATGCGGGTAAGTTGCGGCAAGCTCATGAAGTCATAAAACATATGGTGGACAAAGGGCAGTATTCTCATCTGCTATCAAAAATTAAGAGATACCGGAGATGCTAAGGCGGTCAAGTAGCTAAACTAGGGAAAACCGATTGTATCAAGTTAGTGATGAAGCTGTTGATGTTCTTTCCTTCGTTTCCTTTAGAGGCCACGTAAGCACATCCCAATTTTGACATAAATCAGATTCAGTTTGTGATTAAAGATGTTTCCATAGCGCTAGTCATTTGCAGATATATTATTGATTTAGGATGATTTTGGACTGGCATATTTGGCTTTACCTTATACCTCACTATCTAATATCTAATTATGATCTCACTATATTGATGTTAATCTTATTATGCTAAATGGTTATTGACCAACTCTGGAATATACCAATGTATGCGCGTACAGTTCTTTCCGTTTTTCAAGTTTATGCCATTATATTGTTAGTAATTGGGGGTGATCCGGTGGTGGTCGGATTTTTGTACTCTCTGTGAAAAATAATGTTAATGACTTTGAACTTGTTTTTTGTTCTGTTGTTGCATGTCATGGTATTTCTCTGTGTTCATTGGACTTATTCGGAGCATTGTTCATTGTTGTTACTTGAATTTTCGGTTGGAACACGTTTTCATTCTCATTAATAGATGCAGCCATGGATGCTGAACTCCTCACACTAGTATTCTCATCTGCATCATGATTGAAGAATCCAGCACTTCTTCTAAGATTGGAATTAGCATCCTCTGGTTGGTGGTGAAGAGCATAATACTTGTGTTGGTGTTGTAGGGCAATAGGATGATGCAGGTGAGTTATTATTGGATGATCATTATTCTCCTCATCAAGTAGGAACACCTTTTCATTCTCATTAATAGCTGAACTCCTCAAACTATTATTCTCATCATCATTTGGAGTAGCACTTCTTCTAACATTGGAATTAGCTGCAGCTGCCCTGAGATTCATGTTTATATTTCTTTACGCGCCAAATTATGTACTATATCATTTTTCAGTAATCCAGATATGGCAACATTAATTAATACATATAAAAGCTAGACATCAATAGAACCTGCAGATGGCTTGCAATGTTCTGTCTAGTTAAATTTTTATCTTTCATCAACTGCAGGATCCTCTTTGGTGTGGCCTCTACATCAGTTATTCAACTTATATATAAATTAATTAATGATAGATGAGGTAGAATGTAATATGTATAAGATCGATCATAAGAGGCAGATCTTACTTTGCCTTCCAAGTTGATCAACTGCCGCAAGAAAATTCCGGTGAAGCTCTGGTGTCCGATCGGCCCGCTTCTTTTTGTTTGTTTGATCATCATCCACATTAGGCATTTTCCTCACCCTCCAGATTTGTCTTCTCAAAACATGTTGCCAAATGTGCTCCACTTCCTCAATTGCCACAGGCTCCGACCTATAATGACAAGCTCCATTTTCAATACTCTTCTTCACCATTTCTTTGTCCTTACCCTTCGAAAACACTATGAAATTAAAACAAACACCTAGTCAAGAAGATTAATAGATCCAAGGCCGGCCCTGAGATTGAGATTACGGGAACCCTTGACGAAATCATAAAATAAGCTCCAAAATTTCATGTTTTCAATCAGTAAGATCTTTTGTTAAAAAAACTTTTATAATCTGCTTAAACAATAATTGGATAAACTTCTGTAATATTTCCATATATGGTTGAGCTATCCTTAAATAAGTGCATGAAAACAATTGTAATAATACAATTAAATAAAATAATAGCCGTGTATGTCCCGGAAGTCTACAAATAGATCATTTCCATCTACGGGGGACCATCGACTGAAGTTGATGATGAACTCATACCGCAGCCGTTATCATTTTGAGAAGCATTGCAAAAGTGATATATCATGTTTGTACAAAAAAAAAAGTTTAGAAAGTTCATTTTTTTTTTTGGAAAATTTAAGACTATTTTCTCTTATACTACTTTCTCTGACTCTAATTTTATTATCAACATTATCTCAAACTCTTGATCATATATATCCTAAACACAAATTTTATTTTCTAAAATATTTCATATTTCCCCATTTCATTATCAATTTTCTCGTCATCTCTTTTGTTGTTTTATAAATTACCCTCATTTAAGTTATTTTCATTCTCATTTATATAGTCAAAATTTTTCTTCATCATTTTGCTTATATTTTTTAAATTCTTTCTCATTTAAGTCATTATTATTCTCAAACTCTAACTCAATAATTCACTTTCACCCAATTCTTCTTGCTCATTTTTATTAAATCCTACTTATTCCTTCCATTAACATATTTTCTAGGAAATATGATAATACAAATTATTATGAAATCAAAAACACATCTAATCTAATTAACAAAATCAATAAAAGTAACAAAGAAAGAACTATAAAACATAATTTGTAAGCATTCAAATAAATTATATATGATTTACTTATCTCAAGAGCCCAATCACATCCTTCTGTACCGTTTTAGTTTCGCGAAGAAGCTCTAACCCATCCATGCCACGTATTAATATCGCTCATAACCAAATCAAATGCAATTTTCTTTTCTTGCACCATTTCAAGTGATAGCTTCATTAATGGTCGTCACTGCATGCATCAAATTGACATGATCAACATACATATACAAATATTCATGCAAGATTATATATTCTATGGGTTTAGAAACTAATCTTAATCTAATGTCGTTTCTAAAACCTTAAAACCTCCATCCTAAAGGTTATATTTGCGAAGTTAGGTAACAACTAATTAATGCACAAGTTTAATAGAATAAGAATATGAAGTACATTATAGATTATGTAAAAATTGAGAGTTAGAAGTGACCATTATAGTTGCATTTGAGAAGTAGGGCAGCCAAGTGTTCAAGAGAAGTGGAGTCATCATCCACAGCCAAAACCCGCATACCTAGGTTGTTTCCTTGCCAGCGCCGCAAATATAAATATATACGTATAATACTACTTTGCGGCCATTGTAATTGTACATCTCTTGACCTCTTTAACTATCGGTTACTTAATATATCACTTTTTATTTCATGTACAATTTTTTTTGTTTAATATGAAACCTTGTTATATACATTTATTTTATTTAAAAAAAATTTAAATAATTTAATTCTTTCGAATTAGTTTTATAATTTTAAAATTCTCACTTATATAGTCCATTTTACTTTAAATGTTTAATTTTTCTAATTTTTTAAATTTTTTCGAATAAATTCATAACTTTTAAATTTTCATTAAAATAGTCTTTTTTTTTTAAATGTTCAAATTTTCTGATTTTGTGGTTGAGATAGAAATTTATGCTTTGACAAAGTTATGAGACGAAATTGGTAAAGAATTGTTTATTATTTTGTTATAAAATTTGAGCAAAACTAAAAGGTTAAAGATGAAAATGAATGTAATACATTTTTCGAAATTTCTTTAAAAAAAATTAAACAATTTTCTTAAAGCACGAGGGCATGACTAAAGTAACTTCGTCAGAAGACTTGAAAAACTTCTTTTAGTTATGTAAGATGACATAACTAACATGAAATTTATGAGTGGTGTACCTGTATAATCTTAATTCGTTAGATTAATATTTAACATAATCTTCACCATTAAATATAATAATATCAATATATGCACACGTACAGTTCTTCCCGTTTTTCAGGTGCATGCCATTATAGTGTCAGCAATTGGGGGTGATTCGATGGTGGTCGGATGGAGGCAAGCGATGTGAAATATACCGTTTTTTATACTCTCTGTGAAAAATAATGTTATGACTGCGAACTTGTTTTTTGTTCTGTTGTTGCATGTCATGGTATTTTTTTGTGTTCATTGGACTTATTCGGAGCATTGTTCATTGTTGTTACTTGAATTTTCGGATCCATTGTTGGAATTCATCGCTTTTTTAATATTGTGACAGCAGTGCATCCTGAGTTTGTGGAGTTGCTAATGCATTCATTAAATGCTTCAAGTGCCCATAGCAAACTCTCGCATGTATCTGTTTCCCTTTTAAAAGTGAGTTCTTACAGTATCCACGTCAATAACCCATCTCAATCCAATCGCTCAATAAAATATTTATTTCTCTCTCATCCACATATACAACCTACAAGTCAATCCAATTTCTTTTTTTTTTTTACATTTTATCGGCAACTCAACTCAACCTAACTTTTTAATAAAATATTCATTTATCTTTTTTTTACCTATACACTATAATTATTAATATAAAATTATATGTTATTTGATAATTTTTAAATTATATATTTAAAATTATAGAGAAACTCTCTTGTGAGACAGGTGTGAGACGGGTCGACCAGTCATTAAAGTATGAATATGGTATAGTTAAAGTATGTTTATTTATAGTTAAAGTATGTTAATAATAAATCATATTATAACACACTAAAATCATATGCATAATCCAGCCTACTTTAGAAAATATACTTTAATAACTATTAAACATACTTTATCTATATAATAAACATACTTTAATGATGGGTTGATCCGTCTCACAAATAACCCGTCTCACAAGAGACTTTGTCAAAATTATAATAATTTCATATTTAAAATTTATTTTAGTTCTACAAGTTACAATTATAGCAAGAAAATTATTTTGAAAACACACTAAAAATAATATTTGAACTCTAACATGAAATTAAGATAAAATACATTTTTTTTATAATAATTTAAAACGTGTCAATATTATATTCTATTTATAGAAAAGAAAAAAATAATCAAAATTAATTTTTCTATAAAAAATTATATATCATATATAAAGATTTTAAGTTATGTTCACAAAAGATTTTAAGTTATGTTCACAAAATCTAATCAAAATTTAGAGTTATTCTGGTGCAGTTATAGATTTATAAGGTAAAATTAAGGGGCAGTGGATATTTATTAAGTTTCTTTTTAATTAATTAATTAATTTTATTGTGTGGTGATTATTAAATAAAAAAGGGTAGGTCTTGGTCTCACGTGAGACCATTTTATACTTTTTAAAATAATTATCACTTTCGCTATAAAATATCACCACTTTTCATTTATACTATAAATTGTTCATTAAAATAACATTATCATTTTTTATTAATTTAGTATCACTTTTCAGTATAAGAGTATCACTTTCTGACCGTCTCACGTAAGCCTTTATGTGAGACGGTTTCATACAAGTCTTTGCCAATAAAAAAGTTATCTAAGGATTGAGATTCTCCAATTAAACTCAAAATTTTATTATAGTATTATAAATGTCATAAATTGATTGGTTGTATGGATTGGTTGATAGTTTGTGGGGTGGATTGTGCTGTCACCCAAAACCCTAACCGATTGTGGTTTAATTTGCATTTTTTAACAACAATTTTAGGGTGGTCTTGCGTGAAACCGTCTCACGTGAGGCCATTTTAAACTTTTTAAAATAATTATCACTTTCGCTATAAAATATTAACACTCTCACTATAAAATATTGTCACTTTTCATTTATATTATAAATTATTCATGAAATAACATCATAACTTTTCATTAATTTGGTTTCACTTTACAGTATAGGAGTTTTCACTTTCTAATCATCTCACGTAAGTATGAAACGATCACACACAAGTCTTTGTCTAATAATAATAATAATAATAATAATAATAATAATAATAATAATAAAATTAAAAAAAAAAAAACTAGCACTCCTACGAATCTACCGTTTTACATAATTATTTAAAGCCTTGGATTTCGTAAATCAATTTCTTTTCATCTCAGTAAGCTTTAAGCAAAATTCAAACAATCTAACCAACAATAAACACGAAATCATATCCAAATAAAGCAGGCTTGTCTAGTAGTCTAAGCAAATTACTGAAGTTTTAGTAATCAGAACACAAGGTTAATAATATGTATTTCATCTGTAAATAAAAACATCTCAATGTTAAGCATGACAAACAGAGGTTAATAATAGTGTGTATCCACCAATAACACTGGGTGTGTAAGTATTGCTACCAAACTGTGTCCAAGAATTATGATCTCCTCGTCTCCCACGCTCCGACCCCTGACTGTATTCAATGAATTTCTACAATCTTCCAACTTGCATTTGCTCCATTTAATATGACTATCTATTAATGTTAGAATTCTCGATTCTGAATAAGCATTCTTTTCTCAATGGTGTATCTGTGAAGATGGCTTTTATAAAATCTTCCATCTGAGCAACACAAAAAGCTACAAATATTAGTAATGTATTTTGAGAACAATTCTTTCTCACTGGAAGAGGAATAGCAAGAACACTGCTGCCTAACCCAACTTCTAGAGAATTCATATTGATATTGGGTGCATTTAATCTTAGTAAAATAAATGTGCTTTCTTTTAAGCTCTTTTTTTTTTTCATGGAGTTGTTGCCAAATGCAGGAGGTGTGTAGGGTTGCAAGATAATACTCCCTCCGTCTTTCAATAATTTTCACTCCTACCTCGGCACTACTACCTTAGGTATGTTGAGTGGGAGTGGTTTTTTGTAAATGAAGTGTATAGGAGAGACTAGTTGTTTTGACTTTTTTAAAGAGGTGAAACCTTTGGTGGGACGACACAAAATAAAGGGTGAAACTTATTGATAAACGGAGTAACATTTATGGCATACCTCTGATAATGTAAAATTGCAATCAGCAAGGTCACCACTCTCCCAAGCATCAGTTATAGACTTCAAAGGCATGTCCAAAAGCTCTATAAGAGAAGTACAGGGAGTAGGTAAAATAAATTAGTTACTGAGATCAAGGTGTAGATTGACAACTGGCTGAATAGCAAATTGATCAGTAAAATAAATGATCTGTACCAGCCAATCTTCTTAACTTCCGAATGGACATTATAAAATTATCCCTGTCGTTTTGAGACTCTTGTGGGTTCCCTGTGTCATCAACAGTCAACAGGGACTCAAGTAAAGAAGATAGATGTTCAAACAGCAGATGGATCAGTCTTTGGAGCTGGCATTAAGAAAGGGGAAGAGAAGATGCTTTAGTTAACTAATTACATGTAACAACCAAGTATTTATAACGTCGTGCACTTCACCTGCAGTGTTTCTTCTGCTGCCATATCATCTAGAAGAAGTATCTCTCTTGCAACTCTCGAAAATACAGCCTCAAGAATCATCTTCATGCTTTTCTGGTAAACTGAAGGAAGTAACAAAGGCTCCCATATGATATGTACTTTCTCAATTATGAAAGCTATCTGATAAAATCACAAGCAACAGTTCATTAAAAGAAACGAAAAAGTTGAGAAGAGGGAAAGGGAAAATCAGGAGTAGGAACTCATTTCATGACGATTGATACCTGATCAATGCAAAACTTGGCAGATTCAAACTGTTTAATCTGGTGTGAGTCATGGAATCCATTGGCACCATCTATTGCCTGGTTAATCACAAACTCAGAAAGTGTGCATGCAAAGAAGATACCATGAAAACCACATTTAAGTGTCTCCATTACAACAAACATACCTGTTTCAAGTTAGACCTGACAAGCTGGATTTGACAATGCAAAACTTCTTCAGCCATAAGTTGAAATTTTGGAGCCAAATCGATAAACACAGCAAGTTCCTTCAGAGAACTAGAGAAGTATGGTCGATACTGCAATAATACAGAAATGAGAGGGATTATTACCAAATATTATGGTTTAAATTAACAACAAGAAGTCAATCTTCTTGATAATAGTTATCATTCTGATGGAGGAATTTAACTCCTTCAGTCAGATGGAATACGTAGAATAACAGAAAAGAAACACAAAATGCTTGAACTACAGCGAGAATGCAGACTACTCATATTGTCATCGAAACATACCTGAGAGGCATAAAAGACATTCATTCATACCTCAAATGCAAGCCCAAGAATCTCTTGAGACAGATAAAGACAGTCATTATGCATGAGAACAGCAGCCTGGTTAATGGAGTCCAATTGCCTTTGAAGCTACAAAAAGATCAAGGAGATGTGTAAAAGAATTACCACTTCTTTATGACCTTACTAGCATTCTGAAACGAATTATAGAAAACCTAACATAGTAAAATATAGCCTAAACAAAATTAATAGTTGTTTATATAAGTGAAATGCCTTCTGCACTGACCTTCACGGGGATGATAGCTTCATAAAGAACTATAGCATTTCTAGCAGTATGATAAAATTCCAAACCCACTTTAGGAGGTAGCAAGCACACATCCTACATCAACCACTCCCATCAGAATCACATTCTCAAAACATGTGAACAAGAACATGTAAAATAGAAGTTGTGAAAGAAAAACAGTAGCAGAATATAAATATTGTGGTTGCACTAGCCTAACCTTTAGGGTTTGATGCACAAGCGCCATCAGTTGTTTAGCTGCTTCAGACACCACACATTTCTCAGATGAAAATAATAACATAACATGATTAGAATATGTTTCAGTAGGCTCTTGTTTATTCAACCCTAGATCACTAGTAATACAATCCTGCAAGAAAACATGTTGAGTGAATAATAGGAAACATGCATACTGAGGAGGTAATAGATAAAATATTTCAAATATGAACGCACTTGAGGAAGACTGAAATTAGACTGTAGAAGCATATTTCTTGCCCTAGCCAAAATTTGAACTTTCTTTCTTGATGCAAAATGCACCTCAACATTGTCAGCAAATTTGCTAAGCTTATCATCCTTACTGTCAGATGGAGGAATGAAATTAAGTCCCTTTAGAGCTGTCTCAAAATCAGTTGTGAGCTTCCTGATCTCCTGAAACTCAGCCAACTTGGAAGCATCATCAGGCACAACCTGAAAGCCAAATTAACATGACAAGAACATTACAAATTAATAAAGCACTATTACAAAAACAAAGTGTGAATGTTTATATCTCATCTGGTAACTCCAATCAAGGAATCACATAAAATGCTAATAATTAACAACTGTACTTTTCCATTTCAGTCCTCCTAAACTTAGCTTGTGATAAGTGCCTTGTGAAACAAGGAACATAAGCTCATTAGGCAAATAATGGGAGACTAGAGAACAATGATGAAACCATCATGGACAGCTAGACCGAAAATTCCAGTAGTTAAAAAGGTAAGATGCAATACATGCTTAGAAACATAGTCTTGAAATAGTCTCTAAAGGATGCATGATCATGAATATAGTTGTTTTACTTGCCCCACACATTACATAATGCTGCATGCTTTTGATTAATTTTAACTTCCCACTAAAGAGATTTTGTTGGAAAGAGCCAAGTTCTCCAGAGAAATTCCTAATGCTGAAAATTTAAGGCAGTTGAAAATTAAAAAATAAAAATCATAACAAACCTTGGAAAGGAAATTTGAAATTATCATATCTGACATCCTTGGCCAAGTCAACCTTCCAAAAGAGCGCAGCCAAGATCCATTGTCAAAGCATAAGAATTTTTTGACAAATTCAACGATCTGAACTATGTTGAAATACATTGTTTCACCATCCATTTTGCTGCTCTGATAATATGGAAAACAACAAGATGGAGTTAGAAAAATAACTATTTCAAACCTATGAGCGTTAATTTGTCTCCTTGAGGTGAGATTACTGATCCTGGTCGCTGTGTTCCTAAATTATACCTTTGGATCAATAGAATGATCCATTTTGAGAACCGCTCCTCTGAGATGAGCATCATCCTGATTGTTTTGTTCGATAATGATAGCATTTGCCCTACAACTTACTACTGGAGCAAGAACATATTTTGTGATCAAATCTGCAATTTTGGCAAGCCCATCATTGAGAATTCCAGAAACCTACATGAACACATGCATGATTGCACATTTGCAGGCAAAAGTTCTGCAGGGGAAAAAAAGGGAAAAATTTGGCCAAATTTAAATGAAGTTTCAACAAATAATAGATGAACAGTAGCTCACATCCATTGCATTCATAACATTGCAAAGCTCTAGATCGTTGATTCCGCTCACAGTAGCCTGATACTTAATATGAATTGCATTGTCATCCTGCTCAAAACGCACAGCATTCTCCACATACCTCAAAAGGAGCTCTTGAATCTACATCCAGAAGTAATGGCTCTAAAACAAATCATGAAATTTGATAAAATCATCATTTTATTTCTCAGTTAATCAAAGATGTAAAGTTCAAGATATAACCATGTCATAAACAACGCATAATTCAACTATAGTGAGTTAACTTCTTAGTCAATTCAAGGCACCAAAAATAATGACTAAGAACCAAAACAAGGGCTCATTCAGCAATAAGAAATACACTATCTAAATTAAGCCAAAAAAATATTCATGGGGAATGAAAAGAGAACCATGGACATTTGAGAAATAACATTGATAAAGTAGTTCTGCGAAGATGTTTTATTCAGATGCATAACACACACACACACACACACACACAAAAAGTTCTAACTCATCCTTCAATAAGACTAAGACATGCAGCATTCGTGGGAAAAAATCTTATGATTGCTGGTATAAATATAATTGCTTTACATTTTCCTTCACCATAATATTTCAAATAAGATAAAGAAATCGATAAAAAGAACCCACAAGCATTCCCAAATTCAATTAAAATCGTGAATTAGTGAAACAACACGCACAAAGTAAAAAGTCAAGATTACCTCCTCAAAACAGTCAGACCATTGCTTTCTGAGAATCCCAAAGACCACTGGCTCACCATCCACCGCCGTTTCAATTTCGCCATTGCTCTTCACTCCAATAGCTTCCTTTAATACTTTCAACCCCTCCGCTGCCACCACCACCCACCCATTTTTCAATTCCTCTCTTACCACCCTGAACTTGCTATCCAATTCCAAAACTAACCTCAAATATTCCAAAATCTCCATCTTCTCTCTCGCCTCCCGCCTCTTCTCCACAATCTCCTTAACGATCCTCCCCACATCCTCCTCGATTGGCTGATCTGAGACGACATTCAGTAGCGTAACGATGTTCTCAGCGAGGTTTTCGGACTTGGAAACAACATCTGAGCACTGAGAGAAGAGAGAGGAGAAGTCGTCGTGGTGCGATAGGAGATACGATTGTACGGTGGATTTGATTTTGAGGGAATGGGAGTCGAGTCGGGAGATGAGAAGGCGCAGGTCCGGCGCCGATAGCGGCGAAGAGGGGGATTCCGGCGATGGGAGAAGATCCCGTACGTCAATTGTATTGAAGAGGACGTCCATCTGGTTCTGGACAATCCGCGGTATCGACTGTGAGGGACTCTCGCCTGAAGATACGCAACCGTAGTTACAGTGCGGTGGAAAAACAATAACGGCGGCAAAATCTTATCATTAAGTTTACTTTTTAGTTGATTAATAAATATAATATTTTAAATATATTAAGATGAAAAAAATAATAATATTTTTAATATAAAATAAATATATATATTAATATGATGTGTGAGTCATATAGAGAAAAATAATTAATTTGCGTTGATTCATATATTAAAAAAAAAATTTAATCATGAGACTAAAAAAAATATAATCATTAAAATTGAAAGGAGAGAGTACGTACTAGTATGATTTAGCTGTCAGGTTTACGTGATGGCTGCTCACATGCTCTATGGGCCTTGCCGGATTAAATAAAGTGGCCTGCCCACAGGCTCTATGGGCCTTGCCGGATTGAATAAAGTGGGCTGCCACAGGCTCTTTTTATTGGATTTGGGTTTCATGGTTTCTAGGCAGATGAGTTTAATTTTGATTTTCATTCAACTTGATTGTTTAGATACAGATTTTGTTTAGGATTATTAAGTACTTATTTATTTAATAAAAATAAAAAAATGAGTAAAAAATACTATTAAACTTATATATTTTTATTTATAAGTGTAGTATATTTTTATTCATTTTCTAAATGTTATTTAGTATGAAATCAAATAAAAAAAAAGTAATTCTATAACTCATAAGTAGGTAGAGATGTCAATTTGAGTTATTGGCCGATTCAGCCCATAACCCATCACAACCCATTCTTTGATTGATCCAAATGGATTGGGTCATCTACAGGTTGGGTCACAATGGGTTTAACCCATCGCGGGTCGGGCCACCTATGGGTCGGATCAGATTTGGATCGGGTTATTGCGGGCCGATCGCGGGTTGGCCCGATTTTTTTTCCAGATATGTACTTTATTAAAAAGTTAATTCCAAGTTGCCAACAAAACTAACAGGTACAAGCCACAGTGGAAAACACCCAATCTTAAAATCCACATTACTCAATGCAGAATTGAAATTTGAAAAGCAACAAACTTGCTAGCCAAGGTAGAACTTCTAGAATCGAATAATGCATTCAATAAAAAGATCATCCACCAAGCAGATTTCAGAGCAGCAATCCATTCGGATCCTTGAAGGATCATACATATGGCTTATCTTCATTCATCTTCCATTATATCATCATCTTGTTTATCATCACTACTCTCCAAAGGATTAGATGCCTCACCTGATTCACCTTTTTTTATTTTTGCACAATCATCATCTACGTATAATAATGACATAAAAACGATAATTATATTAATTGGTATTCAAGATGTAACTTAAGTAGATATAATAAAATCTAACTCACCATTAGAGAAAAACCCATGCAGCCAATTACGGGTACAAATAAGTGCTTGAAAATTTTCAAGAATTATAGAACTTCTATACTTTGTGAGCACACGAGCACCAATCGAAAAGGTTGATTCTAAGGCAACAGTAATTATAGGAATGGCCAAAATATCACACGCCATCAAAGCAAGATCCGGCACACGACTTCTCTGACTTTTCCAATATTCCAAGACATCAAAATTGTGAAAATAAGAATATTCAAGCTTTGGTTCCTCTAAGTACAAATCCAATTGAGATTTTCCAGCTTTCGTGAGAATTTGACTCTCATAAGCAGCCATTTCCTTCATTCATTATAAACATAAATTTAAAACTTATGCATATACATATAAATTATGAAAATGTGTAATGATTCTAATGAAAATAGTTAAAATAATAATAATTAAAAGATTACTCAAATCCAAAATTTGGCTCTTAGCTGTCATTCCCCCTTCTTCACTTTCATAGGAAGCACATGGAATAGATGATTGGGATGGTAATATCACGGGACTTGCCTTGGTAGCTTTGTTATAGCTTTCAAAGTGTTCATACAACTTGGTTTTAACAATTCCCATCTTTTCTTGACACTTGCTAGAGTCACTTTCTACCTTCGAATAGAAATACTCCAACATTCTATATTTGACTCGTGGGTCAAGTATCACTCCAAAAGAAAGCACGGTGTTGTATCCACTCCAATATTTGTCAAATTTCTTAAACATCTCCTTGCACATGCCACTAAGATTTGGATCTTCATGTGACAAATTTTCCTTCAATAAACACTCAATTCTCCACACTTGCATAAAGTACAAATTTGAAGTGGGATAAGAAGAACCAGAAAACAAGTTGGTTATAACACAAAATTGCTAAAAAAACTCACATAACTTCTCTCCCATTGTCCACTTCGCATTCGAAATACTACAAGTATAGTTCTTATCGAACATGTGGAGTGAGTTGAAAGCCTTTTGTATTTGAGTGCACTAACCAACATCAAATAAGTAGAATTCCAACAAGTGCAAACATTCAATCTTAACCCAATGCTACTCTACTGTCAATATCAGGAATAGATCTCAAACATTCTTTGAATCTTTTCATCCTACTTTCTGAACCTTTTACATACTTCACAGACTCCCTAATCTTACTCAATGCATTATCTCCGAATCTTATGCCTTCCTGGACAATTAGATTTAATACATGAGTTGTACATCGAACATGAAAAAACTCACCACCACAAACCAAACCACCATTCATCGTAAGTCGGTCTTTCAGAATACACTACATAGCATCATTACTAGACGCGTTATCCAATGTCAAAGAAAAAACCTTTTTATCACTTTTCCATTCTTTTAAAAACTCCAAAACTTTTGCAGCTAATTCAGTTCCAGTATGTGGCGGGGGAAGTGGTCAAAGTTGAGTTTCTTACTATTGAGTTTCCAATTTTCATCCACAAAATGAACAGTTAAGCAAATATAGCCCTCACCAGTGCATGCAGTCTATACATCAGATGTCAAACAAACTCTATTCTGAATTTTAGCCAAAACTTTCTGAAGCTTACGCTTTTCCTTCAAATATAATTTATTTATATCAGAAACAAGAGTGTTCCTAGATATGCAAGAAAGATCAGGATTTATATAATTTAAGAAAGTTCTAATCCCA
Source organism: Pogostemon cablin (assembly GCA_023678885.1). Lineage (NCBI taxonomy): Eukaryota > Viridiplantae > Streptophyta > Magnoliopsida > Lamiales > Lamiaceae > Pogostemon > Pogostemon cablin. The sequence continues at coordinate 9,407,526 of CM042997.1, forward strand.
TCATATTCAACAAATGAAAACAATAAATCAAGCTTGATGACTGTAGCTGCTAACAATTAACGTGCAATTTTTGGCTTCATCTTACCAATAACTCTGTAACCTACTTCATTAAGCTTCAACTTTGGACATTTATATATATGACGCCTTAACGTAGAAGTTCCATACCTTCCACCCCCAATTTTATATGTTTTCTTACATGCTTTGCATTCAGAAACTTCATTGACAACAGTCCCTTTTTTATCAAAAAATTTCCACACTTTTGAAAATTCGTTACTCTTCGATTTGGTTTGATGTGACTCACCTTCGATGTAACTTTGACTTTGTCCAACAGATTCCATGTTTTTTCTTTAAATCTGCAAAGCACAAAAAAAATAACTCAATTAATTTACGAGAAAGTACGTCAAGAAATGTACTTGCAGGAGAGTAACATATAACCATATAATTAACTTATCAGAATCAGAACCATTATTTTAGGGGAGAAGGTACTTCAAGAAATGAAAGGTACTTCAAGAAATGACTTGCAGAGGTTCTCATACATTCATGCAGTAAAGTGAAAGCTTTAATAAATGAAGCACAAGCCAAGTCATTACAGAGATAAATTAATAGGTATTCTGCATGGTTTCATATGGATCATGATGATGCAACTGTACCCTCATGACTATGCAAATCAAAATTTAAAACCTGCACTAATAAAATTACATGGGCCCCTCAGTAGATATGGAACCAACGTAAATAATAGTCTTATAATTAAGGGATTTTCCTTATTTCTCCCACATTGAGCTTACGTTATAAAAACCATTTATTCACAATCCTTTTAGAAGGAGAGAAACTTGAAAGAGCTACCTTTATGGAGGCAAACTGGCACGATTAACAAGATTTGCAGTTATCAACGACCTAATTATTGATGTGCTAGAGTAAACATATAATTTTCTTTAAATCTAAGTTAAGACTTTTTACTTCATCAGTACCATTTGTTTTAATGCACAAGAAATAGACTACTACAATGAGGCATATAATCATCAATATGCAAGGCATTTATATAACAAATCAATTTACAATACTTAAGCCTGAGAATGATGAGAATAGTGAATGACTATAACAATTCAATTAGAAGATGAAGAAAGAATATTATTATTGGGTATGTAACAACAAAATTTGTATTTATTAAAATAATAAACACAAAATATATTACAATGATAATCCGAGATGGATTAAACTTGAGAATTTAAGTAAACAGTTTCTAGCTATCCTCTGATTCCTCTCTTGAGTTGACTTCTTTGACTTTATCAACTTTCTGAGCCGGATCTTCGGATGAAGCTTGTCCGTGCTCGGGGTTGACTTGAAGCTTTAAAATATTTATCCGGAGGCGTCGAGCCTTTGTTCGGATAAAACGTTGACTTAAAGGTTTGTTGTGAAGAATGTTGTTCAATTTGGTAGAACGTTGACTTCACGGAGACTGCCTTAGAATCTTGATCTCTGATCGGAGGCGGTTGGATGGAAAAATGCCGGATCGGAGGGGCTTAGAACCTTGATCTCTGATCGAAGGCGGTTGGATGGAAGAACGCCGGATCGGAGGGGCTTAGAACCTTGATCTCTGATCGGAGGCGGTTGGATGGAAAAACGCCAGATCGGAGGGGCTTAGAACCTTGATCTCTGATCGGAGGCGGTTCTTGACTTGAAGATGCTTGAAGATCTTAAGTCTTGACTTGAAGATGCTTGAAGATCTTAAGTCTTGACTTGAAGATGCTTGAAGATCTCAAGGGAGCACTGCTCGTATTCTTGATCTCTTCAGAAGCGTGTCTTCAGATTTTTCGGTGTGTCTGGAATGAGGACTTAAGACCCTTATTTATATGTAGAGAAAATAACCACTTGAGAGATATTTTCTCCTTTAAAAGATATGTTGGGCTTTTTTCCTTTAATTAAGCCTGCTGGACTGGATAAGGCTTAATTATCAATTATTTACTCATTTATTTTAGGAATTAATTTATTTAAATTCCTTAATAAATAAATAATTAATTGATAATTATTGCATTAATTTGCCACATATTTTATTTAATAGGCAATAAAATTCAGGTGCCTACAAATGCCCCCTCGCACTTTGTTCACGGACGCCTTTGTGTTGAAGTGAACAAATTGCGACACTCCATTATTGATCAATATGACTGAATTTTATTGCTTGTCTCAGCAACTTGATACGAATAGCCTGAATTATGACTGAACTTAGTGAAGTGCTAAGCGGCTACGTACCTCTTCACAGATAATCAAGTCATAACGTAGTTCAAAAGGACATGATTTGGTTTGAATAGGGGGTGCCGTACACAGTTTATACTCGTGCGGGCCAGGAGTAACATGCAGTTTATGCTCGTGCATTAAAGAGCTTTGAACTTGAATTTGCTGACAATTTATACTCGTGTCAATGAGTCTTCAATTTGATTTGTAGACAGTTTATACTCTTCTCAAGGAGTCTTGAACTTGAGTTGGAAAGTTTAATCTCGTATCAAGGAGTGTAACATGTAGAGAGTTCCATCTCTTCTCAAGAAAATTTGATTTAAGTGGGATAGTTTAAGCTCGTATCAAGGAGCATAACATATAGAGAGTTTCGTCTCTTCTCAAGGAGATTTGATTTGAGTTTGATAGTTTAGACTCGTATCAAGGAGCACTGCTTGAGAAATTTTAGATAGTTTTAACTCGTATCAAGGAGTATAACATGTGGACAGTTTATGCTCGTGTCGAGGAGCATTGCTTGAGAAATTTTAGATAGTTTTAACTCGTATCAAGGAGTATAACATGTGGACAGTTTTTGCTCGTGTCGAGGAGCATTGCTTGAGAAATTTTAGATTGTTTTAACTCGTATCAAGGAGTATAACATGTGGACAGTTTATGCTCGTGTCGAGGAGCATTGCTTGAGAAATTTTAGATAGTTTTAACTCGTATCAAGGAGTATAACATGTGGACAGTTTATGCTCGTGTCGAGGAGCATTGACTTTGTTAATAGTTCATTGCCCCCAATCATCGGGTGCATTACTTTCTCTTACTTTAACTTCATTTCTTTGAATCTTTATTGACACCGGCTTCTTTGAATGTGATTCCTCCTCGAGAGGTTCATCAAGTGAAATGTCTTCAAATTCATAAGAGTTGTAGCTTGGCAATTCGAAATGACTTGATGTCATACTTAACTCCATATCATGAGCTCTTGTAGCTAGTTCTTCAAAAGTCTTTGGTTGAATCCCTTGAAGGATGTATCGCAGACTCCATTGCATCCCTTGAATGCAAAATTGATGGCAGAGACTTCAGATAATTGATCTTTGCAATTCAAGCTTAAATTTCTCCATCGATTAATATAATCGAGTGCTGGCTCTTCTTCCCACTGGCAAGTGTTAGTCAATTCGATCATACTAACAGTCCTTCGAGTGCTGTAGAAGCGATTGAGAAACTCGTTTTCCATTTGCCCCCAGTTGTCGATGGAGTTAGCTTCCAAGTCGATATACCAATCAAAAGCATTTTCTTTCAGCGAGCGGACAAATTGTTTGAGCATGTGATCATCAAAGGTTCCAGCATCATTGCATGTCTCGACAAAGTGCGCTATGTGTTGTCTTGGGTTGCCTTTACCATCGAATTGTTGAAATTTAGGAGGCTGGTAGTCAACTGGCATCTTCAAGTTGTCAATTCTCTTCGTATATGGCTTATTGTAAGCAACAGAAGATTTGGAGCTCCCTTTAAACTTGTCTTTTATCGTCTCTAGTACGATATTCTTCAGTTGATTCATAGAGAACATTCCGTCAGCTGAAATTTGTATCACTTCCTCAACTGGATTTATTTCATATGGATGGTGATTCGCGGTGTCCTCCTCCTCGTCTTCATCCTCAACTCGTTTCTCATTTACATGACTTGTCTGTGTTATCTCCATCTTTTTCATCAGTTTGGATATCAACAGACCTTGTTCTTGGCTCTGTTTGGTGAGTGCAGCAACAGATTGAGTCAAGCTTGCCAGTTGTTCTTCGACAGACGAAGCATTTATTGCCATGGCGCAGGCTATGAATGAGTCATACGCCAAACTTTCTATGGATCGAGGAGTTGGGCAGATAGAGTCCTCTTCACCATCTTTGACGTCGTGCATTGGCTTATCGAGAACAGTCCCCACTACGTGGTTTGTCTCTAAGGAGACTTCAGACATACTCCTTATAACTACTTCAACATCTTTAGTTTGCAACTCTGAAGGTTTTGAGGCAGTAGACCTTCGTATCGCAATCCTGAGTGGAGTTGTTCTTTGAATCTTTTCAGTCTGCAGCTCTGAAGGCTTCAAGGTAGAAGATCTTCTTATGGCAATCCTGAGAGGAGTCATACTTTGTACTTTCAAACTTTCGAAGAGAGGAGATGAGAGGTAGAAACTGTCCTACTGGGCGTGCCAAAATTTGTAACAACAAAATTTGTATTTATTAAAATAATAAACACAAAAGATATTACAATGATAATCCGAGATGGATTAAACTTGAGAATTTAAGTAAACAGTTTCTAGCTATCCTCTGATTCCTCTCTTGAGTTGACTTCTTTGACTTTATCAACTTTCTGAGCCGGATCTTCGGATGAAGCTTGTCCGTGCTCGGGGTTGACTTGAAGCTTTAAAATATTTATCCGGAGGCGTCGAGCCTTTGTTCGGATAAAACGTTGACTTGAAGGTTTGTTGTGAAGAATGTTGTTCAATTTGGTAGAACGTTGACTTCACGGAGACTGCCTTAGAATCTTGATCTCTGATCGGAGGCGGTTGGATGGAAAAATGCCGGATCGGAGGGGCTTAGAACCTTGATCTCTGATCGAAGGCGGTTGGATGGAAGAACGCCGGATCGGAGGGGCTTAGAACCTTGATCTCTGATCGGAGGCGGTTGGATGGAAAAATGCCAGATCGGAGGGGCTTAGAACCTTGATCTCTGATCGGAGGCGGTTCTTGACTTGAAGATGCTTGAAGATCTTAAGTCTTGACTTGAAGATGCTTGAAGATCTTAAGTCTTGACTTGAAGATGCTTGAAGATCTCAAGGGAGCACTGCTCGTATTCTTGATCTCTTCAGAAGCGCGTCTTCAGATTTTTTGGTGTGTCTGGAATGAGGACTTAAGGCCCTTATTTATATGTAGAGAAAATAACCACTTGAGAGATATTTTCTCCTTTAAAAGATATGTTGGGCTTTTTTCCTTTAATTAAGCCTGCTGGACTGGATAAGGCTTAATTATCAATTATTTACTCATTTATTTTAGGAATTAATTTATTTAAATTCCTTAATAAATAAATAATTAATTGATAATTATTGCATTAATTTGCCACATATTTTATTTAATAGGCAATAAAATTCAGGTGCCTACAAGTGCCCCCTCGCACTTTGTTCACGGACGCCTTTTTGTTGAAGTGAACAAATTGCGACACTCCATTATTGATCAACATGACTGAATTTTATTGCTTGTCTCAGCAACTTGATACGAATAGCCTGAATTATGACTGAACTTAGTGAAGTGCTAAGCGGCTACGTACCTCTTCACAGATAATCAAGTCATAACGTAGTTCAAAAGGACATGATTTGGTTTGAATAGGGGGTGCCGTACACAGTTTATACTCGTGCGGGCCAGGAGTAACATGCAGTTTATGCTCGTGCGTTAAAGAGCTTTGAACTTGAATTTGCTGACAATTTATACTCGTGTCAATGAGTCTTCAATTTGATTTGTAGACAGTTTATACTCTTCTCAAGGAGTCTTTAACTTGAGTTGGAAAGTTTAATCTCGTATCAAGGAGTGTAACATGTAGAGAGTTCCATCTCTTCTCAAGAAAATTTGATTTAAGTGGGATAGTTTAAGCTCGTATCAAGGAGCATAACATATAGAGAGTTTCGTCTCTTCTCAAGGAGATTTGATTTGAGTTTGATAGTTTAGACTCGTATCAAGGAGCACTGCTTGAGAAATTTTAGATAGTTTTAACTCGTATCAAGGAGTATAACATGTGGACAGTTTATGCTCGTGTCGAGGAGCATTGCTTGAGAAATTTTAGATAGTTTTAACTCGTATCAAGGAGTATAACATGTGGACAGTTTATGCTCGTGTCGAGGAGCATTGCTTGAGAAATTTTAGATTGTTTTAACTCGTATCAAGGAGTATAACATGTGGACAGTTTATGCTCGTGTCGAGGAGCATTGCTTGAGAAATTTTAGATAGTTTTAACTCGTATCAAGGAGTATAACATGTGGACAGTTTATGCTCGTGTCGAGGAGCATTGACTTTGTTAATAGTTCATTGCCCCCAATCATCGGGTGCATTACTTTCTCTTACTTTAACTTCATTTCTTTGAATCTTTATTGACACCGGCTTCTTTGAATGTGATTCCTCCTCGAGAGGTTCATCAAGTGAAATGTCTTCAAATTCATAAGAGTTGTTGCTTGGCAATTCGAAATGACTTGATGTCATACTTAACTCCATATCATGAGCTCTTGTAGCTAGTTCTTCAAAAGTCTTTGGTTGAATCCCTTGAAGGATGTATCGCAGACTCCATTGCATCCCTTGAATGCAAAATTGATGGCAGAGACTTCAGATAATTGATCTTTGCAATTCAAGCTTAAATTTCTCCATCGATTAATATAATCGAGTGCTGGCTCTTCTTCCCACTGGCAAGTGTTAGTCAATTCGATCATACTAACAGTCCTTCGAGTGCTGTAGAAGCGATTGAGAAACTCGTTTTCCATTTGCCCCCAGTTGTCGATGGAGTTAGCTTCCAAGTCGATATACCAATCAAAAGCATTTTCTTTCAGCGAGCGGACAAATTGTTTGAGCATGTGATCATCAAAGGTTCCAGCATCATTGCATGTCTCGACAAAGTGCGCTATGTGTTGTCTTGGGTTGCCTTTACCATCGAATTGTTGAAATTTAGGAGGCTGGTAGTCAACTGGCATCTTCAAGTTGTCAATTCTCTTCGTATATGGCTTATTGTAAGCAACAGAAGATTTGGAGCTCCCTTTAAACTTGTCTTTTATCGTCTCTAGTACGATATTCTTCAGTTGATTCATAGAGAACATTCCGTCAGCTGAAATTTGTATCACTTCCTCAACTGGATTTATTTCATATGGATGGTGATTCGCGGTGTCCTCCTCCTCGTCTTCATCCTCAACTCGTTTCTCATTTACATGACTTGTCTGTGTTATCTCCATCTTTTTCATCAGTTTGGATATCAACAGACCTTGTTCTTGGCTCTGTTTGGTGAGTGCAGCAACAGATTGAGTCAAGCTTGCCAGTTGTTCTTCGACAGACGAAGCATTTATTGCCATGGCGCAGGCTATGAATGAGTCATACGCCAAACTTTCTATGGATCGAGGAGTTGGGCAGATAGAGTCCTCTTCACCATCTTTGACGTCGTGCATTGGCTTATCGAGAACAGTCCCCACTACGTGGTTTGTCTCTAAGGAGACTTCAGACATACTCCTTATAACTACTTCAACATCTTTAGTTTGCAACTCTGAAGGTTTTGAGGCAGTAGACCTTCGTATCGCAATCCTGAGTGGAGTTGTTCTTTGAATCTTTTCAGTCTGCAGCTCTGAAGGCTTCAAGGTAGAAGATCTTCTTATGGCAATCCTGAGAGGAGTCATACTTTGTACTTTCAAACTTTCGAAGAGAGGAGATGAGAGGTAGAAACTGTCCTACTGGGCGTGCCAAAATTTGTAACAACAAAATTTGTATTTATTAAAATAATAAACACAAAAGATATTACAATGATAATCCGAGATGGATTAAACTTGAGAATTTAAGTAAACAGTTTCTAGCTATCCTCTGATTCCTCTCTTGAGTTGACTTCTTTGACTTTATCAACTTTCTGAGCCGGATCTTCGGATGAAGCTTGTCCGTGCTCGGGGTTGACTTGAAGCTTTAAAATATTTATCCGGAGGCGTCGAGCCTTTGTTCGGATAAAACGTTGACTTGAAGGTTTGTTGTGAAGAATGTTGTTCAATTTGGTAGAACGTTGACTTCACGGAGACTGCCTTAGAATCTTGATCTCTGATCGGAGGCGGTTGGATGGAAAAATGCCGGATCGGAGGGGCTTAGAACCTTGATCTCTGATCGAAGGCGGTTGGATGGAAGAACGCCGGATCGGAGGGGCTTAGAACCTTGATCTCTGATCGGAGGCGGTTGGATGGAAAAACGCCAGATCGGAGGGGCTTAGAACCTTGATCTCTGATCGGAGGCGGTTCTTGACTTGAAGATGCTTGAAGATCTTAAGTCTTGACTTGAAGATGCTTGAAGATCTTAAGTCTTGACTTGAAGATGCTTGAAGATCTCAAGGGAGCACTGCTCGTATTCTTGATCTCTTCAGAAGCGCGTCTTCAGATTTTTTGGTGTGTCTGGAATGAGGACTTAAGGCCCTTATTTATATGTAGAGAAAATAACCACTTGAGAGATATTTTCTCCTTTAAAAGATATGTTGGGCTTTTTTCCTTTAATTAAGCCTGCTGGACTGGATAAGGCTTAATTATCAATTATTTACTCATTTATTTTAGGAATTAATTTATTTAAATTCCTTAATAAATAAATAATTAATTGATAATTATTGCATTAATTTGCCACATATTTTATTTAATAGGCAATAAAATTCAGGTGCCTACAAATGCCCCCTCGCACTTTGTTCACGGACGCCTTTTTGTTGAAGTGAACAAATTGCGACACTCCATTATTGATCAACATGACTGAATTTTATTGCTTGTCTCAGCAACTTGATACGAATAGCCTGAATTATGACTGAACTTAGTGAAGTGCTAAGCGGCTACGTACCTCTTCACAGATAATCAAGTCATAACGTAGTTCAAAAGGACATGATTTGGTTTGAATAGGGGGTGCCGTACACAGTTTATACTCGTGCGGGCCAGGAGTAACATGCAGTTTATGCTCGTGCGTTAAAGAGCTTTGAACTTGAATTTGCTGACAATTTATACTCGTGTTAATGAGTCTTCAATTTGATTTGTAGACAGTTTATACTCTTCTCAAGGAGTCTTGAACTTGAGTTGGAAAGTTTAATCTCGTATCAAGGAGTGTAACATGTAGAGAGTTCCATCTCTTCTCAAGAAAATTTGATTTAAGTGGGATAGTTTAAGCTCGTATCAAGGAGCATAACATATAGAGAGTTTCGTCTCTTCTCAAGGAGATTTGATTTGAGTTTGATAGTTTAGACTCGTATCAAGGAGCACTGCTTGAGAAATTTTAGATAGTTTTAACTCGTATCAAGGAGTATAACATGTGGACAGTTTATGCTCGTGTCGAGGAGCATTGCTTGAGAAATTTTAGATAGTTTTAACTCGTATCAAGGAGTATAACATGTGGACATTTTATGCTCGTGTCGAGGAGCATTGCTTGAGAAATTTTAGATTGTTTTAACTCGTATCAAGGAGTATAACATGTGGACAGTTTATGCTCGTGTCGAGGAGCATTGCTTGAGAAATTTTAGATAGTTTTAACTCGTATCAAGGAGTATAACATGTGGACAGTTTATGCTCGTGTCGAGGAGCATTGACTTTGTTAATAGTTCATTGCCCCCAATCATCGGGTGCATTACTTTCTCTTACTTTAACTTCATTTCTTTGAATCTTTATTGACACCGGCTTCTTTGAATGTGATTCCTCCTCGAGAGGTTCATCAAGTGAAATGTCTTCAAATTCATAAGAGTTGTTGCTTGGCAATTCGAAATGACTTGATGTCATACTTAACTCCATATCATGAGCTCTTGTAGCTAGTTCTTCAAAAGTCTTTGGTTGAATCCCTTGAAGGATGTATCGCAGACTCCATTGCATCCCTTGAATGCAAAATTGATGGCAGAGACTTCAGATAATTGATCTTTGCAATTCAAGCTTAAATTTCTCCATCGATTAATATAATCGAGTGCTGGCTCTTCTTTCCACTGGCAAGTGTTAGTCAATTCGATCATACTAACAGTCCTTCGAGTGCTGTAGAAGCGATTGAGAAACTCGTTTTCCATTTGCCCCCAGTTGTCGATGGAGTTAGCTTCCAAGTCGATATACCAATCAAAAGCATTTTCTTTCAGCGAGCGGACAAATTGTTTGAGCATGTGATCATCAAAGGTTCCAGCATCATTGCATGTCTCGACAAAGTGCGCTATGTGTTGTCTTGGGTTGCCTTTACCATCGAATTGTTGAAATTTAGGAGGCTGGTAGTCAACTGGCATCTTCAAGTTGTCAATTCTCTTCGTATATGGCTTATTGTAAGCAACAGAAGATTTGGAGCTCCCTTTAAACTTGTCTTTTATCGTCTCTAGTACGATATTCTTCAGTTGATTCATAGAGAACATTCCGTCAGCTGAAATTTGTATCACTTCCTCAACTGGATTTATTTCATATGGATGGTGATTCGCGGTGTCCTCCTCCTCGTCTTCATCCTCAACTCGTTTCTCATTTACATGACTTGTCTGTGTTATCTCCATCTTTTTCATCAGTTTGGATATCAACAGACCTTGTTCTTGGCTCTGTTTGGTGAGTGCAGCAACAGATTGAGTCAAGCTTGCCAGTTGTTCTTCGACAGACGAAGCATTTATTGCCATGGCGCAGGCTATGAATGAGTCATACGCCAAACTTTCTATGGATCGAGGAGTTGGGCAGATAGAGTCCTCTTCACCATCTTTGACGTCGTGCATTGGCTTATCGAGAACAGTCCCCACTACGTGGTTTGTCTCTAAGAAGACTTCAGACATACTCCTTATAACTACTTCAACATCTTTAGTTTGCAACTCTGAAGGTTTTGAGGCAGTAGACCTTCGTATCGCAATCCTGAGTGGAGTTGTTCTTTGAATCTTTTCAGTCTGCAGCTCTGAAGGCTTCAAGGTAGAAGATCTTCTTATGGCAATCCTGAGAGGAGTCATACTTTGTACTTTCAAACTTTCGAAGAGAGGAGATGAGAGGTAGAAACTGTCCTACTGGGCGTGCCAAAATTTGTAACAACAAAATTTGTATTTATTAAAATAATAAACACAAAAGATATTACAATGATAATCCGAGATGGATTAAACTTGAGAATTTAAGTAAACAGTTTCTAGCTATCCTCTGATTCCTCTCTTGAGTTGACTTCTTTGACTTTATCAACTTTCTGAGCCGGATCTTCGGATGAAGCTTGTCCGTGCTCGGGGTTGACTTGAAGCTTTAAAATATTTATCCGGAGGCGTCGAGCCTTTGTTCGGATAAAACGTTGACTTGAAGGTTTGTTGTGAAGAATGTTGTTCAATTTGGTAGAACGTTGACTTCACGGAGACTGCCTTAGAATCTTGATCTCTGATCGGAGGCGGTTGGATGGAAAAATGCCGGATCGGAGGGGCTTAGAACCTTGATCTCTGATCGAAGGCGGTTGGATGGAAGAACGCCGGATCGGAGGGGCTTAGAACCTTGATCTCTGATCGGAGGCGGTTGGATGGAAAAACGCCAGATCGGAGGGGCTTAGAACCTTGATCTCTGATCGGAGGCGGTTCTTGACTTGAAGATGCTTGAAGATCTTAAGTCTTGACTTGAAGATGCTTGAAGATCTTAAGTCTTGACTTGAAGATGCTTGAAGATCTCAAGGGAGCACTGCTCGTATTCTTGATCTCTTCAGAAGCGCGTCTTCAGATTTTTTGGTGTGTCTGGAATGAGGACTTAAGACCCTTATTTATATGTAGAGAAAATAACCACTTGAGAGATATTTTCTCCTTTAAAAGATATGTTGGGCTTTTTTCCTTTAATTAAGCCTGCTGGACTGGATAAGGCTTAATTATCAATTATTTACTCATTTATTTTAGGAATTAATTTATTTAAATTCCTTAATAAATAAATAATTAATTGATAATTATTGCATTAATTTGCCACATATTTTATTTAATAGGCAATAAAATTCAGGTGCCTACAAGGTATATTCATCATATGTGCCATTATTAGTGAAGTGGCTGACAACCACCTCATCAATCAAATCTCCCACCAAAGACAACAATTAAACAGAGCACAGCCCGAACACAACAGTTAAAGAAACATGAATTCTTCAATTTTAATAGAAAAATAGAACAATTATCAAAATGTACAAAACCCAAAAAAAAACTCCAAAACAATTTAATCATCAAATCTAATAATGTAGAAGAGGGTATGAATGATTGAATTCTTACTGATCAGTGCTGTTTCCAACGATGAGTCGAAACTAGAAACTCCTGAGAAATTGTAGTCGAAACTCGAAACTCCTGAGAAATTAGGTCGAAACTTAAAACGAAAAATAGAACAATTATCAAAATGTACAAAACCCAAAAAAAAACTCCAAAACAATTTAATCATCAAATCTAATAATGTAGAAGAGGGTATGAATGATTGAATTCTTACTGATCAGTGCTGTTTCCAACGATGAGTCGAAACTAGAAACTCCTGAGAAATTGTAGTCGAAACTCGAAACTCCTGAAAAATTAGGTCGAAACTTAAAACTCCTGGAAATTGTAGTCGAAACTCGAAACTCCTGAAAAATTAGGTCGAAACTTAAAACTCCTGATATTGATCGTCTTGTGACTCTTGTCCCCACTGAACAGTGACAATGGACTATAATCGTTCAGAGACCATAAATGAACGCCCTCATCCCAACTCCCATTGAAGAGAACATACTGGAGACTGCCAAACACGAGATTACAGACTTGAGATCACTTGGGAAGGGATTTGCGAGTTGAGATTACGGGGGAGAGAGACGAACGTCAGGGTTAGAGGAGAGAGAAAGTTAACCTAATTTTAAATCCCCAAATTGTTTTAATATTATTTTATTAAAAAGGAAAATTTCCTTTTAAAATGAAATTTATTTAAAATTTAATGAATTAGTGTTGGGTAAACCACGGATCGGTGGGGCAGGCCGGTGTTGGCCCAGTGTCCATCACAACCCATTGGTTCCATCATTTAGTGGGTTAGAATGGGGTGGGTTAGTTTTGGGGCGAGTTACTAATGGATTGTGTTGGTATGGGGTGGGTTGGCCCAATAGATTTGACCCAAATTGACAGTTCTATAAGTAGGGATACGAGTTCTAGCTATGGATAATGAATCCACTTCTCTCCCTACTTCACAAATGCAACTATAATATCTAATCATAATTCTTTATTCTTGATCTTCTCTTTCACATATTCTTGATCTTCTCTTTCACACACCCTTAGATGCAGGTTTTAGGGGTTTTAGAAACCAATGAATATTTGTATATTCATGTGCATTTGTATATTCATGTGCATAGGGTTTTAGAAACCAGATTAACATTAATTTCTAAAAATATGTACATATTCTTGCATGGAATGAATGAATATATGTATATTTGGTGCCAACTACTGACAAAAGCAGTGGTGCAAAGATGCGTTTGATTTGATTATGAATGCCTCGCCGACATCTTCTTTAAATTTTAAAGATGATTCTCGTAAAATAGAGATCATTTTTAATTTTAAAAGAATTATATTTTATTATACTCCAACAAGTTTTATATTTTCATTTTCAATATACATTTATAAAAAGTGAAAATAATTATATAAATTTAAATGTTATAATAAAATGTATTGAAACTTAATTTTATTAAAATCCTCTTTATTATATAAATATCTTGTGTTTCACATTAATTGTTGGAGTTCCTACTTGTTATATGGCGTGCACCCTATTATTTATAGATGGTGAGTGGGGCTATCCAGTATCCACTAACTCATATCAATCTAAAATATTTTAGGAGATTCTATATTATTTAATCTCTTAAGCATGTTTATCCATCCTTTTCATAGGTTATAAGAATTAATCTCTAAATTTTTCTAGGCACATACGCAACAACTTTTATCATTCTAGTTAAGTTAAAAATTGAACAAAAGTTTTTTTTTCAAAGATTTGAGTGATCTTATTTCAGCTCAATGCAACTCAATATAATGCTGTGATCGATTCCAAGTAGTTTGCAGTCTTTTTTTCATTTATTTATTTATTTTTTTATAATTTTATAATCAACCTAAACTAGTTACAGCTTATTACAATTATTATTTAGTTTTAAATTTCAAATTCAATACTTTTTATAAGCAATAATAATATAATTTTACATATTCATATCATCTCTTAGGTATATATTTATATTTAATAATACAATTATAATTTTTTTATTTTTATAATTAATATGTTACATAAAAAATATAATATTTTTAATAAAACGTGATTTGTGATAAAGAAAAAAAATGATAACTTGTAAAACTAAATTGGCAAAGACTTGTGTGAGACCGTCTCACGCAAAGGCTTATATGAGACGGTCAGAACGGAAGTGATAATCTTTATGAAGAAAAGTGATAATAAATAAATTAATGAAAAGTGATAATATTCTTTTATGAACAATTTATAGTATAAATAATAGGGATAACATTTTATAGCGGAAGTGATAATGATTTATAGAAAGTGATAACTATTTTAAAAAGTGAAAAATTGTCTCACGTGAGACGGTCTCACGCAAGACCTACTAAAATAAAGTTATATAATGGATAAAAAGTGATATACAATTAATAAAAGGTGATAATCAATTTTAATTGAACTATGAAATGGACAATTAGAATGGATAAAGAATAAAACATTTAAATCAAAAGTGATAAATGAAAATAAAAACTAATAAATTATTTCATAAATAATTTATATTGAAAATAAAAAGTCACAACATTTTTTTATAAAATGTGATACTTGATTAAGAAAAAGTGATAATCATTAGTAAAACTCAGACATGAATATTTAATAAGACAAATGTAAAGTGATAACAATTTTAATAAAAAATGATACGTGCTTATAGAAAATTGATAATCATCAATTAAACTATTTTGTGTATGAAAAATTCAGGACTACCAAAGCGTAGTATCTTATTAAAAAATATAAATCAACTATTAAAATAATATACTACTAAATTTGATTATAATTTTTATTCAAAATTTTATTTTATATTTTCTTTAAAAATTGAAATAAAAAAATTAATGCACGTAATTTAAAAAAAAAAACTAACAGACAAAAAAAAAAAAGGCATAATGCGGATTCTGTTAAAATTAAATTCAAGGGATTAACTATTAAGTATGGCTCATAGATTCATAGTTGGGGCTTCACGGCTGGCTAAGCGGAAAAAAATACTCCAATTTTTTTTTATGTAGGTAGGTTGGTGGAGGTTTCATCTCACGTAAGATCCGTGAGACTAAACTCACCCAAGTTTCTTTGGGATGCATGTTTCAAACCAACATTTTGTTATGCATGTTTCAAACCAATATTTTCTAAGCATCATGTCATATTACTCGAGGCAAATTCATTCAATTATATAAAAGAAATTTGATAAATGTTGAAGTATATGTGTTGCACTTATTATTATTATTATTATTATTATTATTATTATTATTATTATTATTATTATTATTATTATTATTATTATTATATAGTATAAAAGAAAAAAAATGATAAAATCAATAAATTTAAGACAAAAACTTGTGCGAGATCGCCTCACGAATCTCATTCCGTTAGACGGGTAAAGTTTAAACCGGTTAAGAAGTCGCGGATCTACTGAAAATTTGTTACCTTGATTACCGCTAAACACACATAAGGTCATTCAATTTAACTATTTCTTTTTTTTCCTGCCGTTTGATTTTTTTTTTATTTTAACAATTGAATTTTTTTTAATTATAATTAGAACATATACTCAGAAGCGGACGTACTAAGGGGTAGGGGTACTGGGCCCCTGAATTTCTAACAATTACTAGATATAGAATTTTTTTTGAAATACTTTTGTGTCCAAGTGGTGAAGTGATGATGTTTTAATTTTAAAGGTCCCGTGTTCGATTCATGCAGCACTGTTATTTTTTTCCCCTCTTCTATTTCTTTTATTTATTTATTTTCCCTCTAAATAACATATTTATTTAATAATTTTAATGACTTTAGTTTCAAAATTGTTACTCTTACATAATACAATTAAAAATACTAAAACATTTCTTTTATTTATTTATTTTTTAGAAAAATGTTAATAAAAGTTGGTAAATAAAATAATTCTTCTTAAAATTTGTAGAACAAAAAACACTTCTATTTCTTTTATTTATTTATTTTTCCTCTAAATAACATATTTATTTAATAATTTTAATGAATTTAGTTTCAAAATTGTTACTCTTACATAATACAATTAAAAATACTAAAATATTTCTTTTATTTATTTATTTTTTAGAAAAATGTTAATAAAAGTTGGTAAATAAAATAATTCTTCTTAAAATTTGTAGAACAAAAAACACAAACTATTGTACGAGAAAAATTTGGCTTCTTCTTAAAATTTGTAGAACAAAAAACACGAACTATTGTATGAGAAAAATTGGGTCCCCCTCGACGGAAATCCTGCGTCCGATTCATGCAGCACTGTTATTTTTTCCCCTCTTCTATTTCTTTTATTTATTTATTTTTCCTCTAAATAACATATTTATTTAATAATTTTAATGGCTTTAGTTTTAAAATTGTTACTCTTACATACAATTAAAAATACTAAAATATCTTTAGAAAAATGTTAATAAAAGTTGGTAAATAAAATAATTCTTCTTAAAATTTGTAGAACAAAAAATACGAACTATTGTATGAGAAAAATTGGGCCCCTCGACGGAAATCTTGCATCTGCCACTGCATATACTATTATTAATTAGGCAAAAACTTGTGTGAAATCGTCTCACGTAGACGGACGGAAAATGATAACTTTTATAATGAAAAGTGATAACTCAGTGATGACATTTTATAGAAAAAGTAATACTTAACAATTTTAAAAAGTTTAAAATGGTCTCACATGAGAAGATCTCACGTAAGACATACCCTATTAATTATTACATCTTTGTTATTATTCGTAAATAAAGTAAGAAAATATTTTTCTTATGAATACAATTAATTAATTAGTGTCAAAATAATATATAATTGACAAAATGAATGTATAATAACTTTACTTTTTATCAATCTGTTATCACTTTTTATTTATTATATTAATAATTAATGAAAAAATTCATTTAAATAATTATCACTTTTCCTTTATTAGGTATCATTTTTAATAAAAATGTAATCACTTTTTTTTAAAAAAATATTAAATAATTTAATTGGACGTTTATCACTTTTCTTTGATTAAATATCACTTTTTTATTAAAAATATTATTATTTTTTATCCATCCTATAAAATTTTCATTAAATAGTTTAATTGGATTTATATTACTTTTTCCTTTAGAGTGTATATTAGGTGCACCCGGGTGCACCCTTGCATCCATATTTGTATAATTTTTTATTCTATTTTGTATACATGTTATTCTCTTTTGTATAAGTGTTTTGTAATAATTGTATACTTTTTTCACACTAAGTTTTTCATTAAAAAAATAAGCATTCATATGTGTATAACTTTTTATTCAATAGTGTATACATGCATTTTAATAATTGTATATTTTTTTACACTCAATTTTTTATTAAAAAAATTAACAATTAAATTGTATACATTTTTACTCATAATTGTATATGTTTTTGCTTATATTTGTACGTGGGTGCACACTATATTTAGCCTTTTATTATCAAGTATCACTTTTGATTGAAGATATTGCTACTTTTTATTTTTCTTATTCTTATAAATTATTTATGAAATAATTTGATTAGTCGAGTATCACTTTTTTATATTCATAAATTAATTTTTGTTATAAATATTATAACTTTTTAATTTATAATTTTCATTCATGAAATAGTTCAATAGTAAGTGTCACTTTTTTTTAGTATTACTTTTGAATTTTCAATTATTACATTTAATTTTCTTAATGATCACATTGTAATTTTTATAATTAAAATAAAATTATTAGTTTTAAAGTGTGTAAAAAAATAAAAAACAGTTAATAAATTAATTGCATAGTATGACGTTCATCAATGTGCCATTTCCGCCTAGGGGTGTCAATTTTACCCGCGGGTTCGGGTACCGGCGGGTAATACCCGATCGGGTAAGGGTAGGGTAGAGTATAATCGGGTATCGGGTAAGGTACTATCCGTATCCGCTTAAAATGTTAAGGGTAGGGGTAGGGTATGGTTTTTATAAAATATCCATCTACCCTACCCGTTTACCCTTATACTTATATATATATATATATATATATATATATATATATATATATATATATATATATATATATATATATATATATATATATATATATATATATCGATATTTCAGTATTTCTTTATATTTATTATAATGATAGTTATTAAAATATGTCCTTCAATATTTATATATGTATTTTTTTTTAGGATGAATCTGTTGCCAATTAAATTTAAGATTATGGAACTATGAAAATCTTTGTTACATTTGGAGTTATCAAATCTGTGTAAACTTGAAGCCATTGATTGTCGTCATTTTCACCTAGGTTTTAGTATCTTTATGTGTGTATTTTCGGATGTTTTTATCCGTATTTGTGTTAAGTTTGGTGGAGTTATTGTTATTTTGAGGAAAGTGGTACGAACTGATAGAATTGTGTAAATGAGCTTAAATATGTGTAAAACAGGTCATGGAACGGACAAAAACGGAGTCGGGAGCGAAAGGGAGACGAAGAATAGGCCATGCAGCTGCACGGGCCGTGCGCGGAACACGGCCCTGTAGCAGCTGGCCATGTAATGTCATCAGAACACGCTGCTCGGCCAGAGATTCGGCCGTGCGCTGGTGCACGGGCCGTGCGCTGCTGCACGCCCCGTGTGCGGAGCTCGGCCCTGTAAGAAGAAGCCGTCTATTATCGTCAGAAAGTGCTGCACGACCATGATCAAGGCCGTGTATTGCAGCTCGAGCCGTGTCCGGAAGCACGCACAAAAACGCCGAAGTAGGTGTGCCCTACACGGGCCGTGTAAGTGCAAAATCCTGTGAAAATTTCAGAATGTTCCGGAAACTTCTAGAAGGTCCATAAGTGATATAAAACCATGATTGGTGCGAAATTGAAGGGGATTCACAAAAAATCATTTTTGGAGCAGTTACACCACATTTTCACACACATTCATCTCAATCTTTTCCACCCTTCACTTCATCCATCCAAACCACTTGATCTCCTCAAATCCATCCATTAATCCATCCATCCACCAATCTAAGAAGAGGAATTCATCAAGGAGTGAAGATTTGAGCATGTTGAAGGAGAAGAAGGCCTACATTGCAAGGGAAGCCAACTTACCTTTAATTTGTGATTTTCTTCATTATTTAGCTAGATTAGAGCATGCCTTGGATTGTAATGAATTTGTAATGCTATGTAGTGGCTAGTCCTCATGTGAGGCTAGCAATGTGATTGGTTAGGAATTATGTAGATTTTGCACACCACATGTTTGATGAAATGATTGTTATGAATATTTTCTATCATGAATGCTTATTCTCATTTGATGCATGATTTGTGTGGTTAAATTCTCTATGCATAGTGTTAGGATGGCCATTCCAATATTATGTATGGTAGTTTAATTGAATCATTGATTGTATGAAGTGACTTAGTTAGTATGAGGGGAGGAAAGCCATTCCCTCCAAGTGCTTAGAACCTCATGATAGGACATTAGTGATGAACTAGTGAGGGGAACCAAGTCAATTTTCACTTGACCTTAGAAAGGGAACACTAGGAAAACGTCCCTGCCCACTAGAGAAAATTCCTCGTGATAATATCTCTACACCGGTATATTAATATCCGTAAGTACCTATAGGAAGAGTTAAGATTGGAGACGCTCTTAGAGTGCCCTTAATATTATAACTTGAAAATCATCAATGCATGTGTGTGTGTGAGTCTATATAAGTCTTTTCCATGAGTGTTGCTTGCCTTGCATACTTCTTAGATTGCTCTACCTTCATTCATCTTCCATGTCCATTATCTCCATCTATCTTTAATTGCTTTCTTAGTGTTTGTTTTTAGTGTTAATCATCCCATTCTTATCGATTCGTCCTACTAGAGTAAAGCATTTCTCAAATACGGCTACCCACTTTCGCCCTTGGGTTCGATATCTTATAAATTTTGCACTTGGTCGCTTACGTGCTACACACGATAGAGTACACTTGCTCTAAATCAATTACCAAAATTGAAACCAAGTTCATGGCGCCGTTGCCGGGGCGAAAGCCTTTGGTGTAACGTGTTTGAATTTATTAGCTCTACTTAGGACATTTTTTCTTATTTTTGCATTCTATATTTGCTTTGAAAAATTGTGTTCTTACTTGTTCTTCTTGATAGGTACATCAACCTTGAAAGAAGGGGAGAAGGAGCAAAAAAAAAAATAGCAAGTGACGAGATATTGTAGAAGGTCCCTTGAAGAGATGATGAACATTGACCAATTCTACAATAATGGAGGAAATGAGGGATGGCAACGAGCTTATAATGAGAGTACAAGCCAACCATATCAAGGATACATTTACACTCCATCAAGTTCCTACAATAATTTCTTCTCTACAAACATTCAACCAAGTTTTTCAAGTTATGAGCCTCAAAATACATACTCCATGCCTACTTCCAACTTTAATGGGGGACAAGTGTGGAACATGCCCAATTACCAAATGGAAAATGGAACAAGTATGCAAAATGGGTATGTCCAAGGGAATCTCCAAGAAGAGTGTCCGCCAAATGGTGAAGGAAAGTGTACAATGGAAGATCAAATGGCTAAAGTGTTGGAATTCATTAAAGGGACTAAAGAAGGAATAGATGAAATGAAACATGAAATGAGACAACGAAATGAAGAAAGAAAGAGAAAAGTTGAGGAAGAGGAGAGGAGATTTGAAGCCATAGAACGTCAATTGACTCAAATGATAAGTGAACGGAACACTTTCTACAACATGGAGAATTTTGATGAAGAGAATGAAGAAAAGTTAGAGGTAGAAGAGTGTTCGGGGGATAATAAAGACTCGAGTGTTGAAGAGTTTTTAAAGGCTAAGGAAGAAAAGAAAGAGGTAAGTTTGGTTGAAGAAGAGTGTGTAGAAGGAAAGGATGTTGAGAACAAGTCAAAATGGAGAAGGAAGAAAGAAATAGTGCCAAAAGAAGCAAAGCGTGTAGAAAAGTTTGAATGTGACTATTGGGGCATTCCGATTACTCCTTATCCTATTCCTTTTCCTCAAAGATGTGTTAAAGAAGAAAAGAGAGAAGAGTTTGAGACTTACATTGCATTGAAAAAGAAGAAGATGGAGGAAAGTAAGGTGAAAGATGAAGAGGTCAAATCTATGCATGAAGAGTATTCCATGAAAGTGGAGGACCTTGGAAATGATGTAATGCCTTGTGAAATTGAAGGAAAAAGAACTCTTAATGCAAGGTGTGACTTGGAGAGGAGTGAAAATGTGATGCCTTATTCTACTTATAGAAGCCTTGATATGGGGGAACTCAAGCCTACTACAAGTTGTCTTAAGGGTAAAAATGGATCTTTTATTTTGCCTTTTGGAAAGGTTGAAGACGTTGTGGTTAAAGTGAATGAGATGGTTTTTTCGGTTGATTTTATGGTACTTGGTGTGGAAGCGGATCCTCGAGTCCCGCTTACTCTTGGAAAAAATTTCTTTACAACCGAAAGATCTAGTGAAGATGAAGAAAAAGAGGAAGTCTCAATGAGCTCGGAGGACGAGAATGAATTACTATCATGCCATCAAGGAGGAAAGGATGAATCATATCTTAAGACCCCAAATGTGCCTCCGGATGAGTTTGAAAAGATTGAACAATCTTACTACATAGAAGCTTTGAATCCTATTGCGGAAAATTTTGTGAAGAATGGAAAGAAAAGGGATGAGGAAATAACGAGTATTGTTCAAGATGGTGAAAATGTTGAAGACTTGTTGGAAAGTGATGAGGAAAAGATAATTAGTGACTTCTTATCCTTGTTGGATGATGAAAGTTGTTGTGAAGAGGAGAAAGAGTTAGAACAAGATCATGAGGTAGAAAAAGGTGAAGCTTCGTTGAAGGCCAAGAACCCCGAAAAATTTGTACTTACATGTGAAATCAAGAATGGGAGAGACTTCAATGCTATAAGTGATCTTGGTTCACGTGCAAATTTGATGCCTTTGGAAAATTTTGAAAAATTTGGCATTGAGCGGTTAAAGAAAACTCTTGTGGAATTTGAAAAGTTTAATTCTTCTCATGTTGAACTTGATAGGAATGAAGTTCCGGATATTGAATGTAAATTAGATAAAGAAGGATATTGTTGCTTTTGCAAAAAGAAAAAGCGTCCGTTGTATGATTCTCCCAGAATGTCAAGTATGGTTAGTAAGAAGGGGGATACGGTCATAACGGACAAGAAGAGAGCAAAAAGGAAGTTTAAAGTGAAGATGAAGGCCGATTGGCCAAAGGATTTTTGTGGAGTTTAAAAGTTGAATTATGCGTCCGTCTTGAAGACGTTAAACTTAGCGCTAGATGGGAGGCAACCCATCATTTATTTTAATGCTTTCATTTAATTGCTTTGATTTAGTTTTCTTGCATTTTTTTTTGTGTGTAGGTGGATTGTACTCATGAAGGAAAACACATGAGGATGAGACGAGATGTGCTAGATTTTGAAAGAAGATGTATGTCACACCACTTTGTTCAAACTTAAATTTAACACTTGTGTTAATTTAAGTTTGGGGGGAGAGTGTGTGGTGGCCATAATTGAATGTTGGCATGCACATACGTCATCACAAGGTACGTTTAAGATGATCAATGGTGGAAACTACAAGGGTAAGTCTCACCACTTTTTGCAAACTTAATTCTCAACTTGTTTCGATTTAAGTTTGGGGGGATAGTGCGTGGTGTGCCTTACCACTTGTGTATGCTTGATGTATCATGTTGATAGAGTGATTATCTTGATTGTCTTGTGAAAATTGGGTAAATTTTAAAATTTTTCTCATGAGTATTGGATTGATTTTGGTTAGTTTGGTTGAGTTGAAGTGCATGTTAGTTCATTATTTGATAATAATTGTTGAGCTAATGGTTTTGATGAGTTGTTGAGCATAAATGAAGTATAGTGGAAGCATGAAGTGAGCCCGAAAATCAATGTCGAGATTCGTGATGCATGCAATCCGAAAGCTCGTGCCAACCATTTCCATTACTAAATGCCTTTTCAGGGAGTTCACTTTACTACTCATCATTTTCCATTTTCTTAGCATATACTTGATTTGATTTGGATTGTTTGGATTAATATGCAACTTCTTGTGTTATGTACTTGGGAGGTTTACTTGCTTTATTTTTATTTTTGAATAAGGTGGCAAATCTTGAGCTTACATGTTATTGGAGGATTGAGGATATGTGCTTTATTTCTTTTGATGGATGGAATTTTGATTATTGCATGATTATGTGTTTTTGTGTTGTTGTTTGCTTGGTGAGTCTTTGCTCATGCGTTTTGTTTGTAATTTTTATTCTTGTATAGGGTTGCTTGGTGGTATGTTTTGGGAAGGAGTTGAGTAATGTTTTTGAGTATGAGCTATGATGCATTGTTTGTGATAGGTGATGGCAAGCATGTTAATGGTTTCTACTTGTTGAAATTGTGACATGGATTACATAATTTGTTCAATTTTGAGAAGTATGAAGGTTAATTAGGTTTCTTTTAGTCCAAGCAAAAGCTTGTGAGAGTTGAGCTTCAACCGTGACTCCATGGTTAATTCTTGATGAGAGGACCGGTTGAACTTAGACAAACTAGAACTTGCTCTTGGACTATAGGAACGAAGCCCGAATGGTGAAATTTGTGACATGATCTTAGGCCATCCTTGTTGAATAAAGTCATAGCCATAAAATGTCCTTACCAAAAACATTATCCCTAGTAAGCCACTTTGAACCTTTAAGCCTATTTCTTGTGATATAAGCACATTACAAGCCTTGAAAACCCATTTAAACCTTATATATAACCTATGTGTGGGTAATTGAGGATGATGATGATTTACAAGGGAAAATGTGGAAAGATATGCAAATGTATATGGAAAGACATGTTGGTCAAGAAAAAGGATGAAAGAGCTCAAGATAAAAGCAAGTGCAACTTCAACAAAAGTGAAAAAGGAGCAAAATAGAAAATTATGCTCAAGGAACACAAAAGTCAAAGAAAAGTAGTATGCCATTCAAAAAGAAGCTCAAGAAATCCAAGGAATGATGATGCTTAGTGCTTGTGATTAAAGTAGAAAAGAACGGAAGCATGAAAGTGAGGACGTTGAAGAAAAGAATCATCTCTTCGATCAACCACACTTGAAAAGTCACTATTATCCAAAGTTTCCTACCTTACCAAAGAGCCTAAACATTACATCCAAAGATAAAGACCTTTTTGATCACTTATTGAAA
Organism: Pogostemon cablin; assembly: GCA_023678885.1. NCBI lineage: Eukaryota > Viridiplantae > Streptophyta > Magnoliopsida > Lamiales > Lamiaceae > Pogostemon > Pogostemon cablin. The sequence goes on from CM042997.1 coordinate 9,431,774, forward strand.
CTAAGGTGGCTTGTGAACATAGTCCATGAGCAAGCCTATGGTGAGTCAATTTTAACCGGTTGATGAGTGTTGATCAAAACCTTACTTCAAAGAGTGTTGAGTGAATTTGATATCCTATGAAAGGCTTGGATTGAAAGGGATTTGATTACTCTTTTGTCATGCTTGAGATTGAACTCGTTAATCTTTCATGTTACAAGTTTGATTATGTAGGGATACTTAACTTGATTTTGAAGTCCTTATTACTTGTGATATATTGTGGTTTATGTTCGTTAGATGTTCTCTAGGTGAAAATTTCTCCTCTTGTTTATCATTTTTTTAGTTGTTCGAGGACGAACAACACTTTAAGTTTGGGGGGTTGATTGTCGTCATTTTCACCTAGGTTTTAGTGTCTTTATGTGTGTATTTTCGGATGTTTTTATCCGTATTTGTGTTAAGTTTGGTGGAGTTATTGTTATTTTGAGGAAAGTGGTACGAACTGATAGAATTGTGTAAATGAGCTTAAATATGTGTAAACAGGTCATGGAACGGACAAAAACGGAGTCGGGAGCGAAAGGGAGACGAAGAATAGGCCATGCAGCTGCACGGGCCGTGCGTGGAACACGGCCCTGTAGCAGCTGGCCGTGTAATGTCATCAGAACACGCTGCTCGGCCAGAGATTCGGCCGTGCGCTGGTGCACGGGCCGTGCGCTGCTGCACGCCCCGTGTGCAGAGCTCGGCCCTGTAAGAAGAAGCCGTGTATTATCGTCAGAAAGTGCTGCACGGCCATGATCAAGGCCGTGTATTGCAGCTCGAGCCGTGTCCGGAAGCACGCACAAAAACGCCGAAGTAGGTGTGCCCTACACGGGCCGTGTACTGCAGCACGGGCCGTGTAGGTGCAAAATCCTGTGAAAATTTCAGAATGTTCCGGAAGCTTCTAGAAGGTCCATAAGTGATATAAAACCATGATTGGTGCAAAATTGAAGGGGATTCACAAAAAATCATTTTTGGAGCAGTTACACCACATTTTCACACACATTCATCTCAATCTTTTCCACCCTTCACTTCATCCATCCAAACCACTTGATCTCCTCAAATCCATCCATTAATCCATCCATCCACCAATCTAAGAAGAGGAATTCATCAAGGAGTGAAGATTTGAGCATGTTGAAGGAGAAGAAGGCCTACATTGCAAGGGAAGCCAACTTACCTTTAATTTGTGATTTTCTTCATTATTTAGCTAGATTAGAGCATGCCTTGGATTGTAATGAATTTGTAATGCTATGTAGTGGCTAGTCCTCATGTGAGGCTAGCAATGTGATTGGTTAGGAATTATGTAGATTTTGCACACCACATGTTTGATGAAATGATTGTTATGAATATTTTCTATCATGAATGCTTATTCTCATTTGATGCATGATTTGTGTGGTTAAATTCTCTATGCATAGTGTTAGGATGGCCATTCCAATATTATGTATGGTAGTTTAATTGAATCATTGATTGTATGAGGTGACTTAGTTAGTATGAGGGGAGGAAAGCCATTCCCTCCAAGTGCTTAGAACCTCATGATAGGACATTAGTGATGAACTAGTGAGGGGAACCAAGTCAATTTTCACTTGACCTTTGAAAGGGAACACTAGGAAAACGTCCCTGCCCACTAGAGAAAATTCCTCGTGATAATATCTCTACACCGGTATATTAATATCCGTAAGTACCTATAGGAAGAGTTAAGATTGGAGACGCTCTTAGAGTGCCCTTAATATTATAACTTGAAAATCATCAATGCATGTGTGTGTGTGAGTCTATATAAGTCTTTTCCATGAGTGTTGCTTGCCTTGCATACTTCTTAGATTGCTCTACCTTCATCCATCTTCCATGTCCATTATATCCATCTATCTTTAATTGCTTTCTTAGTGTTAGTTTTTAGTGTTAATCATCCCATTCTTATCGATTCGTCCTACTAGAGTAAAGCATTTCTCAAATACGGCTACCCACTTTCGCCCTTGGGTTCGATATCTTATAAATTTTGCACTTGGTCGCTTACGTGCTACACACGATAGAGTACACTTGATCTAAATCAATTACCAAAATTGAAACCAAGTTCAGCCATGCAACAGTTGAAGTTGATTTTATAAACATTGCTTGATTAGTTTGATGAGTTTTTATTGTGCTACTTGGGTTTTTTAATGCTATTAGTATAACTTGAAGCCTTATTTTGTAGTTTGATTCATGATTCTTGTGTGGTTAAGAATGACGATTTATTTATATATTGGGCATTTGTATTTATTTGAGGCGAATAAGATAAAGAGAAGTATCGGCATCATAGGGATAAATGAGAATAGTGAAGACAACTAGGGTGGCCATTTTAAAATAGGTGGATATCCATTTACCCGTGGATTATTCATTATCCGATGGATAATACCCGTACCCTACCCGATGATACATTTGAGGATAATAGGGTAGGGTATGGGTAAAGGAAATAGATATAGGGTAGGGTATGGATTTGACGTACACGTACCATACCCTACCCGTTTACACCCCTATTTCCGCCAAGTCAATGCGCCATTTCCGTGGAGTTTGACAGGTGACCGGCAATAGACTACTTTTTCTTTATTTTTTATTTTTTGTATTATAGTAATTGATATATGGATAACCCGTCTTACGTAATAAGATTCATAAGACGGTCTCGCATAAGGCCTACCCTAAATTTAAATGTTAACTTCATGAAAAGAAAAGATGAGGGTTGCGGGATCCCGTGAGATATTACATAATCTGAAAGCATAAGATTTGATATTTTTCTATTTTAGAACAACATAAAATATATCTTTTCATATTTAGTTTTAGAGAATGACTACGTTACAACCGGTCCTACCAAAATTTTAGTACAATCGGATCCCCTTCCTTCCACCTGCCAGCCCGAATTTAGTCGAATGGAATTCCTACCACCCTTCATTCTCAATTCTTCATTCTACCAAATATCACCGCTCAATTTCTTTACTTCTACCACCAGAAACAATGGCGCCACCGAAGAGACCGCCGCCAGTGCTCCCCCAATAATTCTCTCCAATCGCCCTCTCTTCTCTCTCCTCTCACATCAACCACAATGGATACTACACTCCACTGCCGAACAAATCTATGCCTCTGCTCTCTACCGGACAGACACCTGGCCGAGCTCTGCTGGGAAGAGTATCCTAATTGGGCGAGGCTGTTGCTTTGGGTCATGGTAGAACTCGCCCTCATTGGAGCTGATATTCAGAAGGTTATTGGCTCTGCCATTCCCATCAAGATCCTTAGCAACGGTGTTCTTCCCCTTTGGGCTGGTGTCATTATCACCACTCTTGACTGGTAAATACTAGTATCTTTTTATTGTTTTAAAGTTACGTACTGAAATTAATTATTTGGTGTGTGTTTGTTCCATTTTTTGTTTGTTTCTGGTTGATTTCTTATGCACGCCAAGTGTTTGACGAAAGTTAACACTTCATTATTGTAGCGGATAAGTACGTGGTATTAAGCAAGCTTATAGTATTATTAAACATGCAATATTGTTCTATTAAACTGTATTTAAGAGTTTAACAAACATAAATTTGAATTACATTGGTTGATATGTAGAATCTACTGAGATTTAAGTGTTTATAGCAATTGAACAATATTTGAATGTCTACAAATAAAGGAAAAAATAACTTGTCTGATTTTTGATCCCATGTGGCATTTTGTGTTTAGGAGAAATTGCTTACATATTTGATATTTCTATAGATTGTTGGGTGTTTCTCATTCTCATAATATGTGTGTGTATAAATACAGAAACTATGCTTTATTTTTTGGTATAGATTGTTGTTCACAAGGACACTCCAAGAGGAGTTCATTTCAGACGAGCTGGTCCTCGGCAAGTACAAGTCGCTCTTCGATAACATTAAGGTCCATGACTGCCATATTTATTCTTGTATATGATTGTGACTTGAGTGTATGGATCTCTTTATCAGGTTTATTTTGAATCATGATTTAGACTTTTATCAAACTTGACTAAAATTCTAGATCAGAGAAATCATTATTGGAAAAATTGAGATCACAAAGATGAGTGGGACGGAAGAGAGTGAAATTGGAGTCTATATTTCCCAAAAGCAGTAGTCATAGCTTTGGCTCCAACACATGGGCTTAGGTGGAATATTAGAACACCTACCAGTTGGTAGGAACACGTTCAGTGAAACAAGCTTTATGAGTGGAAACTGAAACTGAGCAAAGTTGTAGGAATAATTTTTTTGGTGATCATTGTCGATTATCAAAGAACTTGTTTTATCATTATTTGTTGCATTGTTTTATTCATGTTCTTGAAATTTAATCTTCTTCAGATATTACGCTGTGAACAAAGTTGCATGTTAGGAACCAGATCATCTCAATATTGAGTTTGATACCCTTTATTTATCGTTATAGAATAATCCAATTTATTATAAAGAGTAACTTAATAAATTTTAAAGAGTGACCTAATTATTTTTATAGAGTAATATAATTAATTCATTACAAAAAAGATTTATTGTTAAAAAATCAAGTATCAAATTATAGAGTAATCCAATTCATTTTAAAGTCCAAAGAGTACCCAATTATTTTTATAGAGTAATATAGAGTAATCCAATTAATTCATTATAAAAAAGACTATTGTTAAAAAATCAAAGTCTCAAAACAAAGAGTAATCTAATTATTATAAAGAGTAATCTATTAAATTTCACAGAGTAACCTAATTCTTTATAAAGAATAACATAATCACTTATAGAGAGAGTAACCTAAAAACCTATAAAGAGTAACCTAATTAATAAAAAAAAAGTATCATAGTTGACAAAAAAAAAATCAAATAATGATCAACAAGAAGAATACTAATAAAAAACTTGTCATAGTAATATAATTCATTATGAGTAATCCAATTATTAAAAAAAAAAGTAACATATAAGATAATTACTAAAATAGAGTAATCCAAAAACTAATCATATTAACGCAATTTACTAGAAAGAGTAACCTAATTAAATTCGAAGAGTAACCTAAAATAAAATATAAAATTGATGGGGAAGAGAAATTAATTATATATCTCCCAATAATCCATTACAAAGTAGCACACAACTGGCCAACTATATGCTAAGGTGCAAAGAGTTATTTGTTAGAGTGATTTTACTATTTTGGAAACGTTTAATGTTATTAAATAAGGGAATGTGAACTTTTTAGCGGGGCATTAGCAGCACTAATTGTGGTTATTTGGGCAGACGATATACAAAAATTATTACAAAAATGACGAACAAAGATCGATTTTTCTTGCAAAAAAAAATCAACCCCATTTTTCCAATGAAAGAGAAAGGAATGTGGAAAGGGTTCAAAAGAGGCTGAATAACAAAGCTATAAAAAATTCAAAGAGTTATAAGAAGCTGCCATAACCCTAACATACAACTAATTGTGAGTCGGATACCTAGAAATTGAAAATGGAAGAGAAAGATTCCCATTAAGCTAAACCAAGAGATAAACTAGCACCATCTATAACCAATATAAAACACAGACCATTGCGTTAAATTGGTTTAAAAAAAAGCTTATACAAAATTTATAAAGTCATTTTAGCAGCAAGGTATGTATGTCTTTGATTTGTCTGAAATCGCACTGCTAGGACCTCAGAAGGTTTTCCAATTTTTTAAGAAACAACACTCTAGCAAATTTCAGATTTTAAAGTCATGGGAATCCCGCTTCCACTAGCCCAATTCTTCATCTATGCCGGCGGATTCACCCTCTCTGCAGCTTCTCTGTGCTTTCTGACTTTCTCTCCTCCTTACGCATGATCTTCACCACCAGTGCAGCCTTAAACTAAATAGATCTAACCAAGAGTTGAAGCCGCGATATAAAGGAATGTGTGCCGTGAGAAAAACGAAGAAACACAAGAATCGAAGAAAGTCAACGCCGAAAGACCAAAGAAATGAAGTCGATAACCGCCAGAGGAAGGAACTGGAAGGGATGCCACGAGGAAGGAACTGGAAGGGGTGCGCGAGAAATGAAGGAAACGCCATTCCCGTTTCTTGTTGTACTAATTAACCAGAAAAATAAAATGGGCTAAATGGATCCTGTTGTACCATTAAAAAAAATACGGGCCTATTGAAGTCTTTGCCTTAGTTTTATTTTACCAAATTAAAATTTTGATTCTTTTAAGACAAAGACTTGTGTGAGACCGTCTCATGTAAGCGCTTAAGTGAGACGGTCAGAAAGTGATAATTTTTATAACGAAACGTGATACTAAATTAATGAAAAGTGATAATGTTATTTCATGAATAATTTATAGTATAAATGAAAAGTGATAACATTTTATAGCGAAAGTGATAACGTTTTATAGCAAAAGTGATAGCTATTTTAAAAAGTATAAAACGGTCTCATGTGAGACGATCTCACGCAAGACATACCCTTCTTTTAATCAGTGCAATTAAATTGAAGGCAAAGACTTGTGCGAGACCGTCTCACGTAAGGACTTACGTGTGACGAGCGAAAAGTGATAACTTTCATAATGAAAAGTAACAATAAATTAATGAAAAGTGATAATGCTATTTCATGAACAAATTATAGTATAAATAAAATAATAATAACATTTTATAGGGAAAGTGATAACATTTTATAGCGAAAGTGATAATTATTTTAAAAAGTGTAAAATGGTTTCACGTGACACAGTCTCACACAACACCTACACTAAATTGAAAATGACTCCAAAATTTTTAGTTTTTTTATTTTTTTATAATCAATGTTACGTTTGAAATTAAAATGACTTAATTTTTTCCTCCATCTCACTAATTAAGGGATTGATGACAAATTGAAAGAGAAATAAATTTTATCTCTTCTACAAGTTAACAATTAAGGGGGCAATATGAGTATTACATTGTACAATTTTGTATCTCATACTAATTAAAAATAAGCGTGTATCTCATAGTAATGATAGGATATGTATTGCACTTAAAAGTAAATCTCCATTTAAAAATGAACTTTTAGGAGTATTATAATATTTTTTGGTAATAAATAAAGGGTTAATTACATGAAAAGTCCCAATCTTTTCGCCGATTTTAAATTAGTCCAAACTTTTGAATATTTATAAACAAATACTCAACTCTAAGCCTATATTGCAAATCAGACCACCGGGTAGCAGGAGGCCTACCCGGTTGATAACATGTTCAATTTTTATCCACGTAAGCAGCCAGCTATACTAAAAAAATACAAAATACAAAAAAAGACATCGTTTTAATAGCGCTTCTGGAAATCATGGTCATTAAGGATTATAAACAGCTCATTAATTAATCCACAGATTAGATCTTTCCTAATCATGTTTTCTTTCCATCTTTCCTTTCCTCAAATCTCGGCTGAAATTGATTATCTCATCACCATCACCAATTCGCGAATTTGACCAAACTTTTCTGCATTTTAATGCGGCCCAGTTTTCAAGGACATACAGAGCAGCGAAGATGATCTGAAATTCAAAGCAATTCGGGTCGATTTCTTCATGGCGGAGGATTGAATCGGGTGGTTGGATTCATGGCAGCCCCATACGGTGTTGTAAATCTCATTCGGCAGCGTCGTGCACCTGTAGCAGGAACAGGTCGACGAGATAGCTTATGGCCTCACCGAGTCGGAGGTTTCGTTTCTGTGGGTTGTGCAGCCGCTGCCAAAGGAGAAGAAGTGGGACCCCATGTTCTGCTGGAAGGATTTATGGAGAGGGTGCGTGAGCGAGGAAGATAGTGCAGTGGAGCACACAAGAGGAGGTGTTGTCCAACCCTCCACCGCTTGCTTCGTGATATACTACGGCTGGAACTCGACGATGGAGGCGCTGACTAGTGGCGTTCTGGTGGTGGCATTTCCACTGTGGGGGGACCAGGTGACGAATGCTAAGTTCCTTGTCGATGTTTAGGGGTGAGGTGCGCAGGGGAGAAGCTGACGGAAGGGTTGTGCCTCGAGATGAGGTGGCAGCTTGTTTGGCGGTGGCCACGTCAGGGACGGAAGAGGTGAGGGAGAACGCGCTAAGGTGGAAGAAGGCGGCGACAACGAGATTTTATGACAGAGCTTGAACATGAAACGACATCGTTTCATATACGAGCTTGAAGTTGAGTACTTATTTGTAAATATTCAAAAGTTTGGATTAATTTGTAATTCGCGAAAAGGTTGAGATTTTTCTTGTAATTAATTTATAAATAAATGATATAGTATGTTAGGTATGTATGTAATGATGATTTAAAAAAAATTAAGTGTATGGAAAAGAGTGATTGTTTTTTAACTTTTTTTTTTCAAAATTTGCAAACTTTTATGAGACAATAAAAAATAGAAAGCGTATCATCTGAAAGGAGAAGAAATGAATTCATTACAAAATATGACATGCATGGACGTGCGACGCATGTCTTAAGCACGAGTACTTTTTGAGACAGTAACTATGTGAGATGGTTTGTGACACACGTCTTAAAATTAGTACTAACAAGTGTGCATAATTTTAGTGGATGACCAAATAAGCAAATAATGAAAGACGAAGTCTCTTTTCAGACAATAATTATGTGAGAAGATTTGTGAGACGGATTAACCCATTATTAAAGTAAAATAGGTATATAAATAAAATATTCTTATTGTTAGTTAAAGTATTTTTCCTAAAATACAATGAATAATGAAAAATTAAAATATTTTTTCAAGGTGTTATAATAATATGATTCACTATAAACATACTTTAATTAACAATAAATATAATTTAATAAACATACTTTAACAATGAATCAATCCTCTTACAATCCGTCTCATATATACTTGTCTTGCAAAAGAGTAACTCATAAGAATATTATAGTGAAAGATATTTCCAATCGTTTTCATTTTTAATACTATATTAAGATAAAAGATAATTCAGCTGTTCCGACAACAACCCACTCCTCTCACATGGTTTATGAAGTCCACGATGTTCATATCGATTAGCATAAAAACATTAAAAATGACACAAAGAGGTCATAATCACATAAAAGCTCAGTTGGGACTTTCACGCAGTTCACACTACACTCCACGACATTTTAAGGGACATCTCATTTGCTGTATAAAGATTGCATCTGCAATGAACACATACTGAGAATGGAGCTGTTCAGAGTTGAGATTCTATCTTCTGCAACTCTGCTATTGTGCTACTATGTGGCCTATGGTTGGGAATCGATGGCCATCTCGTTACTTGTAGGCTTGCTCAGGTTCTTATACCTTGACCTCTTCTTTTACTGAGTATCATCTCCTCGTTTTTCTGATACCCGATTCATTGTTCACGTAGACGAGGCTAAATGTTGTGTCTTAGCTCTTGCCCACCTAAACGAACAATGATCTCGGTAGCTTGTGCTCGTGGGCGGATCTAGTCAGGTTCCGGAATCAGTGGTAATCGCCTCTTCATTTCCTCAATACACTCGATAATCTCTGCACTTATCAATACAGCAGTGAGCCTTCTAACACTTGGTTATAAGCTCTCAGATTTCTCTCCATTTTATTCATTCGCCACTCTTCTTAAATGTTTATACTCCCTTCGTCCCACGTCAACGTTTACGTTTGCTTTTTGCATGTAGATTAAGAGATATAATATTTAAATATATAGTGTAAGGTGAGTAGTTGTATTAGTGTTGTGTGTGAGCTTATGTGGAATAATTAATTGTATTATGTGGCCCATTTTGACAAAAAAAAGAAATGTAAACATTTATTTGGGACAAACCAAAATGGAAAACGTCAATCTTAACACGAGACGGAGAAAGTATATATTTTAACAAAGATTCGAATGAATCGAATCCAACTATTTATACTTCCTATCGGTTCATGAAGTCGGGTCAACCGAAAAGCAAAAGTGTGCAACAAAGTGATCACGGTCTTTTTTCATCTTTTCCAAGTGTAAGTGCACACGATTCACGATGCTAATCCGTAAACCATGAACTCATATTCCCCATATATATACTTATTAATAAGGGACAACACTTTTTATGCCCTATATGACCCATGCAACATCTTTTTTACCCTATCCTTTTTAAAACATCTAATTTGCCCTGTTTTTGGTGTATATTCCTAATTTACCCCCCTGACACATGTCATATCATTCCTTTTTTTTTGAAATCTCGCAATTACTGCCCAGCGGTTAAAAGTACCGCTTTTAATGGCATTGAAATTGGCGAGAGAATCTTTGACCCCTTTATCTCAAAATTTTTGTTATTTACTCTCTGTATCTCTCTCTCTTTTCATCGGCACTCATCCCTCCCATACTCTCCCTTTCTCTCTCTCTCTCAAACTCTCGATTTTTTTGTCGAACACAGCTCTCCGTCCGGGCCTCCGGCGTGTCGTTCAATCCATCGTCATCTCCACGTCAAAAATTAGCAGTAGCAAATATGGATAACCAGGTATTCCGTCTTTATGATTTTAGGGTTTTGCAGAATTGCGATTTAATTTAAAGTATAGTGAATTTGGAGTTGTTACTGTAGAGTTTGAATTTGGTAACTATTCTTATCCCCCGAGGAAGTAGAGTCTGCACTGTATGAATTTGCCGTGTCTGTTTGAGTATAATTAGAAATTTTATTGTAATTTGTAGTGTAATTGAACTTGTCGGCATATTTTTCTAATCTTTTTTAGCTTGATTTTTCTAGCTAGTTGAACATGTCCGCCGATAATTGTATGTAAAGTGACGTTGTCCGTCAATATTTGTAGTACAATATAGCATGTCCGCCAATTTTTTGGCCCTGTTTGAGCTTGTCCGTCGATTTTATGAGTTTTTTGAGCCTGTCCGCCGAGTTTCTGACCATTAGTTAGCATTATTTTGCCATTATTTCTGCATAAAATAGCTTGTCCGCCGTTTTTGTGCCTTTACTGTGCTTGTCCGCCGATTTTTCTAGCGTAGTTGAACTTGTCCGCCGATAATTGTATGTAAAGTGACCTTGTCTGTCAATATTTGTAGTACAATATAGCATGTCCGCCAATTTTTTGTCACTGTTTGAGCTTGCCCGCCGATTTTATGAGTTTTTTGAGCCTGTCCGCCGAGTTTCTGACCATTAGTTAGCATTATTTTGCCATTATTTCTGCATAAAATAGCTTGTCCGCCATTTTTGTGCCTTTAATGTGCTTGTCCGCTGATTTTTCTAGTGTATTTGAACTTGTCCGCCGATAATTGTATGTAAAGTGACCTCGTCCGTCAATATTTGTAGTACAAAATAGCTTGTCCGCCAATTTTTTGGCCCTGTTTGAGCTTGTCCGCCGATTTTATGAGTTTTTTGAGCCTGTCCGCCGAGTTTCTGACCATTAGTTAGCATTATTTTGCCATTATTTCTGCATAAAATAGCTTGTCCGCCGTTTTCGTGCCTTTACTGTGCTTGTCCGCCGATTTTTCTAGCGTAGTTGAACTTGTCCGCCGATAATTGTATGTAAAGTGACCTCGTCCGTCAATATTTGTAGTACAAAATAGCTTATCCGCCGTTTTTGTGCCTTTACTGTGCTTGTCCGCCGATGTTTTTATGTATAAAATGTAGTCACGTCTTATATCTAATCAAGTTGGCATGCACTGTAGTGGAGCTGGAAACGACGTGGACTTCAAACTCGAAAAGTTGGGATTAAAGGTTATTGTAGGCCTTACAAAGCTCTTAATTACATACGCGAGGTGCTTACAAAGAGTGGCGATCAAACAGTGCGGAGGTTCAGAAGACCTTGTTTCGGGCATTTCTGGGATTTGGATTCAGATTACGAGTCTCCTAAAGCTTTATTTCAGCTGATAGCTCAGGAGGTTGTAATCCCTGTGATGGGTGTTTTCTCAACACACAATTTTAATCCCCAAGTATGAAGGATATCAATTGTAGTTTCGAAGGTGACCAAGTTAAATATCGAATCCACGGGACGGATAAATATTACTTTAGTTATTTTCTAGCAATTATGACTATGTTGAGAATTGTAATTGTTGGTTTGTAAACTAAGTAACAATTAAAATAGCAAATAAATAACAAGAACAAGAGAAGAGTTGTTGTGATCAAATAAGATGTTAGGTAGAGTTCGTCAGGCCATCCAGTTTCATTCGTTAATTCGTACTTTCGTGTGTCGATGTCCGACTCTGCCTTGTGGAATATGGACGCATCGCTAGACCATGCAAATCTATTCTATAGACATAAATAGATAAGCTTTTGACACGTGTGAGTATCCTCAGAGCAAGATGTATACTTTACTTCCCTTTCTAGGTACTATCATAATCAATTATTTCCCGTGCACTTAGTACTCTAACCCGATTTGATCTCCCTTTTTAGGTACTATAAAGTTATACTCTTAATCCTACTTGTTAACCCGAATTCAATTCAATTAACAAACATTCATATAAGATGGTTCTAATAAAACCTCGGAATCCCTTCACTTAGAATTATAACAATAAACCCTGCTCATTAGTGAACTCACTCAATCAATAACCATGTTATGCATTCAGACTCTACAAAACGATTATTGATGCACAAAACAACTATGAGTATGGATTAAAAATGAATAATCTTATATAAAATAAACCACAAGCAGTGTTGTACGGAGTATACACACGAAATATAAATCAACTCATGAAACCTTCATAACCCTAGAACTACTGAAGTGGCTCTAGCCCATGATTGATCTAGGAGCAATCATGGTTAGATGGACCAATCTTACTTAAATCTCCAGCGGAACCTCTGTCACAGCTCCTCCTAGTCTCCTCTTGTGCTTCACGATCTTACGCTCTCTAAAACTCTCTTGTATTGTGTTGTTGTCTTGTTGTGTTTTTATGTATTTGGTGATGTCTTCCTTGACTGCATGAGCCTCCTTTTATACTTATAATCACGTCTCTAGGGCTTGGAATGGGCTTTTCAAGTGATCCCACGCGTTTTGGCCTCGAAAATTCGGATAAGGTAAGTTTCTGCACGACGGTTCAACCTCAGCAAACAGATCGAACCACTGACCGCAGGTCGAACCACAGGTCGAACCCACTTACTGGACAATTTCTGCACTTGGTTCGACTTCTTGTACTGGTCGAATCCCTCGAGTCTTGGTCGAACCACAAACATCGTGGTCGAATCAACTTTCTCGTGAACTGGTTCGACCATGGTTCGACCTGATAGACAGGTCGAACCCCTAGAGTCGTGGTCGAACCCCTCTCCTGCACTCTTTCAACGCTGGTTCGACCTGCTAGAGAGGTTGAACCCTCCTCCAACAGGTCGAACCCACCTCTCTCCTAGGCGGTTCGCGTGGTCTCGACTTCGTCTCTTCGATTCTTGGCACTTTCACTCCGATTTTTCTATGAAAACCACTTAAATAGCTCCACTAACACCTGATTCATGCTAATTCACAATATATATAGGTTTTCCACCTATTTCCACCTCAAAACTCTCCAAAACTAGCACAAAACATGATGCCAAACTTGTGAATTTACACACTCATCAAACCCCCAAACTTACATGTTGCTCGTCCCGAGGCAACCAAATCAAACTACAGGAGTCGTGTATAATTCACCAAGATCAAGTACAACACATATCACACATGTAACTTCATTAAATCAAACAAGTATTAATTGCTTCATATATATCACTCATGCAAAACCAATCCAATCACACACCATTCGGAGTACTAAGTAATCTAGCTCACAAGATAAGTATTTACTCTCTTTCACTCAAGTGCGTGAGACACTATATAGGCTAATATAAACACTCATATCAATTCATATTCACGCGTAACCATAAGCTTGGCAAAGGTCTTAAAAATAAACTTATAATCAACTCTTCACTAGGATCACAAATGACTTGTTTTTGGGTTGTAATGTTGGCTCTTTGGAAAAAGGTAGGAAAATTTAGGTAAAGTAACTTAAGACACTAGTACAGAGTTACCTTGGAGGTTCTCGATTTCTTCTTCTTGCTGCAATATCTCCTCCAACTTCTCCTCTTCTTCTCATGGATTTTTTATTCTTTTCCGTGCATCAACATCATTTCTTTAGACAATTCGGGTATCAGTTTTAGGCACTACCCTTCTTCACTTTATCAATCAGCTGCTCTTAAGCTTAAAACTTCATGTTATAATCAATCGAGGTACCAATTTCAGGCACTACCCCTAAACAAGATTTAACCATATTCTTTTCATCCAACCATATTCTATCTTCCTTTTTCTTCTTGCAACACTTACTCACCTCAACTCTCTTACCAATGAATAGGTTAATCAAGGCACAAGTAAAGGTTTATAAGATTATTTACTTCGGCTACCAAAAAAAAGGTTTTTAACGGCTCAACGGGGCATCCAAAGGTTAATAAAATCATTAGGAAGGATAAAATTTGGCTAAGTAGCTTAATCACAAAATAATGGCCTAAGATCATGTCCTAGCAATTTATCAATCATAAGTTCCACACAAGACTCCAAGCCAAGTTCTAGAATACGTTCATATGAATGATCATCTCAAGAATAAAACAATCATGATCAAGCATGATTAACAAGGCTCAAATCCTCACATAGGTAAATAGAATCCTAAGTACTCCTCATAGCACATAATTAAGATCAATTCCATAAGAACTCTACATACTTATCAAATTATACATGCTTTTCATCAATAAAAATTAACACATGAACATATGAATGCACAAAATCAACAGCCCATAAACCGAATCAAATCATACAAATATCTCTACAGCCCAACTCATGCATCATAGAAGGACGGAATTAAGAACACACTTTCCTGGCTTGGTTCGACCTTGATTCGACCTGTGGAAGAGGTCGAATCAACTTTATCGTGGTCGAATCAATATTCTGAACACCTTCTCCATCGGTTCGGCTTGGGTTTGACCTGCTGACCAGGTCGAACCATATCGGCTTAAGTCGAACCACCCTTTTGTAAGTTTCATGTCACCAGTTCGACCTCGGTTCGACTTGCTGAACAGGTCGAACCAAGAACGTCATGGTCGAACCGCACATCTGGAATTCTGCTATCACTGGTTCGACCTGTTGATCTGGTCGAACCATCTTGCATGAGGTCGAACCACCTCTCTGGACAACTTTTGCACCACAGTTCAACTTCTTCAGCTGGGTTCGACCTCACCCCCTGGAAGCTCCAAAACGCGTGTTCTTCATTCCCTACACACTTCAAACTTCAAAACGAATCATTAAGTACCAACTAGAGCACAACTTCATCAAGAATTAGTTCCTTAAAAACTTATCAATCATGAGTAACTCCGCAATCACTCAAAATACAAAACAACAAAACACCACGGAACATTAGGCAAGTTATAAAAAATTGACACATACAAACCGGTTAATGTTTTAAATATACCGTAAAAAATTAACTCCCCTAACAAACGTCACAAAGAAAAGATTATACTATCGGTGCTTATCAAGGTAAGTACATCACACCCCCCAAACTTAGTAGAAACTATAGTCGAAACCTAAGTTTGCAAAGAGATGTAATTGCCGATAAGTAAGCACCTCAAATATAAAAATTTCTTACTCACACGAAAGAAATAAAGCATTAAAACAGGAGGGAAAGCCCCCAACAGGCGCTCATGTTTAACGTCGGAGAGTCACGACGGTACCAACTCAAATCAAGGTATCCAAAAAGATGACACAAACATCATCCGGCGACCTATAATGCTTCAAGCGATGTCCATTCGCCACAAAAATATCTCCATCCTTGTCAATGAGCTCAAAACTCCCCCCTCCTAAGGGTCGATGAATCATGAATGGTCCCGTCCACTTCGACTTCAACTTGCCTGCAAAAAGCTTTAAACGAGAGTTAAAGAGTAATACCTCATCTCCTTGCTTGAACTCCTTGTACGAGATCTTCGAATCATGCCACCTCTTAATCCTTTCCTTGTAGATCTCTGAATTCTTGTACGCACGACTCCGAAACTCATCCAAAATATTGATGTGAGTAATCCTCAACTCCCTCACATCCTTGAGAGTCAAGTTCAAGCTTCGCAAAGCCCAAAACGCTTTGTGTTGAATCTCTACAAGTAAGTGGCACGACTTCCCATAGACAATCTGATACGGTGACATATCTAACACCGTCTTGTACGCGGTCTAGAACCCCTCACACGACATCATCGAGCTTCAAAGCCCAATCCTTTCTATTGGTTCCGATCACTTTCTCCAGAATCTGTTTGACTTGACGGTTAGAGACCTCCGCTTGCCCATTCGCTTGAGGATGATAGGGTGTAGTAACCCTATGCTTAACACCATACCCTTTAAGCTCCTTCTCAAGAAATTTATTAACGAAGTGCGTACCTCCATCACTAACAAGTGCTCTAGGGACTCCAAAGCGGGCAAAGATATGCTTCTTTAAGAAAGATATAACAGTTTTTGAATCATTCAAGCGAGTAGGAATCGCTTCCACCCACTTAGAAACATAATCCACCGCAAGTAGAATGTAGAGAAATCCATTAGATGGGGGAAAAGACCCCATAAAATCGATATCCCACACATCAAAAATCTCGACCACTATGCTCAGCTGAAGCAGCATCTCGTCTTTCCTATCGATGTTCCCCATGCATTGACATCTATCGCAAGACGCCACATAGGTCTCACAATCCTTGAACAACGTAGGCCAATACAGAGCGGACTGAAGTACCTTGGCTGCTGTCTTTTGAGCGCCGAAGTGCCCCCCATTAGGTTGTGCATGGCAAAACTCGAGAACACTCTCCATCTCCATCTCGGGCACACACCTACGGACGATAGAATCCGTGTAAATCTTGTACACAAATGGATCATACCATATGAAAGTCTCAACATCCCTCTTGAATTTAGCAAGTTGATATCGGTTGAGATCCCTTGGAATTTCTCCCACAACAATATAGTTCACATAATCCACATACCATGGATCAACTCCCTGCGCAGCAACCACACACGCTCGCTCAGCTCCTTCAACAAACACGGCCATGATCTTTTTATCCGGGAACATTTTCTCAATATACTCGAAAGAATTATCACAATGCTCCCTAGTCTCCAACCTCGAAAGGTGATCCGCCAACACATTATCAGAACCTTTCTTATCCTGGATCTCCATGTCAAACTCTTGAAGTAGAAGAATCCACCTTATGATCCTAGGCTTCATCTCTTTTTTCTCCATCAAGTACCGAATCGCTGAATGATCCGTGTACACAATAGTCTTCATGCCAACCAAATACTGACGAAACTTATCGAATGCGTACACAACAACCAAAAACTCCTTTTCAGTCACCGTGTAATTCTTTTGTGCCGCATCGAAAGTCTTACTCGCGTAGTAAATGGCGCAGAACTTCTTCTCCTTCAGCTGCCCAAGCACCACTCCAAGTGCTACATCACTTGCATCACATATTAGTACAAACGGTTGAGTCTAATCCGGTGTGATCAAGATAGGTGCAGTGATAAGCGCCTCCTTTAAAACTTAAAAAGCTGTTAGACATTCTTTATCAAACACAAAAGGAACATCATTTTCAAGTAAATGAGATAAGGGCTTGGAGTATTTTGAGAAGTCTTTTATGAATCTCCTGTAAAAACCGGCGTATCCAAGGAAGGACCGCACTCCTCTTTCATTAGTCGGTGGTGGAAGCTTCTCAATTGCCACCACTTTAGCACGATCGACCTGCAATCCCTTGGCTGAAACATGATGCCCAAGAATAATCCCATCATTCACCATGAAGTGGCACTTCTCCCAATTCAAGACAAGATTAGTCACTTGACATCTCTTCAAAATAGTAGCTAGGTTAGACAAACAAATATCAAAGGAGGAACCAAAAACAGAAAAATCATCCATGAACACCTCCATGATCTTCTCTATCAACCCATCGATTATTGCCATCATGCATCTTTGAAAAGTAGCAGGCGCATTACATAACCTTAATGACATTTTTCGAAAAGCAAAGGTCCCGTAGGGGCAAGTAAAAGTGGTATTTTCTTGATCCTCGGGGGCAATCATGATTTGGTTGTACCCCGAGTATCCATCCAAGAAACAATAAAACTCATACCCTGCAAGACGATCTAACATTTGATCCATGAAAGGAAGAGGAAAATGATCTTTACACGTGTTCTCATTCAACTTCCTATAATCTACACATGTACGCCATCCCATAGGAATCCTTGTGGCTATCGCTTCTCCATCCTCAGCTTTTACTACAGTCATTCCCCTCTTTTTAGCAACTACATACAATGGACTAACATGTGGACTATCACTAATAGGATATATGATTCCAGCATCCAACCACGTAAGGATTTGCTTCCTAATCACCTCTTGAATCGCGGGATTAACCCTCCACTGATTCTGAACACTTGCCTTGGCCTCATCTAACAATCTTATCCTATGCATGCAATACGAAGGACTAATTCCTTTCAAATCCTCAAGAGACCAACCAATCGCAGACTTATGCTTCCTAAGAACATTCAATAACTCCTCAAGTTGATCTTCATCAAGAGAAGAAGATACAATTACCGGATATTTTTCATTGTCGCCAAGAAAGGCGTACTTCAGGTGTTCCGGCAAAAATTTCAACTCCTCTTTCCTCACTTCCATCGGAGAGCTCTCGTTATCCAAAGGCAAGTACTTCCTAGTCCACTTGACTTCTTCCACCTTAGTTCTTTCCGATTCAAACCTGTCATCACCCAAAGCAAGTAAGTTTTCAAGAAATTCAATACATACGTCATTGGAGAGTCCGTCAAACTCCGTAGTGGGATAAGTAAGAGACTCCATCAAACATGTCTCAAGAGGATCCTTTGACAGGATCAGAGACATATCCTCCTTCACAATCTCCTCCACCACGTCAATACTATAACACTGCGACTCCATGGGCATCTTCATTGCTTTGTCCAAGTTGAAAAGAACTTCTTCATTGTCCATTCGTAATCTAAGCTCTCCTTTTTGAACATCAATCATAGCTCCAGCAGTAGCAAGGAAAGGTCTCCCCAAGATTAAAGGGATATTATCCTTGTCTTCTTCCATCTCTAGCACAAGAAAGTCCACAGAAAAGACTAGCTTCTCCACTTTGACGAGAACGTCTTCAATTATACCTTTTGGAAATGTCATCGACCTGTCTGCCAATTGGAGAACCACTGTTGTAGGGGTCAACTCCCCAAACCAAGCCTCTGAAAGATGGACAACGACATCAAATTGATGCTTGCCCCTAGATCGCACAAAGCTCGCCGTGTCGGCCCCTTTCCGATCTCACATAGAATAGTGAAGCTCCCCGGATCCTTCATCTTTTGCGACAGCTTCCTTTGAATGATTGAGCTGCAATTCTCAGATAAATTCACCATTTCAATTCCGGTTAAGCTCCGCTTCTTCAACAATATGTCCTTTAGAAATCGGGCATAGTACGGCATCTCCATGATTGCCTCTGAGAAAGGAATGCTCAAGCTTATTTTGTTCATTATCTCTGAAAACTTCTTGAACTTCTCTTCCAATCCCTTCTTCACAAGCTTGTAAGGAAATGGCGGAGGTATCTTTGTTTTGGGAATTCCCCATTCATCACGATCAACCTTCTCCGCTTTCTCCTTTTCGGTTCTCAATCGCTTGGCTCTCCCCCACTTTTTCTCAGCTATTATCTCTGTACTTTGCTCATTCCGAACCACTGGAGTAGCATCAACATCATCGAGAGTGTTCGGAGTAGCAACAAGCAACTTCTGGATGGGTTCGACCAGGGTTCGACCTGTGGAACAGGTCGAACTAGGCACGTAATGGTCGAACCGCTCTTCTGGACAACTGCTCTCTTTTTGAATTTGAGGTTCGACCTGGGTTCGACCTGTTGAGTAGGTCGAACCACGGCCACCTAGGTCGAACCGACCTACTGTACTCCTTCCGTCCTCCGGTTCGACCAAGGTTCGACCTGTTTGATAGGTCGAACTATGTCCGTCGTGGTCGAACCGTTGCTGCGATAAAACAGAGTGCTCCAAGTTGTGCGGTTCGACCTGGGTTTGACCTGTTGGATAGGTCGAACCATCATTGATTTGGTCGAACTGGTGTTCTGGAAAAACAGAGTGCTCCGAATTGTCAGGTTCGACCATGGTTCGACCTGTATGCCTGGTCGAACCATTTGTATTTTGGTCGAACCAATGCTGCGATTCTTCCTGATCGTGTCCAGTGGATTGGTTCGACTTCCCCTGTATGGTTCGACCTTCAATGTTGGTCGAACCATAGTCGAATCTTGCCCTAGACATGTCCAAATTTGATTCTGGCCTCATAGGTCCCTCGTACTGCATTCCCGACCTCAATGTGATGACGTTGCAGGACCTTGGATTCTCAATACTTTGAGACGGGAACTTTCCCTTTTCAAGAGTTTGAGTAAGCTTGTTAACACTTCCTGTCATCTCCCCCATTAGCAATGTAAGGTCCTTCACCTGTTTAGATATAACCTCATGGTTTGCATCGATTTTCTTTTCAAGTTTGGCCTCAAGGCGGTTCACTCTTTCATCGTTCTTGGCCATATACCTGTTCACAGTATCCTCAAAACCCGGTTTCCCTTCTTCCACCTTAGCACCCAGATCAACACCCATCGGAGGTTGAATTGCATTATTCGGATTGCTCCATGAGAACTCCGGCCTCCTAGGCTGTCTATAACCACCCAGGGGACCACGATTATTAAAGTTTCCTCGATAGTTCCCTTGGTAGTTCCAGTTTCCTTGATCTGGATACCTAGTCCCTTGAATACTTTGACCCATGGCATAATGTGCCTCTTCCAACTCCTCTTGGATTGGTCCATCATTCTTCAACTCCTTCTGCTTGATCGGTACGGGCTGAGATAATTCGCTGATTTGCTTCTGTTGGGATTCATGTAGCTTGTTGATATTGGACAAGCTAGAGACGATCTCATCTTCTCTACTTGTTTTCACCATTGCTTGTTCAACCTGAACTACCTTCCCAAGGACATAAGTACCTCTAACTCTATCAGTTGGCCAATCCCTCGAATTCATCGAAATATCTTCAAACAACTTCTCGGCGTCTACGGATGACTTTGTAAGCAATGCTCCATTAGAAGAAGCATCCAATAACACTCGTGAATCACAGTCCAATCCATTATAGAATATACTGATATATTGAGCTTTAGATAGCCCATGTTGAGGACACTTCCTAAACATGTCCTTGAATCTATCCCATGCTTTATGAAATTTCTCACCTCCACCGATAGCAAATTGGTTAATGTCTTACTTCATCTTAAACACCTTTGAAGGTGGCATGTACCTCTCCAAGAACTTTAACTTTATACTAAAAGTCTAACTTTAGTATGAACAATGTCATAACAATATTTGAAATGAGAATCATTGATCAAATGATTGCGTCTTATAATTTATTTTATATGCATGATGCAATAGTCCATTTACTTTATACTGTAGATAATATGTTGTGCGACAACACGAAGAAGATCATATTATCGGTTTCCTTATAAAGTATAAACAGATGCTCACAACTGAGATAGACGGGGACTCTCTATCAGTATGGTTGTAGTGTGGTTTGGTATTAGCTTGTCTTGGCTATAGAATCACATTAGTGCACTTGTGTGTATTGAGCAGGACCGCCTGAGATCGTTCTTCTTATACTGACTATATAGTAGAACTTGATCTCTGTTATTATGGAAGTTCGTGCTCTTAATCCCTATACAATAACCTCGACACGTAGGACAGTATGTATTTCTTTGATTCATCAATGGGTGAGATTTATATGTATTAAATCAACAAACTCGGTGAGTTGGGAAGTAGTGTTGTATCTATGGTGTGCTGTTGATTGTAGAAGGAATCCATGTCCGTCATAGGTTGATGATGTCCCCTTGAGGAGCTCATAAGGTTTATCATGTAAATCTTGCAAGTGGATTAATTTCCGGCATGATAATAAGGTTGAGTGGTACTACTCTCGGATGAGATATTAATTAATTTGAGTTGTCAGTAACTTAATTAATTAATGGACATTGTTTTTCTTAAACATGGGGAGACCATCGGGCTTATAATAAGAAGGAGCCCAGAACATAATTTTGGGATTGGACGGGTAGTGCAGTAATAATATTTTAGTGGACTATATTATTATTATTGGATTTAATTAAAAGCTTTGGGCTAAGCTTGTTTAATTAAATTCAATTGAGGCCCAGTCCAATTTCTCCTCCTGGTCCCTGCTGTAGCCCAGTATATAAGTGAACTCAGCTTCCTGGAACCCTGAGATAATTCCTGCGCCTCTTTTGGTGAGAGAAGGGAAAATAACCAGATTGAGAGATCCTGCAGACTGTTGCCCACACAACAGCAGGATCACATTTGGGACATACAGTAGAAGATCAGAGGTAGTTCTCTACAGATCATCCTCTACACCAACCCAGAAGTATGGTAAACACGTTTTATGCTTCCGCTGATTTTGTTTGCCTGTTAATCCTAACGATCAGGTTGAACCGCACGATCCAATTGCCAACAATTGGTATCAGAGCGTTGGTTTCGTGGTGAAACGTGAATCGTAAGGTAAGGGTTAATGTGATTATATGATTATATGATCTGATCTGTATTAATCGCATGTTTATTGATTAGTCAATTTGTGATTATGTGATTGGAGTATAACCTGTTGTAATCGCATTTTAATATGTGATCTACTGTTGTGATATGTTGTTGTGTATTTTTCTTTAATTGTATACACTGTACACACTTATCACATACACCAAGAAAAGTCAGTCAGTCAACTGATCCTTTGCATCACACACGCACACCCTGCTCGATGGGTTTTCTTCCGGCGATGAGTGAACATTGGAGGCTTTGATGGGTACGATTGACGATGGCGAGTGATGAATCGAAATCGATGCGGCGGCGACGACTTCACGGCGAGGCGTATTTGGGCGACGCGTCGGCATGACCTGGAGTCTCACGGACGGACGACGGTGCTGGATTGGGCTACGGCAGATCGTCGATCTGGGTAGTTCGGACTCCATCTTCGAGCGTGTCGCCAGTTGACCCGATCGAATGAGGAGGCGGTCCGATCCATCATGCATTCCGCCCCATTTTTCTGATCGGATCTGGGCAGTTCCGGGGTGAGGCGATGGTGGTTCTTAGCGAGTCGACTTGGGTCTTCGCGGCGCGCTGGTTAGCAGATCGTGGGTTGACGTCGGCCGAAGCAGTGATGGCAGTGGGCGGCGGAAGCTGGTCCTGGCGTGGGTCGGACGGAGTGATGAAGGAACCGGCTTCTTTCTCGTCTGTGCAAACCAGCGACGACAACGGCTAGATCGGGCTGGGCTGCTGGGCGACTGCAAGGCCGCAGTGTTGGAACCGGGCAAGTCCATTGAGGTCTCCGATCGAGTCCAGTGGGCGGCGAGTTCCTTGCTATTTTCGATCGGTTGCAGGACGGAGGCGCTGGACAGCAGCTTCACGGCGCGGCAGATGCTGGCGGTTGTCGTCGGGCATACTGGATCGTCGCACGATGGTGGGCTACGGTAGCAGCGGCCGGCAACAGCGACGCCAATTTGCGCCGGTCGTTTGCTGGCAGTGTATGTAGGCGGCGGCTATTTGAACAAGGGACAGGGTTGGATTTATAGTGGGCTTCTCTTTTGGGCCTATGTTGCTGGGCCCATTAAAATGCCTGATGGGCCCAATTCAGTAATAAATAAAAGGCTGCTCATTTTTTAATTTGATTTTGGGCTGTTGGGCCCAAATTTTATTAAAATAGAAATGGGCTGCTGGGCTATTATTTTATTGTTGGTTTTAATTAATTGTGGATAATGGGCCAAGCATGAAATTAATTTTATTAATGGACTAATTTTGTGCTAGTGGGCTTGGTGGATTTAATTTGATTTTGGGCTAAGATTATGGGCCATGGATAATGGGCTTGATTAATTATTTAATCTGCTGCTCATTTTGTGCTTATTTATTGCTCTTGAGGCCCAAATTAATTGATCCACTATTTATACAATTAATTATGTTATATAACTGATTAATTGATTTAATTGTCAATTATTGTTGTATATGTGAATGGCATGTCCTATGTGATTTATTTATTTAAATTGCTGTTAATAGAAGCATGTCTAAGTTGTATATTTTATTCTGGAATATTATATGCATGTTAAATACCCTCGGTGTTAAATAACTAAGTGGGAGAGGGGATTGGTAATTAATTCCCGCGGCCTCCATTATTGGTTTGTAAGTGATGTGAGTAAACTTGCGCGTTGGCAATAGAGCCTTCCTCCCTAACGGATGAGTTTATTCACGAATCACTGGTACAAACTTCTTTAAATAATTATTGTTTGTAATGTGATGCATATGGACTTGCGCGTTGGCTATAGTGCCTTCCTCCCTAACGGATGAGCTTATATGCGGTTCACTAGTACAAACTTATATAATTGGTGGTTGTAGAAAGTTATCTGAGCACGTGTGTACTTCTCCAACAGTAAGGCACACAAGCTTGGGCAGCGGACTTGGGATCAAATAATGGTGTACACTTAGATGTGAATAATTAGTATCCTCCCCAACGGAGTCACTGCTATTGTTTGCACGGCTAAAGAGGAACCGACTATTAATTATTTTGTCATAAAGTTAGGTTGACAAATGAAATTAATGGGTAAAACCTTCTCTAGTAAATGTTCGGGTTTGTAAACGTCCACCCTAACATGGCTTGCAGACTCACGGTGCTTGAGATGTCGGTGAATTTTATTTTATATTGTTTTGAGGGAATCAATATAAAAGGATAAAATTCGAAGATTTGATCGGAATATTTATTTGTGATTCTCTGAATTTCGAATGGTTTTATTTCACTAAGTGTTTACTAAAAGAAATAATATTTACTTGTCCAAATAAGTTGATTAGAAAAGGATCTTGATTTTAAATTTCTACTGCTTAAGAAAATACATGTGTGTTCTCACAAAGGACATCTCATGATGCCTATTAAAGTTTCTAGTGAAGAGATGAGAGGTTCATAGAAATATGATGGTCTCATGTAACTCTTCGGATACTTGAGTAATTTAAAAAGGCGCAAGATCATGGTTGAATTGATGAATGAATTGGAAAAGCTTGGAATAGAAATTGGAAGGGAAACCTAAATCAATTTATTCTTTACAATTTGTCTGGATGTTTTGAGCAAGTTCTACCTGAAATACGAGAGGTTGTATATGGTGGGAAACTTCTAATAAAACTTGTGGCAAAAGAAAGCCATTTTTCATCATGATGTGAACAAGTTTAATATCTTATTTACTAATGGTTTAAACATGATTAGTGATGGCATCTACTGACACGAAGTATGTAGATACTGGAATCACTAAATGTTTATCACTGAGTAAGGATAAGATTGTTAATAACATGGTAAAACTACAAAGGTAGTGGCTATTGCAGTGGGAGTTGTTTATTTATCTCATGATAAGAATAAACGATTGATTATGAGAAATTTTCTTTACGTACATTTCATAGAAAGAATTTAATTTCGGTTTCTATGCATTAACGGATGGATACTTCATTTCATTTAAATGACATGGTCATAGTAATGAGGAATGAGGCTATAATCCATTAAAGTACATTGGTGGATAAAAAGTATACTCTTGAATCATGTACATCCCACAGATGCAATAAATAGTAATTAATAATGCATCTTCTAATATTAGTAAGAGAAAGGAACCTTCGGAGATGAACTAAACATACATTTGGCGTCTAAGACTAGTTCATTTTACTTGAGTAGGATTCAAAAGTTGATAGCCGATAGACCGTAAGGTTTATCTGAAGTGTAAACTATCGGACTTGCGAGACTTGCTTGGAAGTAAAAATGATTAACTGTCTTTTCAAGGCTGTGGGGTGTAGAGCCAAAGATATATATGTTGGAATTAGTTCATTCTGATTCAAGCGAACCTAACAATATCTAGGCGAGAGGTGGTTATGAATATTCAAAGATTATTCTGGAAACCGATATATTTATTTGATGCACTGCATGTCTAAGTTCTTGGATTAATTCAAGAATTGTAAGGCTGGTACAGTGAAGCATCATGGAAAATATATCACATCATTACGATTCAATCGTGATGATGAAAACCTCTTAGGATAGTTAGGAACTAATAATCAGAAGTTGAGATTAAATCTCAAGTTGACTACACCGGGCATGCCCCAGCTGAATGGTGTGGTGGGTAGAAGGTATAAGGCTCTTATGGTTATGATTAGATAGATGATGAATTATTTGGAATAATTAAATTTATTTTATGGATATGCCCTAGATACAGTAATTCGTGAAACATTTGTCTGTATATGGGATATCCTAGAAAAATGGAGGGTGAATTATTTAGTCCAAAAGATCGAAGGGTGATTGTCAACACAAACACTAGATTTTGGAAAAGGACTATGTAATAAATCACAAGCCCATGTATAAGTTGTTCTAAAGGAAGTGAGAGGAAAACACAAAGTATAAGTACCAAGTGTACAAGAGGATATACCACAAGGTAAACTGCAACACGTGTCACGTCTGATACACAATTACATGTAGTGCCTTGTCGTAGTGGGAGGGTTGTATGACAACCCATAAATATATGTTTTGGGAGAGTCGTGAGACTTGATCCCTAGTGAACATGGTATTGTCCCACTGATACGACGTAGCACTACAAGATGAAAATGCGGAATCTTAGTAAGTTGCAATGAATGTTGAAATAGAATCTATGGATTCCATATTAAGTCTGGGAACTTGTATGACCACTAAATGGTGTAAAAGCCATTGCAAGTGGTCAAAGGAAATAAAAGAGGATCATATGGAAAGGTGAAAACCTTGGAAGCAAAGCTGGTTGCGGATAAGTGTACTCAGAAAGAAATGGTTCGATTATGAGGAAACATGTTCGCTAGTAGCTATGCTTATATAGATCTGGATTCTTTTATTGCTACTATGAGGAACAACAAATAGATGTCAAAGACAACTTTCCTGATTGGAAGTCTTGAGGAAAACATCTATGCGAAGCAACCAGAGTGATTCATTGCAAAGTACTAATAGCATTTTGATAGTAAGATTAAAATTGTCCAACGATGGACTAAAGCAAGCTTTAAGATCGTGAAGAATCTGTTTTGATTAGGTAATCCAGTGGCATGGATTTAAATCAATGAGCGGATGAGTCTTGTGTGTTGTAAAGAGTGACGGAAACGTGGTGGTGTTTCTTGTACTATACGTAGATAGTATCTTGCTCATTGGAGACAATGAAAGAGTATTATCGGGCGTATGGGTACGGTTAATAAAGCGGTAGAGATGAAGGACTTAAGAAAGGCAAAATATATCCTTTTGATCACGGTAATATGGATCACAAGAAAGGATATTATGCTTATCTCAAGTTTCATAAAATGATACAGTCCATACTCGTTTAGCATGTAAATTTATCTAAGTGAATGTGTCTTTGAGACACAAGAAGAAGATAAAGAGGATGAAAGCGGTTCCTTATGCTTCGGCGAATAAGGAAGCTTAATCTAAGGAATGCTATGAACGATGTTGGATATCTGTTTTGCTGAATGCATGAACAGTGGGTATCAACGTAACCCGGAACAAGAATGATGAACTGTGGTAAGACATTTATAAAGTGCCTGAGAAGGACTGGAAATTATATGTGGACTTACTGGACAGATTCACTGCTTCTTGTGGATTACGTAGATTCAGATTTTTTAGTCAAATTGGACTGTAGTAAATTCTCCTAAAAGGTTATGTGTTTAATCTTAGGAAGTAGAGTCATAATGTGGAGGAGTGTTATATAGAAATATATTTCAGACTCCGGACTCCATCATGGAAAGATGATGAATTGGAGCCTATGAGGCAGCCAAAGTATCTATATGACTCTAGAGACTTCATGATGGACTTTGAAATGTTTCTAAGTTTGCCCAAGGTAATCACAATTTACATTGATGATATTGGTGCAGTTGCAAACTTGAAGGAATCACAAGTCCATAAGGTAATTAAACACATGAAGCGCGAGTACCATTTGTTACAAGAAATCGTATGATGAGGGGAAGGTTGTTGTCGCCTAGATTGCATCGGATGATGACCTAGTAAACCATTTACAAGGACCTTGAGGCGAGAGCTTTTAATGGTCGTGTAGTGGGAGTAGGAATCAGATGTATGGCAGAAGACATGACATCATAGTCTTTTAGTATAAGTGGGAGATTGTTGGATTGTATACTAAAAGTCTAACTTTAGTATGAACAATGTCATAACAATATTTGAAATGAGAATCATTGATCAAATGATTGCGTCTTATAATTTATTTTATATGCATGATGCAATAGTCCATTTACTTTATACTGTAGATAATATGTTGTGCGACAACACGCAGAAGATCATATTATCGGTTTCCTTATAAAGTATAAACAGATGCTCACAACTGAGATTGACGGGGACTCTCTATCGGTATGGTTGTAGTGTGGTTTGGTATTAGCTTGTCTTGGCTATAGAATCACATTAGTGCACTTGTGTGTATTGAGCAGGACCGCCTGAGATCGTTCTTCTTATACTGACTATATAGTAGAACTTGATCTCTGTTATTATGGAAGTTCGTGCTCTTAATCCCTATACAATAACCTCGACACGTAGGGCAGTATGTATTTCTTTGATTCATCAATGGGTGAGATTTATATGTATTAAATCGACAAACTCGGTGAGTTGGGAAGTAGTGCTGTATCTATGGTGTGCTGTTGATTGTAGAAGGAATCCATGTCCGTCATAGGTTGATGATGTCCCCTTGAGGAGCTCATAAGGTTTATCATGTAAATCTTGCAAGTGGATTAATTTCTGGCATGATAATAAGGTTGAGTGGCACTACTCTCGGATGAGATATTAATTAATTTGAGTTGTCAGTAACTTAATTAATTAATGGACATTGTTTTTCTTAAACATGGGGAGACCATCGGGCTTATAATAAGAAGGAGCCCAGAACATAATTTTGGGATTGGACGGGTAGTGCAGTAATAATATTTTAGTGGACTATATTATTATTATTGGATTTAATTAAAAGCTTTGGGCTAAGCTTGGTTAATTAAATTCAATTGAGGCCCAGTCCAATTTCTCCTCCTGGTCCATGCTGTAGCCCAGTATATAAGTAAACTCAGTTTCCTGGAACCCTGAGATAATTCCTGCGCCTCTTTTGGTGAGAGAAGGGAAAAGAAGCAGATTGAGAGATCCTGCAGACTGTTGCCCACACAACAGCAGGATCACATTTGGGACATACAGTAGAAGATCAGAGGTAGTTCTCTATAGATCATCCTCTACACCAACCCAAAAGTACGGTAAACATGTTTTATGCTTCCGCTGATTTTGTTTGCCTGTTAATCCTAACGATCACGTTGAACCGCACGATCCAATTGCCAATACCTCTAACTCTATCAGTTGGCCAATCCCTCGAATTCATCGAAATATCTTCAAACAACTTCTCGACGTCTACGGATGACTTTGTAAGCAATGCTCCATTAGAAGAAACATCCAATAACACTCGTGAATCACAGTCCAATCCATTATAGAATATACTGATATATTGAGCTTTAGATAGCCCATGTTGAGGACACTTCCTAAGCAAGTCCTTGAATCTATCCCATGCTTTATGAAATTTCTCACCTCCACCGATAGCAAATTGGTTAATGTCTTGCTTCATCTTAAACACCTTTGAAGGTGGCATGTACCTCTCTAAGAACTTTAACTTCAGTTGCTCCCAAGTGGTGCACTCAGCTGCGTCGATAGTGTCGTACCAATCTCTCGCCTTTTCAGTAAGCGAGAATTTGAACAAGAGGATCTTCCTAGCATCGTCATGTTCTCCTACGTCTTTTTGAGTACTTGTATAGCCCAAGAACTTGTTCAGATGCTGCTGCGGATCCTCGAAAGACCCTCCTGAAAAGGAGTTCCTTTCTATCATGCTAATAAGAGCGGGATGAAGATCGAAAGATGAATTAGTTCCCCTCGCTCCTAGAAGCCCAGAATTTCCAGCCCCATTATTTCTGAAAACCTCTCGGATGGCTAGATTATCCAGATTTGCTGCCATGTTGACTGTCTCTACTCCCGAATTAACTTCAGTTGTAGCTTCAATCGTCTGCGAAATCTGCTCGTCAACTTCAACTCAAAAATTCAGAGCTTCAGTTGGATCAATAGTCTTTGTCTTGCTCTTCTTCTTCTTCTTTCTTGACGATGCTCCGATCTCAGGATTATAGGGTTCAAGTTCACCTTTCTTTGATCTCGTGAGCATACACCTAAAAAGAACTAGAATTAAAACAGCAAGACAAGATAAATAGCCCTAATAAACTAGAAATAACAAAAAGATATTTTAAGCCGTCCCCGGCAACGGCGCCAAAAACTTGATGGGTGTTTTCTCAACACACAATTTTAATCCCCAAGTATGAAGGATATCAATTGTAGTTTCGAAGGTGACCAAGTTAAATATCGAATCCACGGGACGGATAAATATTACTTTAGTTATTTTCTAGCAATTATGACTATGTTGAGAATTGTAATTGTTGGTTTGTAAACTAAGTAACAATTAAAATAGCAAATAAATAACAAGAACAAGAGAAGAGTTATTGTGATCAAATAAGATGTTAGGTAGTTTGTCAGGCCATCCAGTTTCATTCGTTAATTCGTACTTTCGTGTGTCGATGTCCGACTCTGCCTTATGGAATATGGACGCATCGCTAGACCATGCAAATCTATTCTATAGACACAAATAGATAAGCTTTTGACACGTGTGAGTATCCTTAGAGCAAGACGTATACTTTACCTCCCTTTCTAGGTACTATCATAATCAATTATTTCCCGTGCACTTAGTACTCTAACCCGATTTGATCTCCCTTTTTAGGTACTATAAAGTTATAATCTTAATCGTACTTGTTAACTCGAATTCAATTCAATTAATAATAAACATTCATATAAGACGGTTCTAATAAAACCTCGGAATCCCTTCACTAAGAATTATAACAATAAACCCTGCTCATTAGTGAACGCACTCAATCAATAACCATGTTATGCATTCAGACTCTACACAACGATTATTGATGCACAAAACAACTATGAGTATGGATTAAAAACGCACAATCTTATATAAAATAAACCACAAGTAGTGTTGTACGGAGTATACACACGAAATACAAATCAACTCATGAAACCTTCATAACCCTAGAACTACCGAAGTGGCTCTAGCCCATGATTGATCTAGGAGCAATCATGGTTATATGGACCAATCTTACTTGAATCTCCAACGGAACCTCTGTCACAACTCCTCCTAGTCTCCTCTTGTGCTTCACAATCTTACACTCTCTAAAACTCTCTTGTATTGTGTTGTTGTCTTGTTGTGTTTTTGTGTGTTTGGTGATGTCTTCCTTGACTGCATGAGCCTCCATTTATACTTGTAATCATGTCTCTAGGGCTTGGAATGGGCTTTTCAAGTGATCCCACGTGTTTTGACCTCGAAAATCCAGATAAGGTAAGTTTCCGCACGACGGTTCGACCTCAGCAAACAGGTCTAACCACTGGCCGCAGGTCAAACCACAGGTCGAACCCATTTACTGGATAATTTCTTCACTTGGTTTGACTTCTTGTACAGGTCGAACCCCTCGAGTCTTGGTCAAACCACAAACGTCGTGGTCGAATCAACTTTCTCGCGAACTGGTTCAACCTGATAGATAGGTCGAACTCCTCGAGTCGTGGTCGAACCCCTCTCCTACACTCTTTCAATGCTGGTTCGACCTGCTAGAGAGGTCAAACCCTCCTCCAACAGGTCGAACCCACCTCTCTCTTAGGCGGTTCGCGTGGTCTCGACTTCGTCTCTTCGATTATTGGCACTTCTACTCCGATTTTGCTATGAAAACCACTTAAATAGCTCCACTAACACCTGATTCATGTTAATTCACAATATATATATAGGTTTTCTACCTATTTCCACCTCAAAACTCTCCAAAACTAGCACAAAACATGATGCCAAACTTGTGAATTTACACACTCATCACCCTGGTTCAGATATGTACTCCCGGTACTTTAGGGTGTCTGATACAATTCTTAGCTTCACACCCATGGAGTTTATGCGTGTTATGGGACTAGAGTTTGAGGACCATGGGGATATTGACCCGAATGATTCATTTCTGCCACCTGCACACAGTTTGTTTGTTACCTTTCATTCGAAGAGGGTCCTGGTTGATGAACTTATGCGAAGATTCAGTGAAAACAAATATAAGGGCCACAATGCGGTGAAAGCGGCCAATATTCTACTACTGTACTACTTTTTGCTAGGCCGGGATATGTCAAAAGTATACATAGAGCCCTGGGTATGGTACTTAGCTGAAAATGATGACCTGTGGAACTCTTTCCTATGGGGTAAGTACACATACCTAACCTTACTACACCATATGGACTCTGTAAAAACTACGGTGCAAGAGTTAGGCAAACAGCAGCGCATCAACTTTTATGGATGCTCATTTGCCCTAGCAGTAAGTGATACTGATTTTATTTCACCAATTTTATTCTTATACTAAATGCATTTAAAAAGATATATGTTGACATGAAATTACTTTGATGTTTGGTCACAGGTTTGGGCCTCTGAGCACATCGCAGGTTTTGCAGCAATGTTGACCGATGGTCAGCCTAAGCCGGATGTCAGACCTCTGTGTCTTCGCTGGACATATACTGCTGCCAAAAAAATTGACGACACTCAGTTTTTTAGACAGGTTTGTCACTTTTATGTTTACACAATTAAGCTTTTGATTATCTAACTTGGATGCATTTGGAGGCCTTTTTTGTCACCTGAGTATATGTGTTTATGTTTTATTATTTTACTTTCAGGACCCAAGAGTGGTTGATTTACCTGCCATCCTCCCTGAGGAGTCCCGCCGATCATACTTGAGGGGAATACATTCTGATTGGAGTTCTGGTTTTCAAGTGACCTTTAGGGTTTTTGGGGATCCAAAGCCAAAAGGGAAGGCTAAGGGTAAGAAACAGGTGCAGTGCTCTAGTTCAGATTCCGAAGATTAAATGCGTGGTCAGGGTGCCATTCCAATTGCTGATACATCATTCTGGGGGCAACAAAGAACAGCAGCACCGAAGGACTTACTACGTGATTTTCATACCGTCGGAGGGGACGACGAAGATGATGACGATGACGAGGTAATGGGTGATCATGATGACAGATCTTACATACCATCTGAGGATTCACCCCCGCGGCCATCTCAGTCTGATCCCCATAATGCTGTAGTACCACACCCGGTAATGGCCATTCCGGAGAGATCATATCCTCATGTGTTTGGAAAACCATACTTCCCTTCAGCTGGATTTCAACCACCAACGTACTCTACTCCTTTTGGTACGAGGTCTGCCTGCTTGGCGATGTGCTGGTGGCTCATTCACACGGACACTACCCACATGCTCAGATGTTGACCAATCGGATGGATCGGGCACAGGCATCACAACATCTTGCCATAATGAAAGGATAGCCGTTCGATGATACCACGGTGCAACAAATGCACTAGTCGCAAGTTTGCAATGGCTGTTACATGCACACATTTAAACCGTTATATTATGAAATAGATAATTCTTTTACTAATGGCAGTATTGAATATGAAAGATTATATTATACGCATAATAGCATGTGAACTTACTCTATCGCCTTCAATGCGTGAATGCATGGGTATTGATGGTACTGGAATCTTCCACACGAACAAGTACACTCCCTTAAATCAATAGTGAAGGTTTTTGAGGTGGAAGTGACCTGGAATGTTGTCGCTGTAAGATTCTCCAGTTTAAGTTTCCATGCCTCAGCGTTCAACGCAGCCAACTCGCTGTGTACTCGTGTGCAAAGAATATCCCGACTGTTCTCTGCACTCGTTCTTCTTTCATAAAACTATCTTTGAATGAGAGCACGTACAACCTCTAACAAACTACAAATGGGTAGTGTCCTGGCCCAGAGGATGGCCTTGTTAAAGGTCTCAGCTGTTGGCAATTGGATCATGTGGTTCAAACGTGATCGTTAGGATAAAAGATAAACAATAAGCAGCGGAAGCAATTAAACCATTTACCGTACTTCTGGGTTGGTGTAGAGGATGAACTGCAGAGAACTACCTCTGATCTTCTACTGTATGTCCCAAGTGTGATCCTGCTGTTGTGTGGGCAACAGTCTGCAGGATCTCTCAATCTGCTTCTCTTCCCTTCTCTCACCAAAAGAGGCGCAGGAATAATCTGAGGGTTCCAGGAAGTTGAGTTCACTTATATATTGGGCTACAGCAGGGACCAGGAGGAGAAATTGGGCTGGGCCTCAATTGAATTTTAATTAACCAAGCTTAGCCCAAAGCTTTTAATTAAATCCAATAATAATAATATAGTCCACTAAAATATTATTATTGCACTACCCGTCCAATCCCAAAATTATGTTCTGGGCTCCTTCTTATTATAAGCCCGAAAGTCTCCCCATGTTTAAGAAAAACAATGTCCATTAATTAATTAAGTTACTGACAACTCAAATTAATTAATATCTCATCCGAGAGTAGTACCGCTCAACCTTATTATCATGCCGGAAATTAATCCACTTGCAAGATTTACATGATAAACCTTATGAGCTCCTCAAGGGGACATCATCAACCTATGTCGGACATGGATTCCTTCTACAATCAACAGCACACCATAGATACAGCACTACTTCCAAACTCACCGAGTTTGTTGATTTAATACTTATAAATCTCACCCATTGATGAATCAAAGAAGTACATACTGCCCTACGTGTCGAGGTTATTGTATAGGGATTAAGAGCACGAACTTCCATAATAACAGAGATCAAGTTCTACTATATAGTCAGTATAAGAAGAACGATCTCAGGCGGTCCCGCTCAATACACATAAGTGCACTAATGTGATTCTATAGCCAAGACAAGCTAATACAAAACCACACTACAACCATACCGATAGAGAGTCCCCGTCTATCTCAGTTGTGAGCATCTGTTTATACTTTATAAGGAAACCGATAATATGATCTTCTGCGTGTTGTCGCACAACATATTATCTACAGTATAAAGTAAATGGACTATTGCATCATGCATATAAAATAAATTATAAGATGCAATCATTTGATCAATGATTCTCATTTCAAAAATTGTTATGACATTGTTCATACTAAAGCTAGACTTTTAGTATACAATCCAACATCAGCGGCGTTCGATGGTGTGAACTCGTAACGACTGACCGGATAGTGAAACCTTTGTTGGATTGTATACTAAAAGTCTAGCTTTTTGTATGAACAATGTTATAACAATTAATTTGAAATGAGAATCATATGATCAAATGATTGCATCTTATAATTTATTTATATGTTCGATGCAATAGTCCATTTACTTTATACTATAGATAATATGTTGTGCGATAACACGCGGAAGATCATATTATCGGTTTCCTTATAAAGTATAAACAGATGCTCACAATCGAGATAGACGGGGACTCTCTATCGGGATGGTTGTAGTGTGGTTTGGTATTAGCTTGTCTTGGCTATAGAATCACATTAGTGCACTTGTGTGTATTGAGCAGGACCGCTTGAGATCGTTCGACTTATACTGACTTATAGGAGAACTTGATCTCAGTTATTATGGAAGTTCGTGCTCTTAATCCCTATACAATAACCTCGACACGTAGGGCAGTATGTATTTCTTTGATTCATCAATGGGTGAGATTTACATGTTATTAAATCAACAAACTCGATGAGTTGGGAAGTAGTGCTGTCTCTATGGTGTGCTGTTGATTGTAGAAGGAATCTGTGTCCGTCATAGGTTGATGATGTCCCCTTGAGAAGCTCATAAGGATTATCATATAAACCCTGCAGGTGGAATTTATTCCGACATGATAATGAGGTTGAGTGGTACTACTCTTGGATGAGATATTAATTAATTGAGTTGTCAGTAACTTAAATTAATTAATGGACATTGTATATCTTAAACATGGGGAGACTAACGGGCTCATAATAAGAAGGAGCCCAAAATGTAATTTTGGGATTGGTACGGTAGTGCAATAATAATATTTTAGTGGAATATATTATTATTATTGGACTTAAGTATAAGCTTTGGGCTAAGCTTGGATACTTAAGCCCAATGGAGGCCCAACCCAATTTCTCCTCCTGGTCCCTGCTGTAGCCCATGTATATAAGTCACCTCAGCTTATCTGGAACTCTAATCTAATCTAATCTAATTGATTATTCACGTGT
This sequence comes from Pogostemon cablin, assembly GCA_023678885.1. Taxonomy (NCBI): domain Eukaryota; kingdom Viridiplantae; phylum Streptophyta; class Magnoliopsida; order Lamiales; family Lamiaceae; genus Pogostemon; species Pogostemon cablin. Next base: position 9,467,829 of record CM042997.1, read on the forward strand.
GATGAGGGTTGAGAGCAGATTGAGGAGGTCTCGTAGATCGTCGCCCACACGACGTCGAGATCGGACTTGGGACATACAGCAGAAGATCAGAAGGTAGTTTGCTGCTGCTGTCTGTGACATTGCGAAATTTGTATAAATTCGTACAGTACTCAGAATTTGATGATCAATATACTGTGCCCGTGTTGGCTCTTCTGATGTCGCCACACGGCCCTGTAAGCCCTGGCCGTTTTCTGACATCAAAAATGCCTACACGGCCACCCTGTGGTCTGATGCTGCAGCACACGATGATCATCAAAATCATGATCATGATCATCTTGACGGAAAGCCATCGAAAAGAGGATCGTCTGAACACAAAGATCACTCAATTCCGATATCAGACGAGGAAGTTATGGCCATTCTCGTGGGACTGCACAGGCTGCATGCGAGAATTAATCTTCATCAACATACCCTGGTGAACGGTAATCGTTTCTATGATTTATTGCTACCGATGTGTTAGAAATGCATGGTATGCTAATGGTTCACGTTAACCAAATGATCAAATGCCAACAATTGGTATCAGAGCTTCGGTTTCGTGGTGAAGTGTGACACGTTAGACTAGGGTTTATGTGGTTAATTTTTCGAAATTAGGATCGCATGTTTAGGGTTTTGGTTTTACTGCGCAAACCATGAATATCCCTATGTGAAACATACCCTATATCATATCTGTTCGTTGATGGTTGTGTGTGAGAGGATTCGACGAAAACTGTTCGTCAATTTCACATGGAAGGAAGAAATTGAGAGAAAATCCAGCGCAGTGATATTGCCGAGGCAATAACCAGAGTTTCAACCGTCAGATCAGGCTGAATTTTGGTCAGCACGTTCAGATTTTGTGGATATACATTAGGAACGGTGAAGATCATATTTGGAGCTTGCATTGTCGGGAATACGCCGAAAACAGAAGCAGTTTTTTGGGCGATTCTGTTCTGCGCAGTCGAGGGAAAAGAGCTGTTACTCACAATCTAACTGTTGGATCGACCTGTAATTTGGACAACATGTTCAAAACCCACAAACGTAGATTCTGGACGGTAGAGATTGGATTCCCTGGTATCTAAAGTTGCAAACCCTGAACGACAGTTGGTGTAGTTTGATGTTGCGCGTTGGGCTGAACTTGGTTCCGTGCAAGTAGGCCCTTGGACGAGCGGATTTGCATCTGGTTCGATCGATGCTACACTAGGTTCGAGCGGATTTGCATCAGGTTCGATTGGACTGCATCAGGTTCAATCGATGCTGCACCAGGTTCGAGCAGATTTGCATCAGGTTCGATTGGTCTGCATCAGGTTCGATCGATGCTGCACCAGGTTCGAACGGATTTGCATCAGGTTCGATTGGTCTGCATCAAGTTCGAGCGGATTTGCATCAAGTTCGATTGGTCTGCATCAGGTTCGATCGATGCTGCACCAGGTTCGAGCGGATTCACATCAGGTTCGATTGGTCTGCATCAGGTTTGATCGACTCTGCACCAGGTTCGAGCGGGTTTGCATCAAGTTCGACTGGTCTGCATCAGGTTCCACGTGAGTCTTCACAATATGATCGGGCAGGATGCCAGAGTGGTGGAGAAAGCTGCGGGGAGGTCGATCCCCATCGCAGTTGTCCGCATTCGTGATTGGTGGCGAACAATCGAATTCGCTGTTATATAACTGTTATAATTGATTTATTAATTGATTATTGTTATATATGTATGCATGATTCTCTATGATTTATTGCCTTAAATAGAAGCATGCTAGATTGCGTATTATATTTGGTATATTATATGCATGTATGTTGGAGTGTTGATCAAGTCAACTTATTTTTGGCAATTTATTTCCTTATATATAACTGCTATAATTGTTTTATTGGTCAATTATTGTTATATATTTGGAAGTATGAGCATGCTAGGTTGCGTATTTTATTTTTAAATATTATATGCATGTAAAAACCCTCGGTGTTGAATAACTAAGTGGGAGAGGGGATTGGTAAAAAATCCCGCGGCCTCCATTATTGGTTTGTTAGCAATGTGAATAAACTTGCGCGTCGGCATTAGAGCCTTCCTCCCCATCGGATGAGTTTATTCATGGATTGCTGGGACAGACTTCTTTAAATAATTATGTTTGTAATGTGATGCATATGAACTTGCGCGTTGGCATAGACCTTCCTCCCTATCGGATGAGTTCATGTGCGGATCACTGTACAGACTTATAATTGATGACTGTAGGAAGTTATCCGAGCGCGTGTGTACTTCTCCATCTGTAAGGCACATAAGCTTGGGCCGCGGACTTGGAGTCAAATAATGGTGTACACTTAGGTGTAAATAATAAGTATCCTCCCCATCGGAGTCACTGCTTTTATTTGCATGGCTAAAGAGGAACCGACTATTAATTATTTTGTCATAAAGTTAGGTTGACAAATGAAATTAATGGGTAAAACCTTCTCTTGTAAATGTTCGGGTTTGTAAACGTCCACACTATCGTGGCTTGCAAACTCACGGTGCTTGAGATGTCGGTGAATTTATATTTTATATTGTTTTGAGGGAATCTATATAAAAGGATAAAATTCGAAGTTTTGATCGGTAAATTAATTTATGATTCTCTGATTTTCAAATGGTTTTATCTTACATATTATTAACTAAAAGAAATTATATTTACTTGTCCAAATTAGATGATTAGAAAAGAATCTTGGTTTTGAATTTTACTGCTTAAGAAAATACATGTGTGTTCTCACAAGGGACGTCTCATGATGCCTATTAAAGTCTCTAGTGAAGAGATGAGAGGTTCATAGAAATATGATGGTCTCATGTAACTCTTCGGATACTTGAGTAAGTTAAAAGGCAGAAGATCATGATTTAATTTGATGAATGAATTGGGAAAGCATGGAGTATAAATTGAAGGGAAACCTAGATCAATTTAATTCTTCGTGAATTGCCTAGATGTTTTTGAGTAAGTTCCACCTGAATTACAATAGGATGTATATGGTGGAAAACTTCTGGCAAAACATGTGGCAAAGGAAAGCCATTTTCATCATAATGTGAACAAGTTTTATATCTTATTCACTAGTTGTTTAAAACATGATTAGTGATGGCATTTACTGACACGAAGTGTGTAGATACTGGAATCACTAAATGTTTATTACTAAGTGAGGATAAGATTGTTATGACATGGGTAAAACTACAAGAGTAGTGGCTATTGCAGTGGGAGTTGTCTATTTATCTAATGATATGAGTAGACATTTGATTATGAGAAATTATTTTATGTACGTTTTCATAGAAAGAATTTGATTTCGGTTTCTATGCATTAATAGATGGATACTCCATTTTATTTAAATGACATGGTCATTATAATGAAGGATAGAGTTGTAATCTGTTATTGTACGTTGGTGAACAATTTGTATACTCTTAAATCATGTATATTCCACAGATGCAACAAATAGTAATTAATAATGAATCTTCTAATCTTAGTAAGAGAAAGATACCTTCGCATATGAACTAAACATATATTTGGCATCTAAGACTAGATCATTTTACTTGAGTAGGATTCAAAAGTTGATAGCCGACAGACCCTTAGGTTTATCTGAAGTGAAAACTATCTAACTTTCGAGTCTTGCTTGGGAGTAAAAATGACTAATTGCTTTTTCAAGGCAAAGGGGTGCAGAACCAAAGATATATATGTTGGAATTAGTTCATTATGATTTATGTGGTCCTAAGATTGTCCGGATGAGAGGTGGATATGAATATTCGTCAATCGATGATTATTCTAGATACCGATATATTTATTTGATGCACTGCATGTCTAAGTTCTTTGATTAATTCAAGAATTGCAAGGCTGGTACAGTGAAGCGTCATGGAAAATATATCAAGTAATGACGATTTAATCGTCATTACGAGTACCTCTTAGGATAGTTAGGAGCTATTAATCAAAGGTTGAGATAAATTTCAAGTGGTCTACACCGGGCATGCCCCAGCTGAATGGTGTGGTGGATAGAAGGAATAAGACTCTTATGGTAATGATTATATAGATGATGAATTATTTGGAATTACTTAATTCATTTTATGGATAAGCCCTAGAAATAGTAATTCATTTGAATGTTTGTCTGTTTGTGGGATATGCTATAAAAATGAAGGTGATTTATTTAGTCTAAAAGATCGAAGGGTGATTGTTAACACAAACACTAGATTTTTGGAAAGATACTATGTATTAAATCATAAACCCATGTATAAATTGTTCTAAAGGAAGTGAGAGGGAAAAACACAAAGTGTAAGTACCAAGTGTACAAGAGGATATACCACAAGGTAAACTGCAACGCGTGTCACGTCTGATACACAATTGCATGTAGTGCCTTGTCGTAGTGGGAGGGTTCTGCGACAACTTGTAAGATGCATGTTTTGGGAAAGTCGTGAGACTTGGTCCCTCACAAACATGAAATGGACCCACGGATACGACGAAGCACTACAAGTTAGAAATGCCAAATCCTAGCAAAGTGCAATGAATATTAAAATATAATCGATGGATTTTAAATTAGGTCTGGATGCTTGTTGAACCGCTAAATGGCGTAAAAGCCATTGAAAGCGGGCATGCAAGAATAAAAGAGGATCATAGAATAAGGTGAAAACCTTGGAAGCAAGCTTGTTGCAAAAAGGTATACTCAGAAAGAAAGAGTTCGATTATGAGAAAACCTGTTCGCCGGTAGTTATGCCTAAGTTGATCTAGACTCTTTTATTTGTTGCTACTCATATGAAATATGAGGGATAGCAAATAGATGTCGAGACAGCTTTCCTGATTGGAAGTCTTAAGGGAAACATCTATGTGAAGCAACCAGAGTGATTCATTGCAAAAAGCTAAGAGCATTGTGATAATAAGCTTAAAAGTGTCCATTCATGGACTAAAGCAAGCTTCAAGATCATGAAACATCCATTTTGATGAGGTAATCCAGTGACATGGATCTAATCAATGATCGGATGGGTCTTGTGTATTGAAAAGAGTGATGGAAACGTGATGGTATTTCTTGTACTATACGTAGATAGTATCTTGCTCATTGGAGACAATGAAAGAGTATTGTCGTGCGTATGGGTATGATTGATAAAGCGGTATGAGATGAAGGACTTAAGAAGAGCAAAAATATCCTTTTGATCACGGTAATACGGATCACAAGAAAGGATGTTTATGCTTATCTCAAGTTTCATATAATGATACGATCCTTACTCGTTTAACATGTGAATTTATCTAAGTGAATGTGTCTTGTGACACAAAAGTAGATAAAGAAGATGAAAGCGGTTCCTTATGCTTCGGCAAATGAGGAAGCTTAATCTAAGGAATGCTACGCACGAGATTGGATATCTGTTTTGCCGATGGCATGAACAGTGGGCATCAAGGTAACCCAAAATAAGAATATTGAACTGTGGTAAGACATATACTTATGTACCTGAAAAGGACTAGAAACTATATGTGGGCTTACCGAACAGATTCACTGATTCTTATGGGTTACATAGATTCAGATTTTTCAAATCAGATAGGGACGACAGTAAATCCACCTCAAAGGTTATGCGTTTAATTTTAGGAAGTTGAGTCATAATGTGGAGGAGTGTTATATAGAAATATATTTCAGACTCCGGACTCCATCATGGAAAGATGATAAATTGGAGCCTATGAGGCAGCCAAAGTATCTGTATGACTCTAAAAACTTCAAGATGGACTTCGAAGTGTTTCTAAGTTTGCCCAAGGATATCACAATTTATATTGATGATATTGGTGCAGTTGCAAACTTGAAGGAATCACGAGCCCATAAGGAAATTAAACACATGGAGCGCGAGTACCACCTGTTACGAAAAATCGTATGATGAGGGGAAGGTTGTTGTCACCTAGATTGCATCGGATGATAACCTAGTAAATCCATTTACAAGGACCTTAAGGCGAGAGCTTTTGATGGTCGTGTAGTGGGAGTGGAAATCAGATGTATGGCAGAAGACATGATAGCATAGTCTTTTAGTATAAGTGGGAGATTGTTGGATTGTATACTAAAAGTCTAGCTTTTTGTATGAACAATGTTATAACAATTAATTTGAAATGAGAATCATATGATCAAATGATTGCATCTTATAATTTATTTATATGTTCGATGCAATAGTCCACTTACTTTATACTATAGATAATATGTTGTGCGACAACACGCGGAAGATCATATTATCGGTTTCCTTATAAAGTATAAACAGATGCTCACAATCGAGATAGACGGGGACTCTCTATCGGGATGGTTGTAGTGTGGTTTGGTATTAGCTTGTCTTGGCTATAGAATCACATTAGTGCACTTGTGTGTATTGAGCAGGACCGCTTGAGATCGTTCGACTTATACTGACTTATAGGAGAACTTGATCTCAGTTATTATGGAAGTTCGTGCTCTTAATCCCTATACAATAACCTCGACACGTAGGGCAGTATGTATTTCTTTGATTCATCAATGGGTGAGATTTACATGTTATTAAATCAACAAACTCGATGAGTTGGGAAGTAGTGCTGTCTCTATGGTGTGCTGTTGATTGTAGAAGGAATCTGTGTCCGTCATAGGTTGATGATGTCCCCTTGAGGAGCTCATAAGGATTATCATGTAAACCCTGCAGGTGGAATTTATTCCGACATGATAATGAGGTTGAGTGGTACTACTCTTGGATGAGATATTAATTAATTGAGTTGTCATTAACTTAAATTAATTAATGGACATTGTATATCTTAAACATGGGGAGACTAACGGGCTCATAATAAGAAGGAGCCCAAAATATAATTTTGGGATTGGTACGGTAGTGCAATAATAATATTTTAGTGGAATATATTATTATTATTGGACTTAAGTATAAGCTTTGGGCTAAGCTTGGATACTTAAGCCCAATGGAGGCCCAACCCAATTTCTCCTCCTGGTCCCTGCTGTAGCCCATGTATATAAGTCACCTCAACTTATCTGGAACTCTAATCTAATCTAATATAATTGATTATTCACGTGTGATGAGGGTTGAGAGCAGATTGAGGAGGTCTCGTAGATCGTCGCCCACACGACGTCGAGATCGGACTTGGGACATACAGCAGAAGATCAGAAGGTAGTTTGCTGCTGCTGTCCGCGACCTTTCGAAATTTGTATAAATTCATACATTGCTCAGAATTTGATGATCAATATACTGACGGAAAGCCGTCGAAGAGAGGATCGTCTGAACACAAAGATCACTCAATTCCGATATCAGACGAGGAAGTTATGGCCATTCTCGTGGAACTGCACAGGCTGCCTGCGAGAATTAATCTTTATCAACATACCCTGGTGAACGATAATCGTTTCTATGATTTATTGCTTCCGCTGTGTTAGAAACGCATGGTATGCTAACGGTTCACGTTAACCAAATGATGGAACGCCAACAACCTTGACCATTTACTGTAACCCACCCCTCCAGCAAAGCCATCAATCGAGCATTATTATGGTTGCGCAGCTTCCCTTCCCATCTGTGCAGCATGGTAATGTGATAAATCAAATAAAAACTGCATACTAATACTAAAAAGTGACCATACCTCTTAAATTCATGGTTCGTGTATGCCTCCAAGGCCATATTGAATTGAAACAACACATCCTTTCCGAAACCTTTGAGCCGTTTCTTTAGATGATACGAATATAAACCATGGTTTGCCTCAGGGTACATAGTATGTATAGCGTGTGATATACTTTTATGCGCGTCTGAGACAATAACTAGGCCATGCGGAGCTCCGTACGATTCTTTCAACCTTTGAAGAAACCAGCACCATGACTCATTATTTTCAGTGTCACCTACACCAACGGCCAGGGAAAAAATATTGTGGTTGCCATCCTGAGTGACTGCAACGAACACGATCCCACGGTACTTGGCTCTTATGTGTGTACTATCAATGACAATCATGGGACGGCCGGCTCTGGCAAAACCTCGTATCGAAGCACTAAGTGCGTAGTAGACATACCTGCATCGAAGTACTTAGTACACCTATATACCTCATAATATAGAAGGGTTGTGTATTGACTTACTTGAAAGAGTTGTCATCTGCAGTTGCCAGTGCTGTATGCGTGCCTGGATTTTCCAACTTTAGGTGATGCAAGTACGAAGGTAGGGAACTGAAGGAAGAACTATGGTCTCCGTAAGTGTGTCCCACAGCAATATGTTTTGACTTGAGGGCCAAATTATAGGAGATGTCGAAACCAAATTCTTTACGTATCTCATCTGCCATTCCAGCAGAACACAATGCCGTGGTTTTATTGAACTGTTGAGCTGCATAGTATCTGCCAATAGTTTTTGAACCAACTTGCCTTGGCGCATTAGTGTCTGGGTTCAAACGACATACATGTGGAGGTCCGAACTTGATTACCCTCCATACTCCACCTAGGCCACTAGAATGCATCTCAAACATACAACCCTGCTCCACTAGGTACTTGCAGGCGACGTTGAGCCTGTAGGTGTCAGATTTCTTGACCCGTGTCTCAACTTGATTCCGCAAGTTGTACATACCCAACGCATACTGGCAATCACCTTTATTATCGAAGACACTTTTTCATGAATCTCCACTGATGTATCAATATTGTTGTCTTCAATTTCATTGTCCACATTACACTGTTCCAAGAAACCTGCAACGATGGATTAGTTATTATTCAATTGGTATTAGAATACAATAAGGTGCAGTAAATTATCGGGTACTATATTCAACACATACCTGGAATGCTCCATGGATGGCTGCAAGACCTATCTGTGTCTTGACTAGGACGTACCGGTGTGGGCATCTGCATATGTGTGGTAACGGGTTCCAGGAAACTCATTCCTCCTTTGGCTCTGATGTAGGAACAGAACCTCTCGAACAGAGCAGTTTCAGGATCCTCATCTTCAGCATTGAGTTGATCAGCATCGCGCTCCTCATCTTGCGAAGCATCAGCACCCTCAAAATCCTCACGATGTGGACCCTCAAATGAATCATACCCATGGCCTTGCGATCCATCGGACCCATAGTCTTGAGAACCAGCAAAACCATCAAACCCAGCAGAGGAGCATATCTCATCTCCATTCTCCACCTCTTCTTCATCCTGCTGTTCGCTAGCATACTCAATGTTTAAATCAATATTTATCGTACGACTCGACACGCCCACACCTATACTCGTGCTCGGTCTGGCCAAATCTACGGGATAATGAATATTGACAGATGGAATTTGTGACCGAAGCAAGTCGGTCCAATAACTGCTCCCCACTGGCGCAGTACTAGTGCAACCATTATCAACTGATTGCTGTGGTATGGCCTTAACTGTGACAAACAACATCGGCTCATCAACCTGCTGATACAACCCCCTTATATCCATATCATCCTTCACCTTATGTTTTGTTATACAACCATCGATGTCCACAAGTATGTGTATAACATATTTGAAATGATTCAAATCGGCGCAAACTAAACTGTGCACATGCCCAAGAATAAAATCCAACGTCAGCTGATCTGAATTTAAAACTAAGCTCGTCTGTTGGCCACGTACATACTCTAAACCTTGCCACTAGCCGCCCCACCATATATAAAAATTTCTCATTTCAAATCCAACGCCTAAACCTTTCAACAAAACGATAATTAATTGTTATATTGATATAGAATTCATTAAAAATGATATGCCAATTTAGTAGGTACACACAAATTAAGCATTAAATTATCAAGCACACATGAAAGTTAAACATTAAGTCGTACGTACGCGGACAAGCTCAATTAAGGTCCTAAATCGACGAACAGGTCTATTATAATCGGAGAATATCATATAATATGCTTAAAAATGGCCAAACATGCTCAATAATGCATTAAAAATCGGTGGACATGTTCAAAAACAGTAAAATTTCGGCGGATATGCTCAATTAGGGTCAAATAATCAGTTCACATGTCCAATTACGGTGGAAAAATCGGCGGACATAAACTATTAAGCCTAAATAATCGGCGGGCATGCTCAATTAGGGTGAAAATATCGGCGGACATGCTCACTTAGGAAGGAAAAATCGGCGGACAAGACCATTACGGGTGAAAAATCGGCTGACATGATAAATTAGGGTGAGAAAATCGGCGGACATGCTCACTTAGGAAGGAAAATCGGTGGACAAGACCATCTCGGGTGAAAAATTCGGCGGACATGATAAATTAGGGTGAGAAAATAGGCGGACATGCTCATATAGGGTCAAATAGTCGGCGGACAGGGTCATATATGGTACAGATTCGGCGGACATGCGCAAATATGGTGAAAACATCGGCGGACAGGCTCAATATTCGGCGGACAGGCTCAATTTTCGGCGGACAGGATCTACTGGGCAACTACTTTTGGCGGACACGCTAAATTGGGCTGCTATTTTAGGCGAACAAGCTGAAATACTGTCAAATAATAGGCGGATATGGATGATAAGTCTCAAATAATGGGTGGACAAGCACAATTAACCATGCATATTAGCGGAAAAGTCTACGATGGGTGTATGTAGTGGTATTCATGCATATTACATACATACTTCACCATTTTTTTTGGCGGACATGGATATATATAACCATTTTACTCAGCGGACATGCGTTTTTGAAACCCTAAAGCCCTAAAAACCCTAAAACATTAAAAGAAAGCAATAAATAAAATATAATGCAAACAGCGTCGTATCTTACCTTTGGCTCTAACAATGGATCCGTCGACAAAAACGGTGGGTAAATACGGGAGCCGATCACCTTTTTATGCTCCAATAATTTGTGGATACAGAGGAATGAAGTTTGAATCCACTGTGCCCAATTTTTATGTTTGTTGGTGGTGAAGTTATTTGGTTGGTAGGATAGTTGAGAGTTTAATGTGACAAAAATTTAGATAAATGAACTAATTGTGAAAACAGGGCCTTAATTTCACCCCATTTAATGAAGTGTGTTTCAGTGGAGTGGTAGGTAGTTGCATGTGTTTAATCACCTAATTACTGCATGTGTTAATTAATAAAAAGCCTATTATAATCTAACAATTTAAGGAATTTAAAAATTAAATTTCGTGCATTTTAAATTTTGGCTTTTTCACTTCATTCAGCTTGTCTGCCGAATTAGGGGTTATATTTTAGTAGATTTATTTATTTCTTCTTTAATTAATGTGTCACCCCTAAATAATCAACATATTCCCTAACACATCTATTTTGCATGCAACTGTACTTGTTAACTCATTCCCAATACAAAAAGGTGGACCATCCTTGAGGGTATTCATGGCATTGCATGTATTTTTAGGGCAATTTAGATGTATTAGAAAAGGTAGGGTAAAAAAGATGTTCACTTCCCCATATAGGGCAAATTATGGTATTTCCCTATTAATAAATACATATGTTAATAAGTTAAGCAAATAAATTATAATACTTTTAGTTTTTCTTTATTAAAAATTAATGATTCAACTTAATATAAAAATATAATACATATATTAAGAAATAAATATTATATTATTATTAAAAAAACTAATACAAATTAAGTGTACGGAATTTAATTTCTTACGAGATATCAACTCATTAAAAATAGTTGTAGCTAGGGATTTACGCAAACCAAAGTCCGAGTATCTATTCAATAAAGTATTCGTTCGAGTTCGTTCGTTAAACATAACGAACCAAACCAAACTTAAAACTTGAGCTCAAATAATTTATCAAATTAAACTTAAATCTAAGAGTATTCGACTCGAAAACTAGCAAATATATTCGTTAATGGACTCATTAATGACTTACGAACATGTTCGTAAAATTAATATTATACATTATTGTTTATTTATTAGTATTTAATAATTAGATACGTGTTTGTGAATATATTCGCTAATTTTAACAAACAGTTTTAGTTGAAGCTTGAATTCAATATATTTTTTTATCGAGATTTCACCTCAACTTGATTTGATTACATCCTATGTTCTAGTTGCGGGCATAGAGAACTCAACTCACATATCTCCCCTCACTAGTTATTTTACCAAAATACCCTTCAATTATAAACCCAACCCCAAGCTTAGTAAATGCAAGTCAAAATTCCAATTTCCAATAGAAGGATGAGGCAACCAAAGAGAATAGTTGCCATTTGCCCATTTCTTTAAAAAAATCAGCCACTTACCTTTACCTAACCCGGTGGATTGACCCGGATCCGTCTTATTACAGATTGCGTATTTCTACTGATCATTAATGCCAGTCAATCAACGTGTATGATTTATCCTAATTTCTAAAAGGATGTGAATTTTTACTTGTTTGTACGGAAATGAAAATTAAGAATTATTTTTTTTAATATTAGTGTAAGAAGAAAATAGATAAATTGATAATTTTGAGAGAAAAAGTAAATACTAAAATTGTTAAGAAAGATGAATAAAGTGTAAAAAATAAATAAAATTATTGAAATTGATGAATAAAGAATAAAAATTAAGTAGAATGTAGAGTGTATTTTTACTATTTATAAAATAAGTAAAAATACATGAGAAGACTCAAAATAAAAAGTAGATAAAAAATAGATAAAAATACGTGGTAACGACAATAATTTATTCCCACAGTATTTATAGGGGTACCCATACGAATTTATTCCCACAGTATTGAGAGCATGCATTTACCAAAATGCACTATAGTTGTATGAAATGATCAGAACCCTCCAAATTCTAATCTAACATTTGGCCACCAAAATCCCAATAGAAGAATGAGGCAAGCAAAGGGCATGGAATTTTTCCAAAGGGTTGTTGCCCCCTTTAGTTTGCCCATGATTTCTTAAATGAATCTATGAATCAACAATCCTTTTTGAAAACCATGGATTAATTAATTATCAATACTCATGAATTTCTACCTACTTACTTCAATTACTACACATCCTTTTCAGTCCTGCTAATTAATCAAATTCTCATTTCACATTGTGAGGGCTGTGACGGGGCGAACCCGATTGGTTGGGTTATGCAGCCTCACTTGTTTCTCCATTTTTTTCATTTATTATTTTTTATATATTTTTTAAAAATTCCTAAAGAAAGAGTACTAATTAATCACACGTCAACGTTTTAAGATCCTTTGGTTTTATGAATTATCACATTTTTTTAATCAAATCTTTTATTTCAGTTATTTTGATTATTAGATCTGTGTTTGGCATGTTGAATTGATGCAGTGATTCATCCATTCCTTTTGTTTTTTTTTTAAATTCATTCATTTATTCTTTAAATTTATTTCACTGCAAAAATATGAGTGGAGAGGAGTTCGGAAGCGAGTGGAAAAGATTTCAATGTAGCATTGGAATTGACGATTGATCTTTTCTGCTGTGTTTTCCAATTCATATTAATTAGATTCCTTTAAAGGAAAAAAAAAAGAGGTAATAGTTACATTAATCAATAAAATGATCCAAGTGACTTAGATTTAAACGAATTATGAACAACAAAATCTTGACTCAAATAATGGATATGTCAACGGATGTATGCTATGTCAACAATTTTACATAGGTAGTTCATTTAATGGAAATCATGAATCTAGGTCAGCTTTATTTTAGAGGTGGTTCTTTGATGGATGAAATCCCACTAAATAATGAATCTATGTGTCATCCACTCACCATTTAAATATTGAAATTCAAGTGATGTTTTAATAAAATTCCTCAAAAATACATTTGATCAAGAATTAAATTTGATTCTAACCTTCACTACTATATGTATATTTCTATTGAAGTGTATAGGTTTCATAAAAAGAGTGTAACTGGTACCAACCCGTTGTTGGTACCCACCTCTTTCTAATTAATGTAATTAATTAATATGTGTCCTCCAACAATTAATATTATTTTTAATTTTTTAAAAAATTTATTATATTTAAAAGACTATTATATCTTAAAACTATAAACCCTAAAAGTAAAATATATCATAAACTACAAGGATAAAATTACAATTATATCCTAAACCTTCTAAAAAATAAAATATACCCTAAACCACAAGGGTGAAATTACAATTATACCCTAAACTTTAAACTCTTGGGGTAAAGTATATTAAACCATAAAGGTGAAATTACAATTATACCCTAAACCCTAAATCTAGGGGTGAAATATATCCTAAACAATAAGGGTGAAATTACAATTACCCTAAACCCTAAACTTTAAAAATTAAATATACCCTAAACTATAAAGGTAAAATTATAATTATATCCCTAAAATTAAATAAATAAATAACAAAAAAAAAACAAATAGCAAACCGTACAAAAAGAAAAAGAAAATGAAATTAGATGAAACAGTAAAACACACATTGAATTTGAAAGAAGGAGGTTCCACCAATTCAATTTGGTGAACCTTTCCCACCATAGTCATTGCCTTATAAAAATATTACCATTTCTAGAGACGATTATCCTACTCTTCTGTCGTAAAAATTACAGTTATTAATTAGGATGTATCACCAAAAAGAGTATATCTTTCGATGGATAAAATCACAAAAAAACAATTAAAATATTCACACTTGTACACTTATTGAATAAATATTTAAATATTATATCTTTTAATTTAGTACACATTAATGTTAATGTCCATCCAAATAGCAACGTAAATAATCCTTCTGTCTTATGAAAAGAATTACTCCCTCCGTCCCATAACTATATACTCCCTCCGTCCCATTTCAGATGGCACACTTTCCATTTTGGGTTGTCCCACAAAAGTTTGCACCTTCCAAAAAAAGCAAAAAGTCAAACACAATCACCCTTCCCCATTCACTTTATTTACAAAAAAACCACCCATACCTAACTCACCTAACATACTTTATCATTTATTTATTACCCAAAAAATACCATAATACCCCTAAAAGTTATCACTTTCTTAATCTCCGTGCCGGAAAGAGGGTGCAGTCTTTTCCGGGACGGAGGGAGTATACACTTTTCATTTTGGTCTGTTTTAAAACAAGGTATACATTTCCCTGTTGATAGGACTCACACAAAACAATTATTATATCTCCATGATGCCCACATACTACACTAATACAACTACACACTACACAATAAAATATTATTACTCTCACTTTACTATACATTAAAATATTATACTTTTTAATTTCTGTTACGTATATCTTGTTGTGGGAGTACATTTTATTATTTGCACGAAAATAATAATTTAATACTCCTTCCATCCGCTGATTAGATGGGTCCCTTCTTGACGCCCTCCTCGGGATTTTATCCTAAGAGTTTTAGGTGATCTTGACTATCATGTACGACATATAGGAAGTCTAAGCATTTTACTTTTAGCTAGAGAGGGATTTTCGGGAGAGATTCCGAACCGAGTATGCTTAATAGGAATGTGTTTGTTTTTTACACGTGAATTAAGGAAGAGTATTAGACGGATAGGATATATAATGAGTATGTATATTAATATTTTGCCAATACGTCATGAAAATATATTAACGGTGGAGTTTTCATGAAAATGTACTCAAAATGAATAAATGTAACTGAAAGGAAAATGTTGATAAAAATAACTTAGACGGGCGGGGATATAACTTTGAACCAAACCGTATCTATATCCAGACATAGAACATATCCATTGTTATTGTGAATTGCCTTATAAAAATATTACCATTTCTAGAGACAGTTTCCTACTCTTCTGTCGCAAAAAGTTACAGTTATTAATTAGGATGTATCACCAAAAAGAGTATATCTTTCGATGAATAAAATCACACAAAACAATTAAAATATTCATGCACTTGTACACTTATTGAATACATATTTAAATATTATATCTTTTAATTTAGTACACAAATGTCCATCCAAATAGCAAAGTAAATAATCCTTCTGTCTTATGAAAAGAATTACTCCCTCCGTCCCATAACTATATATACACTTTTTCATTTTGGTCTGTTTTAAAACAAGGTATACATTTTCCTATTGATAGGACCCACACAAAACAATTATTATATCTCTATGATGCCCACATACTACACTAATGCAACTACACACTACACAATAAAATATTATTACTCTCACTTTACTATACATTAAAATATTATACTTTTTAATCTCTATTACGTATATCTTGTTGTGGGAGTACATTTTATTGTTTGAACGAAAATAATAATTTAATACTCCTTCCATCCGCTGATTAGATGGGTCCCTTCTTGACGCCCTCCTCGGGATTTTATCCTAAGAGTTTGTGATCTTAACTATCATATACGACATATAGGAAGTTTAAGCATTTTACTTTTAGCTAGAGAGGGATTTTCGGGAGAGATTCCAAACCGAGTATGCTTAATAGGAACGTGTTTGTTTTTTACAACGTGAATTAAGGAGGAATATTAGACGGATAGGATATATAATGCGTATGTATATTAATGTTTTGCCAATACAGTCATGAAAATATATTAACGGCATGGAGTTTTCTTGAAAATGTACTCAAAATAAATAAATGTAACTGAAAGGAAAATGTACTCAAAATTGATAAAAATAACTTAGACGGGCGGGGATATAACTTTGAACCAAACCGTATCTATATCCAGACATAGAACATATCCATTGTTATTGTGAATTTATTTATTTGCATGGTTTGTACATTATAGTTTTTCTTTGAATGGGCTGTTTTATTGATATGGAGTATTTATTTATATAAATAATAATAATAAAAAATTTTATATATTAAATTTATGAAAAACAATTATCTAATTTTCACATTAAAATTTTTTATTTAAATGTAAAATTTTCTTTATTTATCAATATTATAATCAATATATCCATGTTACATTTGTGATTCCATTTTTTTTAATAGGGTGTATTATTTTAGTGATGACAAGTGTGGTTTTGATTCTTTTAACTATCATGCATTGTCAATATTCGATTTATAATTTCCCTTTTCTGAATCCTATTATTATTTAAAGATGAGAATTCTTTTAATTTTTATTTTTATGTATGATAACTATTATTTTTTAAAAAAGTAATATTTTTTTTTATAAATTACTCTCTTGTGAGACGAGTCGACCTATCATTAAATTATGCTTATTGTATAGATAAAGTATGCTTATTTGTAGTTAAAGTATGTCAATAATAAATCATATTATAATACGTTAAATCATACTTTAATGCATAATTCAACATACTTTAGAAAACATACTTTAACAACTATTAAACATACTTTATCTAAATAATAGACATACTTTAATACGTATCATAGAGCGCCTCATATATATAATGTCTCACAAGAGACTCTGTCGAGACTCTGTCTTTTTTTATTATATCATTACAAATTTTGTTATATAGAATACAAAATAGTTTGTCATGCTAACGATAAGTTTAATAATAATATTTTAGAATTCAAGTTTATATTAAATTAATTTTATACGTAATTCTCATTTATAGATTTAACTGATTTTATTAGAATTATAAAATTAAAAGAACGAGCGAGCATGTGACTATCATAATTTTACATGTATTAACAACAGGTTCTAGACTAAACCAGTTAATCTATCACTAAATCTTAAGAGAGAAAGAAGACCTCCAGGGTCATCGACGAGGACTTTGACAATGTCCTCCTCAAATCCGAGAATCGCTACCTCGAGCTCCGATTCCACAGGACCAACAAGGACGCCATGCTCGACTCCTAAACAAATCAAACAATTAAAGGCATTTACATCATTTTCAACCATTATTTACCAAATGGCAAAGGAGAGTCTGCCATCGTTTAAACACTTGAATGAATCCGTGACTATTTCTATTTACCAAAGCTTAAATCAATTAAATCTTCATTACATTCCACTAAATATGATTAAACGTAAATGCATTTTCTATTTATCAATTCTATATGCAGTTCCCTAAACATTTGCTCCACAATACATAACATATTCTGAGTTCCACAGAAGTCCTCTAGTTTCAGAGTGTAACATCATCAATCTCACACTACTTTTAATTAGAAAGTTGTATAAGTCAATAATGAACTTAAATCCATAAAGAAACTAAATCTACCCAAGTTAAACCTAAATACATAATAGCTGTGAAGCAAACCATCAAATATTAACTCAAGTCTCTTCATCTCCACGAACACACATATTTAATACAACTTATCGCCCAAAAATCATAATAAACTGAATTAGAAAATTTTACAATCAATCAAGGAATTAATGAACTCTGGCCAAAGGCCTTAATCAGTCCAACATTTTCAGAGTAAAATCCAGCATAATTAACATAGAACATAAAATGGTTTTTTCATGAAGGGACTCACCGATTTACCAGAAAATGGAATTCGAGCACCCAAGCTAAAAAAGAAATAAAAATCGATATCTCCAGTGAAAAGGCGGTGAAGGAAGGTTGGTGAGGGAGAAAGAAGGAAAGCGACGGTTGGAGTCCCAGCAGCGATCGTCGGAGGGGTATTATTTCCCATCTCACTGCCCTAACTCTCTCTCCGATGCCTAATTATGCATACAACTCGTAGCGCAGTTCCGATCCCGTCAGAGGAGTATTTGAGGAAGCTTTCGGCGGTGGAGATGGGGCTGGAGGCGGCGGAGCAGTGGCCGATATTCAAGGGTAAGGAGGGAGAGCGTGGGGATAATTTTGTCCATCTATTGTTAAATTGTGTACCTGATAGAATTTTTTGTTTTGCAATGTATCTCACAACAAATAAGTTTGAAAGTGTGTATCTGAGAGTAATAAATCCTTTTTTTTCATTCAAAAGAATACTAATTTATTTTTAAAAATGTTTTTTAATATATTAAATGAATGTGTAAATTTAATTCGTATGAATGTTTACATTCTTTTTCTCTTATGAAACTCAATCCAATCCTACACAAGAGTTTGTAAATAAAAGTTATTATGATAAATTAAATATTTGAAGTAAAAAAATATTTACCTTGAACAATTCAATTTATCTATTTATTTCCACTTTTTAAAATTTGAAAAGATATGTTATTTTTGGTTTTCAATCAAAATTTAAAATTATACTCCAAATTTTATTATTTATTGTAGTTGAAATTTAATAAAATTAGATTATATCAATCTCAACAATCTCTTACACATATCACATAAAATTACTCATAATTTTATACATTGATTTGATATAAAATTAAAATTTATTTAAATTTAAAATAAATATATATTAATATTATTGGTTGGATTTAATAAATCTACTTAATCATAATTAATCTACTTTTTATTTTTATTTTTATTTAAATTCAAAATAAACATCACCTAAATTAAATACACAAAAATTGATTTAACATCAACAAAAATTTAATAATATAATATACGCATAAAATATATTTTTAAACTTTGACATGTGAACGATGTTGAAAATTTAAGGTGAATGGAAACGTCACTTTAAAATGATGTCTATTAGATTAAAATGTATCTATATAGAGGTGTAATCAAAGGGTGTAATTTTTTA
Organism: Pogostemon cablin; assembly: GCA_023678885.1. NCBI lineage: Eukaryota > Viridiplantae > Streptophyta > Magnoliopsida > Lamiales > Lamiaceae > Pogostemon > Pogostemon cablin. The sequence continues at coordinate 9,487,163 of CM042997.1, forward strand.
ATTAATCATGTCTTTTCACCAAACGACTTTTTAATTTGAATTCAAAATCAAATCCAATGGTTGCATCAATTTACGTAAAAACGCCTTAAAAACTATAAATAGGCTCTCCCATTTCCATAATCCTTCACTCCGAACTTGAAGTACTTGAATTTCACTCGAATGTCACTTGAAAAATACACATTTTCAAACTCTTATTCACACAAAGACATGTATCGTTGATGTCCAATGAAGTTCGAGTTGCCTAAAGAATTCGTAGTGTATTTCTATGTCGTCTTACTCCTAAGGTGAGTTCATAATTTCAGTTGGTTCATCATATCTTGTGATTTGTAGTGCCACTATTAAAAGATGTGATCGTTGAATATTGGAGATGATTGCCATCAAACCGTAAGCACCAGAGGGGGCAATTTCGTCTTAAGGAGAAAAAGTGCAACACTTGACTCAACTTAAATTCCATTCTTATTATTTTCTGTCATATTTTTTTAGTCAATATATTACTTCCTCCGTCCGCTCGAAAGAGGGTATTTTACTTTTGTGCACGTTGATTAAGGAGTATTATTATTTAATGTGTAGTCGGTAGTTGTATTAGTGAGAGTGTGGACCCCATATTTTAGTTATATTAGTGGGTATATGTGGGTCCCATGTGTGTAAAAAAGGAAATGACTCTCTTTGAAGCGGACGACCAAAATGGAAAAAAATCCTCTTTCGAGCGGACGGAGGGAGTATATTGAAACCCAAATATACCCAATAATCTTTAGACAAAATTGACTCATAGCTCCGATATAATATTGATTGACTACGATGGACAATTAAAAAAGATTTTCGAATATGTAACAAAAAGAAGGTACGCAATTTAAATTCTTATATGATCGTTATAATATGTACATGTAGTGTAGATAATCTAATTTGAAATTTATTAAATTAATAGAAATAAAATTTTGGAATAAATTTTGTTTATGAGAAAGGAAAATCAGTTATTAGGAACGAGATTATAAATTGAATTTTTCAAAAAGGAGAAAATGGTTTTTTGAAATTTAAGTTGTTAATATTGACTTAGTGCGACGATTGCCAAATTGCACGTTAATTAATTAATTAAAAATAATAATAATAAAAATATAAAGATGTTTCTTTTATTATATGATTGCATGGATAATTAATGGAATTAGATTCAAGAAGGAAGAATATTTGGTATGTCTTGCAATAATTATAAAAAAATATGTTAGTGAAGAGTTGTGTCTCTTATGAAAGGTAGTGTCCTTTAATGAAGGGTTATATTTTTTCATGAAAAAATGTGTATATTGTTGAAAAGTCGTCATATCATGTCTCTTCGAAAGAAGTAACAAAAAAAATTAAAAAAATAAAATAACCTTTGGGAGAAGTTAAAAAAGAAATGAACAAATGATTCAAATAATTATAGCAATCAATAGATCAATTATTACAAAAGCCAACCGACCTTAATGTGGGGATCCCCGTAGACATTTAAATGTGGGGAGAGTCCCCATAGACATTCAAATGTGGGGGTGATTAGCTAAAGGCATAACCTCTAAAGTTAAAATTATGTTGGTTTAAGGCAAATGATCTCAAGAAAATAAAACAGATCCTTAATAAAATTTAATGGAGATCAAATATGTTGCATGTCTGAGAGGAATAGAATAAAAAGTCATACATTAAAGAACAATTATAGCGGCTCTGACAGAGGAGTAAACACCATCGACGTCCATTGGTACACGAGAAAAATAAATCTTCACCATGTAAGTCACCCTAGCAACGACTTTAGAGACTATATTTTAAACTTTATACTACAGGTGTGGGACAATAGCATTATTGAGACAGAGGAAGAAAGGTTTACAATTCTAATGTTGACGAATTGATCGACATACTTCAAAAGAACTTAATTGTAAATCCCATTTCCTTCTTACCATTCCACACAACTTGAATATTCATTTTTGAGTCATCAATGTTATCATACACGTCATCGGTGCTTTGACTCGTCATCTATGCCGAAACATGACATTCTATGAGCCAATATAGCTCTGATTCATTTCTTAAAACTTACAAGGATAAAATTATAATTGTTTTATATGAACTAAGACTATATTTTACATTTTATAAAACAACATGTGCCAATAAACTTGCAAGGAAATAATAAAATTGAATAAAGAAGAGTAATAGAGTCACCACAACTTCAAACAAAAATATAGAAATACAAAGTATAAGTAGTGAAACTTTACAAATGATCTTCATCTCCTGTTTCGATAAACTTTCTAGATTTAAGTGAATAATCTTGAAAATTTCCATACTTATTCAAAGAGGTGTCATGAAGCCAACTCCATGATCTTGATTTCAATTCATCCAAGAGTTTTTCCACGTCCCAAGCTTCATCACGAAAAATATATGCATTTCTATGCTTCAAATTAAGCCAAACAACACATTGCCATATGCACATAAAAAGTTCTTTTTTTTTCCTCTAAGAAGATGGCTAAAATGCATTAATAGATTCATAGACGGAAGAGAAGAAAGGGCCGACTCAACTCCAATCCATTTCAAATATTTCATCCATATATTATATGCAAAATCACATTTAAAGAAAACATGACGTACTATTTCCGGGCACCTGTCACAAAAAACATAGGTGGCATTGTTGTCTACTAAGAAGCAGCTTCTCTGTTGAAGATTTGTTAACCCATCGTCTCCTATATGATTTTGCCTATGTTGATGAGTGTGAAAGTATGCATATTTTAAGGTTTGATTTTACACTTTTTTTTGGAATTTATGTGCGTATTTGAACATCATATGATTACTTTGCATATATTAGAGTTAAAGATGCATGTGATGTGTTATTTTGTATTTTTAGGTAGAAAATGAAGGTAAAAAGAGCAAAATCGAAAATAGGAAACAGCTACATGAGCCGTGTCCAGTACACGGCCCTGTAAGAGGGCCATGTACTGGCATTAGAAAATGCTATATGCCCAGGTCACGGGCAAGTTCCGTGCATGGGCCGTGCCGTGCGCAGCTACACGTCCCGTGTACCGTGCATGGGCCTGTAAGAATAGGCCGTGCGCGGACGTCAGAAATCACAACACGGTTACCCCTGTGGCTGTGTACCGCGCATGAGCCGTGCACTGTTCGAAGCTCGCCGTTGACCAGAAGCCTTAGACACGACTCGAGCCGCGTAGGTGCTAAAATTCAAAAAAATTCCAGATTCTTTCTAGAAGATCTCCAAGTGGTATAAATACCCAATACTTCAATATTTCATTAGATTTTTGTGGGTTTGAGGCTGCACACACACATCACACACCATTTCCTCCATTTTACACCATCATCTTCATCCAAACCATCTACCATCATCCCACCATCAAATCTACCATCCATTTGAGGAAAAGAAGCAAGGAAGAGATGGGAATTGCAAGGGAGTTTTCATCCAACTTTCTTATTGTTCATCATGTTTTGTAAGGATCTTAATATCTATATTGATTTTCTTTTGAATATGATAGGTTAATCTCCCTTGTGAGATTAGCAACATGAGAGTTGTTGGATAATTTTTGGATTTGTGTATTTGAATTCATATGTTGATTGGACAAATAGATTTTCTATCATTGATATTTGAGATCTTGAGGTTTATGATGGTTTGTGTGTTTAGTTGTTCTAAGTATGTGATTAGATTGAGAAATCAATTATATGCTTAGGATAGTTGAGTGAATCATTTCATCAAACACTTCATGTGCATTATAAATTGTAAAGAAATTGAAAAATCCTTTAGAATTTAGAACCATTTGATAGAACATGTGATTGGTTTGATCGAGAGGTTGATTAATTGTGTGAAGAGACTCTCATTTCAAGCTTAGTACCTAGTTGGAATTGTTTGAGTGAGAACCAATCCATTGAGCTAATTGAGATTCATATCCTATCCATCTCGAGAGGGAGCTTATGTGAACTTAGTGTTGACCCTTAGTTTTATACCCATGATTCATATGAATTTGATGCATGTATCCAAGAATTTTCACTTCTTTATTATTGTTAATCTCACTTTTACTTAATTGAAAAACCACTCTTAACTTATCTATCTTGTTTGTTAATCATTGTTTGATTGCTTTGGTTATTGTTATTTACTTGTTTCACAACCAACCCTTTGATGATTCGTCTCTATAAAATTACAAGAAACGTGAGATTTGCTTAAGAACTAGTACCTACCTCCCTGTGGTTCGATAAATTGTTAAATTGGCCATCCCAACTACAAAATGGCTAATCAAACATCATATGGTTACTTTGCATATATTAGAGTTAAAGATGCATGTGATGTGACATTTCGTATTTTTAACTAGAAAATAAAGATAAAAAGAGCAAAATCAAAAATTGTGATCGAAACCGAACATAAAAAATTTGGCAAGACTCATCCCATCCACAAGCTAGGTCGTGCCGCCCACAACCATAGGTTGTGTCAGCCTGTTGACCAGCACGAGAGCCAGATCTTGTTGCCCATGTGTAGCACTCCCCGCACATCCGAGCCGATACAACATGACTCGTGCTACTTTTGCACAACTCGTTCCACCCTTTTAATGGTGTAATTTTTATATTTTCTTTACCGATAGAAAGTCAAGGAAGAGAGATCATTTTTGCATAAGAATTACCTAAATCGAAGTTCAAATGAAGAAGTTATGATCAAAACTGTGAGGTCGCGTAAGCTGCCGACGAGCAATATAAGTGACACGAGTTGTCGACGCTGTGCAGCACTAACAAAATGTAACGACCATGACACTTATGAATGGCTAGTGCCATGTTCCAAATTTTGGGCTCAATGCGTGTTTTGAAGTGAAAAAAAATCCTCTTTTGAGGTAGAATCTAAGTCCTATAAGCTCTCAACTATATAACTCTCAACTATATGAGAAACACTTGGGGAGTTCCATAAGTAACTTTCTAATTTCATAAATCTTCTCTCAGATCATCCATCACCATATCGAAATCCAAATCCATCCTTCCATCCACCCATCCTACACTTGGAGAATTCCAAATCTATATTTTCATCCACCCATCCCGAACTTGGAGAGTTCATTAGCGTTCTCCTGTTCTCCTATTTGAGAAGGAGAATGGAGAAGATTCAGAATCACGGAGGAGAGAACAGAGAATTACGTTGTATGCACGGTTTTTCTTTTTTTTTCTTTCTTAATTTTAAGTTATAAACTTATGAGTAAGACTTCATCTATAAATATAGTCACTAGTACAGTGCCCGCATGCGACGCGGGTTATCTTTTTTGTTATTTGTTTATTATTTTTAAATTTATACTTTTAAATAGAAATTAATCATATCATTTTAAGATGGTTAATAGTATAATTTATTGTTTGACCAAGAAAAAAATACTACAAAAAACTGTTAGATTACTGATGGAAATTTTCGTCGATAATGTATGAAAAATCCATCGCTAAACAGTTTACCGACGGATTACCGATAAAAACTGAACGGTCATCGGTAAATAAAATTATCCATCGGCAATTATGCAAATAAAATTCATCGAAGGCCAAAAAAATAACGACAGAAATACCGACAGAATTTTTTTATCTCTAATTTCGACGAAAAAATCCATCGGTAAATACAAAATATAGGGTCATACAATACTTATTTTAGCGACAGAATTACCGACGAAATAAATTACCAACGAAAAAATCCATCAGTAAATACAAGATATAGGTTATATAACATTTTTATTAGCGATGAATTTGCCGACAGAAAAAGTTATCGACAGAAAAATCCATTGGTAAAATGCTGAAAGTGAGATTTAACGATGAATTTTCCGTCGCTACAATATTTTTATATTTTAATATATATTTTTAAATTAATATCAATACCTGATAAATAAACAAAAATTGTAATTAATTAAACCTTCAAAAAAACAAAACCTAATATAAAATCTCAACAATTTCAAATAAAGAACCAAATTCGTCACAAAATATCAAATCCTACTCAATCCTACAAAATATCTGATTACATTAAACATTAAGTAAAACTAGATTGACTGCTTGTATTTCCTTCGCCCAAATTACCAATGCCGAAGATCGCTTTGTCATTATCATCTGCAATATAATAAACACTGTAGTCAGGCAGAGTTGGGAGCATCAGGTTTGTGATCATATAAAAGTCAAGCATAATACTATATTGCTAAACCTGTAGATTAACTTTGTCTTCTATATTAATGATATTTAATTATTTATTTAATCTCACAATTGAATGTATACAAATTAATCTCAAAAGCATGTATATTAACACCATAGATACGTAGTAGCAAATTAAAAGTGAACTTAGATATAACGGGCTGGACTCTGCCATCAAAATTATATCAAGCAGCAGCGACAATGAAAAGTCCTCCAACGCTGTGGAGGATTGAAAAATCAGAAAGGTTCCATAAGGTTTTGAGGCACATACCCAATTCAATCGCTGTGGAAGGCCTATGGCCTTGCTCGTATAGCATTGAGCAACTTGGTAGTGACAACGCCCTGTGGTGATGGCGGCTAGAAGCCTAGCCAGGGAGGGAGGGCGACGATGTTTACACATCGGAAAAAGCCTTGAGAGGCTATAGATATCGCGGCTGCAAAGGATTGAAGAAAACCTAGATTGGATTCTTCGGCGTTTGAGCGAGGAGCCACCAATCGTACAGAAAGTCGAAGGCACCGACAGGAAAAGGGAAAACCCTAGGAGGCGCTGGATCTATCGAGAACACACCCCAGCGATGCGTGATAGAACGAGGGCTTACATCAGATGCCATGAGAGCGGCGACTGTGGATAGAGCCCTAGGCGAACAGATCGGCAGATCACTCTAGGAAAAATCAAAGGCCGTGAGGCGCATCGGATAGGCCGCGCATGGGTGGACTTAGTAGACCAACCGCTTCCTCGGTGAAAATTGGCCGCGGCAGAATGAATAAAAATTGGAGAACACCGGCGGCGCTGATGCTGGTGAACCCAGCAAAACAAGGCGGTGCAAAACGATGGGCTTCTTGAGAAGAATTTGCGGCTGGCAAGGGGCGCTGATTATGGTTCAGCATCAACGGCTGGGCAAATTCTGCCTGGGGAAGATGTGTGTGGCGGTAGGCTAGGGCAAGAATAAAGTAGAAGTCTAAAGGGACGGAGGAGAAAAAGATAATAAGATTTCAAAGGCAACCCTACTACTTAAAAAAAGAAGTTTTTACATTACCGACGAATTTTTCAGTCGGTAAATTAAAGAATAAAGTTATTTTAAAAGATAAAATTTCATATTTACTGACAGATTTAATCCGTCGGTAAATAAAAAAATTTAGTATTCAATTTACCGACGGAACAAATCCGTCGGTAAAATAAAAAATTAATATTTTCTTTTAAAAAATATTAAAAAAATATTTACCGACGGATTAATTCCATCGGTAAATTAAAGTCTCAAATTATTTTTTTTAAAATAAAATTTATTATAATTACCGACGAAAAATAGTCGTCGATAATTTTTCAGCATTTAATACTTCCAAACTAATGACGGATTTATCGACGGAATAAAAATCGTCCCTAATTTCGTCAGTAATCCATCACAGAAATCGTCAGAGATTTCTTAAGGTAATTTTTTAAAAATGAATCGTATTATATTCTGGCAGTTTCTTGTAGTGAAATGCTTTAAGGTATATAAATTAAATTGAGTGAACATGCATTCTCTATTTATTTCATATTAATAGGAAAACATTGTTATCACTGTTGAAGTGGTCCTCATCCCAACATCATCAGAAGGTATCAAAATAAGATTGTTGATTGTTGATTTAAAGACCATTTGATCTCCTATGAAAATTCCAAGTTCTTCAAATATGTATTTCCATTCTCTAGTGAAGCTCGTAGCAAGTGATGTAAAAGTGAAAGAACAATATTCATATTTAATAAATTTTAACCTGATTGTGAGGAGTCGTTTTCAAATCGATAAATGTATTCCTTAATCTCAATACATTTATTACGCAATGTGGCAAGTCCTATGTAACATAAAATATCTAAAAGACTATCACATTGTTATATATTTTAAGGATATCATTTTTTTTTCAAATTATGATACCAAAATAAAAATTTAATTGAAAACTCCCTCTGTCCCACAAATATTTGCGCCACACTTTATGCACGGATATTAAGAAAAGTGATAACTTTTAAGGGTATTATAGTTTTTTTGTAATAAATAAATGATAAAGTATGTTAAGTGTGTTAAGTAGGGGATATTTTTTTAAAAATAAAGTGTATTGAGAATGGTGATTGTGTTTGAATTTTTGTTTTTTAGAAAATAGTAAACTTTGTGGGACAACCCAAAATGAAACTGTGTCATCTGAAATGTGACAGAGGGAGTATGCTAACTAATTGATCAAGATAGTTATCATCCTCTATCATTAAAGTAAACTCATTTTCGTAGCGACCATGACAGAATCTAAAATCCAAATAATGAAATAAACACATTTCAAAATTATTGAGTGAAAAATATAAACATAAATTCTTTGCCTATCAATCTTTTAAAAAAAATGTAAAAATAAAAATAAAAATTATTTCATACTAAACAGAAAAATAAGGGATGATAGTCACTTTGTTACGGATTAACAATGATAAAGTGAGTTCTTGAAATATATAGCTATAATTTTTCTTGGTAACAATATTTATAGATTATATTAGTCATTTTGAATATGGAATAAATATTATTTAACTATATTTATGTAATTAATTTTTTAGCTCTTTAATTGAATAACTTAATTTATTGAAAAAAGAGATGATTAATGAGTCAAACAAATTATTTAGATGCGCCAATATAAATTGGGCTGATGGGATATTTGAACTTATTCTAACATTAAAAAACAATCTATACATAATTTATAACTTTAATTAAAATATATACCCATATTAAAGTTATATATATATATATATATATATATATATATATATATATATATATATATATATATATATATATATATATATATATATATATATATATATTCAAAATAAATTAGTAATGCGTCTAGGTTAAAGCCTACAACCTCCTTAGAATCAATCAATCCAATTAAATATTACCTCACAAATTAAGAGAAAATGTAAATGATAAACACACTTAAACTTGGCACCTCACATACTTTGTTTTAATATAATAATAATAATAATAATAATAATAATAATAATAATAATATAAAAATAATACTAAATAGCAAATTAATGATTGATGCGCACCTGAATAGAATAAATATTTTTACATCCGTTTACATCATCAATTTTTTTAGTTCTTTGATTTAGTGATCAAAATTATTGAAATAAATAAATTAGATACCATTAATTATATGTTAAAATATTATTTCAAATATGACAATTTAGAAATAGATACAATAATACATTAAAAAGATAAAAATATACTATTGAGCAACGAAATTAATAAAAAAGAATAAAAGAAATAATATATATAGAAAATGCATGGTGGTTACAACTATTCACATGTTTAAATGTAAATCATACTTTACTTGTTAAGAAAATAATTTAATAATAATTCCTTAAATTTAGCCAAACATTTATTATTTAATAAATAAATAATAATAATTAATAATAATAATAATAATAATAATAATAATAATAATAATAATAATAATAATAATAATAATAATAATAATAATAATAATAATAATAATAATAATAATAGTAATAGTAGTAGTAGGTAGTTTATTAAAACATAATATTCTTATACCCGCCAAATTCTCATCCAACATGATGTAATAATAGGTAATTTAAACTTTTTAAGATAAAAAAAATGGATCACACTCTAATCTTAAAATTGAAAGTGAAATGAGTAATGAACCACACCTTAATTTTAAAAGTTGGAATTGAAAATTGGAATGTTGAAAATTGGGCTTTTTAAATTGTGATCCAACCTCATTAAGAAAATTTAATTAAAAGTGAAAAGAAAAAGTAAATAAATTTTTTAACAACCCATCAATTGAGGTTTGGACTCACGACCTCCTCATAATCAACTTATCAATAATATATCGTCACCTCACATTTTCGAATTCTAAATTTAGAATCTTATTTTGTTTTAATATGTATAATAAGGAGATTGTTTAGACACTATGAACTAATATTTTTTGGTTGGTGTATTTAATCGAAGAAAGTGAAAAGACATTCAAATTAATATAAAATTAATTACACATAATGCATTTACCTCTCTTATGTGTTCAAAAAAGATAAATAATACTGCATTATATTGTAAAATCAAAATAAATAAATTATACTCACTCCGTCTCATTTCAATGCTTACATATTTTTATTTTGAGCGTCACATTTCAATGTTTACGTTTTTTTTTTTGGAATATGGGATCCACCTAAAATAATTAATATATCACCATGGTCCCCACTATTTATTAAATATTAAATATTATATCTTTTCACGTACTATTTATTAAAATACTATACTCCTTAATCAACGTGCAAAAAGCAAACTTAAACATTGAAAGGGACGGAAGAAGTATAGAAATTAAAAATATACTCACACCGTCCCACTCAAAGGGTTTATTTTTTCCAGAGTCATCTTTCCCTTTTATACACATGGACCCACACACACCCATTAATACAATTAAAATATGTGATCCACACTCCCACTAATACACCTATCCACTACACCTTAAATACTAATACTCCTTAATCTACGTGCAAAAAGAAAAATAATTCATTGGGCGGGAAAGAGGGAGTATCATTTAAGTTATGCCAATAATTAATACTAATAAGTATGAATAATTTTAGTCCAAAAATTTTTCGATTGTCATTTTTATTATATTAAAATTAAAGATAAGTCAGCCGTTCCGACAACAACACACTCTTCTCACATGGTTTATGAAGTACACGCTGTTCCCATAGCATAAAAATATTAAAAAAATCACAGATATGGTAATACAAAATATATATAATTATTATAAAATACTTTATTATAATATTAATATATCATTAAATATACAATATAATAATTTTTTAAAAATAAAAATAAACTTTAATTATTTAATTTAAAATTCAATTTTACTTCATTTTATTATAATTAAAAAATTTTCCATTTGAACGTATTATATTTTATAAAAATAATTTTCTGAAAAAAAACATAGAGAGGCAGGCTTCTGAAGCTTAATTATAGGACATTTTTGTTTTGAAATTATTAAATCTACTGGATGAGTTCGGACATACTATGTTTTTGCATCACTGTAATTAGTACTCCATCTATTCATCCGTGTCTTTTTCATAGCTCATCCTTCACATCACTGCTGCTGTGCTCTCCCGGTCTAGAAGTAGCATTGAAACTCGGAAGCAGTACGTTTCTCCACAGAGGCGGGCTTCTGAAGCTTGAACGGAATAGCCGCGTGTTTCTTTAAGAACTTGTAGAATGCTACAACAGTGTGTTCATTATCGAATGTAATCTGTGAACGATTCAATTTATAATTCTATCAAAAGCACTTGCCGCTGTACATGGCAATCAGAGCATTCGATGAAAGAATCAGATAGAGAATCTAAATGGATCGAAACTCTTGTTGCCGGCAGGGAAGAAAAGAATCATAAAGAATCCATCAGACTCCAAATAACACAACGACGTTTGCATCAAAAGTAAAGGGATGTGGATACTACCAACTACCAAGAGAAAAAGAGAATTATCTTAGCTCGAGGGTTCTCGTTAGTCGTCCTGTCCATCTTGGCTATGACGTGGGAATCGATGCCTTTCAAATACTTGCTAAGCTTTTCGTATATAGGTTCCAAAGCTCGGCAGTGCCCACACATAGCTATTCGTAGACGATAAAAATGCACGATCAAACTTAAAACTAATTAGAAACTAAAAATGTGTTTTTGGTAGTGGAAAATAAATCTCATTTACATTTTCTACCAAAAAAAATATTGACAGTCAATCGCACTTTCATTCTCAAACTTGTCACATAAACTGCAATCATACTTTAAAATATAAAAGAACAAAAAAAAGTCTTCAATCAATTCACTCTGCATAAATTCATGAAAAGGGTGAATTGTCAACAAATGGTTAAAATTGTATACCTCAAGCAGAACATCTTTAGATTCATCAAACACAATTTCGTCAAAGTTGTTGCCAACGACATCCCCATCATTCTGCAAGGATAACGTAGTTTGAATGGAGATATATACAGTAGCATAATGAGCTTCAAAATAACTGATGTGAATCTTAAGATTGTCTACCAAAGAGTTCTCTGCAAAAGACTACATAATAAACAAGATCATTTAAATTTTAGGCTACACTGCCACATTGCTTCTGAAAGAGAGAGGGAAAAAGAGAGAGATTAACCTTAATATTCTCAATGGTCAATTCACCTTTAATTAATTAATGATAGATGAGGTAGCATGTAATATGTATAAGATCGATCATAAGAGGCTTACTCTGCCTTCCAAGTGTTGGCGCTCGATCGTTTGGCTAACGTGACCCGTTAGGATACATACCATGCGTTTCTAACACAGCAGAAGCAATAAATCATAGAAACGATTACCGTTCACCAGGGTATGTTGATGAAGATCAATTCTCGCAGGCAGCCTGCGCAGTCCCACGAGAATGGCCATAACTTCCTTGTCTGATATCGGAATTAAGTGATCTTTATGTTCAGACGATCCTCTCTTAAACGGCTTTCCGTCAGTATATTGATCATCAAATTCTAAGTACTGTACGAATTTATACAAATTTCGCAAGGTCACGGACAGCAGCAGCAAACCACCTTCTGATCTTCTGCTGTATGTCCCAAGTCCGATCTCGACGTCGTGTGGGCGACGATTTACGAGACCTCCTCAATCTGCTCTCAACCCTCATCACACGTTAATAATCAATTAGGTTAGATTAGGGTTCCAGATAAGTTGAGGTGACTTATATACATGGGCTACAGTAGGACCAGGAGGAGAAATTGGGTTGGGCCTCCATTGGGCTTAAGTATCCAAGCTTAGCCCAAAGCTTATACTTAAGTCCAATAATAATAATATATTCCACTAAAATATTATTATTGCACTACCGTACCAATCCCAAAATTACGTTTTGGGCTCCTTCTTATTATGAGCCCGTTAGTCTCCCCATGTTTAAGATATACAATGTCCATTAATTAATTTAAGTTACTGACAACTCAATTAATTAATATATCATCCAAGAGTAGTACCACTCAACCTCATTATCATGTCGGAATAAATTCCACCTGCAGGGTTTACATGATAATCCTTATGAGCTCCTCAAGGGGACATCATCAACTTATGACGGACACGGATTCCATCTACAATCAACAGCACACCATAGAGACATCACTATTTCCCAACTCATCGAGTTTGTTGATTTAATTACATGTAAATCTCACCCATTGATGAATCAAAGAAATACATACTGCCCTACGTGTCGAGGTTATTGTATAGGGATTAAGAGCACGAACTTCCATAATAACTGAGATCAAGTTCTCCTATAAGTCAGTATAAGTCGAACGATCTCAAGCGGTCCTGCTCAATACACACAAGTGCACTAATGTGATTCTATAGCCAAGACAAGCTAATACCAAACCACACTACAACCATCCCGATAGAGAGTCCCCGTCTATCTCGGTTGTGAGCATCAGTTTATACTTTATAAGGAAACCGATAATATGATCTTTCGCGTGTTGTCGCACAATATATTATCTACAGTATAAAGTAAGTGAACTATTGCATCGAACATATAAATAAATTATAAGATGCAATCATTTGATCATATGATTCTCATTTCAAATTATTTGTTATAACATTGATCATACAAAAAGCTAGACTTTTAGTATACAATCCAACAATCTCTCACTTATACTAAAAGACTATGCTGTCATGTCTTCTGCCGTACATCTGATTTCCACTCCCACTATACGACCATCAAAAGCTCTCGCCTTAAGGTCCTTGTAAATGGATTTACTAGGTCATCATCCGATGCAATCTAGGCGACAACAACCTTCCCCTCATCATACGATTTCTCGTAATAGGTGGTACTTGCACTCCATGTGTTTAATTGCCTTATGAGCTCGTGATTCCTTCAAGTTTGCAACTGCACCAATATCATCAATATAAATTGTGATATCCTTGGGCAAACTTAGAAACACTTCGAAGTCCATCTTGAAGTTTCTAGAGTCATACAGATACTTTGGAGTCATAGGCTCCAATTTATCATCTTTCCATGATGGAGTCCGGAGTCTGAAATATATTTCTATATAACACTCCTCCATATTATGGCTCTACTTCCTAAAATTAAACGCATAACCTTTGAGGTGGATTTACTGCCGTCCCTATCTAATTTGAAAAATCTGAATCTATGTAACCCATAAGAATCAGTGAATCTGTTCGGTAAGTCCACATATAGTTTCTAGTCCTTTTCAGGTACATAAGTATATGTCTTACCACAGTTCATCATTCTTGTTCCGGGTTACGTTGATACCCACTGTTCATGCCATCGGCAAAACAAATATCCAATCTCGTGCATAGCATTCCTTAGATTAAGCTTCCTCATTTGCCGAAGTATAAGGAACCGCTTTCATCTTCTTTATCTACTTTTGTGTCACAAGACACATTCACTTAGATAAATTCACATGCTAAACGAGTAAGGATCGTATCATTATATGAAACTTGAGATAAGCATAACATCCTTTCTTGTGATCCGTATTACCATGATCAAAAGGATATTTTTGCTCTTCTTAAGTCCTTCATCTCATACCGCTTTATCAACCATACCCATACGCCCGACAATACTCTTTCATTGTCTCCAATGAGCAAGATACTATCTACGTATAGTACAAGAAATACCACCACGTTTCCATTACTCTTTTCAATACACAAGACCCATCCGATCATTGATTAGATCCATGTCACTGGATTACCTCATCAAAATGGATGTTTCATGATCTTGAAGCTTATTTTAGTCCATTAATGGACACTTTTAAGCTCACTATCACAATGCTCTTAGCTCTTTGCAATGAATCACTCTGGTTGCTTCACATAGATGTTTCCCTTAAGACTTCCAATCAGGAAAGCTGTCTCGATATCTATTTGCTATCCCTCATATTTCATATGAGTAACAACAAATAAAAGAGTCCGGATCAACTTAGGCATAGCTACCGGCGAACAGGTTTTCTCATAATCGAACCCTTTCTTTCTGAGTATACCTTTTCACAACAAGCTTGCTTCCAAGGTTTTCACCTTATTCTATGATCCTCTTTTATTCTTGCATGCCCGCTTCCAATGGCTTTTACGCCATTTAGCGGTTCAACAAGCATCCAGACCTAATTTAAAATCCATCGATTCTATTTTAATATTCATTGCACTTACTAAGATTCCGCATTTTAATTTTGTAGTGCAACATCGTATCCCTGGGATAATACCATGTTTACTAAGGATCAAGTCTTACGACTTTCCCAAAACATGTATCTCACGGGTTGTCGAATAATCCTCCCACTGCGACAAGGCACTACATGTAATTGTGTATCAGACGTGACACGCATTGCAGTTTACCTTGTGGTATATCCTCTTGTACACTTGGTACTTATACTTTGTGTTTTCTTCTCACTACCTTTAGAACAACTCATACATGGGTTTGTGATTTATTACATAGTCCCTTTCCAAAAATCTAGTGTTTGTGTTAACAATCACCCTTCGATCTTTTAGACTAAATAAATCACCTTCATTTTTATAGCATATCCCACAAACAGACAAACATTCAAATGAATTACTGTTTCTAGGGCTTATCCATAAAATAAATTAAGTAATTCCAAATAATTCATCATCTATCTAATCATTACCATAAGAGTCTTATTCATTCTATCCACCATACCATTCAGCTGGGGCATGCCCGGTGTAGACCACTTGAGATTTAATCTCAACCTCTGATTAATAGCTCCTAATTATCCTAAGAGGTACTCGTAATGACGATTAAATCATCATTACTTGATATATTTTCCATGATGCTTTACTGTACCAACCTTGTAATTCTTGAATAAATCAAAGAATTTAGACATGCAGTGCATCAAATAAATATATCGGTATCTAGAATAATCTTCGATTATTCATAACCACCTCTCGCCTAGATAATATTAGGCCCGCTTAAATCAGAATGAACCAATTCCAACATATATATCTTTGGCTCTACATCCCTTTACCTTGAAAAGGTAATTAATCATTTTTACTTCCAAGTAAGACTCGCAAGTCCGATAGTTTCCACTTCAGATAAACCTTACGGTCCATCTGCTATCAACTTTTGAGTCCTACTCAAGTAAAATGATCTAGTCTTAGACGCCAAATGCATGTTTAGTTCATCTTCGAAGGTTACTTTCTCTTACTAAGATCAGAAGATGCATTATTAATTACTATTTGTTGCATCTGTGAAATATACATGATTTAAGAGTATACAAATTGTCCATCAACGTACCATAACAGATTACAACTCTATCCTTCATTATAATGACCATGTCATTTAAATGAAATGGAGTATCCATCTATTAATGCATAGAAACTGAAATCAAATTCTTTCTATGAAAACGTAAGTAAAGACAATTTTACAAAATCAAACGTTTATTCATATCGTAAGATAAATAAACAACTCCCACTGCAATAGCCACTAGTCTTGTAGTTTTACCCATGTCATAACAATCTTATCCTCACTTAGTAATGAACATTCAGTGATTCCAGTATCTACACACTTCGTGTCAGTAGATGCCATCACTAATCATGTTTAAACAACTAGTAAGTAAGATTCTATCCTTGTTCACTCCTTTTATGAAATTGAATTTCCTTTACCACATGTTTTGTCAGAAGTTTCCCACCATATACAACCTCTTGTAATTCATGAGAAACTTACTCAAAACATCTAGGCAATTATGAAGAATAAAATTGACTTAGGTTTCCCCTTCAACTTCTATTCCATGTATTTTCAATTCATTCATCAAATTCAATCATGACCTACCGCCTTTTAAATTACTCAAGTATCCGAAGAGTTACATGAGACCATCATATTTCTATGAACCTCTCATCTCTTCACTAGAGACTTTAATAGGCATCATGAGACGTCCTTTGTGAGAACACACATGTATTTTCTTAAGCAGTAAAATTCAAAACCAAGAATCTTTTCTAATCATCTAATTTGGACAAGTAAATATAATTTCTTTTAGTTAATAATAAGTGAGATAAAACCATTTGAAAATCAGAGAATCACAAATAAATATACCGATCAAAACTTTGAATTTTATCCTTTTATATTGATTCCCTCAAAACAATATAAAAATAAAATTCACCGACATCTCAAGCACCGTGAGTCTGCAAGCCACGATAGTGTGGACGTTTACAAACCCGAACATTTACAAGAGAAGGTTTTACCCATTAATTTCATTTGTCAACCTAACTTTATGATAAAATAATTAATAGTCGGTTCCTCTTTAGCCATGCAAATAAAAGCAGTGGCTCCGATGGGGAGGATACTTATTATTTACACCTAAGTGTACACCATTATTTGACTCCAAGTCCGCGGCCCAAGCTTATGTGCCTTACAGATGGAGAAGTACACACGCGCTCGGATAACTTCCTACAATCATCAATTATAAGTCTGTACAGTGATCCGCACATGAACTCATCCGATAGGGAGGAAGGTCTATGCCAACGCGCAAGTTCATATGCATCACATTACAAACATAATTATTTAAAGAAATCTGTCCCAGCAATCCATGAATAAACTCATCCGATGGGGAGGAAGGCTCTAATGCCGACGCGCAAGTTTATTCACATTGCTAACAAACCAATAATGGAGGCCGCGGGAATTTTTACCAATCCCCTCTCCCACTTAGTTATTCAACACCGAGGGTTTTTACATGCATATAATATTTAAAAATAAAATACGCAACCTAGCATGCTCATACTTCCAAATATATAACAATAATTGACCAATAAAACAATTATAGCAGTTATATATAAGGAAATAAATTGCCAAAAATAAGTTGACTTGATCAACACTCCAACATACATGCATATAATATACCAAATATAATACGCAATCTAGCATGCTTCTATTTAAGGCAATAAATCATAGAGAATCATGCATACATATATAACAATAATCAATTAATAAATCAATTATAACAGTTATATAACATCGAATTTGATTGTTCGCCACCAATTACGAATGCGGACAACTGCGATGGGGATCGACCTCCCCGCAGCTTGCTCCACCACTCTGGCATCCTGCCCGATTATATTGTGAAGACTCACGCGGAACCTGATGCAGACCAGTCGAACTTGATGCAAATCCGCTCGAACCTGGTGCAGAGTCGATCAAACCTGATGCAGACCAATCGAACCTGATATGAATCCGCTCGAACCTGGTGCAGCATTGATCGAACCTGATGTAGACCAATCGAACCTGATACAAATCTGCTCGAACCTGGTGCAGCATCGATCGAACCTGATGCAGACCAATCGAACCTGATGCAAATCCGCTCGAACCTGGTGTAGCATAGATCGAACCTGATGTAGACCAATCGAACCTGATGAAAATCTGCTCGAACCTGGTGCAGCATCGATCGAACCTGATGCAAATCCGCTCGTCCAAGGGCCTACTTGCACGGAACCAAGTTCAGCCCAACGCGCAACATCAAGCTACACCAACTGTCGTTCAGGGTTCGCAACTTTAGGAACCAGGGAATCCAATCTCCACCGTCCAGAATCTACATCTGTGAGTTTTGAACATGCTGTCCAAATTACAGGTCGATCCAACGGTTAGATTGTGAGAAACAGCTCTTTTCCCTCGACTGCGCAGAACAGAATTGCCCAAAAAACTACTTCTGTTTTTGGCGTATTCCCGACAACACAAAGCTCCAAATACAATCTTCACCGTTCAGAATGTACATCCACAAAATCCGAACATGCTGACCAAAATTCAGCCTGATCCGACAGTTGAAACTCTGGTTATTACCTCTGCAATATCACTGCGATGGATTTTCTCTCAATTTCTTCCTTCCATGTGAAATTGACGAACAGTTTTCGTCTAATCCTCTCACACACAACCATCAACGAACAGATATGATATAGGGTATATTTCACATAGGGATATTCATGGTTTGCGCAGTAAAACCAAAACCCTAAACATGCGATCCTAATTTCGAAAAATTAACCACATAAACCCTAGTCTAACGTGTCACGCTTCACCACGAAACTGAAGCTCTGATACCAATTGTTGGCGCTCGATCGTTTGGCTAACGTGACCCGTTAGGATACATACCATGCGTTTCTAACACAGCAGAAGCAATAAATCATAGAAACATTTACCGTTCACAGGGTATGTTGATGAAGATCAATTCTCGCAGGCAGCCTGCGCAGTCCCACGAGAATGGCCATAACTTCCTCGTCTGATATCGGAATTAAGTGATCTTTACATTCAGACGATTCTCTCTTCGACGGCTTTCCGTCAGTATATTGATCATCAAATTCTGTGTACTGTACGAATTTATACAAATTTTTCAAGGTCGCAGACAGCAGCAGCAAACCACCTTCTGATCTTCTGCTGTATGTCCCAAGTTCGATCTCGACGTCGTGTGTGCGACGATCTACGAGACCTCCTCAATCTGCTCTCAACCCTCATCACACGTGAATAATCAATTAGATTAGATTAGGGTTCCAGATAAGCTGAGGTGACTTATATACATGGGCTACAGCAGGGACCAGGAGGAGAAATTGGGTTGGGCCTCCATTGGGCTTAAGTATCCAAGCTTAGCCCAAAGCTTATTCTTAAGTCCAATAATAATAATATATTCCACTAAAATATTATTATTGCACTACCGTACCAATCCCAAAATTACGTTTTGGGCTCCTTCTTATTATGAGCCCGTTAGTCTCCCCATGTTTAAGATATACAATGTCCATTAATTAATTTAAGTTACTGACAACTCAATTAATTAATATCTCATCCAAGAGTAGTACCACTCAACCTCATTATCATGTCGGAATAAATTTCACCTGCAGGGTTTACATGATAATCCTTATGAGCTCCTCAAGGGGACATCATCAACCTATGACGGACACGGATTCCTTCTACAATCAACAGCACACCATAGAGACAGCACTATTTCCCAACTCATCGAGTTTGTTGATTTAATTACATGTAAATCTCACCCATTGATGAATCAAAGAAATACATACTGCCCTACGTGTCGAGGTTATTGTATAGAGATTAAGAGCACGAACTTCCATAATAACTGAGATCAAGTTCTCCTATAAGTCAGTATAAGTCGAACGATCTCAAGCGGTCTTGCTCAATACACACAAGTGCACTAATGTGATTCTATAGCCAAGACAAGCTAATACCAAACCACACTACAACCATCCCGATAGAGAGTCCCCGTCTATCTCGGTTGTGAGCATCAGTTTATACTTTATAAGAAAACCGATAATATGATCTTCCGCGTGTTGTCGCACAACATATTATCTACAGTATAAAGTAAGTGGACTATTGCATCGAACATATAAATAAATTATAAGATGCAATCATTTGATCATATGATTCTCATTTCAAATTAATTGTTATTACATTGTTCATACAAAAAGCTAGACTTTTAGTATACAATCCAACACCAAGTTGATCAACTGCCGCAAAGAAATTTCCGGTGAAGCTCCGACGTCCAATCGACCTGCTTCTTTTTTGTTTTGTTGATCATCATATCATCCACATTACGCCTTTTCTTCCCCCTCCACATTTGTCTTCTCAACACATGTTGCCAAATGTGCTCCACTTCCTCAATCGCCACACATATATTGACAAACTCCATATTTAATACTCTTCTTCACTATTTTCTCGTAGTCGCCATCCCAGAACAATATGAAATTAAACAAACACCCAGTCAAGAATGTTGGAGATCAACTGTTGAATCAACTATACTCCAACTGTTAGATTTGTATACTAAAAGCCTTGCTTTTGTATTGAACAATGTAATAACGATTTTATTTGAAATGAGAATCATATGATCAAACTGTTTTGCATATTATAAATTATTTATTTATATGTTTGTGCAAAAGTCCATTTACTTTATACTGTAGATAATATGTTGTGCGACAACACGCGGAAGATCATATTATCAGTTTCCTTATAAAGTATAAACAGATGCTCAAAACCGAGATAGACGGGGACTATCTATCGGTATGGTTGTAGTGTGGTTTGGTATTAGTTTGTCTTGACTATAGAACCACATTAGTACACTGCTTTGTGTATTGAGTAGGACCGTCTGAGATCGTTCGACTTGTACTGTCTATATAGAAGAACTTGATCTCTGTTATTATGGATGTTCGTGCTCTTAATCCCTATACAATAACCTCGACACGTAAGGCAGTATATATTTCTTTAATTCATCAATGGGTGAGATTTAAATGTATTAAATCAACAAACTCGGTGAGTTGGGAAGTAGTGTTGTCTCTATGGTGTGCTGTTGATTGTAGAAGGAATCCGTGTCCGTCATAGGTTGATAATGTCCCCTTGAGGAGCTCATAAGGTTTATCATGTAAATCTTGCAAGTGGATTAATTTCCGGCATGATAATAAGGTTGAGTGGTACTACTCTCGGATGAGATATTAATTAATTTGAGTTGTCAGTAACTTAATTAATTAATGGGCATTGTATATCTTAAACATGGGGAGACTATCGGGCTCATAATAAGAAGGAGCCCAGAACGTAATTTTGGGATTGGATGGGTAGTGCAATAATAATATTTTAGTGGACTATATTATTATTATTGGATTTAATTAAAAGCTTTGGGCTAAGCTTGGTTAATTAAATCTGATTGAGGCCCAGCCCAATTTCTCCTCCTGGTCCCTGCAGTAGCCCAAGTATATAAGTTATCTCAGTTCCTAATAACCTAAGTCTGCGCCACTTAAGTAGAAAAAGATCAGGAACAAATTGAGAACTCTCTGGGGATTGTTGACCACACAACACCAGAGAGTTGGCTTTGGGTAACACTGCAGAAGATCAGAGGTGTTCTTCTCAGATTATCATCCACTACACCAATCCAGAAGACATGTAATTGTTTTATGCTTCCGTTGTACGTGATTATCTGTTTTTCTTATTGAATCACGTTCACCATAAGATCCAATTGCCAACACCAATACCCCCTCCTCAAGTTGGAGGATTTAGAGCATCTCTTATCCCCAACTTGGACACAAACATCCGAAACAGGTATCCTCCAAGAACCTTAGTGAAGCCATCAGCTAACTGCAACATAGAAGAAACAAATGTGGGAAGAACAAAACCCGCCTTATACTAATCTCGAACAAGATGATAGTCTATATCAAGATTGTCACACCACAATTTTAATAAATAAGATTTATGCATAAAATTCTTTAAAGAAAGTCTTTCAAAAAGGGATATGACCGAAAAAATAAAATAAAAATATTATAATAATTAAATAATTAAACAACTGAAAATTTAAACAAGAAAAAATGAGTCATGATTGATGGAATTCCTATCTTTTCGAAAATTAGTATTTTAGAAACCAAGTGACATTTAAAACGTAAGTAACAATCAATAGAATAAATCATAACTTCATAAATGAAAATTTATAATATAACACTTAAATTTCAACTTATCTAAATTGCAGAAAATTTCGTATAAATGCATCAAGACTATCATTTAAAATTGTAACATAGAAATCTCCATAACAGCTTTATTAAACTTTATTAATATATCTCGCCATCACACCCTCCCCTTGTACGCCGCCACGCTAATCTGAAAGGGGGTAAAATAGGGGGTGAGCAAACCACAGCTCAGTGGAAACCACGCCACTGTCATAAATTAAATAATCTCATACATGAAAATTTATGTACTCATATATGGCACATAACACATATTCCATATGGCATATATCAACTTTTAACATAATAGTAAGACACCTTACGGTCTATTACCCATAACACATATATACAATAAGACATTTCGATTCTTTACCCGTAATATTAGTAAGGCACCATGACAGTCCAAACTCGTAATGCATTGATGGGCATTTTCTCAACACACAACTTAAATCCCCAAGTATGAACGATATCAATTGTAGTTTCGAAGGTGACCAAGTTAAATATCGAATCCACAGGAAGGATAAATATCACTTTAGTTATTTTCTAGCAATTATGACTATGTTGAGAATTGTAATTGTGGTTTGGAAACTAAGTAATAATTAAAATGGCAAATAAATAACAAGAAAAAGAAAATAGTAGTTGTGATCAAATAAGATAATAGGTAGTTCGTCAAGCCTTCCAGTTTCGTTCGTTAATTCATACTTTCATGTGTCGATGTCTGACTCTGCTTTGTAGTTTATGGACGCATCGCTAGACCATACAAATCTATTCTATAGACACAAATAGATAAGCTTTTGACACGTGTGAGTATCCTCAGAGCAAGACGTATATTTTACCTCCCTTTCTAGGTACTATCATAATCAATTATTTCCCATACACTTAGTACTCTAACCCGATTTGATCTTCCTTTTTAGGTACTATAAAATTATACTCTTAATCCTACTTGTTAACCCGAATTCAATTCAATTAACAAATATTCATATAAGACGGTTCTAATAAAACTTCGGAATTCCTTCTCTTAGAATTATAACAATAAACCCTACTCATTAGTGAACGCACTCAACCAATAACCATGTCATGCATTCAGACTCTACACAATGATTATTGATGCACAAAACAACTATGAGTATGGATTAAAAACGTGCAATCTTATATAAAATAAACCACAAGTAGTGTTGTACGGAGTATACACACGAAATACAAATTAGCTCATGAAACCTTCATAACCCTAGAACTACCGAAGTGGCTCTAGCCCATGATTGATCTAAGAACAATCATGGTAAGTTGGACCAATCTTACTTGAATCTCCGCTGCACCTCTGTCACCGCGCTCCGGATGGATCACCAATCTCTTCTCTTGTCTCCTCTTATAATTCACGATCTTAAGCTCCTCGCGTCGTCATTTTCTTGACTGCATGAACCTCCTTTTATACTTATAATCACGTCTCTAGGGCTTGGAATGGGTTTTTCAAGTGATCCCACGCGTTTTGGCCTCGAAAATCCAGATAAGGTAAGTTTCCGCATTTTGGTTCGACCTCGTCAAACAAGTCGAACCACTGGCCACAGGTCGAACCCTGCTACTGAACACATTCTGCACTTGGTTCGACCTCTTGTACAGGTCGAACCACTCCCTCTTTGGTCGAACCCCAGGTCGAACCTTACCACTGGATAATTTCCGCTCCTGTTCGACCAACTGTCAGGTCGAACCCCAACGTCGTGGTCGAACCCATCTTCTCGCGAACTGGTTCGACCATGGTTCGACCAGTTGAACAGGTCGAACCCCTGGTGTCGGGTCGAACCCTCCTTCTGCACTTTTTGCAACACTGGTTCGACCTGTAGGAGAGGTCGAACCCTCCTCCATCAGGTCAAACCCTACTCTTTCCTTGGCGGTTCGCGTGGTCTCGACTTCGTCTCTTCGATTCTTGGCACTTCCACTCTGTTTTTGCTATGAAAACCACTCAAATAGCTCCGCTAACACCTGATTCATGCTAATTCACAATATGTATAGGTTTTCCACCTATTTCCACCACAAAACTCTCCAAAACTAGCACAAAACATGGTGCCAAACTTGTGATTTTACACACTCATCATGCATATATTTCAAGTAACATTGGTAGGACACCCTTACGGTCCAAACCCGTACGGCATATATATGATAAGACATCGTGATTCATTATCCATAACATTGGTAGGACACCTTTATGGTCCAAACCCGTATCGCATATAATTCTTATATCATAGTCTCATAATAAATCATATCACATAATTTCATATAAATCATATCTCATAAATTCATAATAAGTCATATCACATAAATTTCTATATAAATCATATCTCATAAATTAATAATAAGTCATATCACATAAATTCATATATAAATCATATCTCATAAATTCATAATAAGTCATATCACATAAATTTATATATAAATCATATCTCATAATTTCATAATAAATCATATTACCTAATTTCATAATAAATCATCATTCATATCACTCTATATCATATATCACATAATCTCATAATAGATCATATAACACAATCTCATATAAATCATATTTCATAAACTCACAATAAATCATATCTCATAATCATCACATTCATATCATGACATATCATATACCTCATAATTTCATAATATTTCACATCACATAATTTCATTCATATCATGACATAAATTAACACGTAAAAAGAAAACTTAATAAATGACAGTACATAAATTACCACAATTTCATAATTAATAATATCACATAATTCATATAAATCATAACTCATATATTCATAATAAATCACATCTCATAAATTTATAATAAATCATATCATGACATAAACTAACATATAATATGAAATTTTAATAAATGACAGCAAGTAATTCCCACCTTAAACCTTGAAGGATGATTTGAACCCCAAGCATCTCGATATGAATCCTTTTACGAAGCCTTAAGATAATTTTCTCTAAATCATAAAGGTAGTAGATGACAGATTTAAAAATAAAATAATAAAGGTATGAGAATATTTAATATGAAGAGATTTATCATGGAAAAGAGAGAAAACTAAAAGAGGATTTGTCAGAGGATTTGTCACATCCCTCTCTAATGTGGTGCTGCTTATACCTCTCTTTTTCTTGAAGAGATAAGTAAAAGTATGTGTGTGTGTGTGTGTGTGTGTGTGTGTATATATATATATATATATATATATATATATATATATATATATAATCAGTAGTAAAACGATTGAACTGATTTGCAGGGATTTCAAAATTTCCCCAATTGACAAAATATAATTTAAAAAATCAGATTTGTAGGATAGATTTTCCTCCTTTAAAAGATTTAATGGACATCAAATATTTGATTTTATTAAAAAAATATTGAAATAATAATGTAAGGAAGACTTTCCCATTTTAATAAGATCCCTCACAAAATGTGACTTAGGAATTAAATATCAAATTAAAATATAATTGGCTTTAAAATGACTTATAGTAAAGAAATTATTTTAGGCTTAAAAATGAATATGACCAATAATAATAACGTTAATAAACTCTAAATTTCTGAGGTGTTACAAAGATGCTTGGTACGCTCATGGAAAACAAGGTTAGCTGTGATGTGTAACGCGACTTTATTGTCACAATGAAGTACAATAGGTAGAACTGGTGTTATATGGAAATCCATGAGAAGATAAGATATCCATTATAGCTCACACACAGTAGTACTTAGAGCTCTATATTCTACTTCTGTTGAGGAACGAGAAACTATTGTTTGCTTTTGAATGACACTAAACAACCCCCAAAGAAAACATCATAACCCATTATTGATCGTCTTGTATCCTTGCACGTTGCCCAGTCTGCATCACAATATACTTCTACTTCCAAACTCTGATTTGATGGGTAGAATAATCCCAGGAAGGGTGTACCTTTCAAATATCGTAGAACAAGCAGTGCTACATCCCAATGAGAAGTATAAGGAGTGCCAATGAATTGACTAAGCTGTTGGACTGCATAAGTAAGATCAGGTTTCGTCATGTTTGAATAGAGTAATCTACCAATCAATCTTTTTATATTGATCTGGTTGTTGTAGAAGGTTTCCATCTGTTGAACCCAATTGCAACCCAATAGGAAGTGGAGCAGAAGCAGGCTTGCATCCAGTCATCCCAACATTTGACAGAATATCTAAGATGTATTTTCTTTGATAAAGAGAAATTCCTTCTGTTGTTCTCAAATTTCTATGTCAAGAAAAAACTTACCAATCCCAAATCTTTAATAGTATAGGCTTGATCCAAAAAGTTCTTAAGCTCATTAACCATATCATGACTAGAGCTTACATCATCCACGTACACGAGCATAGCGAGAAAATATCCATCCCTTTGTAAAGTGAAAAGGCAATGATCATTTTTGGACTGAATCAAGCCAAACTCTCCCAGTTTATGACATAATTCAATATTCCACTCTCTTGAAGCTTGCTTCAATCCATATAAGCTTCTCACCAATCTACAAACCTGCCCCTTCTGTTCTTTGAAATACCCCTGTGGTGGCTGCATGTAAACCTCCTCTGATAAATTCCCATGAAAAAAAGCATTGTTAACATCTAATTAATGTAAGGCCCAACTATTTTTCACAGCAATAGAAAAGAATAATCGCACAGTGACTAATTTTGCCACTGGTGAGAAAACCTCAAAGTAATCAACCCCTAACTGCTGATTGTACCCTTTAGCCACAAGTCTGTCTTTATACCTCTCCACCGATCCATCAGGCTTCGTCTTAATTTTGTAAACCCATTTACTGCCAATGGCTCTCTTGTTAGGTGGCAAAGTGGTGAGCTCCCAAGTATTGTTGGCCTCCAAAGCTGCTAATTCTTGTTCCATTGCTTCAATCCATACTGACTGTGTAGCTGCCTACTTATAATGGGTTGGCTCCTTTTCAACAGAAATGTTAGAAAGAAAAACCAGATATTTGTTGCTTACACCAGTAGGTTGTGTGTGAGGAAAAGTGCGAATAAGATATGCTGTGGAAGATGATGTTGCACATACATAATCCTTTTTCCAAGTAGGGGGGTTTATTATTCTTGTACTTCTTCTTTTGCTATTTTCATTATCATTTATTAAATCCGTCTCTTCCACTTCTGACTCTTCTATTGGTGGTTGGTGAACCGTAGGGTAAACAAAAGAATGTTTAGTAACAGATTTAAAGTCATCTGTAGCCCTCTGTATATTTTCATCTGTTTGTACCTGTAAATGTTGCTCTTCAAAAGATGGGTGAGAACAAAATGGAAATATATTCTCAAAGAAAGTAAAATCCCTGGATACCAAGAATTGCCTACTATCAAAATTATACAACTTATAACCTTTCTGTCTTTGCACATAACCCATAAAAATGCACTTTGATGATCTTGTATCGAATTTTGACTTACTTGGATGTATATTTGCTGCATATGCCAAACAACCAAAAGGCCTTAACTTGCGGTAATCAACCGATTTCCCATATAACACCTTAAATGGTGTTTTCCGTTGTAATATCCTACTAGGCATTCTGTTTATAAGAAAAGAAGCAGTTAAGACTGAATAAGGCCAAAAACTGGTGGGTAAGCAAGCTTGAAACAGTAGTGCTCTAGCCACCTCCAATAAATGCTTGTGTTTTCTCTCAACCACACCGTTTTGCAGTGGAGTGTAGGTGCAGGTCCTTCATGTATTATGCCTTGGCCTTGACAAAATAATTCAATATCATTGCACAAAAATTCTATTCCATTATCAGATCTTATCCTTTTCACCTTTTTGTTATGTTGTCTTTCAATCATAACAATAAAGGTCTTAAGTATCCAAGCCACATCTGACTTATGATTCATAAGAAATACCCAAGTTCTCCTACTAAAATCATCCACTGCAGTTAAAAAGTATGAAGCACCAGTAATACTTTCCTCTCTACAAGGGCCCCACACATCCAAATATAAGAGTTTAAAGCAAGCATGTGATTGTATATAACTATGGGAAAAAGAGAGTCTGTACTGTTTCGATTTGAAACAAACCTCACAAGCATCTATATTATTAATATTTTTCTTATTACAGTCCTTATGAAGAAAATCTAAGTGTTTCAAGGTATACACAGAAGCATGACCCATTCTTTTATACCAAATGTCTAAAGAAACATTACAAACATGATAGTTGGTAATATTTTCTTTACTCTTCAAAATGTATAGATTGCCTCTCAAAACTCCTTCAGCAACCTTTTCTTCACTCAGAGGTCCTGTAGTCACCAAGTGTTACCGAGAAATATACATTTCAACTTAGAATCTGCACAAAGTTGAGCAACAGACAACATTTTGTATTTGAAGCTAGGAATATACAACACATTTCTTAAGATTATCCTGGGTGAAATTCTTACTTCCCCTTCATATTCCACTTCTTGTGTACTTCCATCTAGGAAACAAATTGACACCTTTTCTATTATTGCATGCATATTACTCATCAAGTGTGCATCAATACGCATATGTCTACTAGCCCCTGTGTCAGCTGTCCAATTTTCTTCATGCTTACTATTAAAAGTAGATAGAGCGAAATGCAAAGAATGTGAATCACTCTTACCAGCAAAGTCCATGAAGAGTTCATATTTCTGTCAATCTTTTCTTTATCCTTCATGCACCGTGTCATTTCCCGTAGCTGATAAAGGATAGCTTGTAGATCTAGAGGATTTCCTTCTTCTTTTTTAGGTGTCTCCTTGATCTGCAAAGATGTATTCTGCTAAAAAAATATTGTTAGCAAAAGTTTTAGACTTCTTCTCCCTCAACTGCTTAAACGAATCAGATACTCCATACTTCTTGAAGCATGTTTCTCTTCATGACCATTAAATCCACAATTTTCACAAACTAATTTGTCATTCTCCTCCTTTGTCAGTTTATCATATCATCTTCCTCTGCCCCCATTCCAATTCCCATTGTAGTTTCCTGCCTTGCTCTTATTATTGTTTCCAAAGCTATGCACCTTAGCAGCCATAACAATATCAATCTCTGTAAAATTATTATTAATAGATCTTTGCTTCTCCGCTGTTAATATAATAGAGTAGGCCTTATCAATGGAAGGCAGTGGACCCATAAGCATTATTTGATTCTTAAGAGTATCATAACTCTCATTCAATCCCATAAGAAATTGAATCAACTTATCCTCCCTGTTGTTTTGAGCAACAATCTTCCCTGTAGCACATGTACAAGCCATCACAGAAACCACATGTTGCAATTCATCTTATAACTTTGTCACCAAAGTCCGCCTCTTCTCGCCGCAGGCGTGCCACATCGCACACCTTGTCCGACACTTCGCTGGTGTTCACGCACATCACGCAGCCGTCTGCTGCAGTTGGGAGTTAAAGCACCATCTCCTTTCAATTTAACTTTTTTATTTATAAATTTTACTTCTCTAGATCTCAACTTTTTTATTT
Source organism: Pogostemon cablin (assembly GCA_023678885.1). Classification (NCBI taxonomy): domain Eukaryota; kingdom Viridiplantae; phylum Streptophyta; class Magnoliopsida; order Lamiales; family Lamiaceae; genus Pogostemon; species Pogostemon cablin. The sequence continues at coordinate 9,517,167 of CM042997.1, forward strand.
TATGAAATAAGATTGTTGAAATTAAAGAGTAACGAAGAAAGAAAAGAATTTCATTGATCTTGAAAGTTGTTGTTTTTACAAGATACAAATCTAAAGCTATTTATAGGAGATTGAGAAACTAGCCGGTACTAACATTACAGAAACTAGCTGTTGGGCTTTACAGAAACTAACTGTTGTGTCTAGAGATTATAAGTGTAATAATGATGTGGGAGAGAATTAATTAAATATTTCAACACTCCCCCTCAAGTGTAGGAGTGAACGAGTTGATCACTCCTAACTTGTCTAAAATGTATTTATGTCTAGTCTTATCTAAAGCTTTGGTGAATATATCAGCAAGTTGATCTTTGGTTCCAATATAAGGCATTTGAATCATTCCGCTTTGGACTTTGTCTCGGATGAAATGACAGTCCACCTCAATGTGTTTTGTATGCTCGTGAAACACTGGATTTGATGCTATGTGATGCGCAGCGTTGTTATCACAATACATCTGAATTGGACCTTTGATTTGAATGGTCATATCCTCGAGTAGTTGCTTTATCCAAGTAAGTTCACCGGCAGTTGATGCCATTGCCCGGTATTCAGCTTCGGCACTTGATCTAGCCACTACGTTTTGCTTTTCCATGTTACTAGATTTCCTCCAACCATAGTGCAAAAGCTGGTAGTAGATCGCCGATCAAAGCTTCCTGCCCAATCAGCATCAGTATATCCTTGAATGCTTACATCTTTGTTGTTCTTTATCCAAATTCCTTGTCCCGGAGTTGATTTCAGGTATTGAAGGATCCGATCAATTGCAGCTAGGTGGGTAGTCCGGGGTGCCTGCATAAATTGACTAACAACACTCACAGAAAAAGCAATGTCAGGACGAGTAACTGTTAAATAAATAAGTTTTTCTATAAGTCTTTGGTACATGCCCACATCTTGAAGAGGAGATCCATCTTATGAGTTGAGTTTAGCATTGGTTTCCATAGGAGTAATAGCGGGCTTAATGCCAAGTTTACCTGTTTCCTTGAGCAAATCAAGAGTGTACTTTCTTTAAGAAAGGAATAATCCTTTTTAGAGTGAGCTATTTCAATTTCCAAAAAATATTTAAGAATGCCAAGGTCCTTGATATCAAAAGTTTGTTTAAGAAAAATTTTGACTTCTTGAATTTCCGTTTCCTTGTCACGGGTAATAATAATATCATCAACATAAACTAAAACAATGATTGATGAGTTTGGAGAAGTGCGAGAAAATAATGATGAGTCAGCGGAACTTTTTTGAAAATTTTGAGAGAGTAATGCATGACTAAGTTTAGAATACCAAGCACTAGGAGATTGTTTAAGACCATAAATAGACTTGTGAAGTTTACAAACAAGAGAAGGATCCGAATTCTTAAGGCCTTGAGGAAGAGCCATGTATACTTCTTCTTCTAAATCTCCTTGTAAGAAAGCATTTTTAACATCCATTTGATGAAAAGACCAATTCTTATTAATCCCTATAGAAAGAAGGATTTTTACGGTGCTCATTTTAGCGACGGGTATGAAAGTTTCTTCATAATCAATTCCATAAGTTTAGGTGAAGCCTTTAGCAACAAGTCGGGCCTTATATCTTTTGATTTTTTCCAAACTATCATATTTAATTTTATAGACCTACTTTCACCCGACGGCCTTTTTTCCTTTAGGAAGATGAACAAGTGACCAAGTATTATTTTTCTCGAGAGCATTTAATTCATATTCCATAGCTTTTCGCCAAGTAGGACAATGACTAGCATCTTCAAAGTTTTTAGGTTCAAATTGATTTATGCAATTTAAAAATGCATGATGCTCTTTTGAAATGTGGGAATAAGATAAGAAGTTTTGGATAGGATACGATACCGAATAGGTGACGTAGTCTTTAAGTTTGGTGGACTTCCGAGTCTGTCGAAGAGATCTCCGAGGTGAATTAGCTTGAGTTAGGTTTTTGTTTTGATCTCCACCTATCGGAGTATTTTCTTCGACTGGGACATGATCTCCCCCTGTCGGAGCATTTTCTTCGACTATGTTTGCATCATCCTCGAGAGGAATCCTATTGATCAAATCATTATGATGATCTTGAGAAGGAATAAGATCAGTAGGAGCTGAAATAGGAAAAACAAAGTCGTTAGTATCAATGGAGGAGTTATCAATAGAGTAATAAGGATCATTTTCATTGAAGGTAACATCTCTTGAAATATAGAGCTTTTTATTAATAGGATCATAACACTTGTAACCTTTTTGAGGTACTAAGTAGACAAGAAAAATAGCTTTGACCGAAGAAGGACTGAGTTTATCGGTACGGTTAATGTGAACAAAACACGTACATCCAAAAGTGCGTAAGTGGTCAAGACTGACATCCCTTTTAAAAAGAATTTTGTGGGGACTAAGGTTATTGAGATTAGGGGAAGGTCGACGATTGATAAGGTAATTGGCGGTTAGAAGAGCATCTGACCAGAAATATTTTGGAACATAGTTTTGAAAAAGAAGAGAACGAGTGATTTCTAGTAGATGACGTTTTTTCGCTCCGCGACCCCATTTTGAGCGGGTGTGTAGGGACACGAAGTTTGATGAATAATTCCATTACTTTTTGTAAAATTTTGAAAATTTAAGTTTATAAATTCAGTTTCATTATCCGTTCGAAAAATTTTGATGGACTTATTGAACTGATTTTTGATGTAGGCGAAAAATTCTTGAAATTTTGCAAAAACTTCGCTTTTATTTTTAAGTAAAAATATCTAAGTATGCTTTGAGAAATCATCTATAAAGCTAACATAATATCTAAAACCATTATATGATGTAGTTGGGGCGGGACCCCAAACATCCGAGTGGATCAAATCAAAAATAGATTTTGAATTAGAAGAGGAATTTGTGTAAGGAAGACGTGTGTGTTTAGATAAAGAACAAATATCACACTTATCATGATATGACGAATTAGGAAATATTTTATTGAAAACTAAATTGGACGGATGTCCAAGACGTTTATGCCAAAGGGACATGTCAAAAATATTTAAAGCAATACTAGGGAAGTTAATTAGGTATAAATTATTGATACGAACTCCTTTACCAATCGTTCGTCCCGTCAATCTTTCTTGAAATACAACATCAATGTCAGAAAATATAACTTGACAATTTAATTTCGTGGTGATCTTAGAAACGGATAATAAATTTAAAGTAAAATATGGTAAATAAAGGATATTGTCGATCTTTTTAAAAAAAAGATAACTTGATCCTTTCCCACAAATTGGAACGGTAGTGTTATTAGCTACTTTAACATTTTGAGAGTTGTTTAAAATTAGGGAGTTTTCTAGAAAAATAGAACGATTTCCGGTCATATGATCAGTTGTTCCGGAGTCAACCACCCAATGTTTAGAAAAATCAATATTATTATTTGATGAAAACATGCTAGAGTAATTAAAGGATTTTGTGTTTAAAAAATTTGGGTTTTGGAAAATGGAAAAATGAGTGGGCTTTTTATCAAAATTAGATTTTAAATTATTTGGGCCCAATGAAGTATTAGAGGGAAATGAACATGCATCCACTGTATTAGTGGATTGGATTTGAGTTTGGGCCTGTAGGGCTTGAACAACTTGGGCCACAAGAGAAGAAAATTAGTTTTGACCCAATATATTGCCGTGAGCTGTGTTGAGATGAAGCCCAGCTTCATTTTTATTTAAACGTCGATCCATAACACGATTGGGAACACAACCTTCGTTGTGCCCTAAATTTTCTCTCCGCCGCATAACCTCGTTGGGCTTGCGAACCATGGTGGCTGGAATTCTTCGGCAGCGACAGACGAGCAGCGGCTGGGCGGTGAGCAGCGGACTCCGTTGACTGACGGGCAGCGAACAGTGCAGCGGGAGGGCTGACGGCGGCGGCGGTTCAAAATTGACCACCGAAATCAACAAGCGTCAAGTAGCCTGACGGACGACCGATCTGAACGGCCCTGTAGCAGAGGTCAGTGGAGGTGGACTAGCGGCTGGAGGTGGTCAGCGTCACGCACAAATCGCGACCCCTCTCGGCCTGGAATCACCGGCGTGTACATATTCGGCGGGAAGCAAGCAGGTCATCGGCGGGGGCGGCTCAGTTTCAGTGGCTGACAGCAGCGGTCGCGCTTCCGACGGCGCATTCCTTGCCGACTGATGGCGACTGATCTGACCGTGATGGCTCAACCCTCGTCGCATTTCCGGTGGCGCGTTCTTCGCGAACCGATCGACAGCGAGCGACACAGTTTCAGCGGGTGACAACAATGGCTTTTGTTTTGTTTAGTCTTTTATTTCTTGTATGTGTTGCCATGGGTGTCAATGCTCAGAGGAATTCAAGTTCTGGAAATTCAAGTGTGGTGAATGTTGGGAGTAGGGCTTACTGCTCTCTCCTATTCAGAGAAGGAGTCAACCTTCTTTAGAATGGTACACCTTAGAAGGGTGTAATTGAAGCCTGTGAACAGACTTTGATTGGATAATAAAGAGGTTGAACCTCTTTTGAGTTGAGACACCTTTAATGGTGTTTTGCAATATGCAATGAAGAAGAGGTTGAACCTCTTTTGAATCGAACACCTTTTAATGGTGTTTTGGTTGAATGAAGAAGAGTTTGAACCTCTTTTGAATTGAACACCTTTTAATGGTGTTTTGATTGAATAGATAGATTGAGGAAAGGTTGAGAGTCAGGATTAATCCTGCTCTGATACCATGTTGAAATTAAAGAGTAATGAAGAAAGAAAAGAATTTCATTGATCTTGAAAGTTGTTTTTACAAGATACAAATCTAAAGCTATTTATAGGAGATTGAGAAACTAGCCGGTACTAACATTACAGAAACTAGCTGTTGGGCCTAGAGATTATAAGTGTAATAATGATGTGGGAGAGAATAAATTAAATATTTCAACAAAGATTAAGAACAGAGCTGTGATTTTTAATTCTTCTCAGTTCAGGAATGATTTAAAAAAATTGAAAGAAACCGGCGGTTTTCGGTTTGGATGGTTCTACAGGTTTATCCAGTTTTGACCGATTCTGATTGGTTTTTCGGCTTCAAAAGCCAAAATGGTTTTAGGGGGTCTTCGGACCGGCTCCGACACCAGTTCTCAATTGAATCGGTCGAACCGGCCGGTCCGGTCCGCTTCTAAAAACACTGGTATTTTGTTGCGTTTACTGTTTGCACGAAATTTAAGAAATATAGTATTTTAATATGTAGTGGGTTGAGAGTTATAATAATTTAATGTATAGTTAATAGTTGTATTAGTGTTATGTTTGGTCTCATCTACTAAAAAAGGAAATGTAACTCTTGTAGCGAGACGTCTATTAATAAAATGTAACTCTTGTTGTAGGACAGATGGAGTATACCTTTAATATTATAAATAAATCTTAATAATAAATATTCACAATACCCTCTTTAAAGGTTTTTTCTTTTTTTTTTTTGGCGTCGTCTGCTTCTAAAAAATTTAATTTTCCCTTTTAGATATATGAAGTCTACACACACCTACAAATACAATTAAAGTATGAGCTCAACATACCTATTAATACAACTATTTACTATACATTAAATAATAAACAAATGAGACTCATTAAATCAGACAGAGTGAGTATTAAACATAATGCAATATTTATGTGAGAAAGTATTTATTTAAAATCATTTTTACACACCCTGTTTTTGCAAAATTACTATTTATTTTTTAGATAAATGAATTATTGTTCTTTTAAATGAAAAATAATACTCATTTCAATTATTAGAATATATAAATCAGACCATATTATAATTTGAAGAGTAGTATTTATATTCAAATGAATAATATTAATTCATATGTTAAAAAGTATTTTTTCATATCTAAAGAGTAATCGATAATCAAGGTACAATATTTAAAGTATTACTATTTTTTTTCATTCAAAAGAATACTAGTTTATTTTTAAAAATATTTTTTTAATATATTAAATGAATGTGTAAATTTAATTCACATGAATGTTTGCATTCTTTTTCTCTTATAAATCTCAATCCAATCCTACACAAAAGTTTGTAAATAAAAGTTATTATGATAAATTAAAGATTTGAAGTAAAAAAATATTTACCTTGAATAATTCAATTTATTTATTTATTTTCACTTTTTAAAATTTGAAAGGATATGTTATTTTTGGTTTTCAATCAAAATTTAAAATTATACTCCAAAATTTAGTATTTATTATAGTTGAAATTTAATAAAATTAGATTATATCAATCTCAACAATCTCTTACACACATCACATAAAATTACTCATAATTTTATACATTGATATGATATAAAATTAATATTTATTTAAATTTCAAAATAAATATATATTAATATTATTGGTTGGATTTAGTAAATCTACTTAATCATAATTAATCTATATTTTATTTTTATTTTTATTTAAATTCAAAATAAACATCACCTAAATAAAATGCACAAAAAAATGATTTAACATCAACAAAAATTTAATAATATAATATACGCATAAAAAATATTTTTAAACTTTGACAAGTGTGTTGGTGTTCGATCGTTTGGTAACGTAAACCGTTAGTGTTTCATACGATTCTATATTTAGTGAAAGTAAGAAAACATAGAAACGTATTACATTTCACCAGGGTATGTTGAAGAAGAAAGATTCTCGCCTGCAGCCTACGCAGCCTTACCGTTTTGGGCATAACTCTCTCATCTGATCTCCGATTTAAGTGATCTACGGGCCAAAATAATTCGCTTTTCCGTAGCTTTCCAATGGTGTATCATAGGTACAGTTTGGAGTTCCACATGATTTTATAAAAATTATGGAAGTTGACGAACAACAACAACAAACAACCTTCCGATCTTCTGCTGTATTTCCAAGTCCGATCTCGACGTCGTGTGTGCGACGATCTTCAAGATCTTCTCAATCTGCTGTCACCTCACCCTCCTCATAATATTAGGTGTGATTCAATCAGTTAGGGTTTCTGGATTGCTGAGATGACTTATATATGAGCTTCAGCAGGGACCAGGAGGAGAAATTAGAGTTGGGCTTCCATTGGGCTTAAGTATTCAAGCTTAGCCCAAAGTATATACTTAAGTCCAATAATAATAATATATACCACTAAAATATTATTACTGTACTACCGTTTTAATCCCATAATTACGTTATGGGCTCCTTCTTATTATGAGTTCGTTAGTCTCCCCATGTTTAAGATATACAATGCCCATTAATTAATTAAGTTACTGACAACTCCGTTAATTAATATCTCATTCGAGAGTAGTACCACTCAACCTCATTATCATGTTGGAATAAATCCACCTGCAGAGTTTACATGATAATCCTAATGAGCTCCTCAAGGGGACATGATCAACCTATATCGGGCATGGATTTCTTCTACAATCAACAACACACCATATAGACAACACTATTTCCAAACTCACCGAGTTTATTGATTTAATTATATGTAAATCTCACCCATTGATGAATCAAAGAAATACATACTGCCTTTCGTGTCGAGGTTATCGTATAGGGATTAAGAGCACGAGCATCCATAATAACTGAGATCAAGTTCTCTTATATAGTCAGTATAAATCGAACGATCTCAAGCGGTCCTGCTTAATACACACAAGTGCACTAATGTGATTCTATAGTCAAGACAAACTAATACCAAATCACACTACAATCATCCCGATAGAGTCCCCGTCTATCTCGGTTGTGAGCATCTGTTTATACTTTATAAGGAAACCGATAATATGATCTTCCGCGTGTTGTCGCATAATATATTATCTACAGTATAAAGTAAGTGGACTATTGCATCGGACATATAAATAAATTATAAGACGCAATCATTTGATCATTGATTCTCATTTCAAATAAATTGTTAAAACATTGTTCATACTAAAGCTAGACTTTTATTATACAATCCAACAATGTGAACGATGTTTTGTTGGAAATTTAAGGTGAATAGAAAAGTGACTTTAAAATGGTGTCTATTAGATTAAAATGTATCTATGTAGAGGTGTGATCAAAGGGTGTAATTTTGGAATTAATCATGTCTTTTCACCAAATGACTTTTTAATTTAAATTCAAAATCAAATCCAATGGTTGTATCAATTCACGTAAAGACGCCTTAAAATCTATAAATAGGCTCTCCTATTTCCATAATCCTTCATTCCGAAGTTGAAGTACTTGAATTTCACTCGAATGTCACTTGAAAAATATACATTTTCAAACTTTTATTCACACAAAAACATGTATCATAGATGTCCAATGAAATTCGAGTTGCCTAAAGAATTCGTAGTGTATTTCTATGTCGTCTTACTTCTAAGGTGAGTTCATAATTTCGGTTAGTTCTCCCTATCTTGTGATTTGTAGTGCTACTATCAAAAGATGTGATCGTTGAATATTGGAGATGATTGTCATCAAAACCGTAAGCACCAGAGGGGGGCAATTTCGTCTTAAGGAGAAAGAGTGCAACTCTTGACTCAACTCAAATTCCATTCTTATTATTTTCTATCATATTTTTTTGGTCAACAATTATATAGAAATTGACTCATGGCTCCAACATAATATTGATTGATTACAATGGACAATTAAAGAAGATTTTTGAATATGTGAAAAAAAGAAGGTACACAATTTAAATTCTTATATGATCGCTATAATATCTGCATGTAGTGTAGATAATCTAATTTGAAATTTATTAAATTAATAGAAATAAAATTTTGGAATAAATTTTGTTTGTAAGAAAGGAAAATCAGTTCTTAGGAACGAGATTATAAATTGAATTTTTCAAAAAGGAGAAAACAGTTTTGAAATTCAAGTTATTAATATTGACTTAGTGCGACGGTTGCCAAACTGCGCGTTAATTAATTCAAAATAATAATAAAAATATAAAGATATTTCTTTTATTATATGATTGCATGGATACATAATGGAATTAGATTCAAGAAGGAAGGATATTTGGTATGTCTTGCAATAATTATGAAAAAAATATATTACCTCGTGAAAAGTCGTGTCTCTTATGAAAGGTAGTGTCCTTTAATGAAGGGTTATATTTTTTCATGAAAAAATATGTATGTTGTTGAAAAGTCTTAATATCATGTCTCTTCGGAATAAGTAACAAAAAAAAATAAAATAACCCTTGGGAGAAGATAAAAAAGAAATGAACAAATGGCTCAAATAATTATATCAATCAATTGATCAATTATTACTAAAGACCAACTGTAAATGTGATTATGAAATCACCAATAATGGGTGATGTGCGTAAAACTATTATTAATAATATTACAAATTACAACATCCCTCAATTAGAGGGAAATATATATGGAAGACAATAAATCAAATAATAAATTACAATGATATACAGAATATGTGTAGCTAATTTCTAATTTCCTTTAATATCCCCCATCAAGCATTGTGTGGGGTGCAAGCAAATACAAAGCTTGGAGCATAAGAGTTCGAAAGCTAGACGAGTAGGCTCTTCGTGAAAATATCTGCCACTTGAAGATGAGATGGAACAAAACGAGTTTCAAGCTTCCCAGAAGTCACCAATTCGCGAACAAAATGATAATCGAGGTCAATGTGCTTGGCCCGCTTGTGAGTAACCGGGTTCTAGCTTAAAAAAATGGCACTTTTGTTGTCACAAAGTAAAAGGAACCTTGAGGAAGGCAACATACAAAGCTCTTGAAGAAGGTTCGAAACCCAAACTAATTCAGCTGCAGCATTGGCCATAGCTCGATATTCTGATTCGCAACTAGAACGTACAACTTTAGGCTGCTTTTTGGCACTCTAAGAGATAAGATTACCCCCAAGAAAGATGAAGTAACCATATGTAGAACAACGTGTCTCTGTACAACTTGCCCAATCAGCATCAGAGTAACCAACGATTGAATTTACTGTTTGCTTCTGAAAAGAGAGACCATAATGAATAGTGCCTTTTACATAGCGAAGAATCCTCTTCACCGCCATAAAGTGATCATTCGTAGGAGAGTGTGGGAACTGGCTCACAAGATTCACATCATAAGATAAATCGGGACGCCTGATGGTTAAATATTAAAGAGCACCGACCAGAAAATGATATAAAGTTGGATGTTGAAATGGTGAGCCATGACTAACAAGAACCTCACCAGCTGACAAAGGAGTTGAGACCAGTTTGGATTCAACCAACTCAGCATGGTCTAAGATATCATGAGCATACTTTGCTTGCCCGACAAAGAGGCTTTTAGAAGTGTAAGAGACCACAAGACCAAGAAAATAGTTAAGCCGACCAAGGTCCTTGATGGAAAATTCTCGATGAGTACGAGAAATAAAGTCTCGAAGCATGACATAATCATTTCCTATCACAATAATGTCATCCACATATAACAGAAGGAAAATGACAGACGTACCTCGTGAAAAGTAAAATAAGGATGAGTCACAACGACTCTGACAAAATCCCAAACTGAGAAGATAAGTGCTGAAGTGCTTAAACCAAACAAGAAGAGCCTGTAGCAGACCATAGAGAGCCTTTTTAAGGCGACAAACATGATCTGGAAATCGAGGATCCACAAAACCAGAGGCTGAGACATGAAAACTGGCTTGTCAAGAATGCCATTGAGAAATGCATTCTTGACATCTAATTGATGGAGATGCCAGTTGTGCTGAATTGAGAGAGCCAGGATAATACGAACTGTGGCAGCTTTAACAACTGGCTAAATGTATGATGAAAATCAGTGCCAGGAACCTTAGTGAAGCCCTGAGCAATAGTCGGGCCTTATGATGCTCAATAGTTCCATTTGCACGAAACTTTTCTGTAGACCCATTTCTACCCAACTATATTAGTGTCAGGAGGACAAGGAACCAACTCCCAAGTCTGATTTTCCCGGAGAGCATCAATCTCCTCTTGCATAGCGGATAACTATTCAGGAAATTTAATAGCAGTCTTGAAACCACGAGGTTCAGAAGTAGCAACAAGAGCAGTGAGGAGAGATGTAGAAGCAAGATCAACTGGGTAACGGGGTTTGAAAACCCCAGCCTTAGCACGTGTAATCATTGGGTGAATGGGCACATGAGTAGGTAGTGGTTCGGCATGGTTAGGTTGAGGTTCTGCAGGAGATGGAGGGTCTGGGATAGCAAGTTCAGTATTAACAATAGGAGCAGGGACCAAGTCATCATCAGGTAAAATCAGACGCTCGGGCTTGAAAACCAGTGTGGGTGAAGGCTAATGCATGGGATCCTGAGAGGATAGAGTGATCGGTTCAGAGCCTCAAGCATCGAGAAGGGACGTAATCTGAAGATCCTCCAATCGGGATGATGAAGGAGCTTGAGAGTATGGAAAGAATAATTCATCAAATTGAGTATGCCGAGTGAGAAAAACTCGAGAAGATGTCAGATCTAAGCATCGAAAACCGTTGTACGAACTGTTGTATCCCAGAAAAACACAGGGGCGACTACGAGGTGCCAATTTGTTAGCTGCATAATCTCTCAAGAAGGGGTAAACCCGACAATCGAAAGGCTTAAAGTTTCCATAATTTGGAGCAGTGCTATAAAGAAGCTCAAATGGAGACATGCCAGATAGAATCGATGATGGTAACCTGTTAATAATATAGACTGCTGTGGCAAAAGAGTCAAACCAAAAAGAAGCTGGTGCATGTGCATGAAAAAGCATAGAAAGACCTGTTTCTGTAATGTGACGATGCTTTCATTTAGCCTTGCCATTTTGTTGTGGTGTATATGGACAAGACATACGATGATGAATTCCGTAAAGATGCATGAAATCCTGAACTCTAGTATTAACAAATTATGTACCCCCATCACTCTGGAAAATTTTAATAGTACTAGAGAACTGATTGCAAGCAAATTCGTGAAATCGTACTAGAACATCATAGAATTCAGACTTAGCATGCAACGGAAATATCTAGGAAAACCGTGAGTAGTCATCCACAAATACAACATAAACACGAAAGCCACCAGCGGTAGAGATGGGTGCAGGACCCCACAAGTCACAATGAATCAATTCGAGCACAGAAGTAGCACGTTTTTCATTCAACTGAAAGGATAATTTAGTACTCTTTGCCAATTGACAAGGTTCACTCATAGAAGGATTCGGTAAAATAGAAGTGATAGATAAATGCCCTAATTTATTTAATTGTGAAATAACAGAAAATGGGACATGCCCCAAGTGTAAATGCCATAAATCAAAACTAGCCTTCAAATTATTTGACTTAATAGCTGCCACCAAAGCTGGAATACCTCGATCAAGCAAATACAATCCCCTCTCACACCTTCCCTGAGCCAGGATTTTCTTTGTCACCCGATTCTGAATGGCAAAGAATTTATCAGAGAAAATAACCTCAACTGGATAATCAGATGTCAGTTTACTTATAGATAAAAGGTTCTTGGTAATGTGAGGCACAACTAACATATCCAGTAATTTAACATCATCAGAAACCATAGTACTGCCAACATGTGAAATGTGTAAAGAACTACTATTACCAACAATTACTGAACTGTTACCAGAATAAGGCTCAAATGAGTCCAAGACAGAGGTCTGATTTGTCAAGTGAGCAGAGGCACCCGAATCCAAGTACCAGTCAGGAGTCGCTGTAGAGACATTACACTGAGAAGAGAAGGCATGTGCTAAATTTGCTGAGGAGACAATGTTCCGGCCATTTAGAAACTGTGGGCATTTATCGGCATAATGAGGACCACGACATATTTGACAATGAGGAGGACGACGACCACCACCCTGTTGATAAAAACCTCTGTGAGATGGCCCTTTAGATGAACCACCATGCTGTTGCGAACGATGATAAGAACCACGAGGCTCTGAATCTGATGAGCGTTGTCCATCCCTAAATACAGAGAAAGTAGCAGGAGGAGCAATGGAATGACCTTCCATTGCCTTGTGCATTAGCTCGTATTGCTTAGCCTGATTGAGGAGATCACGAAAACTGAGCATAGGGGACATCGCCATTCACGTGTCTGCGAAACTCATAAATGTAACACCCAATCCCCTCAAAAACCAGTGAGCCTTATCGGACTCATCAAGGGAATGATCAATCGATGACAATTGATTGCATGACGACGTAAACTTAAGACCATATTCCTCAACCGATTGATCACCCGATGCAATGAGAGAAGCTTCTACTGTAATTGATGTGTGCGAGAGGTGGACGAATAAAAAAATGCCGCATCGAGCGCTACCCATGCTGTACGTGCCGTTGTGCAGTCTAAAATTTTGGACATGGCGTCCTCGGATAAAGATGTCTTGATAACCCCCAGTAATTTCTTATCTTTCAAGTGCCAGGTGATAAAGTCAGGGTTGGGAGATTCAACACCCACTTCAAAGGTGATGGTTGATGGTGGTGCGGCAGACGAACCATCGAAATGATCAGAGATGTCAAAGCAATCAGCCATGGTAAAAAATTGGTTGCGCCACATTAGAAAATTTGTAGAAGAGTTTTAGAGGGCACATATTAATCATTGTTGTTACTGGCATAGGATCAATAGGAGCAGCAGCCATATTTGCAATTCAGAGAAATAAGAGACGAGAAAGAGAAGAGTAGAAAGAGAGGAGGAAAAGAGCAGAAGGAGGAAGACGTGTGGTATTAGGATTTAGGATAAGAAACTCTACTGATACCGTGTAAATGTGATTATGAAATCACCAATGATGGGTGATGTGCGTAAAACTATTATTAATAGTGTTACAGATTACAACATACCTCAATTAGAGGGAAATATATATGGAAGACAATAAATCAAATAATAAATTACAATTATATACATAATATGTGTAGTTAATTTCTAATTTCCTTTAATACCAACCGACCTTAATGTGAGGTTCCCTGTAGACATTCAAATGTGGGAAGAGTCCCCGTAGACATTCAAATGTGGGGGTGATTAGCTAAAGGCATAACCTCTAATGTTAAAATTATGTTGGCTTAAGGCAAATGATCTTAAGAAAATTAAACAGATCCTTAACAAAATTTAAAGAAGATCAAATATGTTGCATGTCTGAGAGGAATGGAATAAAAAGTCATACATTAAAGAAAAATTATAGCGGCTCTAACAGAGGAGTAAACACCATCGATGTTCATTGGTACATGAGAAAATTAAATCTTCACCATGTAAGTCAACCTAGCAACGCCTTTAGAGACTGTATTTTAAACCTTATACTACAGGTGTGGGACAATAACATTATTGAGACAGAGGAAGAAAGGTTTACAATTCTAATGTTAACGAATTGATCGACATACTTCAAAAGAACTTAATTGTAAATCCCATTTCCTTCTTACCATTCCACAAAAAATATTCTTTTTTGAGATTGGTGCTTTGACTCGTCATCTATGCCGAAACATGTCATTCTATAAGCTAATATAGCTTTGATTCCTTTCTTAAAACTTACAAGGATAAATTTATAAATGTTTTGTATGAACTAAGACTATAAACTTGCAAGGAAACAATAAAACTAAATAAAGAAGGGTAAGAGAGTTACCACAACTTCAAACAAAAATATAGAAATACAAAGTATAAGTAGTGAAACTTTACAAATGATCTTCATCTACTGTTTCGATAAACTTTCTAGATTTATGTGACCAATCTTGAAAATTTTCATGCTTGTTCAAAGAGGTGTCATGAAGCCAACTCCATGTTCTTGATTTCAATTCATCCAAGAGTTTTTCCACATTCCAAGCTTCACCACGAAAAATATAAGCATTTCTATGCTTCAAAATAAGCCAAACAACACAGTGTCATGTTCACACAAAAAGGTCTTTTCCTTTTTTTTCATCTAAGAAGATGGCTAAAATGCATTAATAGATTCATAGAGGGAAGAGAAGAAAGGGCCAACTCAACTCCAATCCATTTCAAACATTTTATCCATATAGTATATGCAAAATCACATTTAAAGAAAATATAACGTACTGTTTCCGGGCACCTGTCACAAAAAACACAGGTGGCATTGTTGTCTACTAGAAAGCAGCGCCTCTTATGAAGATTTGTTAACCTGTTGTCTCATATATGATTTTGCCTATGTTGATGAGTGTGAAAATATACATATTTTTGTTGGCGTTCGATCGTTTGGTTAACGTGAACCGTTAGGATTCCATACGTTTCTAAATCAGCGGAAGCAAGAAACATAGAAACGTATTACCTTTCACCAGGGTATGTTGAAGAACATGAATTCCCGCTGGCAGCCTACGTAGCCTCATCGTTTTGGGCATAACTCTCTCATCTGATCTCCGATTCGAGTGATCTACATGCCAAAATGATCCTATTTTCCATGGCTTTCGAACGGTGTATCATAAGTTCAGTTTGGAGTTCCAAAAAATTTAGAAAAATCATGGAAGTTGACAAACAGCAGCAGCAAACAACCTTTTGATCTTCTGCTGTATTCATCTCGACGTCGTGTGGGCGACGATCTTCGAGATCTTCTCAATTTACTGTTACCTCACCCTCCTCACAATGTTAAGCGTGATTCAATCATTTTGGATTTCTGAACAGTTGAGATGACTTATATATGAGTTACAGCAGGGACCAGGAGGAGAAATTAGAGTTGGGCCTCCATTGGGCTTAAGTATCCAAGCTTAGCCCAAAGCTTATACTTAAGTCCAATAATAACAATATATACCACTAAAACATTATTACTGCTCTACCGTTCTAATCCCATAATTACGTTATGGGCTCCTTCTTATTATGAGCCTGTTAGTCTCCCCATGTTTAAGATATACAATGCCGATTAATTAATTAAATTACTGATCACAACTCCATTATTTAATATCTCAGCCGAGAGTAGAACCACTCAACCTCATTATCATGCCGGAATAAATCCACCTGCAGGGTTTACATGATAATCCTTATGAGCTCCTCAAGGGGACATCATCAACCTAAATAGGACATGGATTCCTTCTACAATCAACAGCACACCATAGAGACAGCACTACTTCCCAACTCACCGAGTTTGTTGATTTAATAAAATATAAATCTCACCCATTGATGAATCAAAGAAATACATACTACCTTACGTGTCGAGGTTATTGTATAGAGATTAAGAGCACGAACATCCATAATAACTGAGATCAAGTTCTTTTATATAGACAGTATAAGTCGAACGATCTCAAGTGGTCCTGCCCAATACACACAAAGCATACTAATGTGATTCTATAGTCAAGACAAACTAATACCAAATCACACTACAACAATCCTGATAGAGAGTCCTCGTCTATCTCAGTTGTGAGCATCTGTTTATACTTTATAAGAAAATCGATAATATGATCTTCCGTGTATTGTCGCATAACATATTATCTACAGTATAAAGTAAGCGGACTATTGCATCGCACATATAAATAAATTATAATATGCAATCATTTGATCATTGATTCTCATTTTAAATAAATTATTAAAACATTGTTCATTCTAAAGCTAGATTTTTAGTATACAATCCAACAATCTCCCACTTATACTAAAAGATTATGCTGTCATGTTTTCTTCCATACATCTGATTCCCACTCCCACTACATGACCATCAAAAGCTCTCACCTTAAGGTCCTTGTAAATGGATTTAATAGGTCATCATCCGATGCAATCTCGATGACAACAACCTTCCCCTCATTATACGATTTCTCGTAACAGGTGGTACTCGCGCTCTATGTGTTTAATTGCTTATGGGCTCGCGATTCCTTCAAGTTTGCAACAGCACCATTATTATCATAATAAATTGTGATAATCTTGGGCAAACATAGAAATACTTTGAAGTCCATCATAAAGTTTCTAGAGTCATATAAATACTTTGGCTGCCTCAGAGGCTCTAATTTATCATCTTTCCATGGTGGAGTCCGAAATATATTTCTATATAACACTCCTCCATCTTATGACTCTACTTCCTAAAATTAAACACATAACCTTTGAGGTGGATTTACTGTCTTCCCTACCTGATTTGAAAAATCTGAATCTATGTAACCCATAAGAAGCAATGAATATGTTCGATAAGTCCACATATAATTTCTGGTCCTTTTCAGGTACATAAGTATATGTGTTACCATAGTTCATCATTCTTGTTTCGGGTTACCTTGATACTCACTGATCATGCCATCGGCAAAATAGATATTCGATCTCGTGCATAGCATTTCTTAGATTAAACTTCCTTATTCACCGAAGTATAAGGAACCGCTTTCATCTCTTTTATCTTCTTTTGTGTCAAGACACATTTCCTTAGATAAAGACACATGCTAAAACGAGTAAGGATTGTATCATTTAATGAAACTTGTGATATGCACAACATCCTATCTTGTGATCACCATGATCGCAAGGATATATTTTGCTTCTCTTAGGTCCTTCAGTTCATACTACTACTTTATCAACCATACCCATACGCCCGACAATACTCTTTCATTGTCTCTAATGAGCAATATATCATCTACGTGCAGTACAAGAAATACCACTACATTTATGTCACTCTTTTCAATACACAAGACACATCCGCGCATTGAATAAATTCATATGCCTGGATTTCCTCATCAAAACGGATGTTTTATGATCTTCAAGCTTGCTTTAGTCCATCGATGGACACCTTTAAGCTTACAATCAAAATGCTCTTAACTCTTTGATTATTCACTCTTAATCAATATGAATAGCAATAAATAAAAGAATCAGGATCAACATAGGCATAGCTACCGGCGAATAGGTTTTCTCATAATCGAACCCTTTCTTTCTGAGAATACCTTTTCGCAATAAGCTTTGGATCCAAGGTTTTCACTTTACCGTATGATCCTCTTTTATTTTGCATGACCACTTCTAACGGCTTTTACACCATATAGTGGTCCTACAAGCTCCCAGATCTAACTTAAAATCCCTAGATTCTATTTCATAAATCATTGCACTTTGCTAAGATTCCACATTTCTATCTTGTAGTGTTTCATCGTATCCGTGGGACAATTTCATGTTTATTAGGGACCAAGTATCACGACTCTTCCAAAATATATATCTATCAGATTGCAAAACAACCCTCCCACTATGACAAGGCAGTACATGCAATTCTGTATTAGACATGTCACGCGATGCAGTTTACTTGTGGTATTTCATCTTGTACAATTGGTACTATACTTTGTGTTTCCCTCTCACATACTTTAGAACAATTTACACATAGGTTTGTGATTTTTTTCATAGCCCTCTTCCAAAAATCTAGTGTTTGTGTTAACAATCACCCTCTTTTGGACTAAATAAATTATCACCCTCCATTTTCCTAGAATATCCCACAAACAGACAAAAGTTATACGACATGCTGTTTCTAGTGCATACCCATAAAATGAATTTAGTAATTCCAAATATTTCATCATCTATCTAATCATTTCCATAAGAGTCTCTTTCTTATTAGGATTAGAAGACGCGTTATTAATTACTATTTGTTGCATCATGAGAAAACCATGATTTAAGAGTTTACAAATTGTCACCAACGTACCATAACAGATTATAGCTCCGTCCTTCATTATAATGACCATGTCATTTAAATGAAATAGAGTATCCATCCGAAAAACATAGAAACTGAATTCAAATTCTTTCTATGAAACATACGTAAAAATAATTTCTCATAATCAAACGTTTATTCCTATCCCTAGATAAATAAACAACTCCCACTGCAACAGTCACTACTCTTGTAGATTATCCATGTACTCAATAATCTCATCATCACTTAGTTACACGCTTTTAGTGATACCGGTATCTACACACAACGTGTTAGTAAACACCATCACTAATCATGCTTCAACAATTAGCGAATAAGATACTAGCCTTGTTCATACCTTGATGAAATTGGCTTTCCTTCGCCACATGTTTTGTTAGAAGTTCCCCACCATATACAACCTCTTATATTTCAGGTGAAACTTGCTCAAAACATCTAGGCAAACTATAGAGAATAAATTGATCTAGGTTACCCTTCAATTTATACTCCAAGTTTTTCCAATTCATTCATCAAGTCAACCATGACCTCTTGCCTTTCAACCTTACTCAAATATCCAAAGAGTCGCATGATACCATCATATTTTCATGAACCTCTCACCTCTCCACTAGAGACTTTAATAGGCATCATATGACATCCTTAGTGAGAATACATTTTTATTTTCCTAAGCAGTAAGAATTAAAACCAATATTCTTTTCTAATCATCTAATTTTGGACAAGTAAATATAATTTCTTTTAGTAAGCAATAAGTGAAATAAACCATTCGAAATTACAGAGAATCACAAATAAATAAACCGATCAAATCTTCAAATTTATCTATTTATATTGATTCCCTCAAAATAGTATAAAATAAAATTCACCGACATCTCAAGCACCGTGAGTCTGCAAGCCACGATAGTGTGGATGTTTACAAACCCGAATATTTACAAGAGAAGGTTTTACCCATTAATTTCATTTGTCAACCTAACCTCATGATAAAATAATTAATAGTCGGTTCCTCTTTAGCCATACAAATAACAACAGTGACTCCGATGGGGAGGATACTTATTATTTGCATCTAAGTGTACACCATTATTTGACCCCAAGCCCATTGCGCAAGCTTATGTGCTTTACAGATGGTGAAGTACACACGCGCTCGGATAACTTCCTACAGTCATCAATTATAAGTTTGTACAGTGATCCGTAAATAAACTCATTCGATGGCGAGGAAGGCACTATAGCCAACGCGCAAGTTCATGTGTATCACATTACAAACAATAATTATTTAAAGAAGTCTGCTCCAGCAATCCATGAATAAACTCATCCGATGGGGAGGAATACCCTAATGTCGACGCGCAGGTTTATTCACATCACTAACAAACCAATAATGGAGGCCGCGGGAATTATTTACCAATCCCCTCTCCCACTTAGTTATTTATCACCGAGGATTTTTGCATGCATGTAATATTCAAAATAAAATACGCAACCTAGCATGCTCCTATTATGACAAATAAGGCAGTAAATCACAGAGAACATGCAAATCATATATAATAATAATCAGATAATTAAATTAAATTATAACAGTTATATATCGGCAAATTTAATTGTTTGCCACCAAGCATGAATGCGGGCAACGCAGACGGGGATCAACCTCCCCGATGAGGTCGCAGGGATTGACCTGCCTGGACAGGTCGCGGGCCTCAGGGCAGCGCCCCAAAACCTAATCTGAAAATTGAGCCGGTCTTCACAAATTTTCCTTCAGATTCCTTGCCCCGCAGCCTGCTCCACCGCATACCCGATAGGTTTCACACCCATGCTCCCAGTGTGAACGAGTCTCAAGTTCACACTTCATACCGGCACAAAAAATGAGACTATCGTATATACTGGCACGACTCGTACCAGGCACCAGTACGAGTCGTACTGACCTATACAGCAACCTCTGAAAGCCTTCGATGCTGCCCAGCCGCACGCCTAGCTGCCTAGCACCCTGCACGACTCATGCGGGCAGAAGTTGGCAGTCATGCCGGTATTGCTCCCGGGTCTTACCGACAGCACGCTTCATCCAGTCGCCCATCAGCGCCCATCAAATCGCACGCCAGCATCTGTGCACTTGTGCCTGCCTACAGCCCTGCTCCCCGCATGCCAACGAGCCCCCGACACACAAAAATGGGTTGTCTCGCCGGCTCTCCACATGGTAAAGTGTAACCACGCGCAAGCCAACATTCACACCGTGCGTCCAACACACCAAACGTGTGTGCCATCCTGCCTACCATCGTGCACAATGCCTATGCCCGACATCAATTTACAGCACATGGCAGTCCACCCGTCAGCATACTAACTTGCCCCGGCCAACCAGCATACTCGACCTGGATGTCGGTCTGCACCATCACCGGCCATGGCTTTGTTTGAGCAGCAAGTCGCACCTGACTCCTGAAACCAGCCACCGCAACCGACTCACTTCTGTGCACGCCAGCAACCTGCAACTGTGCGCAACACGCCAGACCCGCCCCAAACAAGTGCAGACCTGACCAGACCACTATACGGACTTGACTGGAAAATGTGGTCGACTCGCTCGGAACGCTGGTCAGACCCGCCCTGATCGCTGCCTAGACTCGCTCGGACCCCATCTACCCCGCTCGAAAACTACATTGTGCAGCCCTGTAACGAGTCGCAAGCCACCAGGAAATCAGGTCTGCCGCCATCCACGCCAGCTACCGTTGTCTTCAGTAGCCCGCCAACAGTCACGTTTTGTCTTCGCCAAGTAATTTCGCGTTATCACGCCAAGCGCCGACCCAATCATGGCTTGTGTCGCCATTCAACCATCATCCAGCTACCGTTGCTCATCCCGTCGCTTCCAGTTGATAGTGCAACATGTGTGCCAACGTGTAAAGATAGGGTGTTCATCAAGAAACCAAATTCTAAAACCCTAATATCATGCAAGACACATAAACCCTAGCCTAACGTGTCACGCTTCACCATGAAATTGAAGCTCTGATACCAATTGTTGGTGTTCAATCATTTGGTTAACATGAACCGTTAGGGTTCTATACGTTTCTAAATCAGCGGAAGCAAGAAACATAGAAACTTATTACCTTTCACCAGGGTATGTTGAAGAAGAACATGAATTCTCACCGGCAGCCTGCGCAGCCTCACCGTTTTGGACATAACTCTCTCATCTGCTCTTCGATTCGAGTGATCTACACGCCAAAATGATCCTCTTTTCCGTGACTTTTCAACGTGTATCATACATCCAGTTTGGAGTTCTACAAAATTTTAGAAAACTAATGGAAGTTGACGAACAGCAGCAGCAAATAACCTTCCGATCTTCTGCTGTATTTCCAAGTCCAATCTCGATGTCGTGTGGGCGACGATCTTCGAGATTTTCTCAATCTGCTGTCACCTTACCCTCCTCACAATATTAGGCGTGATTCAATCAGTTAGGGTTTTCGGACTGCTGAGATGACTTATATATGAGCTATAGCAGGGACCAGGAGGAGAAATTAGAGTTTAGTCTCCATTGGGCTTAAGTATCCAAGCTTAGCCCAAAGCTTATACTTAAGTCCAATAATAATAATATATACCACTAAAATATTATTACTACACTATCATTCTAATCCCATAATTACGTTATGGGCTCCTTCTTATTATGAGCCCGTTAGTCTCCCCATGTTTAAGATATACAATGCCCATTAATTAATTAAGTTACTGACAACTCCATTAATTAATATCTTATCCGAGAGTAGTACCACTCAACCTCATTATCATGCCGGAATAAATTCACCTGCAGGGTTTACATGATAATCCTTATGAGTTCCTCAAGGAGACATCATCAACCTAAATAGGACACGAATTCCTTCTACAATCAATAGTACACCATAGAGATAGCACTACTTCCCAACTCACCGAGTTTGTTATTTTAATTACATGTAAATCTCACCCATTGATGAATCAAAGATATATATACTGCCTTACGTGTCGAGATTATTGTATAGGGATTAAGAGCATGAACATCCATAATAACTAAAATCAAGTTCTTCCATATAGACAGTACAAGTTTAACGATCTCAAGTGGTCCTGCTCAATACACACAACACATACTAATGTGATTCTATAGTCAAGACAAACTAATACCAAATCACACTACAACCATCCCGATGGAGAGTTCCCGTCTATCTCGGTTGTGAGCATCTGTTTATACTTTATAAGGAAACTAATAATATGATCTTTCGCGTGTTGTCGCACAACATATTATCTATAGTATAAAGTAAGCGGACTATTGCATCGCACATATAAATAAATTATAAGACGCAATTATTTGATCATTGATTCTCATTTCAAATAAATTGTTAAAACATTGTTCATACTAAAGCTAGACTTTTAGTATACAATTCAACAATTTTAAGGTTCGATTTTACATTGTTTTATGGAATTTATGTGCGTATTTGAACATCATATGGTTACTTTGCATATATTAGAGTTAAAGATGCATGTGATGTGTTATTTCGTATATTTAGGTGAAAAACGAAGGTAAAAAGAGCAAAATAAAAATTGGGGTCGAAACAGGACATAAAAAGTTTGGCAAGACTCGTCCCAGCCACAAGCTAGGTCGTGCCGCCCACAACCGCAGGTCGTGCCGGCCAGTTGACCAGCACGAGAGCCAGGTCGTGTTGCCCATGTGCAGTACTCCCCGCACATCTGAGGTGACACGTCATGACTTGTGCTACTTTTGCATAACTAGTTCCACCCTTTAATGGTGTAATTTTCATATTTTCTTTACCGATAGAAAGCCAAGGAAGAAAGATCGTTTTGGCATAAAAATTACCTAATTTTCATATTTTCTTTATCGATAGAATTACCGATAAACACACTTAAACTTGACACCTCACATATTTTGTTTTAATATATAAAATAATAATAACAATAATAATAATAATAATAAATAAAAAATTAATGATTGATGCGCACCTAAATAGAATAAATATTTTTACATCCATTTACAACATCAATTTTTTTTAGCTCTTTGATTCAATGATCTAAATTGTTGAAATAAATAAATTAGGTACCATTAATTACATGTTAATTTATTACTTCAATTATGACAATTTAGAAATAGATACAATAATACATTAAAAAAGATAAAAGGGAAAGACTCGTGTGAGACCGTCTCACGTAAGCCCTTACGTGGGACGGCCAGAAAGTGATAATTTTATGAAGGAAAGTGATAATAAATTAATGAAAAGTAATAATGTTCTTTCATGAACAATTTATAGTATAAATAAAAAGTGATAACATTTTATAGCGATAGTGATAATGATTTATAGCGAAAGTGATAACTATTTTAAAAAGTAAAAAATGGTCTCACGTGAGACGGTCTCACGCAAGTCCTACCCAAAGATAAAAATGTACTATTAAGCAATGTAATTAATAAAAAAGAATAAAAGAATATATATAGTCTTGCGTGAGACCATCTCACGTGAGACCATTTTTCACTTTTTAAAATAGTTATCACTTTCGCTATAAATCATTATCACTTTCGCAATAAAATGTTATCACTTTTTATTTATACTATAAATTGTTCATGAAAGAACATTATTACTTTTCATTAATTTATTATCACTTTCCTTCATAGAAAGTGATATATATATATATATATATATATATATATATATATATATAGAAAAGACAAAGTCTCTTGTGAGATGGGTCGACCTATCACTAAAGTATGTTTATTGTATAGATAAAGTATGTTAAATGGTTGTTAAAGTATGTTTTCTAAAGTATGCTGAATTATGCATTAATGTATGATTTAAATGTGTTATAATATGATTTATTATTAACATACTTTAACTACAAATAAGCACAATTTAACTATAGAATAAGCATACTTTAGTGATGGGTTGACCCGTCTCACATCCGTCTCACAAATAACCCATCTCACAAGAGAGTCTCTCTATAGAAAATGCACGGTGATTACAACTATTCACATATTTAAATATAAATCATACATTACATGTTAAGAAAATAATTTAATAATAATTCCTTAAATTTAGCCAAACATTTATTACTTAATAAATAAATAAATAAATAAATAATAATAATAATAATAATAGTAATAACAATAATAATAATAATAATAATAGTAGTAGGTAGTTTATTAAAACATAGTCTCAAATATTCTTATACCCGCCAAATTCTAATCCAACATGATATATGTAATAATAGGTAATTTATTCCTTTTAAGATAAAAAAAATGGATCACACTCTAATCTTAAAATTGGAAGAGATATGAGTAATGAACCATGATGAGTGTGTAAATTCACAAGTTTGGCACCATGTTTTGTGCTAGTTTTGGAAAGTTTTGATATGGAAATAGGTGGAAAACCTATATATATTGTGAATTAGCATAAATTTGGTGTTAGTGGAGCTATTTGAGTGGTTTTCATAGCAAAATCGGAGTGGAAGTGCCAAGAATCGAAGAGACGAAGTCAAGACCATGCGAACCGCCAATGAGAGAGGTGGGTTCGACCTGTTGGAGGAGGGTTCGACCTCTCCAGCATGTCGAACCAGCAATGCAAGGTGGCAGAAGATTGGTTCGACCACGACCCAAGTGGTTTGACCTGTTCATCAGGTCGAACCATGGTCGAACCAGTTCGCAAGAAGATGGGTTCGACCACGATATTGGGGTTCGACCTGACGGTTGGTCGAACCAGGAGCAGAAATTGTCCAGTGTTGGGGTTCGACCTGTGGTTCGACCAAGACCCGAGGGGTTCGACATGTACGAGAGGTCGAACCAAGTGCAGAATACTTCCAGTAGCGAGGTTCGACATGTGGTTCGACCTGCGGCCAGTGGTTCGACTTGTTTGACGAGGTCGAATCGACGTGCGGGAACTTACCTTATCCGAATTTTCGAGGCCAAAACGCGTGGGATCACTTGAAAAGCCCATTCTAAGCCCTAGAGACGTGATTTACAAGTATAAAAGGAGGCTCATGCAGTCAAAGAAGAGGACATAAAATCACGAAGAGCAACAACACAATACAAGAGAGTTTCCATCTAACCATGATTATTCTTAGATCAATCATGGGCTAGAGCCACTTCGGTAGTTCTAGGGTTATGAAGGTTTCGTGAGTTAATTTGTATTTCGTGTGTATACTCCGTACAACACTACTTGTGGTTTATTTTATATAAGATTGCACGTTTTTAATCCATACTCATAGTTGTTTTATGCATCAACAATCGTTGTGTAGAGTCTGAATGCATAACATGGTTATTGATTGAGTGCGTTCACTAATGAATAGGGTTTTAAGTTATAATTCTAAGTGAAGGGATTCCGAAGTCTTATTAAAACCGTCTTATATGAATGTTTGTTAATTGAATTGAATTCGCGTTAACAAGTAGGATTAAGAGTATAACTTTATAGTACCTAAAAAGGGAGATCAAATCTGGTTAGAGTACTAAGTGCACGGGAAATAATTGATTATGATAGTACCTAGAAAGGGAGGTAAAGTATACATCTTACTCTGAGGATACTCACACGTGTCAAAAGCTTATCTATTTGTGTCTATAGAATAGATTTGCATGGTCTAGCGATGCGTCCATAAACCACAAGGCAGAGTCGGACATCGACACACGAAAGTATGAATTAACGAATGAAACTGGATGGCCTGACGAACTACCTATCATCTTATTTGATCACAACCATTATTCTCTTGTTCTTGTTATTTATTTGCTATTTTAATTATTACTTAGTTTACAAACCAACGATTACAATTCTCAACATAGTCATAATTGCTAGAAAATAACTAAAGTAATATTTAGTCGTCCCGTGGATTCGATATTTAACTTGATCACCTTCGAAATTACAATTGATATCCTTCATACTTGGGGATTAAAATTGTGTGTTGAGAAAACGCACATCAAACCACACCCTAATTTTAAGAGTTGGAATTGAAAATTGGAATGTTGGAAATCGGGCTTTTTAAATTGTGATCCAACCTCATTAAGAAATTATAATTAAAAGTGAAAAGAAAAAGTAAATAAAATTTTTAACAACGAATCAATTGAGGTTCGAACTCATGACCTCCTTATAATCAGCTTACCAATAATATGTCGCTAATATATAAAGAGATTGTTTAGACATTATGAACTAATATTTTTTGTTAAGTGTATTTAATTAATTGAAGAAAGTGAAAAGACATTCAAATTAATGTAAAATTAATTAGACTTGTTAAAAAAAGATAAATAATACAGCATTGTATTGTAAAATCAAATTAAATAAATTATATAGAAATTAAAAATGTAATCCTTCCGACACACTCAAATGTTTCATTTTTTTCATTTTGGGCGTCTCATCCAAAGAGTCATCTTTCCCTTTTTACACATATGAGACCCACACACACCCACTAATACAATTAAAATATGGGGCCAACTCTCCTACTAATACAGCTACTCACTACACATTAAATAATAATACTCCTTAATCTACGTGCAAAAAGGAAAAACCAATCCATTGGGCGGGACGGAGGTACTAAAATCCTTAATAGTAATATGTATGAATAATTTTAGTCCAAAAAATTTTATGTTGTCATTTTTATTATACTCCCTCTGTCCCACAATAACTGTCACACTTCTTTTGTAAATTACAAAGGAAGTGTGACAGTTTACAAAGGAAGTGTGACAGTTATTGTGGGGCAGAGGGAGTATTAAAATTAAAAATAAGTCAGCCATTTCGAGAACAACCCACACTTCTTACATGGTTTATGAAGTACACACTGTTCACATAGCATAAAAACATTAAAAAAAATCACAGAGTCAATTTCCACGTCATAATCACATAAAATAATAAGTTCCCTTTAGGAAAAGCTCAGTTGGGATTTTCACACAATTCACATTAGACCCCACGACATTTTAAGGGATATTCCATTTGCTGTATAAAGATTGCATCTGTAATGAACACATACTGAGAATGGAGCTGTTCAGAGCTCTGCTCCTATGTGGCCTATGGTTGGGGGATCCATGGCCATCTCATTGCTTGTAGGCTTGCTCGGGTTCTTACCTTGACCTCTTCTTTTATGAAGTATCATCTCCTCGATTTTTTTACAGCCGATTCATTGTTCGCGTAGCCAAGGCTAAATGTATTAGCAGCAGATGTTGTGTCTTAGCTCTTGCCCACCTACGCGAACAATGATCACAGCAGCTTGTGCTCGTGGGCGGATCAAGTCAGGTTTTGGAATCAGTGGTCATCGCCTCTTCATTCCTCAATACACCCGATAATCTCTGCACTTATCGATACAACAGTGAGCCTTCAAACACTTGGTTATAAGCGCTCAGATTTCTCTTCATTTTATTCATTCGCCATTCTTCTTAAATGTTTATACTCCCTCCGTCTCTTTGGATTCTTTTCTTTTTGCACGTTGATTAAGGAATATTATTATTTAATTTGTAGTGGGTAATTCTATTAGTGAGAATGTGGACCTCATATTTTAAGTATATTAGTGGGTGTGTGTGGAACTCATGTGTGTAAAAAAGGAAATGAGACTCTTTGGATGGAACGCCCCAAATAGAAAAAAATACCCTCTTTGAAGTAGGGAGTATGTTATAACCAAGATTCGGATGAAACAGATCCAACCATTTGTACTTTTCGAATCGGTTCATGAAGTCGGGTCAACCCGAAAGGCAAAAGTGTGCAACAAAGTGATCATGGTCAAAAGAGTTAGAGTTGATCTAATGTACAACAATTGTACCTTAACAACATAACTCATATTTTGAAACGGGTCAAATATATAATCCCGAAATACATAAATGGGTCATTCCTAATTCCTACCCCGTCCGATCCGCTCTCTTCTCTCTCTCCCCTCACATCTCAACTACTGTATTATCTACCTTCGTTGTCGCCTCGTTTCGTTTCATATCTCTTAAGCCAACCGCCTCCCTCACTCCGGCGCTACCTCTCACTCCTTCGCCTCTCCTCTTCCTCACATGCTATCTTTTATTTTGAATCAATCGAAATTGATTCCAGAAGTTCATTGGAACATAAACAGCTTTGTATGTTTTTCATTCAATCGAAATCTTCTACGAATTCTAAAGAAGATCGATTCATCTTCTTCATTCTAAATCTAAGGTTTGTCAATTGAGATATCATTCAGAAAAAAAAAATTCACAATTTTCCCCCTTTTATCTCTATACACATTTTTCTCTTATCTTTTAAATTTCTCATCTTTTCATTTTAGGTATCCTCTTTTCTCAAATCTTATTGATTTTCATTTCTTTCCTCTTTTTTTTTTTTAATTTTCTCAAAAGTTTATTGAAGCATTGGTGCCCTAATCTTACGCTACCACAACTTAATCAATCTTAAATAAATTTTCAAGAGAAATGGAGAATTGATAGGAATTGAGGATTGTGGTAGTAGAATTGGGGAGGACAGTTGTTGTTTGAAGATTGGTGGAGTTGGAATGGAAAATTGAGGATTAAGGTGGATGCTGAAGGCGACGGTCACTGCATGGTGGAGATTGATCATCATTTAAATGCATGCTTATCTTTGAAAGGAAGAATGTCGATCCGTGCTGAAAATTTGAATTGATTTGGAGAATGAATAATTGAAGAAGTGTAAATTATCTCTGTAAATGTCCTACTATATAAGTTTTAATAATTAAGTATATACTTTTTATACTCATTCTGTACTTTTCTCTAATTTGTATAAGTTCTAGTGTGTATATATTTGTGTAACTGGAATTGAAGCACTTGAATTGGGCAAGATCAAGGAACTGTTTGGTTGAAGGGATAAGAGATGGAAAATAGATTTAGTCTAGGAATGTAAATGTTTGAATATATATATATGTATTAGTTATAATTCATTAATGTATATGTTTTTCTTAGTATATGTATAATTTTTTATCGGTCATCAATGTAGAATTCAATAAAATTTTAAAATGTACAGTGTCTAAAAAAGTATATATGACATTGAATTACAACTAATACAGTTAGTTAAGAAAACATATACATTATTCTTACAACTAATACATTAGTTAAGAAAAAGTAATACAATTCTTTAAAAAAAAAGTTATACTGTACTAAATAACAACTTATACAATTAATTATAAAATGTATACATATAAAAAAAGAGTACAATTTAATACAACTTTTATAAACAAAATAATAGTACATCTAAAAATAAAATGTTATACATTTATTTAATATAAAAGATACATTAACTCATTAAAACTAATACATCGATTTTCTCAAACTCAAACTCCAATGCATCTTTATAATACACAGTCTCATCGTAATACACCACCTCCATCACCAAGCTCCAATCACAGTAGCTAAAAAAACCCTCCCACACTTCTATGCGCCAGTATCACCCTGGGCCCATCCCTCCACCATCATCCCACTCTCTCCTGCTCTTTCCAAGAACCCGGCCCAATGACAATTTCTATTCAATCTTGATATCCTCTCTCTCTCCTCATTGGAAACCTGCAATATATATGAAGTTAACTTCGGCCATCTCTGACCAGGAAGCTATTTGCCTTTATTACGAATCTCAAAATCACCAACAAATACAATAACAAATTAAGATTAAAACTCAATCACGAATTTAAATCCAAAAATCAATTCACCAACAATTACAATTAACAAATTAAAATTAAAATTCAATTACAAATTTCAATATTTCAATTAATAAATTTGAAAAAAAAAGAAAAAAAAGAGTGAGATTCCGTGAGGTGTATTAAGCCACATGAAGTGATGAAGTGGAAAGAACAGAAGGAGACGCGTAATGAGTCTCCTACCACAATGGAGTGGCAAGAGAAAACAGAAAGGAGACACCCCAACTATTACGTAGAGGAGAGACGATTATTGAGAAGAGTGGTGGAAGGGAAGCACAACCTTTACGGAGGAGGAGAGAAGAGGTGTTGCAATTGTTATGTAGAGGAGAGGAGAGGGAGAGCAGAGGAGAAGGCGGAGCTACGGAGGCGGAGGAACAAATCGTGATTTGAGAGAGAGAGAAAGGAAGGGAGAAGATGGAAGGTGGGTTGAACAAATGAAATTAGGGTACCAAATTTATTATATATATCAGATCAAAAATTGAAGTGGGTAGGTTTGACCCTATTATACCTTATAAATAATTGTACAATAGTACTTGCCAAACAGTTATTCATCTTTTCAAGTGTAAGTGCACACGATTCACGATGCTAATCCGTAAACCATGAACTCATATATATATATATATATATATATATATATATATATATATATATATATATATATATATATATATATATATATATATATATATATATATATTAATAAATACATATATTAATAAATTTAGCAAAAAAGTTATAATACTATTAGTTTTTTATTAAAAATTAATGATTCAACTTAATATAAAAATATAGTACATATATTAAGAAATAAATATTACTCCATTATTAAAAAAACTAATACAAATTAAGTGTATGGAATTTAATTTCATATGAGATATTAACTCATTACAAATAGACATAGCTAGGGATATAAGCAAATCAAAGTTCGTGTATCTATTTGATAAAATATTCGTTCAAGTTCGTTCGTTGAGCTTAACGAACCAAACCAAACTTAAAACTTGAGCTCGAATAATTTATCAAACTAAATTTAAATCTAAGAGTATTCGACTCGAAAACTCACAAATATATTTGTTAACGGGCTCATTAATGACTTGCGAACACATTAGTAAAATAATTATTATGTTTAAGTAGTATACATTATTATTTATTTATTAGTATTTAATAATTAGATACGTGTTTGTGAATATATTCGCGAATTTTAACAAACTGTTTCAGTTGTTTGAGCATATACTCAAGTTCGATTATATTTTAACAAAAATACTCAATTCAAATAATGCTAGTTGCGAGTAGGTTTCACCTCGACTTGATTTTATTACATCTCTCTACGGTAGTTGCGGGGGATTTGGATCCTCTCTTTTTCTTACTTTGTAAATTTAACCATCACCACCACCAATAATAATTTGACACATCATCCACTATTAAAACTTTTTTATTTAATTAAATCGTTGTATTTCTATTCTTCTAATGACATGACAAGTTCACGTTCGTAGGTATTAATTGAATAATGTAGATTAAACGAAATTTACGAAATTAAGATAATAACTACGAGAGGGGATCCAGATCCGCCGGCAGAGAGAACTCAACTTACCATATCTCCCCTCACTAGTTATTTTACCAAAATGCCCTTCAACTCTAACGAGAATGTAAACCCAACCCCAAGCTTAGTAAATGCAAGTAAAGATTCCAATTCCCAATAGAAGGATGAGGCAACTAAAGAAAATAGTTGCCACTTGCCCCATTTCTTTCCAAAAATCAGCCACGTACCCTTGCATAACCCGGTGGATTGACCCAGATCCGTCTTATTACAGACGGTGTATTTCTGCTGATCATTAATGCGAGTCGATCCATGAGTATGATTTATCCTAATTTCTAAAAGGATATGATTTACTATCTCCGTCTCGACTATTTTTATCCGTTTGTACAGACACAAAAATTAAGAAATATTATTTTTAATATATAATGTAAGAAAAAATATGAATAAATTGATAATTTTGTGAGAAAAAATAAATAAAATTATTGAAAATAATAAATAAAGTGTAAAAAAATACTCCCTCCGTCCCATTGAAACTTGGGTAGGTGTATTAAGTATAACATGTGAGCCAATAGAGAGAGAAATAATTAATATGTGTGGGTTTCTTTACCAAAAGGGCAAATGCACATTTTGGGACGGACCAAAATAAAAAAACGCGTACGCGTACGTTTCAATGGGAGTGAGAGAGTAAATAAAGTTATTGGAATTAATGAATAAAATATAAAAAAAAGGTAAAATGTACTTTTACTATTTATAAAATGAGTAAAAATACGTGGAACGACTCAAAATAAAAGTGATAAAAACACGTGGAGGGAATAATTTATTCTCACATTATTGATAGGGGTACCCACAAGAATCGCACTATGAGAGCATGCATTTACGAAATTGCACCTATAGTTGTATGAAATGATCAGAAGAATGAGAATGAGGCAAGCAAAGGGAATGGATTTTTCCAAAGAGTTGTTGCCCCCTTTAGTTTGCCCATGATTTCTTAAATGAATCTATGAACAACAACCCTTTTTGAAAACCATGGATTAATTAACTATCAATACTCGTGAATTTCTACCTACGTACTTCAATTACTACACATCCTTTTCAGTCCTGCTAATTAATCAAATTTTCATTTCACATTGTGAGGGCTGTGACGTTGGAGTTGGGTCGGGCATGGGGCGGGTCTGAACCATATCTTGGCGGGGCGAACCCGATTGGTTGGGTTCTGCAGCCATGGCGGTGATTCTCTCTCCTGTCCGTTGTCTGAGCCTCACTTGTTTCTCCTTCATTTTTTTTCATTTATTATTTTTTATATATTTTTTAAAATTCCTAAAGAAAGAGTACTAATTAATCAAATGACGTTTTAAGATCGTTTGGTATTATGAATTATCACATTTTTTTAATCAAATCTTTTATTTCAGTTATTTCGATTATTAGGTCTGTGTTTGGCATGTTGAACCGATGCAGTGATTCATCCCCTCTTTTTTTTTTTTTAATTTTTTTATTCTAAATTTATTTCACCTGCAAAAATATGAGTGGAGAGGAGTTCGGAAGCGAGTGGAAAAGATTTCAATGTAGCAATGGAATTGATGATTGATCCTTTGCAGAAGGGGTTGGTGTTTTCCAATTCATATTAATTAGGTTCCTTTAAGGAAAAAAAAAGTAATGGTTACTGGGCGGATCATGGAAATTTTTTTTGGGTGCGACAGGTACGCAATTTGTATTCATAATTATTGTGAGGTACATTGATTTAAAAAAAATTTTCTCACATACAAAATATTAAAATAAAATATTAAATATAATCCTAAACTCACAAACTTTTAAGCTACATACCCTAAACCCCTCACCCATCCACTGCCGCCGCCGGACCATGGACGGACCATCATCGGCCGCTCGTCGGATTGCCGCCGAATATACATTTTTTTACTGCCCACACTTTTCTACATACGAATTTTCATGCGGCACATTGTAAGGGTAATATTAGAATATCATTATATATTTTTGTAGTTAGTAGTAATATTTTTGTATGTTTGTATCTCATTGTAATAAAGGAATTTTTAATGTACATAGTAGTAAGTACCCAAATATTATTATTTAAAAAAAAATTACAATTATTATTGGGGTAGGTTTTGCATGAGATCGCCTCACATGAGACCATTTTTCACTTTTTAAAATAGTTATCACTTTCGCTATAAATCATTATCACTTTCGCTATAAAATGTTATCACTTTTTATTTATACTATAAATTGTTCATGAAATAACATATTTTTCATTAATTTATTATCACTTTCCTATAAAAGTTATCACTTTCTGGTCGTCTCACGTAAGCCCTTACGTGAGACGGTCTAACACAAGTCTTTGCCTTATTATTGATGCTGTCCAATTTTTATTTTTAAAAAATTATTTAAGGCATTATTATCATGAATTTATAATATATATTTAAAAAAATAATAATGAATTAAATGTAAATTTATGTTGCAACTAAAAAGTTAGGTAAATAAAGATTTTTTTTTAATAAAACATGATGTTTTATAAAAAAATTTCATGTTTTATAAAATTTTTTTTATCTTTATATATATATATTATTGAAGGAATGAAGAAACATCACAATTAAAATGGAAATATATATATATATATATATATATATATATATATATATATATATATATATATATATATATATAATATTGATATATAAAATAAAATAATTTAAAAAATTACAAAAAAATAATAAAATATATATAAAGAATGGTAGGTCTTGTGTGAGACGTGAGACCATTTTACACTTTTTTAAATAGTTATCACTTTCGCTATAAAAGGTTATTACTTTCGTTATAAAAGGTTATCACTTTTTATTTATACTATAATTTATTTATGAAATAACATTATCACTTTTCATTAATTCATGATCATTTTTCGTTATGGAAATTATCACTTTTCTCCCGTCTCACGTAAGCCCTTATGTGAGACGGCTTCACACAAATCTTTGCCTATAAAGAAAATGATTAAAAACATAAATTAAATTATAAAAATAATAAATAAAATGGTAAAAAGGATAAACGATATCAACGAGAATCGTACCCTTGAACTTATATATCCTGCAGGATGTGCCATAACCACTAATAAATATTTGAATTAATTCCTCTATATATATATATATATATATATATATATATATATATATATATATATATATAGCTGTTAATGTTATTCTCTATTTTGGGATACAGCTGTACATCATGTATCTTTTTGAATCCGCCTCAGATGGTTACATTAATCAATAAAATGATGCAAGTGACTTAGATTTAATTGAATTATGAACAACAAAATCTAACACAAATAATGGATATGTCAACGGATCAATGCTATGTCAACAATTTTACTAAGGCAGTTCATATAATGGAAATCATGAATCTAGGTCAGCTTTATTTTAGAGGTGGTTCTTTGATGGATGAAATCCCACTAAATAATGAATCTCTATCATCCACTCACCATCGAAATTCAAGTGATGTTTTAATAAAATTCCTCAAACATACATTTGATTAAGAATTAAATTTGATTCTAACCTTCACTAGATGTATACTCCCCCTCCCACGTTAAAGTTTACATTTTTCATTTTGGATTTTCTCAGGTTTACATTTTATTTTTTGTCAACTTACCCCACAAAAAAAATTAATTATTCCATATAGGGTCCACACACAACATTAATACGACTATCCACTTTATATTAAATATTATTTTTCTCACCTCACTACATAGTATTAAAATATTATATCTATTAATCTCCATGGAAAAAAAAATGTCAACATTAACGCCGGACAGAGGGAGTATTTTTATTGAAGTAAATAGGGATCATAAAAATATTACCATTTCTAGACACGGTTATCCTACCCTTACGTTGCAAAAGTTATAGTTATTAATTAGGATGTATCACCAAAAGAGTACTCCCTCCGTCTCACCCAAATAGCATCATTTTATTATATTGGGTGTCTCATTCAAATTGCAACATTTTTCACTTTTAGTAAAAAGGGTCAACCAATGACCTACCACTACCCATCACATCTCTCTAATATACCTACCCACTAGGGATGTAATCGAGTCGAGCCGAACATCTCCGAGCTCGAAGCTAGGCTCGAATTTTTTTAAGGGGCTCGAGCTCGGTTTGAGCTCGATTCGAATTTTATTTTTTAGGCTCGAGCTCGGCTCGTGTGTAAAATATAGAGCTCGCGAACAGTTCGCGAGCTCGGCTCGA
The DNA here is from genome assembly GCA_023678885.1 of Pogostemon cablin. Classification (NCBI taxonomy): domain Eukaryota; kingdom Viridiplantae; phylum Streptophyta; class Magnoliopsida; order Lamiales; family Lamiaceae; genus Pogostemon; species Pogostemon cablin. The sequence continues at coordinate 9,552,892 of CM042997.1, forward strand.
AATATTTTTATTGAATAAAAATAATTAAACTCGAGCTCGAGCTCGAATTCGGCTCGATAAAAACTAGTCATTAGTTCGAGCTCGGGCTCGTTAAGCTGAAAATTATTTATTTTTTAGTTTTTTTAATGTGTAAAGGCTTGAGTGAGACCGTCTCATGAATAATAAAATTTTATTAATAATTTATTTTAAAAAAGTGGTATCTAGAGCTATTATAAATTTTTATTAATTATTAGAAGTATTAATTATTAATTAAAATATATATTAATAATATAACAAAAGATTTTTTTAATTAACATTTATAAGTATATGGAGTATGTATTTAATTTAAATTTTGGGTTAGGTCTTGTGTGAAACCGTCTCACGTAAATCTTTACATGAGACGAATAAAAAGTGATAATATTATTAATTAAAAGTGATATTCAATCGATAAAAAGTAATAATAGTGTAGTGAACTATTTTATGAACAATTTATAATATAAACAAAAACTAACATTTTATATGGAATATAGTGAAAGTGATAACATTTTATAAACTTCTTATTCGTTTCACGTAAAATCTTACATAAGACGTGTCACACAAGTATTTGCCTAAAATTTGAATGTATCCTTATGTTATCCCATTAACTATAATAATAATAATAATAATAATAATAATAATAATAATAATAATAATAATAATAATAATAATAATAATAATAATAATAATGATAATGATAATAATAATAATAAAAGGCAAATACGGGTGTATATAAATTCGAAATTTCTCCTTCAAATAAAATTATACTAATAAAATAAAAATAAATAAATAATTATATTAAATTAATTTATTCTTACATATAATTATATATATATATATATATATATATATATATATATATATATATATATATATATATATATATATATATATATATATATATATATATATATATATATATATATATATATATATATATATATATATATATATTAATGAGGTGTCGACTTTAAAATACTTACAATTTTATTAATTACTATTAGTTAAAATTTAATCTATATAAATACATATATTTATTCAAAATTTAAGTATAAATAAATCAAAATTAAATCTTATATAAAAATAGAAAATAAAAATTTAGATCTTTAAACCCATTATAAATATGACTTTTAATTCATTATTTAGAATTAATAACATGCGTTCTCTTTTTAATTTTATTTTTATTAATTACGTTTTAATAATTTTTCTTTAATTTAAAGTATACTATATTTTTAAAATTATAAACTCTAAAATTACCATATTAATATGTTATAATAAATAATAACAACAATAATAATAATAATTATAATAATAATAATGGAGTAATAATATGAAGAATGAGCATATTGACCATTATTCGAGCCTATTATCGAACACGTTCACGAGCTCGAACACGTTCGCGAACTTTATAAACAAACATGTTCGTGAGCCTATAAGCGAACATGTTCGCGAGCTTTTAAACGAATATGTTCGCGAGCCTGTAAACGAACACGTTCACGAGCTTTCGAGCCAAACACCCTCGGGCTCGAGTTCGGCTCGAAAAAATAATCGAGCTCGGCTCGGCTCATTTTTTTCCACGAACGAACTCGAACGAATTTTTTTCGAATCGAGTCTCGAATAGTTTACGAGCGGCTTGGTTCGTTTACATCCCTACTACCCAGTTTACATAAAATAATACTCCTTAATCTACGTTCAAAAAATAAATGCATCTCTTTGGGCGGGACGGAGGGAGTATATTTTTTCTAACAATTAAAATATTCACATATACTATAGATACACCTACTCACTAAACATTTAAATATTATATCTTTAAACTCACTATATATTAAAATATTATATTAATCTCCGTTCAAATGGTAAAGTAAATAATCTTCGTCTTATGAAAAGAGTTAATGCTTGCAAGAAAATAATAATTTAATTCTCCCTCATCTGCCGAATAGATGGACATTTATTTTTTGTACGTGGATTAAATACTATTATTATTTAATGTGTAGTTGTATCAGTGGGGTGTCTTGTCTCATATATTATTTGTATTAGTGATGTATCTCATGTGTTTAAAAAAATTATATCTCTAGTGCGAAAGCCCAAAATGACAAAATGTTCACCTATCCCGTCGATGGAGGGAATGTATAATGAATGCGTATATTAGTATGGGCCTATACATTAACTGGTTTAAGTGGGTCTTCGTCAAAATGTAATCAAATTAGATAGATGTAACTAAAAGTAAAATGCACTCAAAATTGATAAATGTAACTAAAAGGGAGAGGGGATACAACTCTTTAAAGGTTTGAAAGGGTTGGGAGATGTAATTAATGGATTTGAATTTTGAACCAAACTGTATATATATGCAGACATAAAACATATTAATTGTTTTTGTGAATTTATTTAGTTTTATGGCTTGTACATTATAGTTTTCATAGAATGAGTTGTCTTACTATATGGAGTATTTATTTATTTAAATAATAAAAAAATATTTTTTTTATGTATTAAATTTATGTAAAACAATTATCAGATTTTCATATTAAAATTCCGTAAAATTTTCATTATTATCAATATATCTATGTTACATTTGTGATTCCATTTTTTTTAATAGGGTGTATTATATTTAGTGATGACAAGTGTGGTTTTGATTCTTTAACTATCATAATTGATTTATAGTTTCCCTTTTCTGAATCCTATTATATTTTAAGGATGAGAATTTTTATTTATGTATGATAACTATTATTTTTTTAAATGAAATTCTCAATTTTCTTATTATATTATTTCAAATTTTGTTATGTATGGTACAAAATACTTTGTCATGCTTTTCTAAGTTTAATAACAATATTTTAGAATTCAAGTTTATATTAAATTAATTTTACAGGTAACTCTCATTTATAAATTTAGATTTTATTGAAATTATAAAATTAAAAGAATGAGCGAGCAAGACAAACAGCAGCATGTGACTATATTAAAGCAGGTTCTAGACTAAACGATTAATCCATATATTTGTCTAAAATCAATCACTAAAATCTTAACGATACTAAATTAGTTAATTCATCACTAAAATCTTAAGTGAGAGAATTAATATTATTATATTATTATAGCGTTACGTGTTCCATTATAATCAATTATTTAAGAGTTGCTGCTGCTGACCGCTGACTGAACCGTAATTAGGGGCTGAAACGGTGCCCACTAACAAAATCAGAGGGATGTTGACGGTGTAGTGGTTTCTATCAAATTACGAAAATGCCATTTTAAGTGTATTAAAGCAGGACTAAACTTGTCCACTACATACTAAAAATCCCAAGTGAGAGATTGAGGAGAGCAAAGAGGCTGGAATTTTTTCAATGGTTGTTGCCCCACTTTGTTAACTAATGATTTCTATTTGAAAATATAAAGTAACAACCCATGATGCATGCTCTCTTTTAAATTGGATTTATATTCCGTTTAAAGGAGTGGTGTGTTTGTAATTGCGTTTATCTGTCTGAAAACAACACCACTGCAATTTTCCATCTTCAACCATTTTAATTGACCGTATCGGAGAGTAAAGGCATTTTAATCGACCGTATGGGAGAGTAAAGGCTGTGATGATGAGTTCTTCCACTTGGGTCCAGTATGAGATGAATCTACTGTATCTTGACGGGGCAAACCTTCATTTAATTGGTTTTGCAGCCATGGCGGTGCATCTACTCTTACTTGTAGTTTCAGATCTGAGCCTCATTATTTTTATTTTTATTTATTTATATATTTGTTTTTTAATATATCTTATTCATTTTAAAAAAACTTTTAGATTATTTATTTGTAAAATAAGTAAATAACCATTAAGTTTCTTAAATGTAGTATTTATAAAAAATACTTATGCAGCTTTGTAAAATAAGTAAATATACTTTTTAAGAATAGTGGAGTAAGTAATATTTTAGGGATGACAAGTGTCGTTTTGATTGTAACTACTCCCTACATGATGACATTCGTTTGTTACATTCATTTTGATTATTTAAGGCTACATGTCCAACACCACTTCTACACATTTTTTATTCGTATGTTACACATCACCTCCACTTGGGTAGGGGACACGGGAACTTTTGTCCACTCTATTACTGTTACTTTATATATATTTTTTATTTTTTTTATAACTTAAAAATAATAAGGTTCCCATTAGATTTAATAAAATAAATCAAAAAATGCAATTTTTTAAACAATTTGATACAGCAGATGGGAATGATGTGTTACTTTATTTATATATATATATATATATATATATATATATATATATATATATATATCACTTAAAAATATTTAGATACCCAGATTCAATAAAATAGATAAAAAGTGCCATTTTTTTAAACAACTTGATAGTTGGTACAACAGATGGGAAGGATAATTGGAAATGGAGGAGTATAACAATAAAATAAAAAATACTTATCGATTAGGATAAAATTATTCTTTGTGAAAAATTGACAAATTAGTTTTAAGGGATAAATTGAACACATCTACTAATACCATTAAAGTATGAATTCAACATACTCATTAATAAAACTACCTAACAGAGCTAATATTAAACATAATGCAATATTACTATTTATTTTTTAGATTAATGAGCATTTCGATAAGAATATATAAATTACACCATATTATAATTTGAAAAAGTAATTAAACTGCTGTCTCACAACATTCTTCATTAATATAAAACACACCTTAACATACTTATATAATATAAACACAACTTAAAATACATATACAAAACATCCTTAATAATTACTCCCGTCCCATAAAAAAATTCACACTTTCTATTTTGTCCGTCCCATAAACAAGTTCACACCCTCAAATAATGAAATACACACAAATCAATAACCCCACAATATACTTTAATTTCAAAATTGTCACCTCTTTACAACTTACAAAACTTACTTTATAATTTATTTATTATCTAAAAATACCAAACTACTCCCAAAAAGTAATTTTTTCTTAAACTCCGTATCTACATTAACTGTAAACTTTTTCATAGGACTAAGGGAGTACAATCTTAGCTGCAACACTAGTACTCTTTTTTTAGTCCTTCCTTACAACTAGGACAGGGCATTTGACATTGTTAACACAATAATTGCTCACACCTCCAAGAAAAGTCCTATTGAAAATCACAAAAAAATAAAAAATAAAAAAAAATGCATAAGCTACATATCACTTTAACTTTGAAATAAGTATATGTAGATATCAACTCAAAAATCTAACCTCTTTACATATAGCCTCCCTTGGAACCCGGACCTCTGTAAGTGTTTCAGCAGCTACCTGCAACCACACGGTTGCCATATTAGATGGTGTACCCACCACTAGGAACTCCACCCCTATCATGGGATTTGATTGAAAAAAAAAGGGTAAATATCAATTTTGGTCTTTTAGGTCAAATTAAATTTCAGTCCTAAGAATTGGTAATTTCTCAAAAGTGATTTTTCTGTGTTCGGAATTAGTCCTTTTAGTTAACTTTTGGTCATTTTTGTCAATTTTTGATCCTTTTTTCCGGCAACTTTAAGGATCAAAAGTGGACTAAAATGACTAATTTCGGAAACCGGATGACTACTTTTGAAAAATTATCAAACCTAGGGACTGAAGTTGAATTTGACCTATTTCAGAGAACAAAAATTAATATTTTCCCTTGAAAAAATAAATTGCAGGATGTGTAAGACTTACGACTAAGAGGGATAGATGTTCCCCACTTGAATTTAAAATTTTCTTCACATTATACATAAAAGAACACTTAAATTTATTATTCAACTTCTAAGAATTTGCCATCTTTATTGTAAGACATGCTATTGAGCTTTTTTTTTTTTAAATCATATTCTTGTAACTTTTTTCATTATAAGACTCACTTTGTATTTGTTAAAAAAAAAAAAAAAGTGTACCTCAAAGACAACGTCACCCAAATTTTCAGCATACCGTGACATAAAATGAAAATTTTCCTTTTTTATTTGTGTTCTCTACAATCATGTAATTCTTCTAGGGGCAGCCCTATTTAACTGGACATTTTCTGAGGCACCAATGCATTTTTTTTTTATAAATTAATAAAATGGATTGAATACTCTTTCCTACATATATAAAAAAAAAAACTGTTTTGACTACTTTTGAAAATCGAAGGATGATCTTTTTTATGGAACATTGATTGAAATTACTCCATCCGTCCACCGAAAAATCCTCATTTTACTATATTGGGCATCCCATTCAAATGTCCTCATTTTTCACTTTTAGTAAAAAGGTACCACATGTGGCTCACCATTCACTACTAATACAACTACCCACTACTCATAAAATAATAATACTCCTTAATTTACGCACAAAATGTAAATGATCACCTTTGAGTGGGACGGAGGGAGTATGACCTTTTTCTACAAGTAGAAGCCATCGAAACTAAGGCCTATGTTTAGTCAACAATGATTGAAACGGGAGCCTTTTCAGACCGGCCAAACTCGAATTGATCGAAAGTATATCCTTTTCCCATCAAGACTTGATTGAAAATAAATATGTGCCCTAAACAAATGTTTGAACTGTCAAAAAAGTTCGGGTAACAATAGCGCGACCTTTAAAGTTCAAGGAAGCCGAGCTGGTAGCCCAGCCAAGGGGTGCCCTCATATTATAATATCATATACTCCCTCCATTTCATTACAGTTTTTACATTTATTCATTTATTTGATCCATTCACATTCCAAAATATTCATAATATTCAATAAACACAACCTATCAATATTATACATATTTTTGGAAAAGGTCACTCATTCTTGTTGGAAATATAACAATTAATCCAAATATCTTTAATCCCTAACATGATTCAATGAGATCCATAAAATAATTATATAGAGGAATACTTGGATCCATTGATCTTCTTATGCGGAATTAAACGGAAGATCAACAGCAGGTTTAAGGTCTTCCTTCACTAAAGCCTCTGGATTCCGTAAGGACATTCGTAATCTCTTCAGATGGGGAAAGAGAGAACTGTGTGCGGCTTAGTGTTGGGGACCATAACCTAGGTATCTATATATATTACCCATATCAGTGTTGGATTGTATACTAAAAGTCTAGCTTTTTGTATGAACAATGTTATAACAATTAATTTGAAATGAGAATCATATGATCAAATGATTGCATCTTATAATTTATTCATATGTTCGATGCAATAGTCCACTTACTTTATACTGTAGATAATATGTTGTGCGACAACACGCGGAAGATCATATTATCGGTTTCCTTATAAAGTATAAACAGATGCTCACAACCGAGATAGACGGGGACTCTCTATCGGGATGGTTGTAGTGTGGTTTGGTATTAGCTTGTCTTGGCTATAGAATCACATTAGTGCACTTGTGTGCATTGAGCAGGACCGCTTGAGATCGTTCGACTTATACTGACTTATAGGAGAATTTGATCTCAGTTATTATGGAAGTTCGTGCTCTTAATTCCTATACAATAATCTCGACACGTAGGGCAGTATGTATTTCTTTGATTCATCAATGGGTGAGATTTACATGTAATTAAATCAACAAACTCGATGAGTTGGGAAATCGTGCTGTCTCTATGGTGTGCTGTTGATTGTAGAAGGAATCCGTGTCCGTCATAGGTTGATGATGTCCCCTTGAGGAGCTCATAAGGATTATCATGTAAACCCTGCAGGTGGAATTTATTCCGACATGATAATGAGGTTGAGTGGTACTACTCTTGGATGAGATATTAATTAATTGAGTTGTCAGTAACTTAAATTAATTAATGGACATTGTATATCTTAAACATGGGGAGACTAACGGGCTCATAATAAGAAGGAGCCCAAAACGTAATTTTGGGATTGGTACGGTAGTGCAATAATAATATTTTAGTGGAATATATTATTATTATTGGACTTAAGTATAAGCTTTGGGCTAAGCTTGGATACTTAAGCCCAATGGAGGCCCAACCCAATTTCTCCTCCTGGTCCCTGCTGTAGCCCATGTATATAAGTCACCTCAACTTATCTGAAACCCTAATCTAATCTAACTGATTGTTCACGTGTGATGAGGGTTGAGAGCAGATTGAAAAGGTCTCATAGATCGTCGCCCACACGACGTCGAGATCGGACTTGGGACATACGGCAGAAGATCGGAAGGTAGTTTGCTGCTGCTGTCTGTCGCCTTGTGAAATTTATATAAAATCATAAAGTGCTCAGAATTTGATGATCAATATACTGACGGAAAGCTGTCGAAGAGAGGATCGTCTGAACGTAAAGATCACTCAATTCTGACATCAGACGAGGAAGTTATGGCTATTCTCGTGAGACTGCACAGGCTGCCTGCGAGAATCAATCTTCATCAACATACCTTGGTGAACGGTAATCGTTTCTATGATTTATTGCTTCCGCTGTGATAGAAACGTATGAATCCCTAATGAGTCATGTTAACCAAATGATCCAAGCACCAGCAATTGGTATCAGAGCTTCAGTTTCGTGGTGAAGCGTGACACGTTAGGCTAGGGTTTATGTGATTAATTTTTCGAAATTAGGATCGCATGTTTAGGGTTTGGTTTTACTACGCAAACCATGAATATCCCTATATGAAATATACCCTATATCATATTCGTTCGTTGATGATTGTGTGTGAGAGGATTCGACGAAAACTGTTCGTCAATTTCACATGGAAGGAAGAAATTGAGAGAAAATCCAGCGCAGTGATATTGCAGAGGCAATAACCGGAGTTTCAACTGTCGGATCAGGCTGAGTTTTGGTCAGCACGTTCGGATTTTGTGGATGTACATTCTGAATGGTGAAGATCATATTTCGAACTTTGTGATGTCGGAAATACGCCGAAAACAGAAGCAGTTTTTTTGGGTGATTCTGTTCTGCGCAGTCGAGGGAAAAGAGTTGTTTCTCACAATTTAACCGTTGGATCGACCTGTAATTTGGACAGCATGTTCAAAACTTACAGCCGTAGATTCTGGACGGTGGAGATTGGATTCCCAGATTCCAACAGTTGCGAACCCTGAACGACAGTTGGTGTAGTTTGATGTTGCGCGTTGGGCTGAACTTGATTCCGTGCAAGTAGGCCCTTGGACGAGCGACAGTTCGAGCGGATTTACATCAGGTTCGATTGGTCTACATCAGGTTTGATCGATGATGTACCAGGTTCGAGCAGATTTGTATCAGGTTCGATTGGTCTGCATCAGGTTCGATTGATGCTACACCAGGTTCGAGCGGATTTGCATCAGGTTCGATTGGTCTACATCAGGTTCGATCGATGCTGTACCAGGTTTGAGCGGATTTGTATCAGGTTCGATTAGTCTGCATCAGGTTCGATTAATGCTACACCAGGTTCGAGCGGATTTGCATCAGGTTTGGTTGGTCTGCATCAGGTTCGATCAATGATGCACCAGGTTCGAGCGGATTCACATCAGGTTCGATTGGTCTGCATCAGGTTCGATCGACTCTGCACTAGGTTCGAGCGGGTTTGCATCAAGTTCGACTGGTCTGCATCAGGTTTCACGTGAGTCTTCACAATATGATCGGGCAGGGTGCCAGAGTGGTGCAGCAGGCTGCAGGGAGGTCGATCCCCATCGCAGTTGTCCGCATTCGTGATTGGTGGCGAACAATCGAATTCGCTGTTATATAACTGTTATAATAGATTTATTAATTGATTATTGTTATATATGTATGCATGATTCTCTATGATTTATTGCCTTAAATAGAAGCATGCTAGATTGCGTATTATATTTGGTATATTATATGCATGTATGTTGGAGTGTTGATCAAGTCAACTTATTTTTGGCAATTTATTTCCTTATATATAACTGCTATAATTGTTTTATTGGTCAATTATTGTTATATATTTGGAAGTATGAGCATGCTAGGTTGCATATTTTATTATGAAATATTATATGCATGTAAAAACCCTCGGTCTTAAATAACTAAGTGGGAGAGGGGATTGGTAAAAATTCCCGCTGCCTCCATTATTGGTTTGTAAGTGATGTGAGTAAACTTGCGTGTTGGCAATAGGCCTTCCTCCCTAACGGATGAGTTTATTCACGGATCACTGGTACAGACTTCATTACATAATTATTGTTTGTAATGTGGCACATGAACTTGCGTGTTGGCAATAGGCCTTCCTCCCTAACGGATGAGTTTATGTGGGGCTCACTGGTACAAACTTATAATTGATGATTGTAGGAAGCTATCCGAGCGCGTGTGTACTTCTCCAACTGTAAGGCACACAAGCTCGCGCAGTGGACTTGGGATCAAATAATTAGTATCCTCCCCAACGGAGTCACTGCTATTATTTGCATGGCTAAAGAGGAACCGACTATTAATTATTTTGTCATAAAGTTAGGTTAACAAATAAAATTAATGGGTAAAACCTTCTCTTGTAAATGTTCGGGTTTGTAAACGTCCACACTAACGTGGCTTGCAGACTCACGGTGCTTGAGATGTCGGTGAATTTTATTTTATATTATTTTGAGGGAATCAATATAAAAGGATAAAATTCGAAGTTTTGATCGGTAAATTAATTTATGATTCTCTGATTTTCAAATGGTTTTATCTCACATATTATTAACTAAAAGAAATTATATTTACTTGTCCAAATTAGATGATTAGAAAAGAATCTTGGTTTTGAATTTTACTGCTTAAGAAAATACATGTGTATTCTCACAAGGGACGTCTCATGATGCCTATTAAAGTCTCTAGTGAAGAGATGAGAGGTTCAAAGAAATATAATGGTCTCATGTAATTCTTCGGATACTTGAGTAAGTTAAAAGGCAGAAGATCATGATTTAATTTGATGAATGAATTGGGAAATCATGGAGTATAAATTGAAGGGAAACCTAGATCAATTTAATTCTTCGTGAATTGCCTAGATGTTTTTGAGTAAGTTCCACCTGAATTACAATAGGATGTATATGGTGGAAAACTTCTGGCAAAACATGTGACAAAGGAAAGCCATTTTCATCATAATGTGAACAAGTTTTATATCTTATTCACTAGTTGTTTAAAACATGATTAGTGATGGCATTTACTAACACGAAGTGTGTAGATACTGGAATCACTAAATGTTTATTACTAAGTGAGGATAAGATTGTTATGACATGGGTAAAACTACAAGAGTAGTGGCTATTACAGTAGGAGTTGTCTATTTATCTAATGATATGAGTAGACGTTTGATTATGAGAAATTATTTTACGTACGTTTTCATAGAAAGAATTTGATTTTAGTTTCTATGCATTAATAGATGGATACTCCATTTCATTTAAATGACATGGTCATTATAATGAAGGATAGAGTTGTAATCTGTTATTGTACGTTGGTGAACAATTTGTATACTCTTAAATCATGTATATTCCACAGATGCAACAAATAGTAATTAATAATGAATCTTCTAATCTTAGTAAGAGAAAGATACCTTCGGATATGAACTAAATATATATTTGGCATCTAAGACTAGATCTTTTTACTTGAGTAGGATTCAAAAGTTGATAGCCGATAGACCTTTAGGTTTATCTGAAGTGAAAACTATCTGACTTTCGAGTCTTGCTTGGGAGTAAAAAATGACTAATTGCTTTTTCAAGGCAAAGGGGGTGCAGAACCAAAGATATATATGTTGGAATTAGTTTATTATGATTTATGTGGTCCTAAGATTGTCCGGATGAGAGGTGGATATGAATATTTGTCAATCGATGATTATTCTAGATATCGATATATTTATTTGATGCACTGCATGTCTAAGTTCTTTGATTAATTCAAGAATTGCAAGGCTGGTACAGTGAAGCGTCATGGAAAATATATCAAGTAATGACGATTTAATCGTCATTACGAGTACCTCTTAGGATAGTTAGGAGCTATTAATCAGAGGTTGAGATTAAATCTCAAATTGTTTACACCGGGCATACCCCAGCTGAATGGTATGGCGGATAGAAGGTGTAGCACTCTTATGGAAATGATTAGATGGATGATGAATTATTTGGAATTACTAAATTCATTTTATGGGTATGCCCTAGAAACAGTAATTCGTATTAATGTTTGTCTGTTTGTGGGATATCCTAGAAAAATGAAGGGTGATTTATTTAGTTCAAAAGATGAAGGGTGATTGTTAACACAAACACTAGATTTTTGGAAAAAGACTATGTATTAAATCATAAACCCATGTATAAACTGTTCTAAAGGAAGTGAGAGGGAAAAACACAAAGTATAAGTACCAATTGTACAAGAGGATATGCCACAAGGTAAACTGCAACGCATGTCACGTCTGATACACAATTGCATGTAATGCCTTGTCGTAGTGAGAGGGATGTTCGACAACCTGTTTGATACATGTTTTGGGAGAGTCGTGAGACTTGGTCCCTAGCAAACATGAAATGGACCCACAGATACGACGAAGCACTACAAGTCAAAAATGCCAAATCCTAGCAAAGTGCAATGAATATTAAAATAAAATCGATGGATTTTAAATTAGGTCTGGATGCTTGTTGAACCGCTAAATGGCGTAAAAGCCATTGGAAACGGGCATGCAAGAATAAAAGAGGATCATAGAATAAGGTGAAAACCTTGGAAGCAAGCTTGTTGCGAAAAGGTATACTCAGAAAGAAAGGGTTCGATTATGAGAAAACCTGTTCGCCGGTAGTTATGCCTAAGTTGATCCGAACTCTTTTATTTGTTGCTACTCATATGAAATATGAGGGATAGCAAATAGATGTCGAGACGGCTTTCCTGATTGGAAGTCTTAAGGGAAACATCTATGTGAAGCAACCAGAGTGATTCATTGCAAAAAGCTAAGAGCATTGTGATAGTAAGCTTAAAAGTGTCCATTCATGGACTAAAGCAAGCTTCAAGATCATGAAACATCCCTTTTGATGAGGTAATCCAGTGACATGGATCTAATCAATGATCGGATGGGTCTTGTGTATTGAAAAGAGTGATGAAAATGTGGTGGTATTTCTTGTACTATACGTAGATAGTATCTTGCTCATTGGAGACAATGAAAGAGCATTGTCAGGCGTATGGATATGGTTGATAAAGCGGTATGAGATGAAGGACTTAAGAAGAGCAAAAATATCCTTTTGATCACGGTAATACGGATCACAAGAAAGGATGTTATGCTTATCTCAAGTTTCATATAATGATACGATCCTTACTCGTTTAGCATGTGAATTTATCTAAGTGAATGTGTCTTGTGACACAAAAGTAGATAAAGAAGATGAAAGCGGTTCCTTATGCTTCGGCAAATGAGGAAGCTTAATCTAAGGAATGCTATGCACGAGATTGGATATCTATTTTGCCGATGGCATGAACAGTGGGTATCAAGGTAACCCAAAATAAGAATGTTGAATTGTGGTAAGACATATACTTATGTACCTGAAAAGGACTAGAAATTATATGTAGGCTTACCGGACAGATTCGCTACTTCTTATGAGTTACGTAGATTCGAATTTTTCAAATCAGATGGGGATGACAGTAAATCCACCTCAAGGTTATGTGTTTAATTTTAGGAAGTAGAGTTATAATATGGAGGAGTGTTATATAGAAATATATTTCGGACTCCAGACTCCATCATGGAAAGATGATAAATTGGAACCTATAAGGCAGCCAAAGTATCTATATGACTCTAGAAACTTCATGATGGACTTTGAAGTATTTCTAAGTTTGCCCAAAATTATCACAATTTAAATTAATGATATTGGTGCAGTTGCAAACTTAAAGGAATCACGAGTCCATAAGGCAATTAAACACATGGAGGGCGAGTACCACCTGTTACGAGAAATCGTATGATGAGGGGAAGGTTGTTGTCACCTAGATTGCATCGGATGATAACCTAGTAAATCCATTTACAAGGACCTTAAGGCGAGAGCTTTTGATGGTCGTGTAGTGGGAGTGGAAATCAGATGTATGGCAGAAGACATGACAGCATAGTCTTTTAGTATAAGTGGGAGATTGTTGGATTGTATACTAAAAGTCTAGCTTTTTATATGAACAATGTTATAATAATTAATTTGAAATGAGAATCATATGATCAAATGATTGCATCTTATAATTTATTCATATGTTCGATGCAATAGTCCACTTACTTTATACTGTAGATAATATGTTGTGCGACAACACGCGGAAGATCATATTATCGGTTTCCTTATAAAGTATAAACATATGCTCACAACCGAGATAGGCGGGGACTCTCTATCGGGTTGGTTGTAGTGTGGCTTGATATTAACTTGTCTTGGCTATAGAATCACATTAGTGCACTTGTGTGTATTGAGCAGGACCGCTTGAGATCGTTCGACTTATACTGACTTATAGGAGAATTTGATCTCAGTTATTATGGAAGTTCGTGCTCTTAATTCCTATACAATAACCTCGACACGTAGGGCAGTATGTATTTCTTTGATTCATCAATGGGTGAGATTTACATGTAATTAAATCACCAAACTCGATGAGTTGGGAAATAGTGCTGTCTCTATGGTGTGCTGTTGATTGTAGAAGGAATCCGTGTCCGTCATAGGTTGATGATGTCCCCTTGAGGAGCTCATAAGGATTATCATGTAAACCCAGCAGGTGGAATTTATTCCGACATGATAATGAGGTTGAGTGGTACTACTCTTGGATGAGATATTAATTAATTGAGTTGTCAGTAACTTAAATTAATTAATGGACATTGTATATCTTAAACATGGGGAGACTAACGGGCTCATAATAAGAAGGAGCCCAAAACGTAATTTTGGGATTGGTACGATAGTGCAATAATAATATTTTAGTGGAATATATTATTATTATTGGACTTAAGTATAAGCTTTGGGCTAAGCTTAGATACTTAAGCCCAATGGAGGCCCAACCCAATTTCTCCTCCTGGTCCCTGCTGTAGCCCATGTATATAAGTCACCTCAACTTATCTGAAACCCTAATATAATCTAACTGATTGTTCACGTGTGATGAGGGTTGAGAGAATATTGAGGAGGTCTCGTAGATCGTCGCCCACACGACGTCGAGATCGGACTTGGGACATACGGCAGAAGATCGGAAGGTAGTTTGCTGCTGCTGTCCGTCACCTTGCAAAATTTATATAAAATCGTAAAGTGCTCAAAATATGATGATCAATATACTGACAGAAAGCCATCGAAGAGAGGATCGTTTGAAAATAAAGATCACTCAATTCTGACATCAGACGAGGAAGTTATGACTATTCTCGTGAGACTGCGCAGGCTGCCTGCGAGAATCAATCTTCATCAACATACCTTGGTGAATGGTAATCGTTTCTATGATTTATTGCTTCCGCTGTCATAGAAACATATGAATCCCTAACGGGTCACGTTAACCAAATGATCCAAGCACCAGCAATCAGGCCACCCATAATCACCTGATACGTAATATTGGGTATCTACTCATTGACCCATATCAAATAAGTGTAGTCCATGGGCTCTTACTTTATTTTAATCACTTAATTAAACCCAATATATTATTTGAATAGCTAATATAATTGAGTATTAATATATTGCCCATAATTAAATTATATAAGAAATATAAATTTCCTAACAATCTTCCACTTGGGCTATATATTATTTTCCGAAGACAATTATATTAAGGATCCTTAAGTGAACAACTTTATGCTATTCATTCAGACTACCTTCAACAATCTGGTCCATCTCATACACTAACAATGGAATTACCGTGGCATTCACCACATTATTATTCGTGGTTAAACCCCGACAATCACCATATTAATATACTCAATGACATAGATCAAATATGGTGAGTAGCATGGAAATTACATGTAAAATGTGATTAATAACATGTCTATTTTCAACTGGTCCAACTTTAGTGAGATCAATCCACAATGCAAATATCACAAAATGGAAATTAACTTAAGTGAATTCAGAATAAACCAAAAGGTCATCAACTTTATTCTATAGAATTTCGAATGTCTTAAATATGAAGTTCAACACATAGAACATAAAATCCCACTAAACTAAGGTAACATTAGAAACAACACCCATTTGAGCAGTATGCTCATGAAACACCTTCGGGGTTAATGCCTTAGTTAGTGGATCTGCTAGCATGCTATTTGTTCCTATGTGTTCAACAGTAATATGTTTATTCTGAATTCTCTCCTTAACAACAAGGTACTTAATTTCAATGAATTTTGCTTTAGTAGCACTTCTGTTGTTATTGGAGTATAGCACTGCTGAACTATTGTCACAATACATTTTTAACGGTCTTTCGATACCGTCAACCACACGCAGCCCAGTGATAAAGTTCCGTAACCACAATGCATGATTAGATGTTTCAAAACAAGCAATGAACTCTGCAGCCATGTTGGAAGAAGCTACAAGAGTCTGTTTAGCAGACTTCCAAGAAATAGCCCCTCCAGCCAACGTAAATACATAACCCGATGTGGAACGCTTGCTATCTTGACATCCAGCAAAATTGGAGTTAGAGTATCCAATGATCTCCAAATTCTCCAACCTCCGATAAGTGAGCATATAATCCATTGTTCTCTTTAAATAACACATAACACGTTTGGCCGCTTTCCAGTGTTGCTCCCCTGGATTGCTTAAATACCTCCTCAAAACTTCCACTATAAATGCTATATCGGGACGAGTGCAAACTTGAGCGTACATTAGACTTCCTACTGCTAATGCATAAGGAATCTTTTGCATCTCATTTTTCTCATGATCATTGCTGGGGCATTGCTTAAGACTGAATTTTTCTCCCTTGGCCACAGGGGTGTCTAATGGTTTGCTTCTTTTCATGCCGAATCTTCCTAAAACCATATCAATATAGCTCTTTTGCGATAATCCAAGGATACCTCGAGAGCGATCTCTAAGTATTTGAATTCCTAATACAAAAGAGGCGTCACCAAGATCTTTCATTTCGAATTTCTTCGCAAGAAATCTCTTAGTTTCGTGCAATAAGCCTATATCATTACTTGCAAGAAGAATATCATCGACATACAAAACCAAGAAAATATATTTACTCCCACTGAACTTGCAATATACACAATCATAAACAACATTTACCTCAAAACCAAAAGAGGTAATAATTTGCTGAAACTTGTGATACCATTGACGGGATGCTTGCTTGAGACCGTATATGGATTTCTTCAATTTGCACACTGTAGACTTTGCATCTTCGAAGACAAAGTTTTCAGGTTGTGCCATATAAATGGTTTCCTCAAGTTTCCATTGAGAAAAGCGGTCTTTACATCCATCTGGTGTAGCTCAAAATCAAAATGAGCTACAAGTGCCATGATAATTCAGAAAGAGTCTTTCAAAGAAACTGGAGAGAAAGTCTCTTTGTAGTCAATACATTCCTTTTGAGTGAAGCCTTTAGCGACTAGACGAGCCTTATATCTTTCAATATTGCCTTTTGAATTCCTTTTGGTTTTAAATATCCATTTACAACCAATAGGTTTCACACCTTCAGGCAATTCGACAAGATCCCAAATGTCATTGTCACTTATAGACTTCATCTCATTTTTCATGGCATCAATCCATCTCTGAGAGTTAGAACTGCGCATGGCTTGACTAAAAGTGACAGGGTCATCTTCGGTCAAACCAACGCCATCCTCATGTTCTTGTAGGAATACTATATAATCATCTGAAATAATATTTCTCCTCTCTCTAGTGGATCTCCTTAATGGCACTTCTTGAGGTGGTTGAGTTTGTTCTTCAGCTAATGGAGGAAGGATTTCAATGTTATCTTGATTTGGAATAGTGATTTCCATATGAGTCTCTAGAGTTGTTTCTTGAGCTATGATCGGTAAAGTAATTAAATCATTATCTACTCCAGAATCTTCCTCAAAGACAACCTTCCTCATAATTTCTTCCCTCCCAAACTCAATATCCTCAAGAAATTTAGTATTTCCCATCTCGAAAAAGGTTCTTGATGTGGGATGGTAAAACTAAAACCCTCGTGAATGCTCAGATTAACCAACAAAATAGCAGCTTACCGTTCTTGATTCCAATTTTCCTTCATGTGGCTTATAAGCCGCGCTTCAGCTGGACAACCCCAAATGTGTAAGTGCCTAATGCTAGGTTTCTTGCCTTTCCAAAGTTCATATGGGGTTTTCGAAACTGCTTTACTTGGTACTCTATTGAGAATGTACACTGCTGTTTTCAAAGCTTCTCCCCAAAGAGACTCTGGCAAGGAGGAATGACTTATCATACTCCTCACCATATCCTTAAGAGTTCGATTCCGACGTTCAGCAACACCATTCATGCGAGGAGAACCTGGCATAGTGTATTGCGGAACAATTCTACATTCTTTGAGAAAAAGTGCGAAGGGTCCTGGACGTTGGTCTCCTGATCCATCAAATCGACCATAGTATTCACCTCCACGATCAGATTTGACAGCCTTAATTTTCTTACCAAGTTGAAGTTCTACTTCAGCTTTGAAAGACTTGAAAACGTCCAACGATTGAGATTTCTCATGAATCAAATATAGGTAGCCAAAACGAGAATAGTCGTCTATGAACGTGATAAAGTAACATTGCCCATTCCATGATGCCGTAGGGAATGGACCACATATATCAGTGTAAATAAGTTCTAAGACTTCTTTAGCTCTTTCGGCTCCTAATTTCCTCATATTAGTTTGTTTCCCTTTTTTACATTCAACGCAGACTTGAAAATCTACAAGATTTAAGGGATTAAGGATTCCATCAGACACAAGCCTTTGAATTCTTTGTTTAAAAATATGGCCTAAGCGCTTGTGCCACAAAATGGCAGAATCCTCTGAAAATTTTCTCTTTGCACTTCTTGAATGTGTTTGCAGAATAACATTATTGGAATTTATAAGATCAAGCATGTAAAAATTTTCAATTAAATGGCCATCACCAATAAAATTGGAATTTTGAAAGAGACATACTTTATTATTTCTAAAAGACCATGAAAATCCCAGTTTATCCAAAGCAGAAATAGAAACCAAATTCCGTCTAAAAGACAGCACAACAAATGTCTCAAACAAGCTCTTTAAATGCAATCTAAAGGTTTCAATAGCCTCTACTACAACTTTATTGCCATCGCCCACAAAGATGAATCTTTTAGCATCAGTTGACAACCGGTAATGCAGACAACCCTGCAAAGACACACTTATGTGAGTAGTAGCACCAGAATCTACCCACCAAGTATCTTTAGGTACAAAGGATAAATTAACCTCAGAACAAACCAAAGTAAGAGGTATACCCTTCTTAGCATGCAATGCAGCATACTTAGAGCAATCTTTCTTAAAATGATCCCGCTTCTTGCAGAAGTGACATCTATCATCCTTAGGTTCAACCTTTTGCTTCTTCTGCTCTGAAGCAGCAACAACAACAGTACCATTAGGTCGATTTCTTTTCTTGCCTCGAGCATTTATAGCCAAGTGAGCACTTTCAACTCTATCTCTCTGCACTCTCTATTCCTCTTGCACACAGTAAGATATACTCATTAAGGGACCATTTGTCCTTTTGAGTGTTATAGCTCACTTTGAATTGCCCAAAGTGTGCAGGAAGTGAGATCAGAACCAAGTGCACAAGCAGATCATCAGAAATGTCTAACTTGAGTGCCTTAAGCTTTGATGTGAGATTAGACATTTACATGATGTACTCCCTTATGTTCCCTTTGCCTTTATACCTCATGGAGACAAGTTTAGCCAAAAGACTACTTGCCTCTGCCTTTTCATTTTTGGCAAAGTACTGCTCAACAGCCTCGAAGAACGATTTGGAATTTTTGCTCTCAGCAATAGAGCCGAAATGCCTCCGGAATGGAGCGCTTCATGATCATCATGCACATTTGGTCTGACCGATCCCACTTCTCAATTTTAGCCTCATTTGGATTTTCAGTAGTAGCAGTGGGTCGATCAGAACGAAGAGCCAGATCCAAATCCATACAGCCCAGAACGATCTCAAGGGTTTCTTTCCAGCTCTTGAAGTTTGTCCCATTAAGCATTGAGATGTTATTGATTTGTTAAGTAAAGTTAGGAGCTGTAGCAACAGAAACTAAATAGAGAACACATTAAGTATACTCACATAACATTCATATCATAAATCAAATTATGAACGAATAAGTAAAACAAATTGGGGACCCATCTCAAGACACCAAGTGTAACATTTACCTCGTCTGTGGACAAAAATTAATTATAGTGGTAATCTTGGTGCAACAATCAAGTATTGACAATAAGTTCTGTCAAACAAGAGTCTATCTGTGGACCGACTCATGTTCACATGAATAATCCAAATAATTATCACATACTTATTATCACATGTGTGTTATTATTCTATCAAACTGTGCCTACTTGTGGGCCTAACACAGAATACATAAATAATACCACACCCATCTATGTAATTTCAATAAAGTTTTTCTCCACACACGATATTGCTGTGGCAACATGGTGCTTCGATTGACTAGATTGAAGGTTTACTAGACTAACTAAATAAATATTTAAAATATTAAATTTAATTAAACGACATTGAACTGTCTCCCCAATTTAAATAAATTCATTATGGGTTCAGAATGAGATTTGTAAATCAAATCTCTATTGTTATTATTATGGGTTAGATTCACGAATTAAATCTCACCAGTCATGTCAAAAATCAATTACAGAAATATTTATTAATACTGTAAAAGAATACGAAAGTGCTATGCCACATAATACTCAAAGAAAAAAGTTCGCATTTGCTGTACTTTTAAAAGTACAATTTCATGAAAATAATTTAATATATTAAATAAAAGAAATAAGGGTAATAAAGCAGCTTAAAACACATGCGGCAGAATATATTTCTTTACTGTGCACTCCAATAAGTAACACATGTAATCCTTTTTGTTAATGCCACAAATTAAGTTCTTAATGCAATCACAATACATAATTAATTATAGAAAACTGATGTGTGTACACAAGACACATACATATTGCCGAACATACATATCTCAATATCACGAAAAACGAGGTCAACAGATCATGAAATTGAGAAGCAAATTCAAGATATTGAGAATTACAGCAACAAAAAAAACTTTATCTCACGTAATCAATTTAAATAATTAAACTGACTTAGTAGATTTTGACTACCCATATATCCTTACACAATTTCCACTACCAAAACAAAAGTACTAACAACATCAATTCAAATAATAATTAACATCACTTTTAATTGCCTGATAAATCGTCCGAATAAATCATTCGATTTAAAGAAAAGCGATTACACAACGTGATTCAAATAAAAATATTTAAATCCAAACTTAATTTTACAAATATCAGAGAATCAAAATTAGGGTGGCTCTGATACCACTTGTTGGAAATATAACAATTAATCCAAATATCTTTAATCCCTAACATGATTCAACGAGATCCATAAAATAATTATATAGAGGAATACCTGGATCCATTGATCTTCTTATGCGGAATTAAATGGAAGATCAGCAGCAGGTTTAAGGTCTTCCTTCACTAAAGCCTCTGGATTCCGTAAGGACCTTCGTAATCTCTTCAGATGGGGAAAGAGAGAACTGTGTTCGGCTTAGTGTTGGAGACCATAACCTAGGTATCTATATATATTACCCATATCAGGCCACCCATAATCACTTGATACGTAATATTAGGTATCTACTCATTGGCCCATATCAAATAAGTGTAGTCCATGGGCTCTTACTTTATTTTAATCACTTAATTAAGCCCAATATTTATTTGAATAGCTAATATAATTGAGTATTAATATATTGCCCACAATTAAATTATATAGGAAATATAAATTTCCTAACAATTTTTTCATATATATATATATATATATATATATATATATATATATATATATATATATATATATATATATATATGGAAATAGATTTTTTCGTCCGTTAACTTTCACTCATTTTGAAATTAGTCCATTAACTTTTTCAATTTTGAAATTAGTCCGTTAATTTTATAACAATTTTGAAATTAGTCCATTAACTTTATAAAATTCAACATTTTGGTCCTTTAACCTGCTATGGCAGGTCATTTGAATATTTTCACTCCAATTAATTTATATCATATTTTTATTTAACCAATTTTATCTCACATTTTATTTTTCACTTCCGTATACCAAACAAATAATATTAATCTCAATACTAAAGTGGAGCAAATTTAACTAAATATTGATACTTCCTCCATCCGCTCGAAAGAGGGTATTTTTTTCATTTTGATCGTCCGTTTCAAAGAGGGTCACTTCATTTTTTACACAAATGGGATCCACACACACCCACTAATACAATTAAAATATGGGGTCCACACTCCCACTAATACAACTACCCACTACATATTAAATAACAATACTTCTTAATCAACGTGCACAAAAGCAAAATGCTCTCTTTCGGACGGACGGAGGGAGTATAATATAAATTCTTAGTGGGGGGCTATTTTTTGTAAAATAGTATATATATATATATATATTATTTTTATCTTTTAGAATAACCTGCTAATGACTTGTTGAAACGGACGATTTTGTTGAACTTGGTAAACATGATGGACCATTTTCAAAATTTTCAAATATAATGGACGATTTTCAAAATTTTGCAAATATAATGGACAATTTTCAAAAAGTGAAAAACTTATGAACTAAATTCAAAATTGGACAAAGTTAACGGACGAAAAAATCTATTTTCCCTATATATATATATATATATATATATATATATTTTTATCGGACAATGTTAGTTGTTAGTATAGTTAGTTCACCAAGCTCCCATACTTCCCTTATCTCCAAGCCTCCTTATAACTCTACTCATATACGTTCCCAATGGGAATCGAAACAGGCTCACTCAGAGTCCAGTGGCCAGGTGGGCTAGCCCACCTGATTAGTCAATACTTTCATAACTCATAACTCATTCCGTCCAATTCTAAGGTGTCCATTTGCTTTTTACACGTAGATTAAGGAGTGTTATTATTATATGTAAAGTGGGTAGTTGTAATAGAGAGAAGTGGTGGGCCATTTTGTGTACTTTTTTGCTAAATAAGGAAAATGGATACCTTTTAACCGGACGCCAAAAAATATAATGCACACCTTAGAAGCGGACGGAGGGAGTATAACTTACTTTGTACATTATTTATTGCTCGAAATACTAATTACACCCGTAAATGAACAAAATAAGTCAATAAATTCAGTAAGCGTAAACAACTATGGGGATGGAATAAGTATTTCTCAGAGGATGCAATAAAATTACTGAATGATGGCAAGTGAAGAAATAAGGAAATACAAGCAATACCCCAGATTGAGAGCAGGTATTCTTGGCATTCTCCAACAACCTTTTATGATGTTCTTGGAGAGCATAAATCAATTCAACAACTGCAAAATTGATTCTCAAAACAAACCGAATGTGAAAAAGAAATCAAGACAGAAATTGAACACAAGAAATTGGGTTTGAGGGCACACATGCAGCTCCATAGGAAGCAGCATGGAGGTAACCAAAATTGAGAGGGGCATTTTTAGAGATGGGCTTTATCAATTGGATTTGGGGCATATTTATGACACCAAGAGTAAAGCTTCTGATCATGTTGTTTCTTGTAACTTTTCTGTGCTAGAAAATCACCATATATTGTGGCACAATAGACTTGGTCATCCTTGTTCTATTACTTTGTCCAAAGTGTTTAGGACTTTAAAAATTCCTTACTCTTCTAGTTCTTTAGATTTTTGTGAATCTTGCAGACTAGAAAAAAATACATCAACAACAATTTTCTTCAATATCTCATACTACCACTGTACCTCTTGAAATCATACACATGGATGTTTGGGGACTTGCTTCTCTAGAGTCTATTGAAGGTTACAAATACTTTCTTGTCATTGTGGATGATTTTACGAGATACTCTTGAATTTTTCCTATAAAATTGAAATCTGAGGTACATTTGTTAGTTACTCAGTTTATCACTTTTGTTGAGAAACAATTTGCCACCAAAGTCAAAGCTATTCAAAGTGACATGAGAGGTGAGTTTACAATTTTGGCTTCTACATGTAAGAAACTTAGAATTAAAAAGAGGTATTCTTCTCCTCATGCACATCCTCAGAATGGTTTGGTTCAGAGAAAAATTCAGCATATTACTGAAGTTGGTCTTGCCTTCTTAGTAAAGAGTGGTGTTCCTTTATCTTTTTAGTGGTTCTCTTTCCAAACAGCTGTGCATCTGATAAATATACTTCCTACTCCTACCTTACAGTACTCAACTCCTCACTCTCTTCTATTTCAAAAACCTCCAGGTTATTCTCATCTAAAGGTGTTTGGGCGTGCTTGCTTTCCCTTTCTCCGGCCATATAACACTTTGAAACTACAATACAGATCCTCCAAGTGCATTTTTCTCGGTTATAGCTCCTTACATAAAGGATACATTTATCTTCATCCCTCTGTCCGATTGTACATCTCAAATGCTGTTGATTTCAATGAACATGAATTTCCTTACTCTTCTATCATGCAACCATATCCTTCTTCTTCATCTTTCCCGTTGTCATCACTACTGCTCCACTTCCCCTTATTCCTACTGATATACCTCATCGATCTTCTTCTTCATGTTCTGCAACTAATTTTCCATCACACACTTCTCATGCCTCTCCTCAACCCTCTCCATCACCCACTTCTCATACCTCTCCTCAACACTCTCCATCCTTACACTCTCCAGATACCTTATTGCCTACTCCTACTGTTTTTGATCAAGATACCATATTACTTACTTCTATTATCCTTGATCAACAACTTCTTCCTGCTACAACCCCTCGAAACACTCATACCATGATCACTAGAGCAAAGTCCGATATCTCTAAACCCAAAATCTTTCATGCCTCTGTGTTTTCCCATATTTCTAAGCCTTCAACAGTTGTCGAAGCTCTTTCCTCTCCGGAATGGAAGACAACCATGCAACAAGAATATGATGTCTTGATCAGTAATGATACTTGAAGTTTAGTTCCTTATACTGATGACATGAATCTGATATCAACTAAATGGGTGGTCGGGGTCAAACAAAGTAAGGATGGTACTCTTGATAGATATAAAGCTCGGCTAGTTGCTAGAGAGTTTCAATAACATGCTGGTATTGATTACTTTATTACTTTTAGTCTGGTTATCAAACCTTTAACTTTTTGAATTATTTTTTCGATTGCTGTAACTAAGGGGTGGAGCATACATCAAGTTGACATAAATAATGCTTTCTTGAAAGGGACGCTCAATGAAACAATTTACATAGAGCAACCCAAGGGTTTTCGTGATCAGTCTCGTCCCACACATGTTGTAAGTTAATCAAGACTTTATATGGTCTGAAGCAGGCTCCGAAGGCTTGGTATGATATGTTGAAAAGCTTTCTACAAGCTGAAGGTTTTACTCATTCAACGGCTGATCACCGTTTGTTTCACAAGTATAAGGATAGGAAGATGCTTGTATTATTGGTGTATGTTGATGATATTCTCATAACCGGTGATGATCCACTCCTCGTCCTATAGCTTATCCATAATCTATACTCCAATTTTTCTTTAAAACATCTTGGTGAGATTGATTATTTTCTGGGTATTGAAACTCATGTTCTTCCAGAGAGGTTAAGTTTGACAAAAGTAAATATGCCTGAGAGATTCTTCAAAAGTCAATCTTGCAACATGCAAGCCCTCTCCTACTCCTTTATGCCCAAGTCAGAAACTCTATAGTTCAGATAGTCCTCCATTTTAAAATCCTTCTCTTTACCGTAGCATAATCGGTGCCCTCCAATATCTTACTCTTACACGCCCTGATCTTGCTTTCTCTATAAATAAACTTTCTCAGTTTCTTCAATCACCAACAGTTAATCATTGGAAAGCTTGCAAATGGGTACTGCGTTATATCAAAGGTACTATTACTAATGGTTTACATTTTGTTCCAGTGTCTGATTTCAGGATTCATGATTATGCGGATGCTGGCTATGCCTCTAGCATTGATGATAGACGCAGTACAAGTGGATATTGCATTACCTTGGGAGCAATATACTCACATGGTACTCCAAAAAGCAGCAATTTGTCGCTTGAAGTTCGATGAAAGCTAAATATTGACCCTTGGCCTTGGCAACTACCGATGTAATTTGGATTCGCACCTTATTCTCTGAGTTACATATTCCACTGCAGTCTCCATCTATTCTTTGGTGTGATAATTAGGGTGCTATAAAGCTTGCCTTTAGTGTTGCGTTTCACTCCCGTATCAAGCATATTGAAGTCGATGTTCATTTTCTTCGTAAAAAAGTTCAGGCTCAAATTCTTGACATCAAGTTTATCTCGATAGACGATCAGTTGGATGATCTTCTCACTAAGCCACTTTGTTAGGAACAAATACAGAATACCTGAGATAAACCTCAAAACAGCACGCTCACTGTGAAAAGAATTCTTTTTTATAAAAAAATAATCTCTACTGAAATCCTCCTACCGCAGGGAAATAAATACTCAAATCCTAAAGGCCCATGGGCCATAAACAAAAAAAAAAACAGAAAACAATAGGCTATAAATAAAATAAAATAGAAAACAATAAATAACACAAATATAAAGCAAAGCAACTTAGGGCCCATCAATTTCAACACTCCTCCTCTTCCGACGAACATAAACCTGAAGACCTCCTATGCTCCTAACATCACCCCCTCCTTCCGAAAGAACCATGTCCTCTGTTGGCAATTGGATCTTATGGTGAACACGATTTGAAAAGAAAACAAGTAATTAATAAACAACGGAAGCATAAATCAATACCTGTCTTCTGGATTGGAGTAGAGGATGAATATCTGAGAAGAACTACCTCTTGTTCTTCTACTGTATTACCCTAGTCTAATCCTGTTGTTGTGTGGTCAACAGTCTGCAGGATCACTCAATCTGCTCCTAACCACTTTTTAGACAAAAGAACGGCGTTCTCAATTCTTAGGGCATCCAGGAGCTGAGCAGACTATTATAAAGGGCTACAGTAGGGACCAGGAGGAGAAATTGGGCTGGGCCTCAATCAGATTTAATTAACCAAGCTTAGCCCAAAGCTTTTAATTAAATCCAATAATAATAATATAGTCCACTAAAATATTATTACTGCACTACCCATCCAATCCCAAATTATGTTCTGGGCTCCTTCTTATTATGAGCCCAATAATCTCCCCATGTTTAAGATATTCAATGCCCATTAATTAATTAAGTTACTGACAACTCAAATTAATTAATATCTCATCCGAGAGTAGTACCACTCAACCTTTTTATCATGCCGGAAATTAATCCATTTGCAAGATTTACATGATAAACCTTATGAACTCCTCAAGGGGACATCATCAACCTAAATCGGACATGGATTCCTTCTACAATCAACAGCACACCATAGAGACAGCACTACTTCCCAACTCACCGAGTTTGTTGATTTAATTCATTTAAATCTCACCCATTGATGAATCAAAGAAATACATACTGCCCTACGTGTCGAAGTTATTGTATAGGGATTAAGAGCATGGACATCCATAATAACAGAGATCAAGTTCTTCTATATAGACAGTACAAGTCGAACGATCTCAAGCGGTCCTACTCAATACACGCTAAGTGCACTAATGTGATTCTATAGTCAAGACAAACTAATTCCAAATCACACTACAACCATACCGATAGATAGTCCCCGTCTATCTCGGTTGTGAGCATCTGTTTATACTTTACAAGGAAACCGATAATATGATCTTCCGCGTGTTGTCGCACAACATATTATCTACAGTATAAAGTAAATGGACTTTTGCACAAACATATAAATAAACAATTTATAAAATGCAAAAACGTTTGATCATATGATTCTCATTTCAAATAAAATTGTTATTACATTGTTCAATACAAAAAGCAAGGCTTTTAGTATACAATTCTAACAATCTCCCACTTATACTAAAAGACTACGCTGCCATATCTGCTGACACGCATCTAATCCCCATTCCTTCTACATGCCCATCGAACTCTTTCGCTGGAAGGCTCTTAGTAAAAGGATCAGCAAGGTTATCCTCAGATGCTATCTTAGCAACAACGACTTCCCCTCTTTTAACGATGTCTCGTATCAGGTGGTACTTGCGCTCAATGTGTTTACTCGCCTTATGGGCTCGTGGTTCCTTCGAGTTTGCTACTGCACCACTATTATCACAATAAATTGTGATTGCTTTGGGCAAACCAGGAATCACATCCAAGTCCATTAAGAAGTTCCTGAGCCATACTGCTTCCTTAGCTGCCTCAGAGGCTGCCACATATTCAGCTTCCATGGTGGAGTCCGCAACGCATTTCTGCTTTACACTCCTCCATATTATGGCTCCTCCTCCAAGAGTATACACATAACCCGAGGTGGATTTACTAGCATCCCTATCTGACTGGAAATCCGAATCAGTATAACCCAAAGGTAACAAAGTATCTGCCCGGTAAACCAGCACATAATTCTTAGTCCTTTTCAGGTACTTTAAAATGTGCTTTACCGCAGTCCAATGCCATTGTCCTGGATTACTTTGATACCTACTGACCATGCCCACGGCATAACAGATATCCGGTCTCGTACATAGCATAGCATACATGAGGCTTCCCACTGCCGAAGCATAAGGGACCAGCTTCATTGCCTCTATTTCATGTTGTGTCTTAGGAGACATTTTCTTAGATAGAGGTATTCCATGTCTGAAAGGTAGAAAACCTTTCTTGGAATCTTGCATGCTAAAACGAGCCAGGATTGTATCAATGTATGAAGCTTGGGATAAACACAACATTCTTTTCTTGCGATCCCTTATCAATTTGATCCCAAGAATGTGTCCGGCTTCTCCTAAGTCCTTCATTTCAAACTGCTTGGACAGCCATACCCTTACGCCCGATAATACCTTTACATTGTTTCCAATGAGTAGAATATCATCCACGTAGAGTACAAGAAATACCACTACGTTTACGTCACACTTCTTGTACACACATGATTCATCCGGACATTGAATAAATCCATATGACTGGATTACTTCATCAAAACGGATGTTCCATGATCTAGAAGCTTGTTTCAATCCATAAATGGACTTTTTAAGCTTGCACACTAGATGCTCTTCGCCCTTAGCAATGAATCCTTCTGGTTGCTTCATATAGATGTTTTCCTCAAGACTTCCATTTAGGAAAGCTGTCTTGACATCCATTTGCCATACCTCATAATCCATATGAGCAGCAATAGACAAAAGAATTCGGATTGACTTAAGCATGGCCACAGGGGAGAAGGTTTCCTCATAATCGATTCCTTCTTTTTGAGTATATCCTTTAGCCACAAGCCTTGCTTTAAAGGTTTCCACCTTACCATCAGATCCTCTTTTTCTTTTATAGATCCACTTGCATCCAATAGCTTTTACACCATTGGGTGGTTCTACAAGCTCCCAGACTTGATTAGAATACATGAATTCTATTTCAGATTTCATTGCATTTTGCCATAATTGAGCATCTTTATCTTGCAGTGCCTCGTTGTAATTCCATGGGTCAATTTCATGTTCACCAGGGACCAAGTCAGAAGACTCTCCCAATCCCATGAATCTATCCGGTTGTCTCACAACCCTCCCACTACGACGAGGCTCCGCAGGTAATTGTGTATCAGGTGTGACACGCGGTGCAGTGTCCTGTGGTATATCCTCTTGTACAGTTGGTATTATGTTTGGTGTTTCCCCTCTTACTTCTTCTAGAACAATTTTACTCATGGGTTTGTGATTCATTATATAATCTTCTTCCAAAAATCTAGCATTCGTGCTAACGATCACCTTTTGGTCCTTTGGATTATAGAATAAACCACCCTTCGTTCCTTTTGGATATCCTACAAACAGACAAACTTCCGTACGTGACTCTAACTTATCAGTATCCGTCTTTAACACATGTGCCGGAGCACCCCAAATCCGAAAGTGTTTCAAACTAGGCTTTCGCCCAGTCCACAATTCAATGGGTGTGGAAGCTACTGATTTAGAGGGTACTAAGTTTAGAATGTAAGCCGCTGTTTCTAAGGCATATCCCCAAAACGAATTTGGTAGTTCCGAATAACTCATCATTGATCTTACCATTTCCACAAGAGTCCTATTCCTTCTTTCCGCTACACCATTCTGCTGGGGTGTGCCTGGTGCAGACAATTGGGATTCAATCCCATTTTCCGATAAATAATTCCTAAACTCTCCCAAGAGGTATTCGCCACCACGATCAGATCGTAGTGTCTTGATATATTTTCCAAGATGCTTTTCCACATCAGCCTTGTACTCTTTGAATTTATCAAAGCACTCAAACTTGCGGCGCATCAAATAAACATACCCGTATCTAGAATAATCGTCAATAAAAGTGACGAAATATTCATAACCACCTCTTGCCTGGACAGACATAGGACCACATAAATCTGAATGAACCAATTCCAACAAATCCTTGGCTCTATACCCCTTTGCCTTGAAAGGCCTTTTTGTCATTTTTCCTTCCAAGCAGGATTCGCAAGTTGGATAATTTTCCACTACTAATGAACTCAGAGGTCCATCAGCTATCAACCTTTGAATCCTACTCAAGTTAATATGACCTAGTCTTAGATGCCAAAGATATGTTTGGTTCATTTTAGAAGGTTCTTTTCTCTTATTAGTAGATGTATCATTCATTTCAATTTGTTGCACTGTGGGAGTAATTGGATTAAGAGTATACAAATTATCTATCAATGCACCATCACAGATAAAAATTCCATTTTTCCTTAAAACAACCTTGTCATTAAAAGAAACAGAATATCCATCTATAAACAATTTAGAAACTGAAATTAAATTCTTTCTAAAATGAGGTACATAAAGACAATTCCTCAAAACAAGAGTTTTATTCTTATTGAAAAATAAATGCACGTCTCCCACTGCAACAGCTGCTACACTTGTAGCATTCCCCATGAGTATGGTAATCTCCCCATCACTAAGCTGCCGGGTTTGGTGGAACCCCTGCATAGAATTGCAGACATGATCAGTGGCTCCCGTATCTACACACCAAGTGTCAGCAGATACAGCCGCTAAACACGATTCAACAACTAGTATGTAAGACTTACCATTCCTGTTCCCCTTCAGAAGAGGGCAGTCAACCTTGTAGTGTCCCGGCTGCTTACATTTGAAGCACTTGCCTCTAGGCTTCTTGACCGCACCCGTCTTTGCTTTCATTTGGTTCACCGGTGCTGGATTCCCTTGCTTCTTCTTCTTCCTACCGCCTTTCGGCCTAGGATGAGAAGCATGTTCAGCAACATGAACCTGAGGTGGTCTACGAAACAGTTCTTCCGCCGCCATGAGTTCTGTCATCAGTTCCGCTAACGAGTACAAATGTTTGTTCATACCATAGTTCAGGCGAAACTGCTCAAAACTCCTAGGCAAGCTTTGGAGTATAATATCGACCTGGGTTTCCCCATCGATTTCTGCTCCAAGAACTTCCAACTCATTGAGTTGGCCCATCATCCTAAGGACATGCTCCCTTACGGAAGTGCCCTCAGCCATTTTGGTGTTCATCAAGACTGACATGCCCTTCGACCTAGCAGGACGACTCTGATGACCGAAAAGTTCCCTAAGATTATGCATCATATCATAGGCGGTGTCCATAGCTTGATGCTGAGTCTGAAGCACATTTGACATTGAAGCCAAAATATAGCACTTAGCCATCTTATCAGCTTTGACCCACCTATTATAAGCATTTCTTTGCACTTCGGTAGAGGCATCAGTAGGTGCCGGAGGGCATTCCTCAGAAAGTACAAAGATGTAATCTTCAGCAGTTAAAACAATATCCATGTTACGCTTCCAGTCGACATAATTAGTGCCAGTAAGTTTGTGTTCTTTAAGTATGACAGAAAGTGAGTTCAAAGCCATTTGAAAATCCTGAGAATCATAAATAATAAACAGATCAAACACTTCGAATTTACCAATTTATATTGAATCCCTCAAAACAATATAAAACAAAATTCACCAACATCTCAAGCACCGTGGATTTGCATGCCACGTTAGTGTGGACGTATACAAACCCGAACATTTACAAGAGAAGGTTTTACCCATTAATTTCATTTATCAACCTAACTTTATGATAAAATAATTAATAGTCGGTTTCTTTTTAGCCATGCAAATATCAGCAGTGACTCCGTTGGGGAGGATACTGATTATTCACATCTAAGTGTGTACCATTATTTGATCCCAAGTCCATTGCGCAAGCTTGTGTGCCTTACAGTTGGAAAAGTACACACGCGCTTGGGTAACTTCCTACGATCATCAAGAAGTTTGCACTAGTGATCCGTGAATAAAACCCATCTGTTGTGGAGGAAGGCCTGTTGTCAACACGCAGGTTTACTCACATCACTTACAAACCAATAATGGAGGCCATGGGAATTTATTTACCAATCCCCTCTCCCACTTAGTTATTAAATACCGAGGGTTTTTGTCATGCATATAATATTAACAAATAAAATATACAATAAAGCATGCTTTTAATCCAAGTAATTTAAAATTAAATAAATCACATAAAACATGCTTTACACATATATAACAATTAATCGTCATGTTAAACAATTAAATCAATTATATAATTCAATTAATTGCAAAATAAAGTTGGATCAAAAATTGGGCCTACCTATTCCAAATAAAATTAGCAATCAATGAGCAGTCATTATTATTAAAAAAATTAAAGCCCATTAAGCCAGCCAATTTTATTTCTTTAGAACAAGCCCAATACATCTCAAGGCCCAACACCACAAACAATTAATAAATAAAACACATACAGGCCCAGCTGCTCAAATAATTAATTACAATCCAGTAAGCCCAATACAATAAAAAAAAACAGGCCCAATAGCAATTAATTAAAACCAAGCCCAGGCCAAACAAGAGAAAACCCTAGCCCATGCCCAGCCGCCACAGCCGTCAGCCTGCAGAAGCCACCGGCGCAACCAGCTGCCGCCGCCGTCGGCGGTGCCGCCAACAGTCCACCGGATATCCGCCGTTAGCCCATCGCCGACCAGTTTCCAGCCGTGAATCGCCGCCGACAGCGCGACAAACTCCGCCAGCAGGCAATCACCGTCGCCGCCACAGCCGACGGTCCGTCCACAGCCAACCGCAATAGCGCCAACAACCCGCCGTCGATCAGACCCAGCAAATCGTCGACAACAGCGAATTATCACCGCTGGGAAAAACGCCGTCCGCAACTACTGCCGGAATAGAGCCATCAGTCCACCGCCGCACAGCCGCGTCCTTCTTCCCACCGGAATCGCCTCGCCGAACAACGCGCCCCATCCGAAACGCTGCGGAACTCCAGAAGCCGTCGAGGAAACGCCCGGGAGCGCCAACTGACATGCTCCCCGCCGCCGTTCCCCTAGGTTACCGCGCCGCCGCGGCCGTTGCCCGCACCAGAGCCGCCGCCTCCGATCTGAACAGCCTCGACCACATCGCCAAGAAATACATACTGCCCTACGTGTCGAAGTTATTGTATAGGGATTAAGAGCATGGACATCCATAATAACAGAGATCAAGTTCTTCTATATAGACAGTACAAGTCGAACGATCTCAAGCGGTCCTACTCAATACACGCTAAGTGCACTAATGTGATTCTATAGTCAAGACAAACTAATTCCAAATCACACTACAACCATACCGATAGATAGTCCCCGTCTATCTCGATTGTGAGCATCTGTTTATACTTTATAAGGAAACCGATAATATGATCTTCCACGTGTTGTCGCACAACATATTATCTACAGTATAAAGTAAATGGACTTTTGCACAAACATATAAATAAACAATTTATAAAATGCAAAAACGTTTGATCATATGATTCTCATTTCAAATAAAATTGTTATTACATTGTTCAATACAAAAAGCAAGGCTTTTAGTATACAAATCTAACAGTCCTCAAGGTTGAAAGTGGGAAATTTATCTTTAATATACTCCACCCTTTCCCATGTCGCATCCTCCGGAGGTAATGCTGCCCATTTTATCAACACTTCACCACGTCCCGCTTTCTTCCAACAAAAACCAAGTACTTGCTCTAGGACAACAGCTGGAGTCCCCTCCAGTGTTAAGGATTGCAAAGTTGGCTGAATAACATCTACATCCCCCAACCTACGCTTAAGTAATGAGATATGAAACACCGGATGAATACGTGAGCTAGCTGGTAATTTAGCCGATACGCGACTGATCCGATGCACTCTAAGATTTGAAAGGGTCCATAAAACTTGGCAGCCAACTTTTGATTAATCCGTTGCATAATGGATTATTGCCGATACGACTGTAGGCGTAAGAAAACCCAATCACCAACCTCAAACTCTGCAGGGCGCCGCTTTGCATCGGCATACTGTCACATTCTATTTTGTGCTGCTTCCAAGTTAAATTTTAACTCTTTTAATAACTCATTCCGATCACGCAGCTGCAAATCCACTTCATGGACAACTGAAGAACCTGGTTCATAAAAAGGAATAGGAACTGTTACCCTTCCATAGACAACTTCAAAAGGTGTCATATTAATGGAACTATGGTACGAAGCGTTGTACCAATATCCCACCCAAGCCAAATGCTTTTCCCATTCTCTAGGTTTATTAGCCGTCATACATCTCAAATATTGCTCCAAGCATCGATTAACCACTTCTGTTTGACCATCAGTTTTAGGGTGATACGACAAACTCATCTTGAGTTCAGTCCCCTGCAACTTAAAAAGCTCTTGCAAAAATTTGCTAAGCAAAACACGATCCCTATCTGAAACGATGGTTTTAGGAATCCCATGTAAATGGACCACATTTCTCATAAACAATTCAGCCACGTCTTTAGCAATATAAGGATGGCTCAAGGCCATAAAATGAGCATATTTTGATAACCGGTCAACCACCACCAAAATAGTATCTTTGCCATGAGATCGAGGTAATCTCGTAATAAAATCCATGAAAATATCAGCCCATACCTGTTCCAGAATAGGTAGTGGAGCCAACAACCTAGCAGGATGTTGGGTGTCTAATTTATTATGCTGACACGATTCACATGACTGAATAAAGTGAACTACATCCTTCCGAAGACCAGTCCAATCAAATAATCTTCCCAATCGTTTAGTAGTTCGCAAAATGCCCCAATGACCCCCAAATGCAGACGCATGAAAATCCCAAATTAGACGCTTCCTAAGCTCACCCTCTGGTGGCCAAACTCGCCCGTTTCGTGTCAAACAATCATTGCGAACTCCGATTTCTGGGTCTGGATTTGACCCGTCAAGCATTCATTGCAGCCGCGGTCCCATGACCTTGTGGGCAATTGTTACTGCTGTAATTTCCTCCCATATACCGGTGGTCCCTCTAGTAACAGCCAAGACATGTAAATCTGTTGGCTGCCCCCGACAAGATAGTGCATCCGCCACGCTATTCTCTTGACCCGGTCGATAAACTATCTCATAATTGAATCCCACCAACTTAGCAATCCATTTCTATTGCTCCGGGGTTGTTATTCGCTGGTCCTGTAAAAATTTCAGGCTATGTTGGTCCGCACAATCTGAAAATGACGACCAATCAAATACGGTCGCCATATACGAATTGCCTCCAAAATAGC
Source organism: Pogostemon cablin (assembly GCA_023678885.1). NCBI lineage: Eukaryota > Viridiplantae > Streptophyta > Magnoliopsida > Lamiales > Lamiaceae > Pogostemon > Pogostemon cablin. The sequence goes on from CM042997.1 coordinate 9,588,347, forward strand.
AAGCATTTCTTTCTCATACACGGACCACACTTGCTTTGAAACTGCAATGCTTTTACTCATGTAGGCAATCGGTCTCCCATTTTGCATTAAAACTGCACCTATGCCTACGCCAGAAGCATCCATTTCAATAACAAAAACTTCATTGAAATTAGGTAGTGCTAATACTGGAGTGGAACTCATAGTTTATTTCAATTTTCAAATGCTGTCTGCACCTCTTCAGTCCATTGAAACCCATTTTTTCTTGTGAGATTATGCAGTGGTTGAGCTATCTCACCAAATTTTGCACAAAATTTTTGGTAGTAGCCTTTCAGTCCCAAAAATCCACGTAACTCGGTGACATTTCTCGGTGTTAGCCAACACACTTTCTATCTTTCGTGGGTCCACTCATACTCCCAAAAAAAAATAAAGTGCCCCAAATATTCTACTTCTATCACTCCAAAGAAACATTTTGAAACCTTAACCACCAACTGATTCTCCTTTAAAATTGTTAAGACAACAAATAGATGACCCATGTGATATTCCTACGATTGACTGAACACAAGTATATCATCAAAGAACACTAGAACAAATCTCTTCAAATCTGGGTATAAAATATGGTTCATAATGGCCTGAAATGTTGAAGGTGCATTACTTAATCCAAATGGCATAATCAAATACTCAAAGTGCCCATGAAGAGTCCGAAAGGCTGTTTTATGTATGTCATCAGGATGCATACGAATCTGATAGTATCCAGCCTTTAAGTCAAGCTTAGAGAAATATTTAGCTCCATGTAATTTATCCAACATATCATCAACTGTAAGAATGAGAAAACAATCCTTGATAGTTACCACATTGAGCACTCGAAAATCTGTACAAAACCTCCATGTGTCATCCTTTTTCTTGACCAATAGAACCGATAAAGAGAACGGACTGGTACTGAAGGGAATCAATCCTGCTTCGAGCATTTCTTCAACCTGTTTTCTATCTCATCCTTCTAGAAATGTACATATCTGTAGGGCACAACATTCATTGGCTTCCCTTCATCAACCAAACGAATGCGATGGTCAAACTCTCTATTTGGTGGCAGCTGATTAGAAGCTCTAATTAACTCTGGAAATTCATCCAAAAGCTGCTGCACTTCAATCGGAAATGTGTCTTTTGGTTCAATATTGGTGAAAACCACATCCGACGTCAATAGATAGAACTCTACCCCTTGATTCCACTCTCTTAGTAGTTGCTGTCGCTCGATCTCCTCTGGAGATCGATAGCCAATTCCTTTCAATAGCAACAGCTCATCTCCACACCAAAAATTTAAGGATAATTCATTACAATCCATTAATAGTGGACTCACACTTTTGAACCACGGCATCCCAAAAATAATATCAACGTTGGGCGACGGAATCCCATACAAAGTCAACCCAAATTGTATGTCTTGTATGGTTACTTGTATTTTTTCATACTTATTATAACACTTAATCTCGCCACTCCCGGTTCTAATTGAAAAAGGATCAAGTAACCTACTAATAGGTAATTGCAACACTCTTGTCACATCATTTGAAATAAAATTCAAACTAGCTCCACTATCAATCAAAATAAGTACCTGAAAATTGCCAATGGTGCCATAAAATTTCAGGCTCTTATTTCCTCTTCCATTCATAACATGCAATGATTCTTCCTTGGGAGGGGACTTGATGTCCCCTATCTGAGGTAGCTCAATCAGGTTTTCCACTTTGAAATCTTCATTTGGGTCATTATCAAATCAAGGTGGTGCCTCTTCATTCATTGCTTCTTCGGGATCGACCCAGAAACACATTAGTTTGGCATTGGGGCATACATGATTCCATGTGTACTTTTCATTGCACGTAAAATATAAACCCGCTTATCTCCGCAGCTGTATTTCCTCACTAGATATTGGAATTTGTCCCTTCCCTAAACCACTCTCAGCCGTACTGATATTGTTTAAGATGGCCGGAGGATTTGGTTGGGTCACGGTTGCAGATTGGCCCCATACTCTTGGCTGACCAATATTGCGTGGCCCTGATACTCCCGTATAGCTGCTTCGATTGTTGTTATTTTGGGTCTTAGAGAAGTGAAGTTGTTCATCTTTTCTAGTTGCTAACTCAACTACCTCGCGTAAATCACGGGAATTCCACATTTTAAGTTCACTGGAGATTTCTTATTTCAATCCAGCCATAAAAGCACCTTTGATTGCTCTTGGTGGCCAATGGGGGACACAATTAACCAGCCTCTCAAATTCTTTCAAATACTCACGGAAGCTTCCAGTTTGTCTTAACCTGTTTAGAGCCTCATCATCATCCTCCATCTGTGAGTTCCCAAAACGTAGTAGCAACCCTTCCTTGAATTCTGTCCAACCAACCTCTCGATACTCATTTATCTGAGTAAACCATCGCCACCACTGGCGAGCTTCTTCATCCAAATAGTAAGATGCCATCGTTACACAATCTCGAGTGTGGACATTCATTATCTCAAAATATTGTTCTGCCTTGTCAAGCCAATTCATGGGATCTCCCCCTTCAAATTTTGTAAAGTCCATTCGCATCCCTCTAAGACGATGCTCCTGGTATCTTTCAGCATATTGGCTGATCGCTGATGATTCAGAGTTAGCCTCTTCCTCATGCCCTTCATTAGTGTCATTCTCATGATCAGATTCGTTTGCTTGAAAAGGCGCTTGATTGATCGCAAAAGGATTGACATTTTCCATATCGTGTCCTTCTTGACCACTTACCTCTTCCCCCTCGTCCATGGTAATATCTTTCATGACCGCCACTCTACTGATTTTTATAAATTTGCCCGCGTCGAAAACACAATAACCTTTCGCGATTCTGCGTAGGATTTTACCTGCCTCCCCGATCACGTCTACCTCACCTGCGAACGCTGTTGGAATCCTCCTCACGCTGCAGGACAATTTCCCATAGTGTCTCACTAACTTGAGCCAACGTCGCTTCAATATTTTTGAAACGTTCTTTGTTGGTCACCATAGTTGCGGAAGTGCGTGGTTACTCGAAATCAGGCTCTGATACCAATTGTTAGGAACAAACACAGAAAATCCGAGATAACCCTCGGAACAACACCCTCACTGTGAAAAGAATTCTTTTTTATAAAAAATAATCTCTGCTGAAATCCTCCTACCGCAAGGAAATAAATACTCAAATCCTAAAGGTCCATGAGCCATAAACAAAATAAAACAGAAAACAATAGGCCATAAATAAAATAAAATAGAACAATAAATAACACAAATATAAAGCAAATCAACTTTAGGGCCCATCAATTTCAACCCTCCTCCTCTTCCGACGAACATAAACCTGAAGACCTCCTATGCTCCTAACACACTTTCACCTGTTTGATTTCAATATCTTTGTCTCCGGATGGGAATCACATGAAAACTGTGGTTTGAAATCTTCGGGAGCATGTTAGAGTAAAGCTTCTGATAAATAATTAAGAATCAGTTGGTTAGGATATCAAAACAGAAATCTCATAGTTTGTTAAGAGTTAGATTACGAATTGTAACGGCAAATAAGAGATCATGAAGAATATCTCCTCTATATATATTGTAATCTTCATGAATAATATAGTTTTGAATTCTCCTTTCTTTTATCAGTTTCATAATTAAACATGGATGCTTGTGATTTTGGAGGCTCCATTTCAGGACAAACACCCAGGGGGCGGAGGTACATTAGAGGCACTAAATTAATTACTCCCTCTGTCCGGTCATAGACTCTCATTTGTTTTTGCACGGATTAAGTTGTATTATTATTTTATATATAGTGAGTAATTATATTAATAGTGAATAGTAGGCCATATGCGGGCCCCTTTTACTAAAAAGAGAAAAATGAGGACCTATAAATAAGACGCTCAATATAGTAAAAAAGAGGACATATGAGTGGGTGTAGTATACTACATAGAATGAGGACCTATGAGTGGGTGTAGTATACTACATAGAATGAGGACCTATGAGTGGGTGTAGTATACTACATAGTCCTAAGTATGGAATTGACCCAGTGGTTTACATCATTCTTTAAGATTTATTTGAGGTCGAAAGTAGTGCCGTGTTCTATTTTTTTTTTCCAGTTTATTACTATTTGTATTATAATAATTACTTATTTCTATTTTTCTTTATATAATTTTAATTTTGATTTTTATTTTACCTATTGTAAATGATTTATATTTTTTCAGTTTATTACTATTTGTCTTAGAATTACTTATTTCTATTTTTTATATATAATTTCAATCTTTATTTTATCTTTTTTTATTTTGTAATTGATTTTATATTATTCTTTATATAAAATAAAATGGGTAGGTCTTGCTTGAGACCGTCTCATGTGATACCATTTTTCACTTTTTAAAATAGTTATCACTTTCGCTATAAATCGTTATCACTTTCGCTATAAATTATTATCACTTTTTATTTATAGTATAAATTGTACAATAAAGAGCATTATCACTTTTCATTAATTTATTATCACTTTACTTTATAAAAGTCATTACTTTTTGACCGTCTTACGTAAGCTCTTACGTGAGACGGTCTCACACAAGTCTTTGCCAAATAAAATATGGTAAATTTATTATTTATTATATAATAAACATTCTAATTTATGGAGTAAAGTATTTTCATTAATATTTATACTGTAACTAATTATTTGTTCAAACATCAAATTGGAGTCGAGATTATATAAAACCATATCTAAACCAAATCAAATCATTTGGTTCGATTCAGTTTTTAACTTAATTTAAAAAAAATAAATTATTAACTACTAACATAAAACATTTTATTAATATTATATCGGCTCGTTTGATAGACGAGATAAGATAAGAGAATATATATAAGAAATGAGATTTAAGTTAAGATATGCAGTCATAATATGATAATTACAGATTATTTGATATGATGTACTAAAATTAACATAAAAAAGGGGAAAAGGTTGTATAAACCCTTATACTTATATTAATATTAATAGATCAACTAAACCCCTCATCTTTCATTTTACACATCCACACCTCTTATCTTTTAAAATAAATACAAAACGACACTTTACTAGTTAAAAGTAATAACTCCATTAGTAAGTGAGTTAATATGTGGGTGATCAAGAATTACAAATTTTCATTTTCTTTTTGACCTAGCTAAGGCCTTCCTCTGCTTATACAATCGACCCAACTTTCCAATCGCACCATCTATTCTTCAAAATCTTGAATCAAAATTGGTCTTTCAATTGATTCATTTACCGCGTAGAAAGTGATGACCACGAACACGAAGGTTAGGAACAGCAATGCCTGAATGGACACCATGTTGGGATAAACAAATCCAAATTCATTTCTAAGGGGCAATTAAAGAAAAGCGTAAAAATTACAATAAGAATTTATGTGAAAAACTCCAAAATCGGAGAAAAACCACGGACTGAGAAAATACCATGGTATGAATTATTTTTACAATCGTACAAAATTTCTCTCTCCTGAATCCCGACCACAATCCTCCCACACTATTACAAATCTTTGACTAATTCAGACTTTTCTCCCAACTCTTACAACCAAAAATACAAGATTTAAAAGAATCAAACACAAAGATTAAAATGTATTTGATTGGACAGTTGACATCAATACCAAGGGTCTCCTTATATAGTACCAATGATCCCTCCCTCTTTGCTCTCCAATCCGATGTAAAGCAAAGAAAAAAATCCCTTCTTTATTTTTAATAAAATTACCAACAATCTCCACCTTGTCAAAAAAAAAAAGAAGACTCATTGTCTTTACCAACAATCAATTCTCAACCCCGAGAATTATCATACTCCACCATATGAGTATACCACTTAGAATCAACCATTCTAAAAATTTCCTGCAACACGTATTGAAAATACCTGCTAAAATTTATAATGCTACTTTCAACTCTTGGCTTCCCTTGAAGTCAACCATTGATATACATCCACCATACACCCTACATCACCGCCAAATCAATATCCGTGTGCAAACTTATGGACCAGCTAACATTATTACATCCTTTTCCATGATAACTAGACATATCATAAGGATCCTCAATAATATTAGGTCAACTTTCAGAGCTGTTTGTCGCATTAACTCCTTCTTGACGAACAACTTTGTTTCACCATTACTCCACCTTAAGCAATTACTACAACATTACTCCACCTTGAGCAATTATCACCACTGAGTACTGCCTTCTACCATCAAGTTACAATAGGTTTGTCCGAACCCTTTTCCTATTGAAAGTGTCGTCACTAGAAGCCGATTCTAACCCTCCAAAATTACGATATTTTTCCCACTTGTTGGTCTGCTCACTTTACCGATCAAGCACCACCGATACTAAGCCATCATATTGCCATCTTCCTCGGTGAATTGCTGCTTTCCCAAGCCACTATTCATTACTGGAAAAACCCATTCCCTACAAAACTCACCGAGCCGAATCCATGAAAAATTCATGCAGCTGTTAAGCCAACTCTACCACCGGGAGTACCAACACATTGCTGCAGGTCCAAGAACTTCGCTAAAATTTGTTGTCCCACAAATCATACCCTTTGCCATGCCACTGTCACCATAGTCCGACGCCTTTCACCGCAAGGAAGGAGATGCTGCCTCATCCGGCTAATCTTCTGACCCCCTTGTGCCACTAGATTTTTCCACTTCTTTCGTGTCACCCTCAGCTTAATGAATAACCACCTCATAAAATATTTTTCTGGATGTGGAAGATCAGACTACTCAGAATTTTAAAAGATTGAACCGGACGACCCCACACCTGGATCTAATACTACTTGTTGGGATAAATAGATCCACATTCATTATTGAGGGACAAATAAAGAAGATAATAAAAAACACAACACAAGAATTTATGTTAAAAACTCCAAAATCGAAGAAAAATCACGGACCAAGAAAATTGCACTGTATGAAAATTTTTACAATCATATAGAATTTCTCTTCCCCGAGTCCCGACCCCAATCTTCACACACTATTACAAATATCTGACTAATTCACACCTTTCTCCCAACTCTAATATTCGAGAATACAAGAAGGAATTTAAAAGAATCAAACACAAATATTAATGTTTATTTGATTGGGGCACTTGACATCAAGACCAAGGGCCTCCTTATATAGCACCAAGGATCCCTCCCTCTTTGCTTTTCATTCTGACGTGGGACAAAAGTAAAGGAAAAATTCCATATTTATTTTTGACAAAACCAATACACCAGGGAATGGGACAGAGCGTATGATGATCTCAAGTAGGCATTATGGCTAGTTTCTCTCATGAAGATGTAGCATTCTTGGAGGAACATCGGCAATGTGTCGGCGCTGGTGTAGTAGGTGGTGGACATGGTGAAGGCGAAGAAGTTGATCCATTCTTGGATTCATCTAGGTGAGTCGTCGAGTTTCCAGAACACAGTGGCGAGGATGAATCCGGTGATCATCATGGCGCTAAGACAGACGTCGAAGAGCTCCAGCATCCGCCATGATTTGGTTAATATTCTTTTCGCCAGATCTGCCATTTCGACCCATAAAGGATTTGCAAAGGTTTATACCATGGATGCTTGGTTGGGGGCGACGTCGCTGGTGGCAGAGCCACCAGAGATTATCTTTCCTCTTGAAATGCTATCATTTATGGCTTCTTTCAACAACATATTTGATCCCGTTTCAACATCGACCCATTGGATTTTGTAAGATTTTGAAGAAGGTGAAGACCAGGATAAAAATGCAGTCATTGAATTGTAGAAAGATGGTGATAATAAGAGTAGCATAACCCACCTATTCTTGTTGAAATTTTACATGAATTTGCATGGGTTCAATTTTATGTTGGATTGATGAAATTTTGTGAAATTGATGATGCATATTGTACGGGCTTTGGTTTAATTGTAGAATGTATACATGTGCTCATTGATTTAAAGTGACGTCTTTTAGTAATTGAATTGTGGAAGTAGAGCATGCTTAGAAGTATTTTAATTGTTGAATTCTTGATGAATTTTGAAGCATGTGGGATTCTTGAAGTATGTTGAATATGTTAAGTTGAGACTTAGGAATCTTGATTTTAATTTCCTCTTGATGAAAGTATTGAGTAATCATGTTCTATTTTTGAAGTTTACACTTGAAATTGATAGGAATTGATTCGTAAATTTGTTATGGCATATGAATTCGAAGTCTTGAGTAGAATTTATGCTTATATTAGTCCTAGGTTGTGTATACTTGTTTTATTTTCTCTATTTTGTATTGAAATATAATCTTTGTAGGTAAAGGAATTGCTACACCCTCTAAGAGGAAGGTGACAAAATATCCTAAGAAGGGTGAGATTGCAAAGTAGTTGAAGAGAGATAAGAGGAGACCTTCCAAATTTGACATGCGGATTGATGACTGGGAGGAGAAGGAAGAGTTGTGGGGAGCTATTTCTGATCGAATAGCGAGGACTGGTACCAAGACGATCAAGCTGTGTTGGAGATGAATATCATTAACGATATTCATTGGATGTTTAATCAAGTAGGGATCACTCAGTTTATGGAGATGAAGAGGGAGACATATTTCCACATCACAGCTGAGGTGTTGTGCACGATGAGAGTTGATCATGGAGATCATTATCTTCCTTACGGATTGTGGATGCATATTGGTGGACAGCTAAAGTTGATGTATGCCAATGAGTTCAACGAGATGGTTGGATGTCTGACTGGTATTTCTGTAGCAGTGCATGAAAATTTTGACGCTGATGAGTTCTGGAGGTCTATCACCGGGAGACGAGGAGACTATAATGCCAATACCTCAAAGGTTGCTTTTATTCGCAACCCAGTGATCGCATATATGGATTGAATCCTGAGCAAAACTCTATTTGCTCGAGCCGAGGGAGGATGTATACCTAGAGGAGAGCTCTATGTGAATTGGTGTATGATGAACGGAGTTCGCTTCATTGTTGGAGCGTATCTTTTTCAGCAGCTATACAGGTTCTCCATCCACTCTTTTCAGAAGGTCAACATTGGTGGGTTGATTACTCCGATAGCGAAGTATTACCATGTTGATTTGACTAGGTATCGGATTATCCGAGGGGATACAGACTTGATTTTGTCTGCTTGTGTGAGGATGGGGTTGATTCAGAGGAAGGAGGACACATGGATGTTTATTCGTGGAAAGAATCCAATCCCCTTCATGTTCCCGTTATCGCTTGTTAATCTTACCGCTATTCAGATCAACAACAACATGTTGATGAACACTCCGGAGCACAAGGCGATCTCCGACATTTGTACTGGAGATGGAGCTTGGAGGCTCTTGGATGACATGCACATCCAAGGTGTTTACCTTGATGAGGATATGATTTTGGTAGGTGATCCAGTAGATTTCATTGAGGATGATGAGGATTAGCAGTAGCAGCCATTTCATGAGGAGCATGGAGATATGCCTCATGAGCAGCCGGAGATGGGTTTTTCTCCGATGCAGCCACCACAACAGCTGTAGCCGCCACAACAGTCATTGTAGCAGTATTATGAGTAGCCACCACAGTAGTAGTATGATTTCTGGTAGTCCCAGGAATGTTTTTATAGAGAGCAGTTCTGATTGATGAACGAGCATTTCGTCACTTTGAATGCAAATCAGCAAGAGACGAATCGACAGCTGGTATTGGTGAACATGAATTATATTGCACTCAACCTCAAAGATGATACTATTGGATAGGAAATTGAGGGAATTGAACGAGAACTACGAGGGATTGGATAGAAAGATCGATACCTTGCAAAGGGATTTCGATGATTGGCGCAACGAAGCAAGCGATGATGATGCTCTTGAGGAGTAGTGTGCGCTAGGTTTTATCTTTGTCTGTTTCTTCTCGTCTCTATTCTCTTTTTTACTTTACTGGTTGAGTATTGTGTGAGTGGTGGATTGTGTTGTTTGAGATTCCTGCATGAGTGGTATGTACTAAATTGATGATAGTGATGGATGATTGATATACTTGATGTGGATCGTTGATTTGGATTATAGATGATGATTCTTCTTGTATAAGCAGGTGCACTTATTTTTTATGCATGTTGATTTTATTGAGGATAGACAAGTACCATCTATTACTTGTAGTTATGTAGAGATTGATGTTGATTGCATGCTTTGAAGAGTGCTTAGGAAATCTATTACCCGTGTGAGAATTTGAGCCTTATGAAATCATGCTATGCAAGGTAGTTTATTCTTGAGAGTATTATTCATATGTTTGTATTCTAGAACTTAGCTTGGAGTCTTGTTTGAGATTTATGATTGTTAGATACTAGGACATGGTCTTAGGCTATTATTGTTTAATTGAGCCACTTAGCCAAATTTTACTTTACCTTATAATGTGTATATCACTGGAAGTTTCATTGAGCCTTTAAAGATTTTTCTTTGGCAAACCTTTGATAAAAAGGCATATTTACCTCTTACTTGAGCCTTTCATATCCTATTTACTAGTAGAGAGTTGAGGTGAATAAATGCTAGTGATGAATTTAAAGAAGAAAAAGACGGAAAAATTGGTGATAGTGATCAAAGTGAAGGAAAATATATGATTAAATCTTGTTCTAGGGGGTAGTGCCTGAAACTGGTACCCCGACTGCTTAGAAGGGTAGTGCCCGAAATTGGTACCCTTATATTCGGAAAGAAGAAAGATTTTGATTCAAAACCAAAAAAGGAGAAAAGGAAAATCGAAAAGATCATGAGAATAATGATGGAGAAGAAGAAAGAAACTGTTTGATGAAAAGAAAAACTCCAAGGTAATTAATTGTCTACTAGTGAAATTAGCCACATTATCTATATTCTCTTACCTTTACTAAAGAGCCAACATTACAATCCGAAATATAAGTCCTTTGTGATCCTAGTATTGAAACGATTATGAATTGATTTTTGAGACCTTTGTCAAGCTTATGGTTATGCAAATATATGAATTGATCTTGAGCGTATATACTAACCTTATAAGTGTACATCTTTTACACTTGAGAGCGAGAGTAAACACTTACCTAGTGAGCTATATGACTTAGCATTCGTAAAAGTATTGTGATTAATTGATATTTTTATATGGTTGAATGGTATGATGGATATATATTTTGAATTGATAGAATTGCATGTGTTAGAGTAGGTTGTGCTTGTTATGAAGATCTTGTGAAATACACTCTCTTGCCTTTGTTTTGATTGCGTTGCCTCGGGACGAGCAACAAGAAAGTTTGGGAGTTTGATGAGAGTGATAATTCACGTATTTTGAGCTTCTATTTATGTAAAAATAAAGTACGATTTGGTCTATTATCAAGACAAATTGGATTGTTTATGGAAAATCCACGAATCAGATGTTATTAAGGCTATTTGAGCATATTTTTACAGGAAAACAGGTTAGAAGTGCTCGGAATTGGAAAATACATTTTCAAGGCGTAGCTCGATCATAGAAATGTAGCTTGACCAAGTTCAGTCTAGTCGAGCTACACATGGGAAGTCGAGCTGTCTGTATTCCGTTTACAGAGTTGTTGTTCGACTAAGGTCGTGCAGCTCGACCAAGGCAATTTAGTCAAGCTACAACAGTTAAGTCGAGTTGGGCGGAAGATGAAGTTTCAGTTTATAGACACACAGCTCGATCGCAGCTCGACCAAGGAGGTCCAGCTCGATCAAGAGAGCTGGGACACGTCAGTGCTGAAATGTTGAGATTTCGACTTCAGTGCATGTATTTTCGTGTTTTCCAAGAAAAATCCTAGTAAAGGTCTGTAAGGAGATTTTACAAGTATAAAAGAGGATATAGATCATATCGAAAAGGGATTTAGATTCCACATCCATCCTACACCACATCCAAACTCTAACTCCATCCGCAGGAGCTGTAGAGAGAGATTCGTGCAGCGAATCAAGTTAGAAAGTAAAGATTCAAGACGGAGCAAGAAGCGACGACGCTCACATCTAGGGTTTATTTTGCAACTTAATCTTTCTTATAATTTTCAAGACTATGGGTAAGATCTATCCAAACCCCATGAACGTTCTTTGAAACTTCATGGGCTAAAACCGCTTTGGTAGCTCTAGGGTTTATGAAGGTTTTACTATTTAATTAAACTTCCGTGTGTATACTCCTTACAACACTACTTGTGAATTTATTTTATATAAGAATATGCGTTTATAATTCATACTCAGAGTTGTTTTGTTCATCATTAACTGTTATATAAAGTCTGAATATATATCTTAGTTATTGATTGAGTGAGTTCACTACTGAGTAGGATTCCATGTTATGATTCTAAGTGAGGGGACTCTGAGACATCATTAGAACTATCTTATATAAATACTTATTAATTGAATTGAATTCGAGTTAGTAAGTAGGATAAAGAGGAAAATTTCAGAGTACATATAAATGGAGATCATATCGGGTTAGAGTACTTAGTGAACGGGAAATAATTGATACTGATAGTACCTAAAAAGGGGGATAAAATTATGTTCTTGCTCCGAGGTAATTCACATGTGTTACACGCTTATCTGCTTGTGTCTATAGAGTAGATTTACATGGCTTAGTGATGCATCCATAGTCTACAAGGCAGAGTCGAATATTGATATATGGAAGGGAGATTAATTAGTGAAACTGGATGGCCCGAAGAGCTACCTATTTTCTCACTTGATCAACTCTCGTTATTCTCTACTCTTTCTATTTTATTTGTTATTTAATTATTCTAGTTATTAGTTTAATAATCATTCTCCATTAAATTGCCAAACAATAATTTTAGTTAATTTAGATAGTAATAAATTAATAACCAACTGTCCTTTAGGTTCGATATATAACTTTGTCGCTTATCTAAGCTACAATTGCATCCTTCATACTTGAGGATTAATTGTGTGTTGAGAAAACGCCCATCAAGGGGGATGATAAAGGTTTTTTTATATTTAACCTCACCGTATGAACCATTCTATGCGGAATCTTATTTGAGAATGGGAGAGATGGAGATTACGTGAGAGAGAACGGGTTATACATTGGGTATATTTGAGTTTCGTTATAATATGTTGACTAGAAAAGTATGACAAAAATAATAGGAATGAAATTTGAGTCGAGACAAGAGTTACACTTTTTCTCCTTAAGACGAAATTACCCACTTAGGTGTTTACGGTTTGATAGCAATCAACTCCAAGATACAACGACTTACATCTTGTGATAATAGCACTAAAAATCACAAGATATGAGAAACCAAACTGTATTATGAACTCACCTTAGGATAAGATCGACTTAGGAATACACTACGAATTATTTTGATAACTCGACTTGACTAGGCATCCAAGACTTAGTGTTTTGATCATTTGTATAAACATATATTTTTAGTGATTTTCAAGTCATGAATTAGGGAAATGAGAGGACCTATTTATAGATTTTAATGCGTCTTTTTGTGAGTTGATGTAACCATTAGATTTGATTTTGAATTTTAAATTCAAATGTCCTTTCATGAAAAGACGTCATTATTCAACAACTACACACTTTATCACACCTTTTCATAAACATACTATAATCTAATAGGCATCATTTTAAAGTGGCTTTTCCACTCACCTTATATTCATAACATGATAAATTGGGCGACTTCCATTGTAGAGGAATTCTGCAGATGGGAAAAAGAAACAGTTTTGATTTGGAGAATGGAAAACCAAAGAGAGAATCAAATGTTCAAGGAAGATAAAGGGTCTTTTTGTAATTGCCCACACTTGTCTTGATTCGCTGTTGAAGTTGTTCACTAATACTACGATTCCTGAATTATAAATTATGTGAAGGGGAACAATTTATTCTACCGAGCCCTAAAATCTATATAAGGCCCCTCATTAATAGCAATTGGGTTATCAAACATCATAAAAAGGAATAGTTACCATACGGATACCCCAAACTATGGTCAATCAAATGAGCCCTAGATATTGTACAAATATTAATATCTAATCATATTTGTTTTAGATTTTGACCCCTATATGCACCTACAAAACCTTCAACCCTCAATATACCACCTGCCTTCTATATATTCTCTCTCCTCATTTAATATTCTTTATCTTTTTATCTGTCTTCTCTTTTTTTATAAATTAATACTTCTTACATATTAATTTAATGTAAAGTTAAAATCTAACCTACCAAAAACTCAAAATAAATATACATATAACTATTCATCAGATTTTCAAAATAAAAATTTCAATTCCAAACCCAACCAAACATCACATAATTTATTTGACTAATATTTTTTTTTGTGTTTTAAAATATCCATAATTAATAATTTTAATTATATAATTAATGTATTAATATTAATAATTTATTTGTATTTAAATGCCATAAATTAATATATTTTAAATATTATAATTTGTTATAACACTATAAAAATATAACATACTATATGGTTAATCATTATGTACCCCCTCCGTCCCGCGTTAACGTTGATATTTGCTTTAATATGTAGTGGGTAGTTGTATTAGTGTTGTGTGAGGGCGCTATGTGGAATAAATAATTATTTTGTGTGAGATTCACTTAATGAAAAATGAAATGTAAACTTGGGACAAACCAAAATAGAAAATGTAAACCTTAGCGCGGGACGGAGGGAGTGTAAGCAATTAAAATTTACGGTCCAATTAAATGGCGACACGTGGATTTTATTTATTAAATGTTAATTTATTTTGGAATTTAAATAAATTAATTCCTAAAGTAAATTAAATGGGGCTTAAATTAAATGAGGCATGATTTAAGTCAAACAAGCCCAACAAATTAAATGGGGCTTAAATTAAATGAGGCCTGACTTAAGTCAAACAAGCCCAACAAATTAAATGGAGCTTAAATTAAATGAGGCCTGACTTAAGTCAAATAAGACCAGACAAATTAAATCAGGCCCAAATAAAATAGGCCTGATTGCAGCCCAAACAAGTGGAGGTCCAAGCCCGCAGAATCAGGTCAAATCAGCTTGGACCAATCAAAATGCAGGGCATTAATGAGAGAGTATTCACCTCTCACCTATATAAAGGGGTCTTTTCTCTCATTTAAACACACACACACACAAATATCTGAAGACAAAAGCTCTGAAGAGATCAAGAATACGAGCAGTGCTCCCTTGAATACTTCAAGCATCTTCAAGCGAAGAACAGTCACCAAATCGAAGATCAAGGTTCTAAACCCCTTCGATCCGGCGTTCTTCAAAAGTAATAGCCACCAATTGGAGATCAAGGTTCTGCACCCCTCCGATCCGGCGTTATTTAAATTAAGTTCTTCAGCGTTCTTCGCGGAAAGCTTCAAGAATAACGTTTTAATCCGAACAAAGGCTCGACCCCTCCGGATTAACGTTATAAAGTTCAAGAATAGCGTTTTAATCCGAACAAAGGTTCGATTCCTCCGGATTAACGTTATACACTTTAAATCCGAGTCCGGATAAGCTTCATTTAAAGATCCGACTCAACACACAATTCAAGTCAACACAAGCTGTCAACACAGTCAGCATACACTTCGGCAAAGAGGTCAAAGTCAAAGTCAAGTCAAAGCCACATTGGTTCGAGAGAAGAATCAGAGGATTGATAGAGATCGCTTCCTTAATTATCAAGTTTAATCCTTCTGGATTATTATTGTAATTAACTTTGTATTTATTTTATTATAAATACAAAAATTTGTTGTTACAAATTTTGGCACGCCCAGTAGGACATCTCTACCTCTCATCTCTTCTCCCTACAAAGATACAACATGACTCCTGTCAAGATCACAGTAGGAAGGACTTCTGCCTCCAAGCTCTCCGCATCGTTGAGTGAACAAGTTGCTGTTGTTACAAGGAGTATGTCAATGAAAGCTCAGTCAGAGGCCTCCTCCGGCTCTAACTTTTCGGTTGAAATGGCTTCAAGAAAACAGCTACCCAGGAAAGAGGATAGTGATGAAGATTCTGCATGCTCACACCCTCGTTCATCCTCAAGCTCTTCATCGGACTCAATTGCAGCCCCGGTAATGATAGCCGGCACTACAACTATTGAGGAGCAATTAGCAAATATGATGAAAGCTATCAAAGTGCTCACGAAACATATAGAAGCTCAAGACACCAAGATCTTCCAATTGATGGAAAAAAGAGACATTGCGGAGACTAGCCGTGCAAATGGAAAAGGAGTTGTGGACGAGAGTGAGGTGGAAGAGTCCACAAAACGCCAAACTACTGAAAAAGAGCAAACTGAAAGAGGAGTGCAACTTTCAGCTAATGGAATGCTCCAAGTGGAGCAACTAAAAGATATTATACTTGGAACAATAAAAGAAAGGTTTGAAGAGAATGCCAAGCCTACCGTCACTTATGTTAAGCCTTACACAAAAAGAGTGAATAACTTAAGGTTGCCACCTGGTTATCAGCCTCCTAAATTCCAGCAATTTGATGGCAAAGGAAACCCCAGACAGCATGCGGCACATTTCATTGAGACGTGCAATGATGCTGGTACTTATGAAGACTATATGGTGAGGCAATTCGTTCGTTCTCTCAAAGGAAATGCCTTTGATTGGTATATCGACTTGCAGCCTGAGTCCATCGACAGTTGGGCACAAATGGAATATGAATTCCTCAATCGTTTCTACAGCACGAGGAGAACCGTTAGCATGACTGAGCTAACTAATACTCGTCAATTGAAGGACGAGCCTGTGATTGATTATATCAATCGATGGAGAAACTTGAGTTTAAATTACAAAGATCGATTATCCGGAGAGTCTGCTATCGAAATGTGCATCCAAGGGATGGAGTGGAATTTACTCTACATACTCAAAGGGATTCAGCCAAAGACTTTCGAGGAATTGGCTACGAGAGCTCATGATATGGAATTGAGCATGGCAGCCAGTGGAATCAAACACTCACTAGTGTCGGATTCTTATAAGTCCAGAGACAGACAAGAAGCCAAGAAAGGGGGCAAGCCTTATGCAAGAAACTCCAATAAAGAATCAATGGCCATAAACACTGCTACAGTCAAGATTCGAAAGAATGGAGATGACAAGAAAGATAAAGGAAAACAAGTTACCCAAGAATGGGGGCAAAGAAGGTTGACCCTGAAGGAGATGCAAGAAAAGGAGTATCCATTTCTAAACTCTGATGTTTCTGGCATATTTGATGATCTGATGAAAGACAAACTCATCGAACTCCCCGAAATGAAACGTCCAGAGGAAGCAAATCGAACCAATGACCCAAAATATTGCAAGTACCATAGATTGGTAGGTCATCCCATTCATGATTGCTTCATCTTCAAGGAAAAGATCATGCAGTTGGCCAAGGAGGGAAAGATTATATTGGAGGATGAAGCGGCCACAAACTTCGCTTCCACAAAAGAAGTTCACAATGAAGGCTCTTGTCATGCGGTGAGTGAGGAGGGCAATGAAGATGAACGAGTTGAGAACAAGGAAAAAACTTATTCTATGAAGGTGACCTTCACAGATGAAGACATGTTGTTGGGTTCACAGCCTCACAACCGACCTCTATTTGTATCTGGTTATACGCAAGGGCTGCAAGTAAAGCGTATACTTGTTGACGGAGGCTCAGCAGTAAACATTCTGTCTTTAAGAATGTTGAAAAAGTTAGAGATACCGGTGGATGAACTCAATCATAGCCGATTGATGATCCAAGGGTTCAATCATGAAGGGCAAAGGACTCTCGGCACGATTGTTCTAGATTTGATGATTGATGAGATGAGATCAACTGTGCTCTTCCATGTCATAGATGCAAAAACTTCATACAATATGCTTTTGGGGCGCCCATGGCTGCACGAGAATGGTGTGGTCCCTTCTACATTACACCAGTGTTTCAAGTATAATGAAGGCAACAGTGTGAAAAGAGTATTCAGCGATGATAAGCCGTTTACTGAAGCTGAATCTTACTTTGCTGATGCTAAATACTTCTTCAAGAATACAAAGGAAGTAAACCGAGAAGAAGCCCCAGCACAAGATAATGGGGGCAATAAACAAATAAGGGAGGAAGGTAGCACATCATCCACCACTCTCAAGAAGAACAAAGGCAAAGAGCTTGAGGCCCTGGAAGAATTAACATTGCCTTTAACAAAAATTGATGAAGGTAAGACTTCTTCTCCACCGTTCAAAGGATTTGTACGTCCTATTGAAGGAGCAAAAACCAAGCATGGTGAAGTATTTGAAGCAGAAATACTAAGTCATATGGCCCACAAGCTTTCAAACTCCTCAAGAAGGCTGGGTATGAACCGAAGGAGAAACCGGTGATGAGCAAGTTTCCTCAAGAAACTGTCATCTCATCTGAACATGGGCTCAATGCCACTCAGAAAACGTTGAAAAATAGTGGCTACACTGTCAAGAATGCTAAGCCAGGTTTGGGATATATCCCTCAAAAGCCAGTCCGCATAGCAATCAGAAGAGCAAACACAAATTATATCACAGAAGGAGAAGTTTCGTCCACAGAAGACATTTTTGATGAAAGTGGAAGGAAAATCAAGAGGAGTTCTGTCTTCGAAAGGCTTGGAAGCATTTTCGAGAGGCTTGGACCGTGTGAAAGGAACAAGATTGGGAAGAAAAATAATTTCAAGTCTCCTAACTTCCCAAAACTCCGAAGTCGAATCCCTTCTCGTATGAAGAGGCGAAATATCTTGACAGTCTCATGTGGAAGAGAGTTGAAGGCTAAGATGCAGACAATTGTCTTTACTAAAGAAGATAATGATGATGATAAAGAAAGTGTAGCTTCCACCAACCATATCACTGCTCTTGAGGATTCTCAAGTGGAGGAAGTGGATGCCGAAGATGCCCCTCCGCAATTTGAGGAGGGTGTGAAAGCCACTGTTGATGAGTTGAAAGAAATCAACTTAGGTGACAAAAGCGACTCACGTCCTACTTACATAAGTGCCCTGCTAAGTAATGAGGAAGAAAAACAATATATCAGCCTTTTACGAGAATTTCGGGATGTCTTTGCATGGTCACATAAAGAAATGCCAGGCTTGGATCCAAAGATCGCAGTGCATCATTTGTCCATCAAAAAGGGAACTCGGCCAATTAAGCAAATGCAGCGTCGATTTCGACCAGAGTTAATTCCATTAATTGAAGATGAAATTAATAAGCTTCTTGAAGCAGGAAAAATCATAGAAGTCAAGTATCCTACATGGATTTCTAACATCGTGCCAGTGAGAAAGAAAAATGGGCAAATCAGAGTATGTGTTGATTTTCGGGATTTGAACATGGCGTGTCCGAAAGATGACTTCCCATTGCCAATTGCTGAGCTCATGATAGATGCAACAACGGGGCATGAGGTCCTTTCATTTATGGATGGATCATCTGGCTACAACCAGATTGGTCTGGCTCCCGAAGACCAAGAGAAAACAGCCTTTCGTACTCCGAAAGGAATATATTGCTATAATGTGATGCCATTTGGCTTAAAGAATGCTGGTGCTACTTATCAACGAGCCATGCAGAAAATATTTGATGACATGCTTCATAAGATCGTCGAATGCTACGTTGATGACATTGTGGTGAAATCAAAGAAAAAGAAAAAGCATCTCCATGATTTAAGTCGAGTGTTTGAGCGCTTAAGGGAGCATCAACTCAAGATGAATCCACTCAAGTGTGCATTTGGGGTTACATCCAGAAAATTTCTTAGATTTATTGTTCGCCGTCGAGGAATCGAGATTGAGAAGGCGAAGATTGATGCAATCATGAAGATGCATGTGCCTCGGAACATCCATGAACTCAAAAGTCTGCAAGGAAAATTGGCATACTTGAGAAGATTCATATCAAACTTGGCCGGTCGATGTCAACCGTTTAGTCATTTCATGAAGAAAGGCAGTATATTTGAATGGGATGAAGCTTGCAATAATGCTTTCAATAGCATTAAAGAGTACTTGATGAAGGCACCAGTGTTGTGTGCACCAATACCTGGCCGTCCGTTAATTCTCTACCTAGCTGCTCAAGAACGTTCCGTTGGAGCTTTACTCGCACAAGAGAATGATGATGGCAAAGAAACTGCCCTTTACTATTTGAGTAGAACCATGACTCCAAATGAGTTGAAATATTCACCAATTGAGAAGATCTGCTTGGCCCTTATCTTTGTGATTCAGAAGTTGAAGCATTACTTCCAAGCACATACAGTTCGGCTAGTTTCAAAAGCTAACCCACTAAAGTTCGTCATGTCAAAGCCAGTACTCTCAGATCGGCTTGCCAGGTGGTATCTCCAACTTCAACAGTTTGAGATTATATATGTCCCTCAGAAGGCCGTAAAAGGACAAGTGTTGGCAGATTTTCTAGCTGATCATCCAATGCCTGCGGAATGGGAACTGTCTGATGAACTCCCTGATGAAGATGCTTTCGCTGTGGAGATAGCTTCTCCTTGGAAAATGTATTTTGATGGAGCATCTCATAGGGAAGGGGCCGGTGCTGGAGTTGTATTCGTAACATCCAGTGGCGAAGTTTTGCCATTCTCATTTTCCTTAACAGAAAACTGCTCTAACAATGTAGCCGAGTATCAAGCACTCATACTTGGTTTAGAAATAGCCGTCGATATAAAGCAATTACACCTTAAAGTGTATGGTGATTCGTTACTTGTGATAAACCAACTACTTGGGGTGTATGAAGTAAGGAAGCTTGAGTTGTTCCCATACCACAAGTATGCTCAAAAGCTGATGAGCTGGCTTGGTGATGTTGATATCGAGCATTTACCCAGAAGAGAGAATAAGCAAGCTGACGCCCTCGCCAAGCTAGCATCAAATATAGTTATGCTGGAGGCGCAAGTTCAAATTTCAGTGTGCAAAAGTTGGGTTGTACCTCTAATCTTCGAGGATGATGATTATGAAGAAGTTGAAAATCATTTGGTGGAGGTCTTCGAAATTGAAGAAGAGGATTGGCGTCAACCACTCATCGATTATCTCAAGTATGATAAATTGCCAAATGAGCCACGCCAAAGGGTTGATATTCGGCGACGGGCACCTCGATTTATTTACTTCAAAGGCACAATGTATAGAAGATCATTTGATGGAATTTTCTTGAGATGCCTAAGTAAAGAAGAGTCTGTTCAAACAATGGAGGAAGCTCATTCCGGAATTTGCGGTGCTCATCAGTCTGGGCCGAAGCTACACTTCAGAGTCAAAAGAATGGGCTATTATTGGCCAACAATGGTGAAAGATTGCATGGAGTATGCACAAAAATGTCAGGCTTGCCAATTTCATGGGAACTTGATCCATCAACCTCCGGAGCCTTTGCACCCGACAGTTGCTTCATGGCCTTTTGATGCTTGGGGATTAGATGTGGTGGGGCCTCTCACAAAATCTTCTGGTGGTCATCTCTACATCCTTGCTGCCACCGATTACTTTTCCAAATGGGCTGAAGCTGTGCCTTTGAGGGAAGTAAAGAAAGAAAATGTTGCTGATTTCATTCGGATCAACATCATTTACAGATATGGTGTTCCCCGCTATATCATCACCGATAATGGAAAGCCATTCAGCAACAGCTGGATCGATAAGTTGTGTGAAAAGTTCGACTTCAAACAAAGAAAGTCGTCAATGTATAATGCGGCTGCCAATGGTCTAGCTGAAGCATTCAACAAAACCCTATGTAGTCTGTTGAAGAAGGTGGTCTCCAAGTCTAAAAGAGATTGGCATGAAAGAATAAATGAAGCTTTATGGGCGTACCGCACCACCTATAGAACTCCTACTCAGGCTACTCCGTATTCTTTGGTTTATGGTGTTGAAGCTGTGGTACCTCTCGAGAAACAAATTCCTTCTTTAAGGATGGCCATACAAGAAGGCTTAACCGAAGAAGAAAATGCAAAGTTGCGCCTTCAAGAGTTAGAAGCTTTAGATGAGAAGAGGTTAGAGGCACAACAAAGACTTGAGTGTTATCAATCTCGCTTGTCCAGAACATTCAACAAAAGAGTGAAGATACGTTCTTTTCAAGTTGGTGACTTAGTGCTTGCCGTGAGAAGACCTATTGTGGTCACACATCGTGTTGGGAATAATTTTCTCCAAAAGTGGGATGGCCCTCATGTTGTAAAGGAAGTATACACAAATGGCGCCTACAAGTTGATATCAGAAGATGGCGTAAACATTGGCCCCATAAATGGGAAATTCTTGAAACGCTATTACGCGTAAAACAACTACAAAATACAACGCTCCTTGATATGAGCTAAAACTGTCCACATGATACTCCTTGATATGAGTTTAAACTATCTGACACAAATAATGCAAGGCTCCTTGACACGAGTATAAACTGTCTACAAGTTCAAATTCAAGACTCATTGACATGAGTATAAGTTGTCAGCAAATTCAAACACCATGCTCCGTGACGCATGAGCCTAAGCTGCATATTACTCCTGGTCCGCACGAGTATAAACTGTGTACGACAAACTCCTGGTCCGCACGAGTATAAACTATGTACGACAAACTCCTGGTCCGCACGAGTATAAACTGTGTATGACAAACTCCTGGTCCACACGAGTATAAATTGTGCACGACAAACTCCTAGTTCGCATGAGTATAAAATTTGTACGACACACTCCTGGCCCGCACGAGTATAAACTGTGCACGGCACCCCCCCAATCAAAACCATGTCCTTTTGAACTACGTTATGACTTGATTCTCTTTAAGGGGATACGTAGGCAGCTTAATATTTTGTTAAGTTCAGTCATGTTTTCATATGTTTTCATCAAGTTTGTGAGGCAAGAAGAAAATTAAGGTGATGAGACAAATATTGAGATACAAGCCTACTGATGAAAAAAAATATAGTAAAGCAATAGAAATGAACGAGAAATATTTATTTCTATTCGCAAATTACCGGCATTCGGTATATGGAAAGCATACAAGGAAAAGCAAGTAAATAAAAAAAAAGAGAATAAAACAAAGCAGTCCTACACTAGACAAAAAAATCTCGAGAAGCTATGTCTCGTACAGCAGACTGCAAAGATGTCTTCGCTTTCTTCAAATCTTTAGACTCTTTTAAAACAGCTGCTTTGTCAAGTGCAAGGATCTCCTCCTCTACATTCTCGATTTCCTTCTTAGCACGACAAAGTGTTTGTAGAAGATGATCAGCTACCTTGGGTAAAGTCTTTCCACCTTTTCCCAGATTTGCCATCGCTTTACTTATCTTCTCCAATTCTTCACCAGTTGTTCTTAGTTGTTTTGCTTCCGCTACATAGACATCTTTACAACTCTGCAGACGACCCTTGAGGTTAGTGAAATGTTCGACATAACCTCCCATGGATGACTCTTCATCAGATTTTACTTTTGCATCAATATAAGCATCAGCCTTATCAAATAGGGGCCCCAAGGCTTCCTCCAAGGAAGAACAGTCAACATTAATAGCCTTCACATCTTCCACTAAGGCAAATACTTCTTTCTTCAGAGAAGATAAAAACTCGAGAGGAGTCCGTTCAAGTTTCTTTCTTATAACCGTCCATACTTCTCGAGCAAGTTTTCCTTTGATACCACGAGTAATCTTCTTCGATGTAAATTCTGATATTGCGGGGCATGCTTTTGAAGAAGAATCCACCTCAGTGTTAGGGTCACGACTTTCAACACATTCGTCGTCATTATCAGAGCTAGAAGTGATGCCCAAAATCTGATAAAGAAAAGTAATATACTAAGGTAAAAGAGAGGTTAGATAAAAGTGAAATTTGCATGAGAAAGAGGGGCAACCTCATTTGCCAAAGCCCTGGAAGTACCAACAACAAATAATTCTTTGCCTTCGGCAGCTTTAGAGCTAGAAACCTTCTGTGCAACCTGAAAAAAAAAAATATATATACATATATATATTTTAGAGAAAGGATTTCGTAAGAGGAAAATAAAAGGAGAAGGAAAAAGAATAAAGGAAACCTCATCAGCTTGTTTCTCAATAGATCTCTTCCTCTTCCAATGAGGTTCAGTAGCAGCACTACAACTTTCTGTGGATTGAGGAAGGTTTTCCTTCCTTTTATGTGATGCAGCATGTGAAGCTTCAGCATGCACTGGAGAAATATCTTGAACCTCTCGGTTATTTTCATCAAGATCATTTATGATATTCACTTCTTCATTCAAGGGTTCTGAAGTTGGAACGATTGTATCTTCAATATGATCATAGACTTGCTTCCACCATTCCTTATATTCAGACGTGGAGTAATTTTTAGGAGCTGAGGCAGCACATGGAAAATAAGTTTCAGAGTTGGAATTACACGTAGTACTGTGTCTCCAGTGGGAAAATCCATCTCCCAGGGAAGCCTCGCGAAGGTCTGTCCTAAGCATCATAGGAATGCCTTGCATGAACCCAAATTGACGAGAAAATCTATGTGGTGAGTAAGGCTCCATCGCAAAATGATCACCTCGTCGCAAGGTAAGATAACTAGTACGAATAGCTACGAAATGGGCCCAGCTGTCCCAATTGCTTTGGCCATCATCCACAAAATGGATAGCTTTATCTTTTGAAAATATATTGCAAGTCCACGAAGCATTGTCGGCTATATGAATTCATTTGTG
Source organism: Pogostemon cablin (assembly GCA_023678885.1). Lineage (NCBI taxonomy): Eukaryota > Viridiplantae > Streptophyta > Magnoliopsida > Lamiales > Lamiaceae > Pogostemon > Pogostemon cablin. The sequence goes on from CM042997.1 coordinate 9,612,689, forward strand.
AGCATCCTCGGGACTAAAACATCTTGCACCCTGCTCACCAGCATAAGCTACCATTCGAGGATGATTTAATTTACTGCCAATCCGAAAAATGAGTCTTAAAGTAGTGGGCTAACCAAACATTAACAAAATGAACAGGAAATGTTGATCTAACTTCTGAAGGATTTGGTGAGTTATAGATTGCGTTCAAACCACGGTAAATGCTTGTCAAAATTGGAATTTCCAGACTTACTTTTTTTCCAGCAGCCATTAGGCTTGCCACCTTAAAAGTACTTGGCCGTATTAAGCCCGGCTCAGTACCCGGGAATGCAAAAGTACAAATCCAACAAGCTAAATAAGCAGCTAAGTAGGTCTCTTCGTGATGTGTAGGATGAATGCCCAACTTCTTAAATTGGTCTATCTCAGCAGACGTCCACGACCTATGATTGGGAACAATACCACTCGGATTATAAGTTTTCTTTGGACGAGAAGTTGATTTTTTTTCGACACGCTTAGGAGGCGGTAGATAAGTTATAGTCTTTCTAGACCAAAAATCTACCCAATGTTCAATTGATACACTTTGCCTAGCGGTGTTTTGGCAAAGCAAATGATAAGCACCAAGTAAAGATCGATAGTTGTGTGGGATTCGTAAATCATCTTTCTTGGAAAGAAGTTCAACTGAACTTGGAATTACTTCGTCATATATATTACCAGCTATCGGTAGTCCCATCAAATTATACAAATCCCATAGAGAAATTGACATTTCTCCAAAGGAAGTGAGCAAAGTGTTGGTAGCAGGGCACCACGCCTCACAGAAAGCTTTGATAATCTCTTGGTTGCAGTCATAAGTAAAGAGGGATGCAAAGACAACATCATAAAGCTTTATGTCATGAAGTCTCGGTTGGCATCGACTGAGAATATCTTCAGTCCACTCCCAATATCCTTTGGTATAATGGAAGTCACCACGAAATTTGAGGGGTTCCCCCCAAGCTGCTTCATTTTTTTCTTTTCCTTTCGCAAATCGTCTTCTCAAAGATGGTAGGGGCTCCAAATTAGGGTTGGGCTCAATATCAGCTCCTTTCAAAGTCCAAATTATGTTATTTTTGCCGGAAGAAAGTTCGTGAGACCAACATTCTAAAAAGAAATTGTTCTTGAATTTTGGAGGGATTATTGCATGGTTCCCAAGTAAAGAATCCTCAACTAGAAGGCGAGTTCCTTGTTGTAAAGGTTGGCGATCATCATTTAGAATCACTAGGTAAGTGGAGCCGGATTTTCCCGTAGCAGGTTTGAAATAAACCATGTCGAAGTTCGCGATTTGCTACAAAACAAGTGAAGGGATGTTAAAATTGCAATGAAAAAAATTAATTTATGGATTTGATTAATGAAAGAACCCAAAATAAATTATGGGAGCAACTAAATATTAAAATCAAAATTGTAAATTAAATTCATGATGGTGGATGGAGTTCAAATTATTGAATAGGTAATTTAATTAATTCATGATTGGGTCTTTAATCATGAAGTTAATTAAATTAAATCCATAAAAGGGTAGGGGCCCAAAGTGGGGAATGTATAAATTAAAGTTATTTGCAGAATACTTGGGAGACCATGATAAATTTTTGGGATTAATTTCAATAAAGCCCAAATTCAATAATGAAATTTGAGGGCTCAGTTAATAATTTTAAAGGAGTTGAGTTGTTGATCCAAAGGTGGAAAAACAAATCACGTGAGGAGCATGTTGAAAAGTCAAAATTGATCTCAAATTAATCAACATCTCTCTTCCCAAAATAAGAATAAGTGAAATCTGCTTCTTCTCTTATCCATCGAAGAAAAAGAGGCCAGAAAATAGGTTGCAACTGCATGCTGTCCTCCCGTCCATCGACCACCATCGGTAGCCCGAAATGGCAACTGTCGTCCAGCCGAAAAAAAAAAATCAGAAGTTGCACCACCAGGTTTCAGCGCCACCTCGGCTCGTCGATCGACGAAAGCAAACGAAGCTTTCGAAATGCTATAGATCACTGAATCTGCACATTGCCGATCATTAACGGCTTGACGCCATCGTGAAGCTGCGAATTAACAACGGGTTTGAAGCACCGTCCAGCTATGTCGTCTTCTTTACGAACGGGCACGGGTTTGTAACACCGCCGCCATTGTTCGTAGTGGGTTTCTGCGAATTAACAACGGGTTTGAAGCACCGTCCAGCTATGTCGTCTTCTTTACGAACGGGCACGGGTTTGTAACACCGCCCCATTGTTCGTAGCGGGTTTGTAACATCGCTGCTGTTGTTCTTCGCGGGTTTGTAACACCGCCGCCGTCGTTCATCGCGGGTTTGTAATACCGCCGCCGTCGTTCGTCGCGGGTTTGTAACACCGCCGCCGTCGTTCGTCGCGGGTTTGTAACACCGCCGCCGTCGTTCGTGTTCAAGTTTTATTTGAATAGAGAATTCAAGGGAAAGTGATACTTTGCTACTACACACCTTCGAATTTTATTCTTCTTTACTTATGCATAGTGAAAAGAAAATTGAGAAAAGGCGAAAGCAGCAATTAAAAGGGAGTTAATTTTTGAGAAAAGAGTTAATTTTTGAGAAAAGAAAGACGGGTATGCAGTAACAAAAATTAAAGGCTTACACTAGTAAATTGGATTGAATTTCTGGTATGGTACACTGTTTTGTATAGTGTGTTCTGCTGTGGTGATTTCCTGAAGAAGTCTACAAGGAAAGGAGAATTCGTTACGTACAAAATGCTGTATTTCAGAGAAAAAAAAAATGGAAAGAAAAGAGAAGGAGTAGGAATGAAGTTTCTTACGTTATGTTGGTAAAAAAAAAAGGTCATGATACCTTATTATATAGTGATCAGCCATTTAGTATATATGGAAATTATTTGTATCTTGGTGGACAAGAAACAAATATATCCCATATTCTCTTATCTTGGTAAACAAGAAACAAATCTGTCCCATATTCTCTTATCTTGGTGAACAAGAAACAAATTTGTTCCATATTCTCTTATCTTGGTGGACAAGAAACAAATTTGTTCCATATTCTCTTATCTTGGTGGACAAGAAACAAATCTGTCCCATATTCTCTTATCTTGGTGGACAAGAAACAGATTTATTCCATATTCTCTTTTGGATTTGGGCTTGAGAAAATAAATTGGGCCACATAAAATTGGGCCAAGAAAAAAAGTTTATTTGAAAAAAATTAATTTTTTTTTCAATTGCAAAAGCCCAAATTATAAATGCTGAAAATAAAAGGGACTTTTGCGATTCCTTCACAACAAGACACGTCGTCCGTGAAACAAATCGCAAGGGGGCATTTGTAAGCAATTAAAATTTACGGTCCAATTAAATGGCGACACGTGGATTTTATTTATTAAATGTTAATTTATTTTGGAATTTAAATAAATTAATTCCTAAAGTAAATTAAATGGGGCTTAAATTAAATGAGGCCTGATTTAAGTCAAACAAGCCCAACAAATTAAATGGGGCTTAAATTAAATGAGGCCTGACTTAAGTCAAACAAGCCCAACAAATTAAATGGAGCTTAAATTAAATGAGGCCTGACTTAAGTCAAATAAGACCAGACAAATTAAATCAGGCCCAAATAAAATAGGCCTGATTGCAGCCCAAACAAGTGGAGGTCCAAGCCCACAGAATCAGGTCAAATCAGCTTGGACCAATCAAAATGCAGGGCATTAATGAGAGAGTCTTCACCTCTCACCTATATAAAGGGGTCTTTTCTCTCATTTAAACACACACACACACAAATATCTGAAGACAAAAGCTCTGAAGAGATCAAGAATACGAGCAGTGCTCCCTTGAATACTTCAAGCATCTTCAAGCGAAGAACAACCACCAAATCGAAGATCAAGGTTCTAAACCCCTTCGATCCGGCGTTCTTCAAAAGTAATAGCCACCAATTGGAGATCAAGGTTCTGCACCCCTCCGATCCGGCGTTATTTAAATCAAGTTCTTCAGCGTTCTTCGCGGAAAGCTTCAAGAATAACGTTTTAATCCGAACAAAGACTCGACCCCTCCGGATTAACGTTATAAAGTTCAAGAATAGCGTTTTAATCCGAACAAAGGTTCGATTCCTCCGGATTAACGTTATACACTTTAAATCCGAGTCCGGATAAGCTTCATTTGAAGATCCGACTCAACACACAATTCAAGTCAACACAAGCTGTCAACACAGTCAGCACACACTTCGGCAAAGAGGTCAAAGTCAAAGTCAAGTCAAAGCCACATTGGTTCGAGAGAAGAATCAGAGGATTGATAGAGATCGCTTCCTTAATTATCAAGTTTAATCCTTCTGGATTATTATTGTAATTAACTTTGTATTTATTTTATTATAAATACAAAAATTTGTTGTTACAGGGAGTATATAAATATAAAAAATGTACTCCCTTTGTCCCGCTAAGTTACGCATATATTCTTGTGCACGGAGATTAAGAAAAGTTATTTTTTATGTATAAAGATGTGTAAAGTTATTGAAATATTTGTAAAAAGTGAGTATTTTAGATAATTTTAATAAAAATAAGTGTAAAGTTGTTGGGATGTGCATAAAAAATGAATAACATTGTAATTTTTCCCATTTCTAGAAACATGCATAAGTGTTGGGACAGATCAAAAAGGAAAATGTACAGTAAATAGCAGGATAGAATGAGTAATAAATACATAAAAATATATATATAATTCGGTTCGAACACCAAAATTTTAGAAATTAAAAATCAAAACCGAATTTTTTTAATAAAAAATAAATCCAAAATTACTATTTTGGTACGGTTCAACTAGGTGTTTCAGTTTTAATCGAATTTTGCACACCCCTAGTTGCAATTAAGAAGGTAGGTAAGATAATATTGCATATGAATTACTAGCTAATACAGGTGTTCATTATTATTATTACATTATGTTAAGAGCTACCGTAGTAGTTTGCGGATTGTACGCTTTTATATGGGGTAAAAACAAAGAGACGAAGAAAATATCTCATCCCATCCCATCACAAAACTTTGGATGTGCAGAAGCCTAGTGTAGACGGGAAGTTTGGTGTTTCACTAATCGAAAGTAGTTAAGAAGCGTGCGTGCATTATGTGTATTCAATTTATGTACTATTCTAAATGCACATAATAATGATTTAAGTTAGCTTCCTATATATAAGATATGATACATAGTTTATAAGTTCATTGACATATATATTAAAAGAAAATCATAAACACAAATAACACACTTTCACCAAATTACATATGCTAAGATTTCATTCTTAATCAGTTTTTAATAATACTAATATTTATACATTATATATATATATATATATATATATATATATATATATATATATATAATATTTTTGCATATTATTTGGAGGCAGAGACTCATGAATCACTTGAATCTGTTAAAGGTATGATTGAGAAGCTTTTATAGCTTGATGATGAAGTTCTCAACGAGCATAAAAGGCAACAACTTAGGGAGCTTGCGGCCTTGAATGATACTATTAGGGATTAGGAGTGTTGTAGGTTATGTGGTGAACCTAGGCATTGGTACATGTCCTTCCTTAACTTCGATATTTAAGAACGATATGGTTTGTTTAAGATTTATGGCGATGGCTGACATCTTACCATGGATTTCCCGATTAAGAATATTGCTAAGAAGAAGATGGATGATGCGTATAAGAATTTCTTGATAGAACTTGGAATAGTACTTCCGAAATCTTTGATCAAGCCGAGTTCTACAACATTTGCTCTTCCTGGCGGTTCCAAAACCAATCCTCCCTGGACAGGAGGAACGAACACTTCCACTAATAGTGCATTAGTTGGTTTAGGGTTGAACCTAATTAAGCCAAACGAATTTGATGAGACAAACTTATATATTTGCTATTTACCCTAACTCTAGAGGATGATGGTTTGATAAACTTATTCTCTCAATTTGATAAAATTATAATATTTAAGGTTATTTAGGACCGTGTGTCCAGTCAGAGTAAGAGTTATGGGTTTGTAAAATATGCTGATGTTCGGCGGGCTAATAATGTTATTGCTAGCATTTGAAGGCATGAAACAGATAAATGAGAAAAGTGTGAATCCTTTAATCAAATGTAACCCACATATTTTAGAATTCTATTTAAGTAAATATATTGTGCTTTAATATTAAAGAAGATTATGCTGAAAATTAAAATTTTTAGAATAAAAAAAAGAGAGGGTGAGTGGGGAACCGAAAAAATTTACATCACAAAGTATGACGTATATGCAACAAGCAACTCACATCTTAAAAACTAGTATATTTAAAAAATTGAATTATTATGAATGTTTTTTAAATGTCATCACCATTTATTAGAAAATTTGACAATTATAAATTTTGACAAAGAGCATATAACTAAAAAAGCATGGGATACTCTCTTGTGAGACGAGTATATGTGAGAAGAGTTGACGCATTGTTAAAGTATGGAGCAGTTAGGTAAAGTATGTTTATTGGTAGTTAAAGTCATAGTTATTAAAAGTACCCCACCCCTAAGGCTATACCCCTAGCTCCTCAATATGGGTTTTCAAGGACACAGGAAGTTTCAAGTCGCGCGCCTTTTTGCGCCTCAACGTGTGCCTTGGGAGTGCCTAAGGCGCGCCTTGAGAATGGCCATGTTTTTGTGTTATTTTTCATTTTTGATGGTTGAAGCATCGCTTTTATTAGTAAAATAGCATTTTTAATTAGGGTAGAACCTTATCAAATAAATAAAATAAAATAAATAAACATATCTCAAACATTAAATTAGGGATTTAAGAAGTTAGGGTTTACTTCACTCCACCTATGTGAACTACACCAATCTCCAGCCTCCAAGTCTACAACTGCCACCTCCCATCCGACCGCATCCATCGTCGCTGCCTGTCAGTCTTCTTTCCATCACGGCCTACCAGACCAGGTTTGTTTTAGTTTTTTTCTCTTTTTTCTTATTTTAATATTAATATTTTTCCTTAGGATATGTATAATCTGACTTTTCAAGCTTTTTTTTAATTACTAGTCTACTATAAAATATGGTTAGTTACATTATTTCTTGATTTTTATTTATTTTTTAATTCTTCAGATAATCAGATTTGGTTTGTAATTTTGTGAGTTGTGAGTTGTGAGACTTATGGATGAATATCAAAGTTGTAGTAGTAGTGTGGGATCAACAAATGAAGCAAAAGATTAGGGATGGAAATATTATGTGAGGGTAAAACCAAATCAAAACAATGACTTGAAGTGCACTTTTTGTAATTTGGTTTTTGAAGGTGGTATTTATCGTGGAAAACAACATCTTAGTGGAGGACATTGGAATGCTGCAAAATGTAAGAGTTACCATCCATAAGTTAGGGATGAGATTAAGGACTTCATGAACAAGAAGAAGAAAGATAAGATTGAAAATATTGCTAAACAAGCAATTGGAGTTTGGAAGGATGAGTATGATTTTGATGAAGATGAAGTCAATGTCATAGGAGGGGAACCACCTAATACTCAATCATCATCAAAGATCTCTCTCCCCTCACCAAACAAGAGGAAAAGACTAAATGCGCTTGAGCAATTTGTACAAAAAGTTGCTGAAAGTAAAAGAAAAGAGAGGCAACCCACCATAAATAAGGGGTAAATGTAGGATTAGTCCCATTGGAAAAGGTCACTTGCAGAAATGGTCTCGTAGCCTGCAATTTTGGTCCCGTTGTAATTTTTCTTTAAAAAACTATTAGAATTAACGGAATTTGCTGGTCTGTTAGCAGGACCAAAACTGAAAATTTGCAATTTTGACCCCAAATTGTGCAAAAATGATCACAAATCAGATTTATTATTATATCGATAATAGATTAGCTTTTCATCTACTTTTCGCGCTTCAAAATGGTATCAGAGCCCTAGGTTTATTTATTTATGAATAGAAAAATATATTATAAACTTATTTATCACTTAACGAGAGGAGAGTTTCAAAGAGATATGGATCCGAACGAAAGTTCGACATCCGAGAGTGACAGGACTATCAGCCCTGTTCAAAGCTGGAGCAACAGGGATTTCTGGCCTGTCGACTACGACTAGACAAGCAGTTCTGTACAACAATATTATTGTGTGTTGTATAGACAATTTGTAGAGAAAGAATACGAGGAAGCCGATTAATTTTGGAAAAACCTTGATCGAAGGTTTAAACTGGTGGAAGCCCATGCTAACCACACCAAAGAGGAATCTCTGGAGGAACTACGCCAGATGCAGATAAGGTACTCAAAAGAGGTACCAAGAAACATCATGAAAATTTGAAGTTTCACCGTGATTCATGGACGTGTCCCCAAAGAAGAACAATGGAGGAGACGACCAAACTAGGGTCCAAGAGAGATCTGAAAGCCTTACCACTTTTCACATTAGACAGAATGACAAGTGGAAGGAGATTGAGGCAGACAACTCCAAGATAAACCAAGATCTTAGAGAATTACAGAAGAAGGTGATATTCTTTGGAGAATATTGCCAAAATATGTCCAGGATGATATTTGAGATCAGCCTCAAGATGGATAAGGTGGAAACGTTGCAAAAATAACAACTCGACCTCATCCAAAAGTTGATGAATCAAGTAGGATACCTGGAAACCAAAGTAGCCAGAAGAAAGTAAGGAGGAAGGTTGCCACCAACATTCGGAATAGAACCTCTTTTACACTAAAAGGGGAAGATGATTGAGGTCACAAGACCAAAATTCAAAAGCGAAAAGATGATTGCTATCCTTTGAGGAGAATCCACATCCCCGGATGGAAAGAGCAAATCTTGAAGATCTACAAGATCTATATGAGTCATTCCAAGGACTATCAATTATAGATCTAAAGATGAATGTTGGGGAAACATCAAGTTCTCAACAACAGTCGCAGGCCCATCAGACACAATGTGATCTGGGCATAAATGAAGGAACTTCTGGATCACATAGAGTTCATAAAGGAAGACAAGAAGAGACATTCCAAACCCCAGGAAATTTCAAAATAAAGGCGATAGGAATGTCAACTAGAACAAGTCGAGTTCGAGGATCTAATCTACACAACACCCAATATGTCAGTCTCACCTTGAACCAATAAATCCATACGGGTTGATCCTAAACCTCGATACTCTAGACTTCAAGAATAGAGAAACCTTAATCGACGAGTGGATCAACGCTATGAAAATTGCAGGAGGTGCACTTGAGTTGGATAAATAAGGGTTCAAAAAATTCCTAACTATGAGCCTAGAAGGATCGATAAAGTGCGTCTGGGAGCTACTCTCAGACGATGTCAAGAAGGAGGCCATGGAAGGAGAAGACCTTGCCAACATTGTTGATCGCATGGCCAAGATCTTCAAAAGCCACTTCATCGGAGTTGGTTACTTCGAAGGAATGGAAGAAGAAAAGAAGAAGAAGTATAGAAATGCTCTATACAGCTTGAAACTACTTGACATCTGTCACGTAGACGAGTATATCAAACTCTTCACAGAGTACATATAGAAGTCGAAGATCAAGGAGGAGAAAGTATTCCACCTATTCTTTGCCAAGATTCCAAGCCCATGGAGGGAAATACTGATCAAAGAGTATGAACCATGTGAGCTGGATTCAATAGCAAGGAGGATATCTTTTCTCAAAGCCAAGATAGCGGAGTGGTGTCATCAAGCATCGCTACACAAGAATTACAAGAAATTAAGAGGAATCAACAAAATAGCACCCTTATGCTTCGAAAGAAATGATCTTCCAACTATCATTGGGAGAAACCCAAGAAAGCAAAAAAGGATGAAGAAACATCATCCTTACACCCAAAGGAGCGAAAGATGGAGGTCCAGAAGACCAAGATCCTTTTGGTCTAAACAGAAGGCCCGAAGCTATAAATCAGGGCAGAGATCTCGACCATCAAGATGGAGTTCAAGAAGTCAAGCCTCATGCTCATGATCAAACCAGAAGAGTACAGGAAGAACTCCCACAAGAAAAATGTTCCGAAGAGTGGCCACACGAGTCAATAAAAGATTCAAGAATTGTAACTGCTATACGTGTGGAGCTAGGGGGCACATCGCATCGGATTACCTAGAGAACCAGAAGCGGAGAGTACGACAGTTCGAAACCACTCCAGAAATGGAGGAAGCTGTTTACTTCCAAGATCTAGTTCAGGTATATCAATTTGAAGATATACCCTCAGATGAGAGAATCTATGAAGAAGAATTCCTTAGCCAAGACGAGTCTTCTGAAGATGAGTCGGAGTGAAAAAGAAAACTTCAGACAGTAAATGCAAGAAGATATGTCCGGATTCTTTTCCCAGACATCCATCTCTCATAAAGCCCTTATGAGGATTATGAAGGAGGACCCAAGGCTCAACCTATACGATGGATTCGCCGTAGGAAGAATGAACAAATTCTTCCCAAGCTTCAAAAGAAGAAAGCACAACATCATATATAAGGTGACCGAAAGGGAGATTGCCATCCTGATGGAGCTCACAGGAAATATGATGGATATGCAACTGGTTCCTTATGAAGAAATCAGGAGGGAGCTTGGTAAGCTCTCAAAAGAAGTATCCAAGACGAAGTCTTGGGTTCATATAGGAGCTATTCGGATCTTCATCAAAGCTACATTCATAGATGGAATCGATACGCCAATCGATATTGCCATCTTTGATAAGAGGATCAAGAATCCAAGAAAAGCATGCCCGGGAGAATCTCAGGGAACTTGTATGCAGGCAAGGTGGCATCCTACATCTATCCGAGGATTGCTTATATTCTGGCCGATAGAAATTTTAGTAGAGCACTCATCATTCATCAAGATTTCAAGAATAAAGACCTGATGAAAGAAGGGAACTGACCCTACTCTATCACCTACAGTATCTCATATGCTGTATCCAATACTCATCATTTGGATTTATTCCAAATGAAAGAGTATATCGAGATACCAGAAGTGTTTGAAAGGGTTGCATGTGCAACCAGGCCAGAAATCATGGATTTACCGCCGATTCACAACAAGGATTTGCGGATCAAGGGTAAGCCAGTCTGGAGTAGACAAGACAGCCTCAGATTCGACCAAAGAAGAATTTCTTTCCAAGAAGATAGGATGATCAGCAAGAGATGGAGAAAGAAACTAATCGTGGAGGTAATCCAGAAACTGGAGAAGTTCACAACCAAAGGTGAACTAAAATGCCCAGAAGGATGGAGAAGAGTCGAAGTAATATTCGATACCACTAAAAAGGAAAACTCTATTCCTTGTGATGTCTTACATTATCTTCAACAACCAACAACTGAGAGATACCAAGGACAGCTCAAACTCGGAGAACTTGAGCTGGTAATTGAAGGAGTTGTAGGAAGATTCCCAGAACAACTAGTGCTGGGTTTGGAATTTCTTGAGGATCACATACCTTGGGAAAGATTACAAGATGGAATGGAATTCACGATCAAGGAAAAAATATATAAAGTCCAATAGAAAGGGCTTTTATAAGCTTTGATCTACCCATGGTCACAAGTCCATTCTCGATATATATCACCATTGGGATGATATATAAGGAGCATCGTGCAGAGTATTTTACGGCATACATTGATTCAGGAGTCGGCATCTGCACAGCAAAAGAAGAAGTCATTCCAAAAGGCTCAGGCGAAGAATTGCCAACAGTACTAGGAAAAGATTTATCTCAGAGGGTGTTAATCCTTAACAGAGGAATCAAGCAAGCAGAAATCATGATCAGAGGAGCGGATCGTACCCCATGGTACAAAGTGAAGAGTCCACCAATATATTTTCATGATACCGGAGCAGATGTTCTGTTAGAAAATAATTTCCTACAGACATTCAAGTATTTTACCCAAGAAAATGCAACAAGGAGGCTTATGTTCACAACCCTTTGTGAACATAAGATCATCGCACCAAGACTGCATAATGCATTTCAAAGAAAAATGCCAATCAGATTTCGCAGCAAGCATGGTGATGAAGAAAAACTTAGCCATCCAAAGATGAATGATCGAAGGAAATATGGCGAAGCGGTCCTTCAAATGAGAACCGAGACCAGAGGAGGATGGAAGATGAAGAAACTAAAGGAATACACAATCCACCTTCTCAAAGCAAGCATGGGAGAAAGCTTACAGAAAGACGTCACAATTGAAGAACAGACATCTTTGGAGGACGTCAAGAAGAAGGTATAGAGGAACTTCAACAAGGATCCTCTAGCCTGGTGGGACAGAAATGAGCTCAAGGCTTTACTCAAAGTAAAAGAGGGAAAAGAGCATGAGTTCGTAAGGTACAAGCCTATCCTAATGAACCAAGAGGATCGAAAGGATATGCAGCTAATACTAAAGGAACATCTGGACCTTTATTTGATATCACCAGGAGTATCTCCATATAGCAGTCCAGGATTTCTGGTTTGAAATCATGGAGAAGTTAAGCGGGGAAAGCCGAGACTTGTGATCAACTACAAAGGGATCAACAATATCTTGGAATTTGATGGATACTATATACCAAGTAGGGAACACTTGGTCAACTATATCAAGAATGCCAAGGTATTCTCAAAGTTCGATTGCAAATTTGGATTCTACGTGATTATGATGGAAGAAGGAAGCAAGAAGTTCACAACCTTCTCCACACCACAAGGCCATTATATCTGGAATGTCATGCCTATGGGTTTGGCAAACGCACCCCAAATATACCAAAGGAAGATGGATAATTTTTTCAAAGATTATTTCTCATTCATGTTTATTTATGTGGATGACATCCTCATAGCCTCAAAGAACATGAAGGAGCACTTGGCGCATCTGGAAATATTTTCAGAGGTTTGTCACAGGGAAGGATTAGTGCTTTCCGAAAAGAAAGCAATAATAGCAACAAGACAGATCGAGTTTCTTAGAGTCGAGATCGATGAGTCTGGAATTATTCTACAACCACACATTGTAGAAAAGGTTCAAGGATTTCCTGAAGATTTCAAGGACAAGAAGCAACTCCAAAGCTTCTTAGGAGTTGTCAACTTTGCTGGAATGTTCATCAACAATCTGGCGCAATACGGGAAGGTGTTCAGTCCTCTATTGAAGAAAGATACTGAGTTCAAATAGGAAGAAACATACCGAGCAATGGTTAAAAAACTAAAGGAGGTTTGCAAGAAGCTCCCCAAGTTAGCTATACCAATTGACGAGGATGAACTAGTACTCTACACAGATGCCAGTGACCATTGGTAGGCAGTAGTTCTTACGAAGTCCACACCAGAAGGAGAAGTGCCATGCAGATATTATAGCGGGCTCTTTGCAAAGAATGAAGCAAAGAGGTGGCACATCAATGAAAATGAGATCTTTGCGGTTCGGAAGGTGTTCAAAAAATGGTCGTTGTTTCTTCTCGCGAAGAAATTTATCCTTAAAATTGACAACACAAGCGTCAAAGCTTTTTTGAAAGATAAAATTAAATCTAAACCAGAAAAGGCTAGACTTCTAAGATGGCAAGCAGAATGCCAATATTATGATTTTAATATTGTCATTATTAAATCTGTTGATAATATTTTGGCAGATTTCCTGACGAGAGATGGAAGGAGCTGAGATAGACTCCATCCTGACTGTTTCAAGGCATATGATAGACAACCTGGAATTGCTCCAAAGGGAATTCGAGAATCTAACACTCAATGCAATGCGTGTTGGAAAATTACAAGATAGCGATCGGACTAAAGTGTCTAATCGCATATGAGTTTGTATTCGCAATAATGCGAGTCTCTTCGAGTCCTTAAGAGAGCCACTCTTCTGGGCTATTGATGGTAATAGCAATCGACAAAAGGAGAGTAGTCGAGAATAGGGCTCTAAACCCGGAGCAAGGGATTCAAGTACCCTTAGCACAAGTCCTAGTCTGGAAACTCCAAAAGAGGAATCGGTCCAAGAAAAAATCAAAGACCTGGAGTCACATCTAGAGTCGACGAATCAACCCAGCACCTCTGAGGTCAAAGAGGAAGAGATTAACCTTAGGCCTACGACGGGCACTGCTAAGGTTGATATTAACTTAGCTGATTTCTCTTATTGGCAGGAATACCAGGCCAGCTGGGAGAAATTGAACACCAGATAAGGAATTCGACCTGAGAAATGCCGGGTGGATATATCGGGGGAATATCCTCGAGTGTGGATGCGAGAGGGCTCAAATCCAATGGATGTAAAGCAGTGGTATGACTTTGGGGCACTAGCCTCGATCTATACTGTTGCACCAGGTTTATCAGAACTTGCAAAACTTCCAGATTGGCTCGGAGAAAAGGTTTTCAAGGAATGGAAAAACAACTCGACTCTATCTAGAGGCGATGTATTGGAGCTGTACTTCACTAGTGCGGTCCCAGAACCAGTCGGGAAAGGTAACCACGAGGCCTTCTATTTCATAAAGCTAAGAAGACCCGATGTCTCAGCATCAAATAAGATTAAAGAGTCTTCTGGAAAGGAACCAGTCCTTGTTTCTATATTTTCTGAAGAACAGATCTCTACGCGAAGAGCGAGGGGATTGTATGCCTGCATCAAAGACATGGTGGAGGTGAAGTTCCCATTCAAGTTCGAGCATAAGTCTTTGAATGGTCTTTCCTGTTGAATACTTTAACAGGAAAAAAGACAGTGTTTGCGGACAAGGCATTCCAAGAAAAACAAAAACTTCTCTGAAAAAACAAGCTACTGGTGAGTAAAAAAACTCATCAGAGATATTGTAACATGGCCCATTTCGGGCAGAGGACAAACAAGGTATGTTCGAGCTGTTCCACCCAAATTGAGCTGGAGTTTGGAAAAGGAATAAGGCTAGGTATAGGGATGATCAGAACTGCTGATCCACCCCCAAAGGAGACACGTGGAAAGAAGAGGGTAAAATCTCTTCGGAATACCCAGGAGCCGGGAGAATCATCAGGCACTAAAGAGAACAAATGACTCCTCAAAAAAGCAAGAGCAAGGTGACCTTTTCGAAAGGTTAATAGACATGTGACCGACAGGGAAGATGACCCACAAAAGGGAATCTAATAAAGAAACCAGCCAACTATTGGCATCCAATAAAAGTGACGCAAGCAGTGACGTCACAAAAAAGAATCCAATAAAAGAGAGGGACCAGCCAACTGCTAAAGTTGGGATCCAATGTAGATGACATAAGTGCTGATGCAAGAACAATGACATAAGTAGTGACGTCACAAAAGAATTGGAGGCTTTGAAATCCGGATTTCAAATTCGAAAGCCTCTATAAATAGGTATATTGAGGAAGCAGAAGGCATCGATCATTCCCCTCTATTTTCTCTCAATAAATATTATAGTTTTCTTTCTTTTCTTTGTGTGAATGTTCTGAGGGCAGCTACAATAGGTAGCTAAATGAGTTATCTCCTCTTGTTCTGTGAGGATGAGTGTGTAATAAATTCTCCATTCAATAAATAAATCATCTTGGACTTCTGCCCGCATGTAGCCTTTCATTTTTCTGCAACCTTAATACCCATACTTTTCGGCAAGAACAGTAGCAGTATCCTGTACACCCGATGTAGGAAACGAACCAGGGTTTTGCTGAGATCTGCAGAAGGAACGGGATTAATCCGTCACACTACGGGATGCATGGTTGGCTGTGAGGAGCAGTTGTAAAACCTCCCAGATACCCGATGGATTGACGGTAAAAAAGGTACTGTTACTGTTTTAAGTTGGTTAGCTATGAGATTAATGTTATTTAATAAATGTACGGAAGAATGCTGGGCCTGATATGGTCGTAATGGACTATGTCTATTTTGAAAAATAGAAGGACGATGAAAATTTGGCAATATAGATATGATATAAGTTGATTAAGGATGAATATTTTCGAAAAAAACTATGTTTTAAAACTACTTTTGGACTAAAAGTGCAACTACTAACGGTTTCCATCAATTTCTAATGAAACAGGACCAAAAATGCAACTTTTGAGACTAGAAAAAAGGTTCGAGACCAAAAATGCAATTGGGATACTCCAACGGGACCGAAAGTGCAATTATCCCCCATAAATAAGGCCTTCAAGAAAGACATAAGGTGGAAAGGTTTCTTGGCAATTGCCGAATGATTATATGTTGTTGCATTTCCCTTCAATGTTGCCACTTATCCAAGTTTTCAAATGATGTTTGATGTTGTTCTCCAGCATGGACTTGGTTTTAAAGCAACTTTTTTTTCATGAGGTGAGAGTTCCTCTTCTAAATGAGGTTGTTTCTAGTATTGAAGAAGATAATATCAAGACTTGTCCTATAGAATGGGAAAAATATGGTTCTAGTTTGATGATTGACGGTTGGACTAATAAGAGACAAAGGACATTGATAAACTTTTTAGTTAATTCTCCAAGAGGTACTTCTATTTTCTTAGAGTCTATGGATGACTCGAATTATGTTAAGACTGGACAAAAGATGTATTAGTTAATAAATTAGATTTGTGGATCTTGTGGGAGAGAAAAACATCATCCAAGATGTCACAGATAACGCTAGTAACATGGTGCTTGTTGGTAAGTACTAAGTATTCAATACTTCAATTATGTTTTTTGTTATGAGTCTAATTATTATTATTTTTTATTGAATTTTGTCAACTTGTTAGGGAATTATTGGAAAATAGTAGGGCGAAGATATTTTGGACTTCATGCGCTGCACTGCGCATTGATTTCATGTTGGAAGATATTAGGAAGTTACCTGAGTTCAAATCAACTTTAAAGAAAGCTATGAGTGTGACTTTGTACCAGTGATTAGAAAATCGAACCGGAGAACGAATCGGAAGAGACAACGGTTCGAGTTTCTACCGGGCGGTTCAACCAGAAAATTGAATTTTACATATTTTCAATTATATTTTATAAAATTACCAATTATAAAAATATATGATCACCTAAATTATTTTTTAAATTTTAAAATACAATTTAAAATCAAAATATAATTAAATAAAAATGTCTATGGTTCATAATTTATACTTCATACATAGTTTATAATATACCCACTCAATATTATAATTCATAATTTAATCCAAAATGTAAATATTATGTTCTAAAATAAATAAAAGTAAAAGTGAAATATCATAAAAGTTTAAAAAAAAATTAAAAAAAGTAAAAAAAAATAAAAAAATAATAATATTGAAACCGGTTCAACCGTTCAACCGATTTTTTTGGTTTGACCGGTTCAACCCGGTCCAACCCGGTTCTACTCCATAAATGATTTTCTAGCCATTCCGGACCGGTTCCGGGATCGGTTCCCGATCCAACTGGTTGAACCGGCAAGTTCGATTCGATTTTCAGATCATTGCTTCGTACATTTGAGTTAGACCTGGAGTGGTAAATATGTTGAGGCAATTCACTAGAAACAAAAAGTTATGTAGGGATAGGATCACAAGACTTGCCACAGCTTTTCTCACTTTACAAAGATTGTTTTAGTTGAAGCAAAATTTGAGAAATATGTTCATTTCAAACAAATAGGTGGAAAGTAAGTGGACTAAAGAAGTTGATGGCAAGAAGGTAGTTAAAATAATCGTGGCTACTATATTTTGGAGAAGTGTTCAATATATCTTGAAGATATATGGACCTTTGGTCGGTGTGTTGAGCATGGTTGATGGAGAGAATAGGCTTGCGATGGGATACATATATGGGGCGATGGATCGAGCCAAAGAAATCATCATAAAGTCCATCAAAGATGAGAAACAATATAAAGAAGCTTTTGAGATCATTGATAGGAGATGGGCTTGCCAACTACATCGACCTTTGCATGCGGCGGCATATCATTTGAATCGTCAATTCTTTGATGATATTGATAAAAGGGATACATTGATCACCAGGGGTTTTATTAAAGTCTTAGAAAAGTTAATCCCAATTGAGGTGGAGCAAGATAAAATCGTGAGCCAGCTTAATTTGTATAAAAAGTCTGAAGCTGATTTTGAGTTTAACGTGCCAAAAAGGCAAAGAAAATTGATGATTCCAACAATATGGTGGGAGACTATTGGCTCATGCATTCCAGGAGTTGCAAAAATTTTCCATTAAAGTGCTAAGCTTAACTTGTAGTTCATCCGATTGTGAGCGTAATTGAAGCATATTTGTGAATGTAAGTAGCACTAGCCCCTAACTCAATTTTTTAATTGACAATACAATATTTTATTCAAAATTTTAATTTCTACTTAAATTTAATTACTACCTTGTTGTAGGTTCATGCTAAAAGAAGAAATAGGCTTGAAATAAAAAAAAATTAATGATTTGATTTTTATTAAATATAATCGTACTTTAAAGCATTGGTATGATTCATGTGAGCACATTTATCCCATCTCATTGAAAAATATTGATGATTGCAATGAATGGTTATGTGGTACGATGGATGAAGAAATTGAAGATAATGAATTGGTGTTTAAGAGTGATGACTTGACATGGGATATGGTTGCTAAAGCTAGTGGAGTTGAAGAGCCAAGATATCAACTAGAGAGAAATCATAGGGGGCCAACTGCCACTAGTTCCAAAAATAAAGGCAAAGAAGTAATGAAGGAAAAAGGAACTACTTTAAGATTATTAGATGAAGAGGATGAAGACGAAGAGGAAGAAAATATTCGATTTGAAGAAGAAGAAGAAGATTGTAATGAGGAAGAAGAACAATTTGATGATCAAGACTTGGAGTTTGATGATGAAGAAGATGATAATTAAATATATTTGCTGCTAGAATTTTGTGTGACGCTTTGGTTGACTATTTTATTTCAAATATTATGAATTTTCGTATGTGCGTGTTTAATTTTAGCTTATATGGCTTACTTCATATGTCGTATATGCCTTTTAAACTTATTTTATTTGGTAAATATATTATATATGGGCTATATTTAGTGTAGAATAAATAATGATGCTATATTATAGATTTAACTTTGACGCACACCTCAGGCGTGCGTATTGCACCTCATGCACAGATATGCCTCGGTGTGCCTTGGTGCACCTTGCGCCCTTAATAACTGCTATGGTTAAAGTATGTTAGTACGTAAAAAAACATACTTTAATTTATGAATGAGGCTCTTGTGTCCCGGGGGACACCATGCCCCTTTGCAATTTAAACCCCTAGCAATATATAGGGTTAATAGAATATGGAGGGGGAGGGTTGTGTTCCCATGGGGGCACGGTGTGTTCCCGAGGACACAAGTTTTTGCCTTAATTTGTTATTATTCATACTTTAGAAAAACATATTTTAACTATGAACTAACATATTTTACTTATATAACAAGCATACTTTAACAATGTGTCGACCCATGTCACATAATTATAAGAGACTGCCAAAAAGTATATAACAAGTTGAATTTCCAACACTTATGTAACAAGTTAAGTTTCCAACACTTAAATAAATTTAAATCATATATATATATATATATATATATATATATATATATATATATATATATATATATATTTTAGGGGAAAAATATGAGACTGCACTATTTTGGTGATATGTTTTTCTTAAATATAAATAAATTGTGATTATACAAATATATATTACTCCCTCCGTCCCACGTATTTTTACCCACTTTCCATTTTGGGGTGTCCCACGTATTTTTACCCATTCCATTTTTGGCAAAAATACATAATATTTTATTACCTACTTTTTACAATCCCAACAACTTTAATTACTTTTTTACACTTTATTCATCATTCCCAATAACTTTATTCACTTTTTCTTTTTAAATTACTAATTTATCCCTACTTTCTCTTACATTATATATTAAAAAAATAAAACGTCTTAATCTCCGTGCCCGTACAAACGGGTAAAAATACCCGGGACGGAGGGAGTATTAATTTTTTACAGTACAATTCGGTACGACTCACATGACTTATACATATTAAAAAATTTAGGAGCCTAGGTAGACAGGCCCACTGTCAATTTAACAGAATAAAAATGGTCAGTGTGGTAGAAAAAAGTAAAAATACCCACTTTTGATTCAATTAGACGAAAATACTCCTAAAATTTTGATTTGATATGTTGATTGACATGCAGTTAGATTCACTAGATCTTTTAAAATTAATTTGAATTTTTTTAAATCAGAAAAGATTTACCCTAAGTAACTGTTCCCACCCCACTTTCTCTCTCTCTTCCCACTTTCTCCCCAAGTTCGCACTCAATTCACTGCATCCCTTTTTTCTCTTTTTTTAAAGGTTTTGAAATTAGGCAAACAATTGATGGCAAAAATACAATTCCAAAATATTACATAATATGGCGCAACAGGTGAGGGCAATTTTTGTTGATTTTTCGTTTGCTTTCAGTTATATTCTGCAGTTTAACAAAAAAAATTACTAGAGTACATTCATTGTTTTTGAGTTTAGGGTTAAGAATTAGGGTTTCAATGTTATATATTTATGGATTAATCGTAAATTGGAATAAGATCTGGTGAAAGGAAAATTTCGTTCGTTTTTTTCATAACATTGTGATTTTTTATGTATGTTTATGTTTATAAAAGACCGAGTGGTTATTAATTGCAGTAAATTGATTGAGGAATGCCTGGGTAGTTAAAATTCATAAAAGACCGAGTAGGATAAATTTCTCAATCCTGAGCAGGAGACATTGTGTAAAGCTGGAGTCGAAATTTTAGTAGAGTTGTTTTAAGTCAAAGACCGAGCAGCACAAATGAAAGTCTGAGTTGACTTTAAATATTAAAATCTTGAATTGAATAAAAAAGAAAGACCGAGTACAATAAAAATTTTAAAATCCCAAATTAAATAAAAATGAAAAGACCGAGTAGAATTAAAATTTTAATTCCGAATTGAATAAAAAAGGAAAATCTAAGTAGAATTTTATTTTTAAAATCTCGAATTGAATAAAAAATGAAATGCCGAGTAGAATTATTATAATTTTAAAATCCCAAATTATATAGAAAAGGAAAGACAGAGTGCATTTTTGTTTCTAAATCCCGAATTGAATAGACAAAGAATGCCCGAGTTAATCTAATTTCAATTAATTTTTGAAAGCTCAATTGAAATATCTTACGAAAGTACAAACAAAGCCTGAGTTAATCTAATTTAAAATTTTAAGGAAAAATTACTCATAAGTACACACTTGGTACCCTAAATTACTAGGAGATACAATGAGTTCAAAAAATTACTTTCATAAATAAAATATTAAAGTAAAATACAAAATATAACCTTAATGCATTATAATCCATACACTTTAAACTACAAACCCTTAACCACTCACCCATCCGCCGGACCGCTGCTGAACCTCCACCGCCGGACCACCACACTTTTTTGCTGCACACACTTTTTTTACTGCACATAACTTTTGCTGCACACAAACATTTATGTGCATCACATTGTAAGGGTAATATTGAAATATCACAGTATATATGTAGTTAATTAGTAATAATATTTTTATATGTTTTTATCTCATAGTAATAAAAGAATTTTTAATGTACCTAGTAGCAACTATCCCAAATTTTAATTTCATTTAATTAATCTAATTTCATTACAATTTTGGAGTTAGTTTAATAAAGTTAATAAAATAAATTTAAATTAATGTGCAATATCAGAATTTTTTTACTTATTCATTATAGTATAATTAATAAATATTATAATGTCTGGCCATACAAATATTGATATTATCATTGTTAATAGAATTGACTTTTATATCGTAATTCTCATGAAAAGAATTATTCTTAGAGTTGTATTCTAAGTGCTACAAGATTCATGATATATTGTTTATTTAATAAAATTATGTATTTTAATGTTAAATATAGTGGGAGTGAAAATGACCTAACTTGCAAGGAAAAAATGTGGTATTAGAAATTACTACAAATCGAAGAATGTGTTAGAATGGATTTCAATTGAGCTAAGCCATTGGGGGCCACATGAGGTACAGTCATTTAGAACATCATATTTTGGTCATTTTCTAGATTTAGATTAAGCATACAAGACACATTCAGGTTTGCATAACTTGATGAGTCAAGAGGTTGTAGTATCAGGAGCGAATAAGTACACTTGTTGGTTTATGGTGTCTGATAATTTATTTGAGTTTAGCCCGGTGGACTTTATTCGAGTCATGGGTTTGGTTTTCTAGGATATGGGTGATTTTAATTCGAATGGGAACTTCTGTATAAGTAGTCGCAGCCTGTATGCAAGGAAGTGGGTAAAGGATGGAGCAATAACTCATAGGGTAAACGATGATGAGTTGAGGGATTTATTTGTCAACCACAAATTTGAAGGAGATGATACAGTAAAAGTAGCAAAAAATCTTTTGGTCTACTACTTTCTCCTTGGACAAGATACTTTGAAGGTGAATGCAGAGAGTCTATGAAACTTGGTAGAAGATAGCATTTCTTGGGATGCATTCCCTTGGAGCATTCACTACGTGGATTCAATATTAACTTCAGTAGCAAATGGCGTCAACTGCTTATACCAAGCACCAAGGTAATTCATCCCACGCAGTGCTATCTTCTACCAAGCTCCGTAGTCTCTCTACGTTCACCTTCAAAGTATTTTGTCAAAGGAGAAAGTAGTAGACGACAATAATTTTTGCTACTTTTACAGTATCATCTCCTTCAAATTTGTGGTTGAGTAACAAATCCTTTTCAACTCATCTGTAACGCCCCGGTATTTTGCTATGGGGAAGAGACGCTACTAGATATACAATTCCCAATATAATAATAAAGGGGTAGAGAATGCACAGCGAAAATAATATAATAATCCTCAAAGCGATAATATAATAATGTAAGAGTGACATAAAGTTTCTTTTACATATAACGTCTACTCCCCCGAGTAGAGTTGAATATCCAAAATAAGCGCATTCAGATAATAGTATATCTGAAATAAAGTTCTGCTAAATATCTTCTAAGCTATTAAAACATTTAAGGAAAAGATCTTGGGTTATCCTAACAGGCCACTTCTTCTTTCAAACCTTAATCTGAAAAAATCAATGAGGGGTGAGTGTCTAAAATACACTCAGTGGGTTTACTAAAAATGACTGCATAGTTAAAAATAAATATATGTTCCAAATATGCTATAAGATGTAGCATATGTCAATTTTTAATAAAATAATTTTGCACATTGTCGTTCGATAACTCATTGAAAATATTTTAGAGCGAACCATCACCTGATAACTTGTGTTAGTTGGTCCATGTGCACCGGGACGTCACCCCAGTACGATGTTTAGCATAATTTGAAATACATTTCAGTACTGAGCCGATGTAGTCAGTAACTTGTGTTAGTTGATCTGTGCACACGAGTCATCACCCAGTACAATGTAAGTAGAAAAATATTTGTCATCGAACTAAAAGCACACATAAAATATATCATGACATATAAGTAACACATATCACATCTTAACATAGCAATCATGACATAAAATATTGCACTCGGTGAAGAGTGAAAGTTACCCCACCTTGAGCTTTCAGGAAAATTGTAGGATGAATTAGGCTTGCTCGTCGATTTCAGATATGTCTACAAAAGTATACTAAACTGAGTTCTTCTAATAATAATTACTAATACTTTAATTTGTAGAAGTAAACTAATTATTAACTTAAGAAAATATAAATAGCTAATAAAATAAAATGTATATACTTAAAATAATAAAAAGAAATGCATATTTATGTTAAAAAGTTCAAATAGTAATTTAACGATCTTAGTCTACAACTCTAGTAATATACCGTAACATTAAAAATATGGATACAAATGATATTAATTTTATTAAAAATAAATATAAAATAAAGATTCTACATCTAAAAATAATATTAATGACAAAATTATGATTAATATTTAAAAAGAATTAAATTAAATAGAAAATATTGTATATATATATATATATATATATATATATATATATATATATATATATATATATATATGAGTGTATATGGGGTGCACCCAGGTGCAAGGGTGTACCCATATATATATAACTTTTTATTCTATTTTGTATACATGTTATTCTATTTTGTATACGTATTTCGTAATAATTGTATACTTTTTTCACACTAAGTTTTTCATTAAAAAACTAGAATTCATATGTGTATAAGTGTATACATGTTTTTCTATTAATTGTATATTTTTTTACACTCAATTTTTCATTAAAAAAAACTAACAATTAAATTGCATACATTTTTGCTCATAATTGTATACATTTTTGTCTATATTTGTATATGGGTGCACCCTATCTTTAGGTGCACCCGGGTGCACAGTATATTTAGCCTATATATATTATAATGCGCAGTAGCTATATACTGCAGTTGACTCGTTTTAAATTTAAAAAAAAATTATATATTTATTTATTATTAGTAATATATATATATATATATATATATATATATATATATAAATTGCAATTAAGTCCCTATATTATATTAAATTCTCATTTAAACTTTACCCAAAACTTAAGTTTTCTTATACTTTGGCCCAACAAATTTTATACAACTCCGATTGAAAATGCAAAAGCACTTATAAAGTTCTCGCAAGGTGAGGATCACATGTATTTTCATAAAAATAACGAAGTTTAAATGGGACGCAATTTCGAACTCGAAGTGGGTCTCTCTATAACTTTTTCATTTTACGTCCAAAATCAAAACTAATTATATATTTGTGATTCTCGTGAGGAGGGCTTCAAATTGGCCAATAATATCAACAACGAAACAAATTATGCTATTAAAGGGTTAAAAATTTCGACGGAGCTTATCTAACTCATATCACATCTATTTCATAAAAGAGTTATATATATGAAATCTTTGCCATCGAGAAGATCATTACCGTATATAACACACACACACACATATATATATATATATATACATATATATATATATTCGTGTACATATATATACTCACCGTTAGTCTACTGTCCCACTCTATTCTTTATATACATGTATATATAAGGACAAGTGGAAGGATTATTACCTCTAGTAACAGCAGTGTGACTGTGTGTTATCTTCCCCAAGTTCATTATTATAAGCCACAATTATCTATATATATGTATATATATATATATGTGTATATATATATATATATATATATATATATATATATATATATATATATATATATATATATATATATATATATATATATAAACATATAACTATAGTGGGTATTACATTCACCTTTACTAAAATAAAAATTTCGTTCTCAAAATTTCACTTATCAAGAAATATACCTATTTAAGTAATTATTTATTATACTCGATATAAAAGAATATAAAATACCTGTCATAGTTTCTGGTTTTTTATAAACTTCTTGTCGTGTCATAGCGTATGTGCGAACTAGCTTGATAGCCTGTTTTTCTGGGGCCTTGTTCCTTTGGCATTCTGGCATTGCATGTCCTGGTTATTTGCAACGATAGCAAATCGTTGTTCCCATCAAGCTTTTTCCGACATGGCCTTTTCCACATATTGTACAATGAAATCTTACTTCTTGTATGATTGGCGTTGGAACCTCTCCTACCTTAATTTTCTTATTTGACTCTCGTGATTTCCATTCTCTATCATTGGTTCTTACCACTTGCATTTTATAGGTATCTCTATCATATTTTTGTTGTTATTTTTCTGGCGAGATTCAATTTCCTGAGCTGTTGAAAATTCTTCCGTAAAGGTCATCATTCCTTGCCCTACCAAGATAATACTATTCTCGAATCGTAATCCTTTCTCAAATCGTCTAGACTTCTTTTCCTCCGATTGATGAGATGTCTTGCAAATCTAGAAAGTCGATTGAATTCTCCTTCATATTCTAGCACACTAATTTTTCCTTACTTCAAGTGAAGAAACTCTCTTTTCTTGTCATCTAGATACGACTGTGGCATGTATTTTTGAATGATCACCTCCTTGAAGTCTTCCCATGTCATTCTAGCCTTTTGTTCAACTGTGCCTCCCACTAAAAATCAGCTTCACCCACGAACTGAAAAACAGCGCACACGATTTTGATTTTCTGTGCATCATTGCAATCGAGATAGGTGAAAATCTTGTCCAACTAACTTAACCATTTCTCAGCTACCGCAGGGTCCTCCGTCCCGTTGAATTTTGGTGGATCAAAATATCTGAATTGTTCAATTACCAAGGCTGGCTCATTTCTAAAAATAGGTTGTGGTGGTGGTGGTGCAGTCGAATTTGCATGGAATTATTGTGTCAATCCTCGAAGGATTATCACTAAATCATCTCCTAGGTCAACTATCAAGAGTTGGGTAGGTTTCATGGTCTTCCTTGACTCAAGATCTGGTCAAAATATTACTAATATTATATACAAGTATGTAAATTAAACACACATAAAATTCCTAAAGTGTAGTCACGATGTACTCATAGAATAGTTCGTCCTAAGATACGGTGTGATACCCGAGCTTCTCACTACTTATGTGTCAATATAATTTAATTTGTGTTACGTACATGCATTTTTATGATTATGTGATAATTATGTGATAATTATGTGGTAATTATGTGGTAATTATCTCTATATTTTATTTATCTTTATATTTTTATTTGATACACATGTGATAACAACGGTGACAATATGCGAATATATGTGCGTAAATATTTGCATATATTAATTTGAAAATATAACTAAATAATTTTATGTGAATAATTAGACTATTTCTCAATTATTAAGTATCACACGTGTTCGCGTAATAATCATAGTGGTGAGAAAATGTACACGTATCTGTATTAATTTTTAAATGTATCATATCTTAGTTACTAAGTATTGCACGTATACATAGACGGAGGCAGTTAAAGACCGGGGGGGGGGGGGGGGGGGTTGACCCCCCTGGCATTTCAAAAACTTTTACTATATATATGTTCAAATTATTACAATATAGTAAGCATAGCATAGTGGTTGAGTCCTTCTTTTTACTTTTTTAAGGTCAAGGGTTCGCCCGTTTGATGTACCATAACTTTTTTTTCTGTAGAAATTTTATAAGTTAATCTTTATTTTATTTATTTTTATATATTAGTTTTATTTATATTATAAATTTTCTCTTTAGAAATATCCTTCTTTTGACCCTTTTAAATAGCATAATTTTTGTCTTTTTATTTTGCCTTTCACATTGTTTTGTGTTAAATTTTATTTCATATGTTATTATATATT
The DNA here is from genome assembly GCA_023678885.1 of Pogostemon cablin. NCBI lineage: Eukaryota > Viridiplantae > Streptophyta > Magnoliopsida > Lamiales > Lamiaceae > Pogostemon > Pogostemon cablin. Next base: position 9,639,579 of record CM042997.1, read on the forward strand.
AGTTATAACATATATATTCCAACTGATTCTAAATCAAGGTAAGATCTAAATATACCTCATGGATCAAGATTAAATTACGTGTATTAAATAAATATCAATTAAAAATATAAAATATATTCTAATCTTAAAATTATCATAATTTTTAACATACATAATATACTTTTTATTATTAAAAAAACATCAAATTATTCAAAAAAAAATGATAAAGTTATTAAAAAATATTAACTTCTTTTAAAAATGCAAATAATTTTGCAAGATGAATCAAGTATTTATTTACAATACTATTTTGGCCCCCCCTAAATTTAATTTCATGCTCCGTCACTACACGTATATTCATAATAAATAATAATAATATATATTAAATAATAATAATATAATAAAAAATATTTACTATAAATAGTAGTTACTAAAAATAGTAAATGGCAAGTTGGGGCGGTGGATTAGTCTAAATCGACTTCCACTCTACCTATGTGTATATATACATGCTACACTTTAGTTTGGCTAATTGAATTGAGCAGTAAAGAGAGAGAGAGAGAGAGAGAGAGAGAGAGAGAGAGAGAGAGGAAGAAGGAAAGGTGGGGGAGGAAGGAGTGTGCCGCCTAAATGGGGGAAGAAGATATTAGTTATAGTTCTTCACGAGGTCTATACTATGATCACTATTTGAAGTCCAAGTAAGTAGAAGTCCAACTACAATGCATAAATATGTTGTGTGTGAATTAATTGTGATTAGTTTAATTACGTTATGAATTATTTGTGATTAATTTGTGATACGAGATGTGGATTTATGTGATTTAAAATAAGTAGGTATTCATATGCAACTAAATATTATTTTATAAATTATTTGTGATAAACTTATGATACAAGTTGCGGTTCCATGTTATTTGAGAATATATCATTTATAAGGATCTGTGAGATCCGATGTGAAGTTGTTATTTGAAAAAATGAATATGTGTGATTCGAGGTGAAGTTGTTGTTCCGGAAGTGGATCTGTGTGATTTAAAATTTATTTGGTATTTTATTTTTATTAAATGATGATATTGGTATCGTAAATGAATTGTGAAGCATAAGTAATTGCCCTGGTTGCATACCATGCATAATCATGAAAAGTGTTTTTTCTAAAATTAATAAGATACTAATGGTGTGTGCGGCCACTATATATGCACTTGTTTAGGGATCGAAAAAATCGATCCTACACTTTGTGCGTCATTTTATTTATGGTTCAGAAAAATCGTTCCCAACTCTTTATTCAGGGCTAAAAAAAATCATTCCCAACACTTTATTCAGGGTTCGAAAAATCCGTTCCCAACACTTTATTGCAGGTTCAGAAAAATCATTCGCAACACTTTATTTAGGATACAAAAAAATTGTTCCTGACACGTTATTCAGGGTTTGGAAAAATTGTTCCCAATACTTTATTCAGGGATCGAAAAAATTAATCCGATACTTTGTGTGTCCATTGAGCTCATTTGGGGTGCATATTATAAGTGTGTCGTTGGGATTCCACAACATGAATAGTTTTCAAAATAAAAGAGACCAACTATAAAGATTAGGAAATATGTGATAGAAAACTAAATGCATTTTTATGCACTGGCATGCATGATTTCTACTTACTTAGATTTTATCTCACTAGTTTATGTATTGTAGGTGAGCCTGTTGATGATTGAGTTTTGTGATGTGACTGACAAGCTGTGGAGCTCCTACAGGGTTTTGAGTGGATGTACATAGATGACGACCTATTGGGCTAGACCATGGATTTATTTTGTTTCCGTTGACGTTTCTGTTATGTAATGTAATATATAAATATGTTATGTGAGAAAAAATATATGCAGGTTTTTATAATAATGATATTTATGTTAATTAGTATTTGAATTATAAGTTATATAAAGTGGGTCGTGTTAGAGTGGTATCAAAGCACAGTTTGGGTCCTGTAGACTGTCTATGTACATGAGCTCATTCCTTGGGAGTGCTGTTGCGCCTGAAAGTGTTATTTTCTTTCTGTGTTGTTATGTGTTTTATAAATTATATTGGCCATATGGTGTTGAACTCGTAGTAAGAAAGTGAAAATTGGTAAAGGCTACAAGTGAGCAGTGAAAAGGATAGAACTCCTCACTGATTTTATTGTGCTAAGTATGAATGATTATATTGCCATGAATTGGCTATCAAAGTATGGTGCTATAATAGTTTGTCAGAAGAAGAGTATCACTTTGCAGCCATTGGGAGGAGAACTGTTCAATTTTGTTGGGATTAAGAAGAACTTCAGATTTTCTATTATATCAGCAGCATAAGCACATCGGTTGCTGGAAAGTGGTTATGAAGAGTATCTAGTGAGTGTTATGAATGTTGATGGACATCAGTGTCCAGTCCTCTGTGATGTACTTGTAGTTCGAGAATACCCAGAGGTGTTTCCAGATGATCTTCCAAGTGTGCCACCAGACCGAAAAATATAATTTTTTATTGAGCTGCAACCAGGAACTGCTCCAATATCTAAAGCGCCATACACAATGGCACCAGCTGAACTGAAGGAATTGAAGATACAATTGCAAGCGTTACTAGACAAAGGATTCATCCAATCTAGTTTCTCACCTTGGGTAGCACCAGTTCTTTTTATTCAAAAAAAGGATGGCACGTTGAGGATATGCATCGATTACCAGTAGCTCAACAAAGTTACAGTCAAGAATAAGTATCCCTTGCCTCGCATTGATGATCTGTTCGATCAACTGCAGGGAGCAGCTATCTTTTCAAAAATTGATTTACGATCGGGGTATCATTTGTTACGATTAAAAAAAAGGATATTCCGAAGACTGCATTCAGTATAAGGTATGGACATTATGAGTTTTTGGTGATGCAGTTCATTTTGACGAATGCTCCGACAACATTTATGAATTTAATAATAGAGTATTTCAGGATTTCCTTGATAAGTTCATAATTGTGTTTATCAATGATATTTTGATTTATTCTAAGAACAAAAAGGATCATGCTATACGGTTGAGAAAGGTGTTGGAGATTCTGAAGGAGAAGCAGTTATATGCGAAGTTTAATAAGTGTGAATTTTGGTTGTACCGAGTTATTTTCTTGGGAAACGTGGTATCGAAAGAAGGAATTTCGGTGGATCCAAGTAAAGTGAACGTAATCTATGATTAGCCACAACCCTCAAATCCCATTGAGGTTCGCAGCTTTCTTGGATTGAAATCAGCACCTATGTTAACTATTCCTATGGAGACAGGAAACTTCAAGGTTTATAGTGATGCTTCAAAAAATTATCTTGGGTGTGTAATGATGCATAATGGGAAAGTGATAGCATATGCATCCATACAGTAAAGGGAGTATGAGAAAAATTATCCTACCCATGATTTGGAGTTAGCCGCAATGGTGTTTGCACTCAAGATTTGGAGGCATTATCTGTATGGGGAGCATTGTGTGATTTATACTGATCATAAGAGTTTGAAGTATTTCTTCACTCAAAAAGAGTTGAACATGAGGAAGAGAAGATGGTTGGAATTGGTGAAGGACTATGACTGTATTATCAATTATCATATGGGTAAAGCCAATGTGGTTGCTGATGCATTGAGCCGAAAGGCAATACAGAGTGTAGCTGCTTTGACCATAAAACAGAAACCAGAGTTTCTTGATTTGCAAAGGATGAGTGTGAAGATTATTCAGAAAGGATCGTTCAATGCAAAGATGACGCCTTTATTACTTCAATCAACTTTCATGGATAAGATTTGACAGGGTCAAGAGGTGGATAAATTGTTTGAAAAGATAAAGAATGATATCAGCTCTGAAAAGTCTTCTAACTTCCAAGTAACAGATGATGATATAATTCATTATAGAGGTCGATTATATCTACCTGAAGTGGATGACATTCGAAAAGAAGTGATGGCAGAAGCTCATTCAACACCGTACTTTGTACATCCAGGATATACTAAGATGTATAGAGATTTGAAGTCATATTATTAGTGGCCAGGGATGAAGAGAGACGTTGCACAATATGTGGAGTAATTTTTGGCTTGTCAGCAAGTCAAAGGCGAGCATCAGAGACCAGCAGGAACTTTACAGCCTCTATTTATTCCAGACTGGTTGTAGGAGAATATTACTATGGATTTTGTTATTGGGCTACCAAAGACAGTGAAAGGTCATGATGCCATTTGGTTTATTGTAGATCGATTGACAATGTCTGCTCATTTTCTTCCTATTTGCTCCATGTATTCTGTGGATTGTTATGCCCAACTATATATTCAAGAGATCACCAGACTCCATGAAGTCCCACTTACCATTGTGTCAGATAGGGACAACATATTTTTGTCTGTTTTTTTAAAAAGTTTACATAAGGCGTTGGGGAACACAATTATCTTTCAGCACAGCATTCCATCCACAGACAGATGGTCAATCAGAGCGTACGATATAATTTTTGGAAGATATGCTCAGATCATGTGTGTTGGATTTTTTAGGTCAGTGGAGTAAATTTTTTCCTCTGATAGAGTTCTCGTACAACAACAATTATTAGTCTACTATCGAGATGGCTCCATATGAAGCATTATACGGGAGGAAGTGTAGATCTCCAGTACACTGGGATGAAGTTGGAGAGAGAAAACTTTTGGATCCAGACTAGATTTGTGAAATGACAGAAGTTTTAACACGCATCCGAGAGAAGATGAAAATTGCTCAGGATCGACAAAAAATTTATGTAAACAAATGGAGAAGGGAATTGGAATTTGAAGTGGGTGATCAGGTATTCTTGAAAGTATCTCCAATGAAGAGGATAATACGGTTTGGAAAGAAGGGAAGCTCAGTCCAAGATATGTTGGTATGTTCACTATCATTGAGAGAGTTGAAAGTGTTGCCTATAAGTTGGATTTACCAGCATCGATGTCTAGAATACATGACGTGTTTCATGTATCCGTGTTGAAGTATGTTTTGAATCCATCTCATGTTCCCAGGTAGGAACTAGTTGAGTTGAAAGAAGATTTGAGTTATGAGAAAATACCAATAGAGATCTTGCGGCGAGAAGTGAAGAAGCTCAGAAATAAAGAGATACAGTTGGTTAAAGTGTTATGGAGAAACCAGTTAGTTGAGGAGACTACACGAGAAAAAGAGGACGAGATGAGGGTTAAGTATCTAGAGCTCTTCAGGTAAGTAAATTTTGAGGACGAAATTCTTATAAGGTGGGGAGTATGTAATACCCGAGCTTCTCACTACTCATATGCCAATATAATTTAATTTATGTTGCGTGCATTTTATAATTATGTGACAATTATGCGATAATTATGTGCTAATTATTTGGTAATTGTCTCTATATTTTATTTATCTTTGTATTTTTATTTGATACACTTGTATTAACAACGGCGACAATATATAAATATATGTGCATAAATATTTTCATGTATTAATTTGAAAATATAATTAAATTATTTTATGTGAATAAATATACTATTTCTCAATTATTAAGTACAACATGTGTTCGCGTAATAATAACAGTAGTGAAAAAATATACACGTATGTGCATTAATTTGTAAATGTATCATATCTTAGTTATTAAGTATGACACATATATTCATAATGAATAATAATAATACTAATATATAAATAATAATAATAATATATAAAATATATTTACTATAAATAGTAGGTACTATTAATAGTAAATGGCAAGTTGGGGCGGTGGATTAGTCGAAATCGACTTCCACTCTACCTATGCGTATATATACATGCTACCCTTCAATTTGGCTAATTGAATTGAGCAGCAAGCGAAGCGAGAGAGAGAGAGAGAGAGAGAGAGAGAGAGAGAGAGAGAGGGAGCGGGAGAGAGGGAGGTAGGAGTGTGCCGCCTAAATGGGGAAAGAAAAGATTAGTTATAGTTCTTCACGAGGTCTATACTATTATCACTATTTGGAGTCTAAGTAAGTAGAAGTCCAACTGTAATGCATAAACATGTTGTGTTGTGAATTATTTGTGATTAATATGTGATAATTATGTTATTAATTAATTGTGAATAGTTTAATTACGTTATGAATTATTTGTGATTAATTTTTAATACGAGTTGTGGATTTATGTGATTTTAAATAAGTAGGTATTCATATGCAACTAAATATTATTTTGTATATTATTTGTGATAAACTTGTAATACAAGTTGCGGATCTATGTGATTTGAAATAATATCGTTGTCCTTTATAGATCTGAGTGATCGGAAATTGTGGATTATAAATCTATGTGATATGAGAAGATATCGTTTATAAGGATCTGTGTGATCCGAGATGATGTTTTTATTCAAAAAATGAATATGTGTAATTCGAGGTGAAGTTGTTGTTTCAGAAGTGGATTTGTGTGATTTAAAATTTATTTGTTATTTTATTTTGATTAAATGATGATATTGGTATCATAAATGAATTGTGAAGCATGCATAATTGCCCTTGTTGCATTCCATGAATAATCATGAAAAGTGTTTTCCCTAAAATTAATAAGATACTAATGGTGTGTGCGACCACTATATATGCTCTCTTTCAGGGATCGAAAAAATCGATCAGACACTTTGTGTGTCACTTTATTCAGGGTTCGAAAAAATTATTCCCAACACTTTATTCAGGGTTTGGAAAAATCGTTCCCAAAAATCAGAAAAAATTGTTCCTAACACTTTATTCAGGGTTCGAAAAAATCATTCCCGACATGTTATTCAGGGTTCAGAAAAATCGTTCTCAACACTTTATTTAGGGTTCGGAAAAATTATTCCCAACACTTTATTCAGGGTTCGGAAAAATCATTCCCGACACGTTATTCAGGGTTTGGAAAAATTATTCTCAACACTTTATCCAGGGATTGAAACAATTGTTCCAACACTTTGTGTGTCCATTGAGCTCATTTAGGGTGCATATCATAAGTGTGTCGTGGGGATCCCGCAACGCGAATAATTTTCAAAATAAACTAATTATAAATATTAGAAAATAGGCGATAGAAAACTAAATGCATTTTCATGCACTAGCATGCATGATTTATACTTACTTACATTTTATCTCACTAGTTTATGCATTGTAGGTGAGCCTGTTGATGATTGAGTTTTGTGATGTGATTAGGCAAGCTGTGGAGCTCCTACAGGGTTTTGAGTTGATGTACATAGATGACGACCTTTTGGGCTAGACTGTGGGTTTATTTTGTTTCTGCTGATGTTTCTGTTATATAATGTAATAAGTATAGTCACAAGTTTGTGTGGTTGAAGTCTTGTTAGAGACCTGTGACGTATGTTGAGCTATGTAGGTTCTCATAATGATGATGTTTATGTTAATTAGTATTTGAATTATAAGTTATGTAAAGTGGGTCGTGTCATACGGTATGAAATCTAAGTTAGGTACTTGAGCAAGTCTGATATAGACTGCTTTGATACCACCTGTAACGCCCAGTATTTTGCTATATTGTTGGGACACTACTAGATATACAATTCCCAATATAATAATAAAGGGATTGAGAGTGCACAACGAAAATAATATAATAATCTCCAAAGCGATAATATAGTAATGTAAGAGTGACATAAAGTTTCTTTTACATAATACATCTACTCTCCCGAGTATAGTTGAATATCCAAAATAAGTGCATTCAGATGATATATCTGAAATAAAATTCTGCTAAATATCTTTTAAGCTATTACAACATTTAAGGAAAAGATCTTGGGTTATCACAGGTCACTTCTTCTTTCGAACCTTAATCTGAAAAAATCAATAAGGGGTGAGTATCTGAAATAAACTCAGTGGGTTAACTAAAAATGATTGCACATTTAAAAATAAATATGTGTGTCAAATGTACCATAAGATGTAGCACATACCAATTTTTAATAAAATAATTTTGCACATTGTTGTTTGATAACTCATTCAAAATATTTTAGATCGAACCATCTCCCAATAACTTATGTTAGCTTGTCCGTGCGCACTGGGACATCACCCCAGTACGGTGTTTAGCATAGTTTGAAATACATTTTAGTACTGAATCGACGTAGCCAGTAACTTGTGTTAGTTGGTCTGTGCGCACCGAGTCGTCACCCAATACGATGTTAGTAGAAAAACATTTCACCATCAAACTAAAAGCACACGTAAAACATATCATGGCGTATAAGTAACACATATCACATCTTAACATAGCAATCATGAAATAAAAAATTTACTCGATGAAAAGTGAAAGTTACCTCACCTTGAGCTTTCAGGAAAATAGTAGGATGAATTAGGCTTACTCATCAATTTCAGATATGCCTGCAAGGGTATACTAAATTGAGTTCTTCTTCTAATAATAATTCCTAATACTTAAATTCGTAGAAGTAAACTAATTATTAACTTAAAAAAATATAAATAGCTAATAAAATAAAAGTAATTATTACTAATAGGTACAAATTATAAGATAATATTACTATTAGATACAATGTATAAATTAAATTACTATCAAGTACAAAAGTATACAATGTAAAGTCTTAATTACCTCTTCATAATTAGCTGAATACATAATTCATAATTAGTTAGTTAGAAATTCAAGTAAACTTGTTTTATTTAATTTCCTATATTTTAGTTATCTCTCCTCAAATCAATCTATTTCTGAAATTCTCCCTCCGGTGTGATACATATCAGAGTCGAAGTGTAGAAAAGTGTTGACCGTGGTAATCATCTCAATTTAAAATCACAAACCTGTAAGTATTTGTTTAATTTTGAAGATTTGTTTAATTTTGTTTATAATCACAAACATTCAACGGTAATTTATGAGGTTTTAAACATAATTTTGTCAGTACTTTTAATGGTAATTTTATTCGACGGGTGTAAACATAATTTTGTTTAATTACCAGACAATGGTTGTTTTCCTCTTTTATTTATAATCTACTTCTTCTTTTTTTCGCGTAAAATGGTGTGAACAAATTTATCTAATTCATATGATTTTGGAATTTTATAATTTATGAGGCCTGTTAATAATATTTTGCATAATACAATTTTAATATTGTATAATGTCTAGTACACGATTTTTATTTAATACCATTTTAAATTTTTTATAAATACCAACTGTTGATGTTCTAATTTGTGCGTTCTGTATGGTTATGTTTTTTCTTCTTCTGAATGCCATTATAAGATTTTTTTTGAATCACAACTGGTGATGTGTGCATTCTGTATGGTTACGTTTTGTTCTGAATACTATTATAAGATTTTTTTAATACCAATTACTGCTGTCTGATGTGTGCCTTCTGTATTGTTACAATTTTTTGAGAAAACCATTATAATATTTTTCTGAATACTAATGGTTGTTGTTCTAATTTTTGCATTCTGTATGGTTATGATTTTTTCTGAACGTCGATGAAGGTCGCACATGGAATGTGGTTGAGTGTACAACTGGAGACTTTGAGGTGTTGAGCGATCCCTCGGTTCGTGTTGATTTAAAGTCTAGAACCTGTTCATGTCACAAATGGCTGATAACTAGATTCCCATGTGCACACGCAATTGTCGTGATTCGAAGACATGGATCTTCTACACCAAGTCAAGAGAGTAAATATTTTTCCATTGAAAAATATTGAAAATTCTACATGCATGATATACATCCTATCCCCGAAATCAATCGTCTAGATTTGAGTCTAAAAGTGTAAATAAGATTCTTGCCCCCATTTGAAACGACCCCCAGGTCAACCAAAAAAAGCAAAATACCTTCCTACGGCGAATATTCTAAGAAAAAAGGAAAACACCCGTTGAATGGTAATTATATTTTTTTCTCTTATTTACATATCAGAGCTGTTCTTACACTACTATTTGTTCAATTTTTTCTTATTTTAATGCAGAAACTTAAAAGATGGGCAAACGCAAAAGTTCACGCAATATTGAAGATGTCGCCTCATTTTTTCTCCTTTATTTTCCTTCACATACTTGCACACTATTTATTGATTCGTTGTAGATATTGTTTGCATATGATTAATATGCCTATTTTATTTATATATGATCTTTAATGGATAGAACTTCTATTGAACACATCTATTATTTATGACTCGTTTTCTACCTCTCAAGTTGTATTGATTGCTTCTTATTGTGAGGTGTTAAGGGTATTCAAATTTTTTTACATTAATATAGTTAACCACGAGTGGGGCATGCCAATTTCCTATCATAAACACTCCATGTAATAGATAGTGGGTGAAAAGATATACTCCCTCCGTCCCAACTTCAACTTCACACTTTCCATTTTGGTCCGTCCCAAATTCAACTTCACACTTCCATAAAAGGAAAAAGCAACAAACTAATATCCCTCTAACATACTTTAATTTCAAATTTGTCATCACTTTTTTAACATACATAACATACTTTATCATTTATTTATTACCCAAAAATACCATACTACCCTCAAAAGTAAGTCAAAAAGTGACTTTTCTTAAACTCCGTATCTACAGTAAACGTGAACTTGAATTTGGGACGAAGAAAGTAATATTTAATGTAAAGTGAGTAGATGTATTAGTGTTGGATGTGGGGACCATGATGACATATTAATTATTTTAGGTTGGTCCAATATTCCAAAAAAAGAAACGTAAACATTGAAATGGGACGCCCAAAATAGAAATATGTAAACATTGGAATGGGACGGAGGGGGAGTATTATATTATTAACAGGTACAAAAATAAGTGATTAAAAGTCTCAACTACCCCTTTATAAATGTCGCTGAATATAACTATATTGAATACACCATTTTACTGAATAATAAATCTTGATTTTTTTAATATATGAATTCTCAATTAATAGTTTTGAAATCACAACATCTAAATTCATTAATTCTGAATACTTATTTAAATATTTCTGAATATATGCAGATTTCTTATTGTAATATAATTTGAGTTAAAAAATATATCTAAATATTTTGAATATTTATCTAAATATTTCTGAATACACAAATTTATTTATCTTTTATAATTTGGATACCGCAAAATATGTTTAAATATTCTGAATAATTATCTAATTATTTTTTAATATTGTAAATTTCTTATCTTAATATAATCTGGAAACCAAATATATCTAAATATTCTAGATATTTATCTAAATATTTCTAAACATGTACATCTACTCTGATACCAAATATATCTAAATATTCTGAATACTTATCTAATTATCTATAAATACTGCAGATTTCTAATGGTAATCTAATCTAATACAAATTATATCTAAATATTCTAAATACTTATCTAAATATTTCTGAATACATCAAATTTCTTATACTAATATAATCTGGATACCAGAATATATAAATATTCTAAATACTTATCTAAATATATTATGTAAATATTTTTAATAGGATTTTTTTATCGTAATATAATCTGAATACCTATGTAAATATTTTTGAAGACATCATTAAGATTTCTTATCGTAATTTAATTGTAGTAATATATTTACTTAATTAATTAATTTTGAATACAGTACAATTAAACTTATTTTTTTAATGTTTGACCCACGATCGACTAATCCTCAACCTATCTTCCTTTTTCATGGAGAGATTGATGATTAATTAATTATGAATACAATTAAACTTAAATAGGATTAAAAGTGGTATTTTATTAATATAATTTGGATATTGTACCTGATAGTAATAAAGGTTAATAAAATGTACCTATAAGTAATGAACCCATATATATATAATGAGCAAAGTGTATATATATATATATATATATATATATATATATATATATATATATATATATATATATATATATATATATATATATATATATATATATAAATTGCAATCAAGTCCATGCATTATATTAAATTCTCATTTAAACTTTACCAAAAACTCAAGTTTTCTTACACTTTGACCCAACAAAATTTATACAACTCCAATTGAAAATTCGAAAGCACTTATGGAGTCCTCGAAAGGCGAGGATCACATGTATACAAATTTTCATAAAAATAACGAAGTTTAAATGGGACGCAATTTCGAACTCGAAGTGGCTCTCGCTATAACTTTTCCATTTCACGTCCAAACTCAAAACTAATTATATATTTATGAGCCTCGTGAGGAGGGCTTCAAAATGACCTATAATATCAAAATTATCTCACAACAAAATAAAATATGCTATTAAAGGGTAAAAACTTTGATGGAGCTTATCTAACTTATATCACATCTATTTCATAAAAGTGTATATATATAGAATCTACGCATCGAGGCGATCATTTGCATATATAACATGTCAATATCTACTAACGAAATGAGTAAGTTATAAAAGTAGTTGTGTGAGAATATATATATATATATATATATATATATGTGTGTGTGTGTGTGTGTGTGTATATATACACTATTATCATTATTTATCTATTTTTTATATAATATAATATAAAATATAATTATAGTGGATATTACATCATCGACGTTTACTCTAAGAGTTATTGCTCCATCCTTTACCCACTCCATTGCATACAGGTTGCGACTGCTTGTACAGAAGTTCACATTCGGATCAAAATCACTCATATCTTGAAAATCAAAACTCATCACTTGTATAAAGTCCACCGCCCTAAACTCAAGTAACTCACCAGACACCCTTAACCAACGAGTGTACTTATCCACTCCCGATACCACAACCTCTTGACTCATCAAGCTATGTAGACCCGAATAAGTCCCGTACCAACTATCTAAATCCAGAAAATGACCAAAACATGATGATCTAAATGACTGTACCGCCCGCGGCCTGCATTTGTTTAATTCAGTAGAAATCCTCCAACACATTCTTTAGTTTGCAATAAGATTTCTAATTCCATATTTTTCCCTTGCAATCTTGGTCATTTCCACGCCCACTATAATTAACATTAAAACACATAATTTTATTAAATAACTAATATATTATGAATTTTATAGCACTTAGAATACAACTAAGAATAATACTTTTAATGATGATTATGACATAAAATTAATACTAAATAATAATAATGATACAAATTATAATATTAACATGAACACCCATTATAATAATCATTAATTATAATATAAGGTATTAATAAATAAATTAAGTATGATATCACACATTAATTAATTTAAATTTATTATATTTATTTTATTAAAATAATATTCAAATTGTTCAATTCGGGCTTTCAAAAAATTAATTAAATGAAATTATATTTGCTCGGGCTTTTATAAACTATTCAATTCAGGATTTCCAAACTACAATTCAATTTGGGCTTTTCCTAACTCCGAATCGTAAATTACAACTAAGCTCGGTCTTTCAGTTTCTATTCAATGCGGAAATTTTAAATTACAAATACATTCGATCTTTACTTTATTATTCAATTTAGGATTTTTAAATTCCAGATCAACTCGATCTTTTCTCTACTCTGCTATTTAGGGTTTTTAAATTCCAAGTCTACAATCGGTCTTTCCTTTACACAAATTTTGTTCAACTTGATCTTTTTTTTCGTAAAATCTCCTGCTCAGTCATTCATAAATTATTACACTTGGTCTTTAATGGAATATTCTACTAGGTCTTTAATTATTTGTTCTACTCGATCTTTTATCACTCAGGCATTCAATCAATTATCTCAATTACCACTTTGTCTTTTTATATACAAAAAGAAAAAGTCACATTGCTGTTACAAACCATAATCTCATTCTAATTAACAACTAATTCATAAAATACATAACTTTAAAACCATAATTCATAACCTAAAAATCAATAAGAACTTAGTGTACTCCATTTTTTATGCTGCAGTAATATATAAACGAAAACTAAAACAAAAAATCAACAAAAGTTGCACTCACCCGTTGCGCTATCTTATGGAATGTTTTAGGATTTTATTTTGTAGCCAATTTGTGATTGTGCCCAGTGAAAAATTCTTTAAAAAGTTGAAAAAAAATAAAAAAAGAGGAAGAGAGCGCAACCGTAAAAGAGGGAAGAGAGAGAAAGGTAGGGGAGATAGAGGCCGAAGTGGTAACAATTAGGGTAAAAACCCTTTTCAAATAAATTCAAAAATTTTTGAAAAGCCCTCCTGTGTCAAAAAGCCCAATCGCACCACAGTTAAACGCCAATCAACATGTCAAATCATAATTTTAGAAGTATTTTCATCAAATTGCATCAAAAGATGACATTTTTCTTTTTTTTCTATTGAAGTTGGCATTTTTGTATATGGCTTTTTAGAAGTGGGCCTATCTGTCTGGGCCCCTAAAAAGTAATATATAGTGTTTGGTGATATAATTATCATGTGTAAGATAAAATATTACTTCTATGCCCTTATTTTTTTAGATTTTCAAAGTTGTTTTCTTATAAATGATAAGCTTTATTTATATAATTTTATATTCTATATTATTTTAAATATAAAATACAATATATATATATATATATATACATAATAAATAGTATATATATATATATATTAAATTTGTGTTATATATATATATATATATATATATATATATATATATATATATATATATATATATATATATATATATATATATATATATATATATTATATAATAGATCATTAATTATGTAAATTAATAATATATATATATATATATATATATATATATATTATGTATATATATATATTAATAATTTTAAAAAAAATTAAAATATCAATGGATAATATTTCAAATTTATATTTAATGTTATAATTTAAAATTATTCTTTTAAATTTGATTTAGCTAATGCAGTCATTTTATTATTTATTAAAAATTAAAATGTTATAATTGTTATAAGTATTATTTGAAATTTGAATACTCCAAAGGAGCCGACTATTCTCACCCTCGAAATTACTTAATGTACCCCATTTAATTATTACACCTCCAATATATTACTAATATGTACTCCCTCCATCCCGGAGAAGTTAACACATTTTTTTTGGGCACGGAGATTAAGAAATATAATAATTTAATGTAAAGTGAAGTACAGTGAAGTGAAAAAATTAATATTTAATATGTAGTGAGTAATTGTATTAGAAGTGGTATGTGAGCTCCATGAGAATAAATTAATTATTTTTGTGTGGGTCTCATTTATTAAAAATGAAATATGTCAACTTCTATGGGACAAATCAAAAAGGAAAGTATATCAACTTCATGGGATGGAGGGACTAATAGACATTACTAAACACACCCAAATTAGGACCATTATACCCTCCTCTCTTATCTTTTATCTTTTTAATAAATAAGAAAAGAAAAATATTCTTTGTGTCTAAGCAGAAGAACCCATCAGCACTTCTGTTGAAGAAAAAGAGACCATTAATTTCTATCTTTGTTGGATTTTGATCACCTATTAACTAAATAATATCTACATGATCACCTATATAACAACCTATGTGATAAATAACACAGTTTCGATCCTGATATGGAATTTGGATTAACGTATCATTCCAACAAGGAATAGTACATACTTGAGTTATTGTCAGCTACATCTTTTCTAATTAGTTCTTCATATTTTTTTCCAAATCAAAGATTCAATAATCTATCACTAGTTTAGTGCACGCGTGCATCGCTTAGATGCATAAAAAACTTTTATATAGAGCTTCTATTGGTCATAACTTCTAGTAATTAGATGCATAAATTATGTTGTTTTAATAAATAAGAAGATTTAATTCATTATACCTCACCAGTTCTATTTAGGTGTGAATAAAAGTGTATAATGGAAGTAGGTACGGCAAAGGGTAGGGTACAAGCTTATTTTTGGTACTCGTACCCGATTAAAAATAACTACCCATACCCATACCTATCCCATCTAAATATTTATTATGATACCCAACCCAATCATAATAATATCCATTTACTTTTAAAAATTATCATCATTTTTTATTAGTTGATGTTATTTTTAATTTATTGATACGTTATGAAATATCACAGATCTACAAAAGTTAACAAAAACAAAGTATAATTGGAGTAATAATAACAGTCCTAATGGTACTTAAAAAAATATTTATATATACATATGTGACGAAGATGATATAAATTAATAATCCACTGGGTTTGGGCTAAATTAATCTTTTTTTCTTGGTGCCCAATTCAACGCAGATGTGGGACTCATTGTGAAAACATGGCAAATAATTATTTTAGAGGGCCCAATAGTGTTCCTGGTTTAAAATCAGAAATTGCTACTCAACAAAGAAATTCTTAAGAATACGCGTCGTCATCTCTTACCATCTATGCTTGTTAATACCCTGATAAAAACCTCAGGAGTGATGACTCAAGCCAAGGAATTCTTCTACATCAGGTAAAACTCAGAGGGATCAAGAAGATCTACACACTTTAAGAAAGAATGTAGGTTAATTTGAAGCGAGCGAGGTCACCAACCCTAGATGAGGATTACGAAGCTATTTCTATCAGTCGAGCGCTGTCTGCACGTTTCTATAATAGGCAAGCGAGACATCGGTATAATACTCTGAAGATGATGGTATTTTTTCCAGAACGCGATGTCGCTGAAGATCAAATTGGGGAGTTCAACTTGTCCAACATCATCCAGCGTTCTGGCTTAAAGAGTACCCTAATTGATGTGGGTACTTATAACAGAGAAGCCATGCTTGAGTTCTATGCAAATCTGTCGTATGCAATTACCGACCCAGAATCAGGTCAGTTTGAAAGAATATTTTTCAGAAATGAAATCATCCATTTCACTCCTAACAAAATTAATGTTTCTCTTGGTTTGCCCTCATTCGAGGGAGATAATGGGTACGAGCCCGATTTCGATATTATTACCGAATTTCTAATAGGCGTGCGTGGAATGTGTTGGCCGGCAGTTGGACTTCCTATCTACTATGTAAGTGTACCTTTCAGGGCCCTTTCTGCCATCAGAAACAGTAACTGGGTACCTTCGGATATAACTTGTCTACTAGCACCGCTTCAGGGTAGAGTTATCCATGCCGTTGCTATTGGTAGGCGACTAGACTTTGGATTGATGGTATATGAGCATGTAATGCAATTCGTAGGGACCACGATGTCCAATGAAGACTGTCCTTTCCTACTGTATTTTGGAGATTATTACTTCGTCAAGTTGTGTCACACCGCTGGATTTGAATGTTGCAAAACCTTTGGCACATACACACTGCTATACTAGTGAGTCTGATATACACGATCGACTGAGCAACTTGGTCAGCACATTATCCAATTAATTTGAAGCTATGGCCGCGGTCGTGGAAGAAACCAAGAGTTCAGTCTCAACGTTGGCGGATTCATTAAAACTACTTAGAAATTGTAGGCAAACTAATTGTGATGAGTAGTTGTTCTGTAATGTTTATGATATTGTTATCAGTTTGATGATTGTATGAATTTTCTTTTTCTAATAAGATGAATTAATTACTCTAATCATAACATCGACTAGAATATATGATATGCTCCATTTTGGCAGATATCACCTAGTTAGTTGGAAAAGATATTAACAAGAAACAACGATTCGTACCTGTAAATGCCACTGATGCATATTTGACATTGTCTGATTCATATTCAAAAATATAAAAAAAATATGAAGTAAGAGTTCAATATATAAAAAAGAGCAAATACAATTAGGAAACGCAAAAAGAATCAAAATTAAATTAAAATAAACACATTAAATCATACACATACAAAACCAAAGCTCACCCGTATTTCACTAACAGGATCTGATATAGTGCATACAACAAAATCATGTCCAAAGTCACCAATATAATTACCTACATACTCACCAGTATGACAACCTACATGACCACTAATATAATCGCCTACATAATCACCGATATGATCAACTACATGATAACCTATATGATCAATTTCCTTTATACACGTGTACACCAGTTTGTTAAATACATCATCTTATGTGCAACTTTAAAACCTAGGCACACACACACACTACATTATTACGTCAGAATTCAGTACATTATTCTATATTTCTCTAACTCTATGTTCCAATGTATATTATAATTGTGTCTTAATCAGGAAACGGTGAAAGGCACCCATGTTTGTTACATTGTTTACTTTCCTAACGTCAATATGAGTTTGAGAGATGGGAAACCAATGTTTTTGAAAGAAATATATCGAATTTTGGTGTGCAAATATTCAATATAAATTTGTTTGTAAGCACGATTACTTTCCCCTGCATGCTCACCTACATGTTCACCTACATATTCACCAACATGATAATTTTTGGTATGTAATATTCAATATTGGTGTGTAATATTCAATATCAGTTTTTGGTGTGCAATATTCACTATCAGTTTTTGGTGTGAAATTAAAACATACCTACATGTACAATACTCAATATTAGTTTTGGTGTGCAATATTCAATATCAGTTTGGTGTGTAATATTCAATATCAGTTAAACCTCATGGGGGACACAATTAAAGTAAACACCTATCAGTTTTTGGTGGGCAATATTCAATATCAGTTTTTGGTGTCCAATTAAAGTAAACCTACATGTACAATACTCAATATTAGTTTTGGTGGGTAATATTCAATATCAGTTTGGTGTGTAATATTCAATATCAGTTAAACCTCATGGGGGACACAATTAAAGCAAACACCTATCAATTTTGTGTGCAATATTCAATATCAGTTTGTTTGTAAGCACGATTACCTTCACCTACATGTTCACCTACATGTTCACCTAAATGATCACCTACATGATCACCTATTTACAGCGTCTTATATCTGAAAACTTCCTCATACTCTTCTGAGCATGCCTTGAACATAACCTAGGAAATAATAGGATGCTTCATGATATTTAGATAAACACAGCATTGCATTCCTGATATTTAGAGCAATTCTTAAAGTAAAATACACACAATCAAGTTAAAATCAAGTTTGCCATAAATACAACTCCAAATAACACATCAAACTACACAAATTCTCCTCATTAATAACATCTCGCAATCCTTGATTAGGGCATGCATTTTTTGTGTGGCCTGGCATGCGGCAAATTGAGCACTTCCTCGAACCATAATGTATTGCTGGGCCCTGTACAGAAGGTGGTGAAAAACCAACTCCACCAATATCCTCATTGTGTGGTACATGATGAGCATTTTCTCAACATATAATATTAATCCCCAAGTATGAAAGATGTTATTGTAACTTTGATAAGCGACCAAGCGATTATCGAACCCAAAGGACGTATTATTATTAATTTGATTATATTCTAACGTATTAAGACTACTATGGTAAAATAGTTGTAAGATTAAGTAACTCAATTACTAATAATTAAAAGATAATTAAATAAATAACAGTAGAGATTGAACGAAAGTGAATAAGTGAGAAGATAGGTAGTTCTTTGGGCCATTTAGTTTTACTTATTAATCTCTCTCTCGTGTATTAATGTCCGACTCTAACTTGTGGAATATGGAAGCATCACTAAACCATGCAAATCTACTCTATAGATACAAGTAAATACGCGTGTGACACGTGTGAATTTCCTTGGAGCAAGAGATATAATTCACCCCCTTTCTAGGTACTATCAGTATCAATTATTTCCCATGCACTAAGTACTCTAACCCGATATGATCTTCCTTTATAGGTACTATGAAGTTATACTCTTTATCCTACCCATTAACCCAAATACGATTCAATGTATTTATATAAGATAGTTCTAATGAGACTTCAAAATCCCTTCACTTAGAATCATAACATAAAATCCTGCTCAGCAGTGAACGCACTCAATCAATAATCAAGATATGTATTCAGACTCTACATAACAATTATTGATGTACAAAACAACTCTGAGTATGAACTAAAAATGCATAATCTTATAAAAAATAAACCACAAGTAGTGTTGTAGGAGTATACACATGGAAGTTCAATCAACTTATAAAATCTTTATAAACCCTAGAACTACCGAAGCAGTTTTAGCCCATGATTGATCGAAGAAGTATCATGGTGGTTGGATAGATCTTACCCATAGTCTTGAAAATTACAAGATAAATTAAGATGCGAAGTAAACCCTAGATGTGGGCGCCGTCGCGTCTCTCTCCATCTTGAATCTTCACTTGGTTCTCACTTGATTTGATAGATGAATCTCTCTCCACAGCTCCGTGGATGGTGGTAGGGTTTCGGATATTGTGCAGGATGAAAGTGGTGAATGGCTCCCTTTTTCCTTGCATAGGGTCTTCCTTTTATACTTGTGAGCTCTCCTTACGGACTAGGATGGGCTTTTTGAGCGAAAACACGCACCGAAGTTGTAAAAATACGGATCCGAACATGTCTAGCGCATCAGTTCGACCAAAGGCCTTGGTCGAACCGATCACAGCTGGTCGAACCATAGGTCGAATCGGCCTGTAACACACTAGCAGGTCACCGGTTCTACCCAAATGCATGGTCGAATTAGATTTTTTCCAGTCGAACTGCAACTGCGTCTATTTAGGCTTTTGGTTCGACCAAATGGCTTGGTCGAACCACAATATCGTGGTCGAACCACACTTCTGCCAATCTTCCAACGCCTAGTTCGACCAGAGATGCTGGTCGAACCAATTTCCTCTTGGTCGAACCATGCCCCTGTTTGGTCGAATCGGGCACCTGAACTCCCTTTTTCTGGTTCTGATCACTTCTAACCTATTTTTCTTTGAAAATCCACTCAAACAGACTCAAACGCACCTGATTCATGACTTTACACTATACCACACAATTTATCTTGACTTAAGATCAAATCTTACATCATTATTCCACGAATCATGGCTCAAAACACGTGAATTTACACACTCATCAAACTCCCAAACTTACATGTTGCTCGTCCCGAGGCAACGCAATCAAAACATAGGAGTAGTGTAAATTTCACAAGTCCATCTAGTCAAATACAAGTCATACCTACACATGCAACTCTATCAACTTAAAACAAATATCACTCGCATCATATATTTCATTCATGTAAAACATCACTCAATTATAATGCAATCCGGAGTACTAATTCATCTAGCTCACAAGATAAGTGTTTACTCTCGCACTCAAGTGTAAAAGATGTACACTTTAATGGGTTAGTATATACTCTCATTTCAATTCATATTTCCGTGTAACTAATAGCTTGGCAAAGGTCTCAAAAATCAACTTATAATTACTTCATATTTCCGGATCACAAATGACTTGCTTTTGGGTTGTAATGTTGGCTTGGTAAAGGTAAGAAAATATAGATAAAGTGACTAATTCACTAGTAGAGAATTACCTTGGAATTTTACTTTTCATCAAACAGCTTCTTCTCTCCTTCTTATTCTCATGATCTCCGCAATTCACTTTTCCTTCTTTTCCTTAGCATCAACATCATCTTTCTTTTTAGTACAAGGGTACCAATTTCGGGCACTACCTTTCTAAGCAGTCAGGGTACCGGTTTCAATTACTTCTCCTAAACAAGATTTAACCATATTTTATTTTCTTCAAATTCATGCTACTCAACCCCAAATTTTCTTCCTTTGTTCTCAAACTCAAGTTAACATTTATTTTCCTCAACTATCTACTAATGAATAGGGTATTCAACAAAGCTCAAGTAAAGGATAAACAAAGGCTTTTTAATCAAGGCTTGCCAAAGAAAAAGCTTATAAAGGCTCAAAATGGCTCGCAATGATTTATATAGTATATGGGAAGGTAAAATTTAACTAAGTGACTCAAATAAACAATAACGGCCTAAGATCATGTCCTAATAATTCATCAATCATTACTCTCACACAAGACTCCAAGCCAAGTTCTAGAATACGGTCATATGAACTATTCTCACAAGAATAAACTATCATGCATTATAGCATAATTTCAAAAGGCTCAAATTCTCACATGGTTAAATAGAATCCTAAGCACTCCTCATAGCATATAATCAAGATCAATTCGCAATGAACTCCACATTTTTAACAAGAAATACATGCCTCTCATCAACAAAATCAACACATGCAAAATACGAATATAACATTCTCAACAAAGAACCCAACATATCAATCCACATCAAGTGTCACCAACCAACCAACCTCAAATATCAAGTATCACACATCCATCAATTCTCAAATCAATATCATACGTACATGCCACTCATACCACAAATACCCATCCTATAAAGAGAAAAAGAGAAGGGGGATGAGATGAAATAGACAAAGGACAAAAACCCAGCACAACCTACTCCTCCGGAGCATCATCCTCATCATCATCATCACTCATCTCCGTGCGCCAACAGTCAAAATCCCTATGGAGATTATTCAGCTTCATATCTAGCTCACGCTCATCGGCTTGCATCTTCCCAAACTCCTATTCATCTCCACATAGTTGGTATCAATGCGGTATATATCATGTCAAGCGTTGTATAACTAGTGGTAAGCAAGCCAAGCTGGCGGTTCGTCTCCTGCTGATTGTTGTTCAGATTGGTCAACTGCTCATTCAACAACCTAAACTGCTCCCTCAAGTACTCATCAGGACTAGCCCAATTCCGCTATCGTAGCACTGTCGGAATGGGTGGTGGTGGCATCTCCGCATGCTGCTGTGGAACATCCATCTCGGGATAAATCAGATCCGCTCCATGCATCCCATGCTCATCATGTTGCTACTGCGGTTGTTATGGGCCTTGTTGCCCTTCGTCAACAATTCTCTGCAGCTCCTGGTACATCCCTACAGCATACATATGTGCCACAGTCCTCTAGTTAGTGTTCCTCAAGCATGTAATCATGCGCCAATGTGCTCATCGACTTGTTATTCTCACTCCGGATCATAGTCAACTCTTAAACATCATATGAAAACATAAAAGAGAAGGCCTAGACCCCCAAGTATGGAGCCAACCTCCATTACGATGGTAAGCAAATCCAGCCTTCACACAAGAGCTTATGACTAGATCCGAGTCCTCCAGGATAGGTGTAATACCAGTAAAATCCATGTGGTAATGCTCCGCCACAGAAGTCAGCAATCTTCCAATATTCACTCGCTGAAATATCCTAAACTTGTAGAGCTGCTGAATCAAGTAAGAACCCACATTGAACCTCACTCCATTCATCATGCACCAAATAATGTATAGCTCACCCCTCGATACATAACTTCCTCCAGACTGGGCGAACAGTGTGTTACCCAATACTCGATCCACATATCGAATAACGGGGTTCCTAATCAAGGAACTGCGAGCATCCTTGGTGTTATAATCCATGTCCTCTCCAGAAATGGCTCTCCAAAAGTCATTCGCAGAAATACCCATTCTCATTCCTGGAGATCCCCCTCGGAGTTTCAAATAAGATGTTAAAATCTTCGACTGACCACGTTCTTTTCTCTCCTCCAAGCTGAAATGAACACTCATAGGAAAGGCCACTCGAACCTATCTTAATAGTGATCGAACACAACACCTCAGCAGTCACATGGAAGTATGTCAGCTTCTTGGTCAAACATCCACATAATATCATCTCGGATATGTATTGTGATCATAACTCCATCATTCTGGTATCTCGTTCGGTCTATTTTATCAGACATGTCACCCCATCGCTCCTTGATCTCATCCTAATTCTCCATTTGAATTTTGAAATCCCTAGGCAACCTCTTGTTAAGTCTTAGCTTCTTTGTGACTTCATCCTCACAAGCTGGCCTGTCTTGCCTCTTCTTCGATCGAGCTTCAGTCGTCTTTTCTTTTCCTACAAGAATTATATTTCAAGACCAACAAAACAAGAAAAGCAAACTAAGATAGTTCAACTAACATTGCATTCAACACTACTCAAGACTTCAAGTCTTAACAAGTATAAGCAATTCCAAACGAGCATGCTCCCTACTTCATGTGTTCAACAATTAAACATCCATGAATCACAACACATACTACTCCACTTTCACTTCAATTCCAGCTCTTCACGTATAACTATCAACACTTGCTCAACCACATTTCTTCCTCAAGCATGTATCTAACAATTAACACCATTCAACTCAAAATTCAACATGCTTTACTTCACCACTCAAATTGCTCATCAATTTCACATAAACATCAAGGTCTATCAACAAATCAACAATCAAAATCGGACCCATCACTTATTCATATAAAATTTCAAACAAAAATTCAAATTGCACCATGGATTATCATGAAAACGAGTTCAATCAACTTACTCACTCCAAAATCATGCAATAGAACTTCAATCCTAGGGTAATAGGGTCAAGAGAACATACCTTTTGATCTGGCAATGGCTTGTTGATGAGCGTTTTCTAAACACACAATTAATCCCCAAGTATGAAGGATATCAATTGTAGCTTAGATAAGCGACCAAGTTAAATATCGAACCCAAAGGACGACATATTATCAATTTAATTATTAACTAAATTAATTAAGACAAGGTAATAAAAGTTGATGGATTTAATTAATAACTGCTAAACAATTAATTAAAATAACAAATAAAATAGAATATCACTAAAAGAATACGAAAGTGGATCAAGTAGGAGAATAGGTAGCTCAAGGGTAATTCAGTTTTACTACTTACCTTCCCTTTCGTGTGTTGGTGTCTGACTCTGCCTTGTGGAATATGGACGCATCACTAAACCATGCATATCTACTCTATAGACAAAAATAGACATACATGTAACACGTGTGAATAACCTTGGAGCAAGAGATATAATTTCGCCCTTTCTAGGTAATATTAGTATCAATTATTTTCCTGACCAATTGGTATTCTAACCCAATATGATCTCCCTTTAAAGGTACTATAAAATTAACCTCTTTATCCTACTTATTAACCCGAATTAAATTCAATTAACAAGTATTCATATACGTTAGTTCTAATGAAACTTCGAAGTCCCCTCACTTAGAATCATAACATGAAATCCTGCTCAGCAGTAAACGCACTCAATCAATAAGCAAGATATGTATTCAGACTCTACATAACAGTTAATTATTGAATTTAGTCGCATTTTTAGTAAAATGTCAAGAGCAAGTGTACACTATCGTTGTTGTATACGCATGACCAAGTGCAAAATTTATAAGATTGTCGTCCCAAGGGAAAGCAAACATTGGCTAGTATCCAAATTAGTCATTGACTTATGCTTTGTAAAGATGATATGTTTGAAAGTTTGGTATTAAAGATAATGCTTAAAGTTCTACTCAAATAACTAGAATGTAAACTAACTAAGTAAATGATCAAAAACGAGCAAATGACTAATGGAATGAATGTAGAATACACTTGAGGAGAGAGCAAGGCTAATCATACTTATGGTTAAGACTTGAGCTAGATATGCAAAACCCTTGATGGTGATTTTCATTAACTTGTGGATTAAAAGCAATCACAATTTTACCCCTAGTCCCTATGGCCAAGGCAACTAGGTTCTCGACCCTTTTACAAGTCTAAATCTCCTAATATTGTCTTACTCTCAATTCCCTTAAGGTACTATGATCATAATTTGGTTCTTTTCACTCAATTTCTTAAGTGTCCCCCTATGAATGTTCTAAGCCTAAGGAGGGTGTGGCTTATCTCCCCTTATACTAACATACATGCACAATTCAATATATGATTCAATTAAACATCCACTCACAATATTGGAATGGCCATCCTAATACTATGAATAGAGAATTTAATCACACAAATATTGAAATAAAACATGATTGATATATCATTAAAGAAAATCCACAAATCAATTCAATTCACTACTCAAGTTCTACATATCTAACTCTTCACCTCAACCATTCATATTACTAGCCCTAATATAAAACTAGCCACTAAACATGGTGATGAGTGATATTTTCACCTAGATTTTAGTGTCTTTTTATATGTGTTTTCGTATGATTTTATCCGTATTTTATGTGTTATTTGGTTGTATTTTGTGTTTTTATGTAAATGTATGTGAATGAACTTAAACGTATGATTTTTAGATAAAAATAGACCCTAGACGTGATAAGGAAGATGTAAGAAAAAATGGATCTCAATTCGGAGTTGAAACGAGGGAGAATGAGTCAAATCAAGCAAAATGCTAAAAAAACGCACGTCCAACTTGTGTAATTTTTCTGTACTCTTGTGGAGCTCAAAAACTAGAAGTGTAATACATGGTTGGAAATCCATAGAAAAGAGGATTATTTTGGTATGAGAAACACTTCAATTGGAGCCGAAACGAGAAAGTTATGATTAAAATGGTGACGTCGTGCAAGCTGTTCCTACTCAGCACGGTTGTGCTACTTTGCATGACTTGTTACACCCTCAAATAATGGAAGTTTTGTCAGATATTTATATGGATAGAAAGTCAAAGAAAAGAGGATCACATGAGCGCAAGAATTACTCAAATCAGAGATCGGATGTGGAAGTTATGCGCGAAACGGTGAGACTGCGCAGCCCGTGTTACGCAACACGACCCGTGTTACGCAACACGGCCCTGTAAGCCCTGGCCATTTTCTGACATCAGAAACGCCTACACGGCCACCCTGTGGTCGTGTTGCAGCACACGAGTCATGTTGCTGCAGCATCAGAAACACATCAGAATCCTTCTAGAAGCCTCCCAAGTGGTATAAATACCCAACACTTCAATATTTTGAGATAAGATCCGATTTCCACCCCTTCCACACACACATCACACACAATTCTCTCCATTTTTCACCTTCACCTTCATCCATTCTTCATCCTTTGGATCTACCTTGATCCAACCATCACATCCTCCATCCAAGTAGTAGAGAAGCAAGGAAGAGAGGTGAATTGCAAGGGGTAGAAGAAGATCACCATTGGAGACATCCAAGGGAGTTTTCATCCAAACTTTGTATTGAAACCTATTGTTTATCATGTTTTGTAAGAAATTTAATGTCTATGTTAATTTTCTTATGGATATGAGAGGCTAATCTCCCTTGTGAGATTAGCAATATGAATTGTGTTGGATAATTTTTGGTATTTTGCAATTGAATGATTATGTTGATTGAGTTAATTGATTTTCTATCATTGATGCTTTAGATCTTGAGGTTTATGATGATTTGTGTGTTTAATTGTTTTAAGCATGTGATTAGATTGAGAATCCAATTGCATATTTAGGATAATTAAGTGAATCATTTCATCAAACACTTCATGTGCATTATAGATTGTGAAGAGATTGAGAAGTCCTTCATAGTTTAGAACCCTTTGATAGAACATATCATTTATTAGATTGAGAAGTCAATAGATTATGTGAAGGGACTCTCATTTCAAGCTTAGTACCTAGTTGGAATTGTTTGAGCGAGAACCAATCCAATGAATGTCATTCCATATCCTATTCATTCCGAGAGGGAGTTTATGTGATCTTAGTGTTGGCCCTTAGCCTTTTTCCCATGACACATATGAATTCATTGCATGATACCTAGATTTTCCATGCTTTAAGTATTGTTAATATCATCTCTATCTACTTGGCTCATTCATCCATCTCCCATTCATCTATTCATTTATTTTATTGTCATTTCTTGATTATCTCCCCTTCTCGTTCATCTCTATAATACTATGACAAACACGAGATCGCTTAGACCCTAGTACTTTCCTCCCTTGGTTCGATAATTTCTTTAATTGGTCATGCCCACTATATTATGGCTAATCACATGGTAATTAATTCAATACAAATCAAGCTTTGCTCTATTTGAGCCATAATAAGAAGAAAATTAACAATTGCAAAGTAGATTTGCTTCCTTGCATAAGAAAAGCCTTCCTCCTCTTCAATTGATCAACTTCTTCAACAAGTGATGCTCCAATCTTCTCAAATGGTGGTAGGATGGATGGAATGAAGGTTTTATGGATTGAAAATGAAGATCAAATGGTGATTTGATGGATATAGATAGTAGAGATGGAAGATAGATCTACTATGTGAGGAAATGTGGTGTTTTGGTGTGTGTAACTGCTCCAATCTGATCTCTAATGAATTCTCCCTCTAAATTTTGCAGAAATCATGGTTTTATATCACTTATGGACCTTCTAGAAGCTTCCGAAATATTCTAAAAATTACACAGGATTTTGCACCTACACAGCCCGTGCGGTAGCGCACGGTCCGTGTAGGGCACACCTACTTCGGCGTGTTGTGCGTGCTTCCAGACATGGCTCGAGCTGCGCTGCACTGCCTTGGTCATGGCCGTGTAGCTTTTTCTGACGACAATGCATGGCTTCTTCTTGCAGGGCCGTGCTCCGTACATGGGTCGTGCAGCAAGAAACGGCCCATGTACCAGTGCATGGTCAATCTCCTGGGCGAGCAGCGAGTTCTGATGACACTATACGACCATTGGTTACAGGGCCGTGTTCCGCACACGGCCCGTGTACCAACATTCCCTATTCTTCCATCTCCTTTTCGCTCCCGACTCTATTTTTTGTCCATTTCTTGACCTGTTTTACATATATTTAAGCTCATTTACACAATTCTATCAATTTATAGCACATTCCTCAAAATATCAATAACTCCACCAAAAGTAACATAAATACAGATAAAAATATCTGAAAACACACAAATAACGATACTAAAATCTAGGTAAAAATGACTACGATCAACCCCCCAAACTTAAAGTATTGTTCGTCCTCGAACAATGAAAAATGATAAACAAGAGGAGTAATTTTCACCTAGGAAAACACCTAACGAACATAAACCACAACACATCACGAGTAATAAGGACTATAAAATCACATTAAGTATCCCTACATCATCAAACTTATAACATGAAAGATTAACAAGTACAATATTAAGAATGACATTAGAGTACTCAAATCCCTTTCAATCCAAGCCTCTCATAGATTATAGTTTTCACTCAACACTCTTTATGATAGGGTTTTATCATCACTCATCAACCGGTTAAAACCGACTCACCATAGGCTTACTCATGGACTATGTTCACAAGCCACCCTAGTTTCAACAAGTGATGAAAAAGGTCTTTACTTTTGGATGTAATGTTTAAGCTCTTTGGTAAGGTAGAAAACTTTTGGATAATAGTGACTAATCAAGTGTAAGTAATTGAAGAGATGATTTCTTTCTTCAACTTCTTCACTTTAGAGCTTCCTTTAATTTCATCTTTATTCACAAAAACTTTCCATTATCATTCCTTGGATTTCTTGAGCTTCTTTTGATTTGCATGCTTCCTTTCTTTCAACTTTTGAATTTCATGAGCACATTTTTTGTTGATTTGCTCCTTTTTCTTGTCTTTGAGGTTACATGTACATTTTGTTTAGCTCCTTTGCATCCTTTTCTTATTTGTTAACCCTTTCCTTTCTTTTCTAGCACAATTCACACATCAATCACTGTAAACCACCATCTCCTCAATTACCCACACTTAGGTTATATATATAAGGCTTAAGAGGGTTTTAAAGGATTGTATTGTGCTTTAATCACAAAGAAAAAGGCTTATAGACTCAAAGTGGTTTACTAGGGATAATGTTTTTGGTAAGGAAATTTAAGGCTATGACTCATTCATCAAGGATGGCCTAAGATCATTTCACAATTTCAACCATTCGGGCTTCATTCCTATAGTCCATGAGCAAGTTCTAGTTTGTCTAAGTTCAACCCGTCCTCTCATCAAGAATTAACCATGGAGGCATGGTTGAGGCTCAAGTCTCACAAGCTTTTGCTTGGATCAAAAGAAACCTAATTACCTTTCATGCTTCTCAAAATTGAACAAATTATGTAATTCATGTCACAATTTCAACAAGTCGAAACCATTAACATGCTTGCCATCACTCATCACACACAATGCATCATATTTCATATTCAAAAATAATCAACACCTTCCCAAAATGTACCACCAAACCAAACCTTACAAGAATGAAAATAACAAACGAACACCACATAATAATCAAAGGATCAACAAATTATACAAAAATATATAACATGCATAAACCAAATCACCCATCTCAAAGTATCAACACATCAATTCACATCCATAACAATGAAAATCAAAATCCCATCACATCCAAACAATAAAAATCAAACCAAAATACAAAAAAAACTAAAATAAAATCGCATAAAACTGAAAATAAAATAAAATAATCCCAAAATACGAAACCTCCCAAAAACAAACAATCAAAGTACAATCCAATCGAATCAAATCAAATCAATCCAAACATTTTTCCAACAATCTATCATGGCTAAGATGAATGGACAAAAGTGTCAAGCACTCAAAATACTCCTTTCATTGTTCTGGAGGCGGCTGTGGATGATAAGCATTCCAGGGATTGTAAGCATGAGGAGATCCGGGGAACTGGAAGTTGAACATCATAGTTATCATCTCTTCCATGTTGTTGGAATACGCCCGTGAACGCTCCTCGTAGTACTCCCTACGACTTTCTCTAGCTCTCAACTCCTCAATATGCCATCCATGCTCTTGCTGAACCTCTTGGATCTCCCTGATTTGTGCTCCATATGTCTGTTGTACGTGCCTCATGTCTCGCACCTCATCCATCATGTAATTCCAATGTTCATCACCTTGGTCGGGTCCTACTGGTGGCTGTAGCCCTTCTTCCTCAAACTGTTGTGGATCAGGGCCCTGCTCCTCAAACTCCACTTGCTCCGGTTGTTCTCCTTGCTCATCGCCCTCCATTGGCACTGACTCCTCTCTCAAGTTGGCTAACTCTTCATTCTCTTCAACTCTCATTTATCTAAGAACCTCTTCCATTTCATTCCTATTTCTTCTATAAAAAGCTTTCACCACTCAGGAATGGTTCACACTACCCATAGCTAAATTAGCAAGCCTCCTTCTAGTGTACACTGTGGTGAGCTCCGGAGTTGGCAAGGGAAATGGAGCTCCCTTCTCCTGCCTCAAACAATATTGATTCCCAACCATGGTCAAGAACTCCATCCTCATCAACTGTTGGTAATTCAACCCCTCACTGACCATCCGATTCTCCGTACCTGCAAGATTAACTCCAAATCCTTGAGCAATCATAGTGATCATCCCTACTAGCATTAGACCTTGAGATGATTGTCTCTTTGCAACTCTCTCAGTATGTTGCACAAAGTGTACTGCAACATTCAGTGGTAGCTCCTTGTATAAGCAATACATAATATAAAGCTGCTTCTCTCCAACATCTCCACCTTCAAACCTCCCTAAGATTGTATTTGAGACAATCTTCTCTAAGTATCTCATTACTAGATTCCGGATGGCCATTCCCTTTGAAGCACTAGGGACGTATCCTGCTCTTTTAGTTTCATCATTCACTAAGCTCTTCCACCAATCTTGCTGATTGAAAGTGCCTCCTGCATAAAAGCTCCGATGAAATTCATATGGTGGGCACCCAAAATACTCATTCAAAATAGCCAACGGGGCCTTTTCTCTCAATACATTATCCAACTGAAATGTCATCCACGGAGGGAACCCATTCCGATCCTTCTTCACTTGCAATGTGCTCATGAACTCAGCAGTTAAATGGAAATAGGTTGGTGGCCTCTTATCAAATAATGCTTTCATTTGTGCAAATCTGAAAAGCTTCCTCAAGTCCTCCTCAATTCCCAATCCTCTCATTGTCTCTGTGTCTGGAAAACAAGTGGGCTTGATCTTTGGAGCTAACATTTGCCAACAAGCACGTACTTTACCCAATAATCTTCAAACTCAACCCCAAATTCTTCCGGATGGATTCCTTCTATAGTTAACTGTGCATCCAAATTAGACAACTCTGCAGGATCAGTTATCACAATGAAATTCTCATTCCTGGGTCGAACTCTCCTTTCGGCCATCTACAAAATAACAATTATCAAATTATACCCAATGACCTTAATAAAAATGTTAATGCACTTAACAAAGATTCCACCTCAGTTATTCAATTCTTAGAATGGAAACTATTATGCATTAACGAACGCATTCACATCATTATACCTCAAACTTATTCATACTAAGTACTTTATTGACATTCATCTCAACTATCAACAGTTCTAACCAACTTCTAATCATTTTCCCACATATGAATTCAAAATTCAATCACCATCAAACATTATTCATACATGATCATCAAATTCTAACAAAATTCTCTCTTAGACATTTCATCGAACACTTGGCATGCACAAAATTTAAACATCTTCTCAATATTCAATTCACATGACTTTATGCCCAAATCCTCAATATCTAAATCTATTTTCTCACAAATAAATACCATACTGATGTAATTTATCAAGTAGCATAACACAATAATTCAAACTCATGATTCTCACACAATCCCCAAATTATTCCTCATGAACTCTAATTCAATTTTATTCAAAAATTCAAATTGAATCATGCATGAATATCATCAATTAAGCATACAAATCATATTAGAACAAAGCCCATAAATCAATTCAATCAATTCATATCAAAGTTTACAAGTTAGGGTTCAAGAAGTTCATACCTTTTGACAATTGAATGTGGAGAAGTGTGTTTGATGTGCAAAATCGACGAACTTCACTCATAATCCTTCAAAACTAACCTGGGTGGAAGATTTGTGTGCTTGGAAGAATGAATTGGGTGTGCACGGATGGGATAAGGCTCGTGGAATGAGTACAAAATGGCCTTTTAAAAAAACTGGACGAAGCCCTGCACGGCCCGTGTTATACTGCACGGCCTTAAGTGAGGCCGTGGAGCGTTTTCTGATGCCACTACATGGCCAAGTGCTACAGGGCCGTGTGCTGAGCACGGCCCGTGTAGCATTTTGCCATGTTTCTCCATTTTTCATACTTCATTTAATTCTTGCCCTATTTTTTCACTTTGACACACCCTATTCATGCTCAAACACTTCTCAATATCATTCACACCACAATTATGATCAAAAATGGATTGAAATGTACTTAAAACACCACCAAACATACCAAAACTAAACTAACTCATGAGAAAATTTTCAAAATTGACCATTTTGCAAGACAACACAAGATAAAATAATACACATGATTTATCACTCAATTAAACAAAGTTTAGTTAGGTCACACCACGCACTCTCCCCCCAACTTAAATCGAAATAAGTTGTGAATTAAGTTTGCAAAAAGTGGTGAGACGTACCTTTGTCATTTTCTCAATGCTCTTTATGAACTTCCCCCGATGACTCTTGTGCTTCTTTCTCCTTTTGTATGATCAAGTATGACCACCACGCAACCTCCCCCCAAACTTAAATTAATACAAGTGTTAAAATTTAAGTTTGTAAAGAATGGTGAGGCATACATCATCATTCCATCTTTAGCATCCTTGTCCTTCATCTTATGCATTTCTCATGAGCTTAACCACCTTCATACCAAATCTACAAGAAAACTACTAAACAAAAACAAAAAGAAAATACAATCTACACTACTCCAAAATCAAAGATGTTTAGGAAAAGAGAGTATCCATATACACTATCTCCTTTTGAGAAGGAGATAGGTAATGCTTCACTCTATGACCATTTACCACAAACTCATTATTTGGACCCTTGAGCTTCAATGTATGTCCATTCAACACTTCAAGTACTTCATATAGCCCCATCCACTTTGACTTGAGCTTTTCGGGAAATAACTTAAGTCTCGAATTGAATACAAGAACTTTATCCCCCGGAGCAAACATCTTTTCCTTTACTTTAGCATCATGCCATCTCTTCATATTCTCTTTGTAGATGATTGAGTTATCAAATGCTCTTCCTCTAAACTCCTCCAACTCAACTAACTTCAACAACCTTGCTTGACCACTCTCCCTTTTATCTATATTGAGGCATTTGATAGACCACAATGCAAGATGTTCCAACTTCACGGGGAGGTGACAAGCTTTACCATAGACCAATTGATACGGTGACACACCAAGGATGGTCTTAAAAGCTGTTCTATATGCCCATAAAGCATCACCAAGCTTATCCGACCAACCCTTTCTCCCTCCATTAATTGTCTTCTCCAAAACTAACTTGATTTGGCAGTTTGAGACCTCCGCCAAACCATTTGCTTGAGGGTGGTACGGTGTAGCCACTCGATGCTTCACTCCATATCTCTTCAACAAACCTTCCATCAACTTGTTGACAAAGTGTGATCCTCAATCACTCACTAAAGCCCGTGGAACTCCAAACCTAGCAAAAATATTCTTCTTCAAGAATCTTTGCACTATCAAAGCATCATTTGTCTTAGTGGGGATTGCCTCCACCCACTTTGACACATAATCCACGACTAGCAAGATGTATACATATCCTTTCAACGAAGGAAATGGTCCCATAAAATTAATGCCCCATACATCAAATATATCCACATCAATTCTCAAGGTCATGGGCATTTCATCTCTCTTACCTATTCCCCATATCCTTTGGCATCGATCACACTTAGCCACAAACTTCTTTGCATCCTTAAACAATGTTGGCCAATAGAACCCCGATTGTAAAACTTTAGCCCCCGTCTTTTGATGAGCGAAGTGACCTCCACACAAAGACGAATGACAAAGTTCAAGAATCCCCATAACTTCTTCTTCGGCCACATATCTTCTTATCACTCCATCATTACAAATCTTAAACAAGTAAGATTCATCCCACAAGTACTTCTTCACTTCAACATGAAACTTCTTCTCCTTGTACTCATTAAGCAATGTAGGCTCAATTCCACAAATAATGAATTAACATAGTCGGCATACCAAGGCAGAACATTCACAATGAGAGAACATACTTGCTCAACTTCCAATAGCAAAATTTCTTCATCCGAAAACTCATCCCCAATTGGCTTTACATCCTCATTCTCACCTCCATTTTCCAATCTAGACAAATAGTCCGCTATCACATTCTCCACACCTCTCTTATCCTTGATCACCACATCAAATTCCTGCAAAAGCAATATCCAACGGATTAAACGAGATTTAGCATCTTTCTTATTCATAAGGTATTTTATAGCCACGTGATCCGTGTAAAAAATCATTTGTGTTCCAACCAAGTATGGTCGAAACTTCTCAAAAGCATACACTACGGCTAAAAATTCCTTCTCCGTGGAGGTATAATTGACTTGGCATGCATTCAAGGTCTTTGAGGCATAATAGATTACTCTAAACTTCTTCTCCCTTGTTTGTTACAAACTACAATTCAATTTGGGCTTTTCCTAACTCAGAATCGTAAATTACAACTAAGCTCGGTCTTTCAGTTTCTATTCAAAGCGGAAATTTTAAATTGCAAATACATTCGATCTTTACTTTATTATTCAATTTAGGATTTTTAAATTCCAGATCAACTCGATCTTTTCTCTACTCTGCTATATAGGGTTTTTAAATTCCAAGTCTACAATCGGTCTTTCCTTTACACAAATTTTGTTCAACTTGATCTTTTTTATCGTAAAATCTCCTGCTCAGTCGTTCATAAATTATTACACTCGGTCTTTAATGGAATATTCTACTAGGTCTTTAATTATTTGTTCTGCTCAATCTTTTATCACTCAGGCATTCAATCAATTATCTCAATTACCACTTTGTCTTTTTATATACAAAAAGAAAAAGTCACATTGCTGTTACAAACCATAATCTCATTCTAATTAACAACTAATCCATAAAATACATAACTTTAAAACCATAATTCGTAACCTAAAAATCAATAAGAACTTAATGTACTCCATTTTTTTATGCTGCAGTAATATATAAACGAAAACTAAAACAAAAAATCAACAAAAGTTGCACTCACCCGTTGCGCTATCTTATGGAATGTTTTAGGATTTTATTTTGCAGCCAATTTGTGATTGTGCCCAGTGAAAAATTCTTTAAAAAGTTGAAAAAAAATAAAAAAAAAAGAGGAAGAGAGCGCAACCGTAAAAGAGGGAAGAGAGAGAAAGGTAGGGGAGATAGAGGCCGAAGTGGTAACAATTAGGATAAAAATCCTTTTCAAATAAATTCAAAAATTTTTGAAAAGCCCTCCTGGGTCAAAAAGCCCAATCGCACCACAGTTAAACGACAATCAACATGTCACATCATAATTTTAGAAGTATTTTCATCAAATTGCATCAAAATATGACATTTTTCTTTTTTTCTATTGAAGTTGGCATTTTTGTATATGGCTTTTTAGAAGTGGGCCTGTCTGCTTGGGCCCCTAAAAATTAATATATAGTGTTTGGTGATATAATTACTATGTGTAAGATAAAATATTACTTCTATGCCCTTATTTTTTTTAGATTTTCAAAGTTGTTTTCTTATAAATGATAAGCTTTATTTATATAATTTTATATTCTATATTATTTTAAATATAAAATACAATATATATATATATATATATATATATATATATATATATATATATATATATATATATATATATATATATATACATAAGAAATAGTATACATATATATATTAAATTTGTGTTATATATATATATATATATATATATATATATATTATATAATAGATCATTAATTATGTAAATTAATAATATATATATATATATATATTATGTATATATATATATTAATAATTTTTAAAAAATTAAAATATCAATGGATAATATTTCAAATTTATATTTAATGTTATAATTTAAAATTATTCTTTTAAATTTGATTTAGCTAATGCAGTCATTTTATTATTTATTAAAAATTAAAATGTTATAATTGTTATAAGTATTATTTAAAATTTGAATACTCCAAAGAAGCCGACTATTCTCACCCTCGAAATTACTTAATGTACCCCATTTACTTATTATACCTCCAATATATTACTAATATGTACTCCCTCCGTCCCGGAGAAGTTAACACATTTTTTTTTGGCACGGAGATTAAGAAATATAATAATTTAATGTAAAGTGAAGTACAGTGAAGTGAAAAATTAATATTTAATATGTAGTGAGTAGTTGTATTAGAAGTGGTATGTGAGCTCCATGAGAATAAATTAATTATTTTTGTGTGGGTCTCATGTATTAAAAATGAAATATGTCAACTTCTATGGGACAAATCAAAAAGGAAAGTATATCAACTTCATGGGATGGAGGGAGTAATAGACATTACTAAACACACCCAAATTAGGACCATTATACCCTCCTCTCTTATCTTTTATCTTTTTAATAAATAAGAAAAGAAAAATATTCTTAGTGTCTAAGCAGAAGAACCCATCAGCACTTCTGTTGAAGAAAAAGAGACCATTAATTTCCATATTTGTTGGATTTTGATCACCTATTAACTATATAATATCTACATGATCACCTATATAACAACCTATGTGATAAATAACACAGTTTCGATCCTGATATGGAATTTGAATTAACGTATCATTCCGACAAGGAATAGTACATACTTGAGTTATTGTCAGCTACAACTTTTCTAATTAGTTCTTCATATTTTTTTTCCAAATCAAAGACTCAATAATCTATCACTAGTTTAGTGCACGCGTGCATCGCTTAGATGCATAAAAAACTTTTATATAGAGCTTCTATTGGTCATAACTTCTAGTAATTAGATGCATAAATTATGTTGTTTTAATAAATAAGAAGATTTAATTCATTATAACTCACCAGTTCTATTTAGGTGTGAATAAAAGTGTATAATGGAAGTAGGTACGGCAAAGGGTAGGGTACAAGCTTATTTTTGGTACTCGTACCCGATTAAAAATAACTACCCATACCCATACCTATCCCATCTAAATATTTATTATAATACCCAACCCAATCATAATAATATCCATTTACTTTTAAAAATTGTCATCATTTTTTATTCAGTTGATGTTATTTTTAATTTATTGATATGTTATGAAATATCACAGATCTACAAAAGTTAACAAAAACAAAGTATAATTGGAGTAATAATAACAGTCCTAATGGTACTTAAAAAAATATTTATATATACATATGGGACGAAGATGATATAAATTAATAATCCACTGGGTTTGGGCTGAATTAATCTTTTTTTCTTGGTGCCCAATTCAACGTAGATGTGGGCCTCATTGTGAAAACATGGCAAATAATTATTTTAGAGGGCCCAATAGTGTTCCTGGTTTAAAATCGGAAATTGCTACTCAACAAAGAAATTCTTAAGAATACGCGTCGTCATCTCTTACCATCTACGCTTGTTAATACCCTGATAAAAACCTCAGGAGTGATGACTCAAGCCAAGGAATTCTTCTACATCAGGTAAAACTCAGAGGGATCAAGCAGATCTACACACTTTAAGAAAGAATGTAGGTTAATTTGAAGCGAGCGAGGTCACCAACCCTAGATGAGGATTACGAAGCTATTTCTATCAGTCGAGTGCTATCTGCACGTTTCTATAATAGGCAAGCGAGACATCGGTATAATACTCTGAAGATGATGGTATTTTTTCCAGAACGCGATGTCGCTGAAGATCAAATTGGGGAGTTCAACTTGTCCAACATCATCCAGCGTTCTGGCTTAAAGAGTACCCTAATTGATGTGGCTACTTATAACAGAGAAGCCATGCTTGAGTTCTATGCAAATCTGTCATATGCAATTACCGACCCAAAATCAGGTCAGTTTGAAAGAATATTTTTCAGAAATGAAATCATCCATTTCACTCCTAACAAAATTAATGTTGCTCTTGGTTTGCCCTCATTCGAGGGAGATAATGGGTACGAGCCCGATTTCGATATTATTACAGAATTTCTAATAGGCGTGCGTGGAATGTGTTGGCCGGCAGTTGGACTTCCTATCCACTATGTAAGTGTACCTTTCAGGGCCCTTTCTGCCATCACAAATAGCAACTGGGTACCTTCGGATATAACTTGTCTACTAGCACCGCTTCAGGGTAGAGTTATCCATGCCGTTGCTATTGGTAGGCGACTAGACTTTGGATTGATGGTATATGAGCATGTAATGCAATTCGTAGGGACCACGCTGTCCAATGAAAACTGTCCTTTCCTATTGTATTTTGGAGATTATCACTTCGTCAAGTTGTGTCACCGATTGGTGTAACAGAGTCATTAGAGCCCGCCTTTACACCGCTGGATTTGAATGTTGCAAAACCTTTGGCACATACACACTGCTATACTAGTGAGTCTGATATACATGATCGACTGAGCAACTTGGTCAGCACATTATCCAATTAATTTGAAGCTATAGCCGCGGTCGTGGAAGAAACCAAGAGTTCAATCTCAACGTTGCCGGATTCATTAAAACTACTTAGAAATTGTAGGCAAACTGATTGTGAGGAGTAGTTGTTCTGTAATGTTTATGATATTGTTATCAGTTTGATGATTGTATGAATTTTCTTTTTCTAATAAGATGAATTAATTACTCTAATCATAACATCGACTAGAATATATGATATGCTCCATTTTGGCTGATATCACCTAGTTAGTTGGAAAAGATATCAACAAGAAACAACGATTCGTACCTATAAATGCCACTGATGCATATTTGACATTGTCTGATTCATATTCAAAAATATAAAAAAATATGAAGTAAGAGTTCAATATATAAAAAAGAGCAAATACAATTAGGAAACGCAAAAAGAATCAAAATTAAATTAAAATAAACACATTAAATCATACACATACAAAACCAAAGCTCACCCGTATTTCACTAACAGGATCTGATATAGTGCATACAACAAAATCATGTCCAAAGTCACCAATATAATTACCTACATACTCACCAGTACGACAACCTACATGACCACTAATATAATCGCCTACATAATCACCGATATGATCAACTACATGATAACCTATATGATCAATTTCCTTTATACACGTGTACACCAGTTTGTTAAACACATCATCTTATGCACAACTCTAAAATCTCGGCACACACACACTACATTATTACGTCAGAATTCAGTACATTATTCTATATTTCTCTAACTCTATGTTCCAATGTATATTATAATTGTGTCTTAATCAGGAAACGGTGAAAGGCACCCATGTTTGTTACATTGTTTACTTTCCTAACGTCAATATTAGTTTGAGAGATGGGAAACCAATGTTTTTGAAAGAAATATATCGAATTTTGGTGTGCAAATATTCAATATCAGTTTGTTTGTAAGCACGACTACTTTCCCCTGCATGCTCACCTACATGTTCACATACATATTCACCAACATGATAATTTTTGGTATGCAATATTCAATATTGGTGTGTAATATTCAATATCAATTTTTGGTGTGCAATATTCACTATCAGTTTTTGATTAAAACAAACCTACATGTACAATACTCAATATTAGTTTTGGTGTGCAATATTCAATATCAGTTTGGTGTGTAATATTCAATATTAGTTAAACCTCATGGGGGACACAATTAAAGTAAACACCTATCAGTTTTTGGTGGGCAATATTCAATATCAGTTTTTGGTGTCCAATTAAAGTAAACCTACATGTACAATACTCAATATTAGTTTTGGTGGGTAATATTCAATATCAGTTTGGTGTGTAATATTCAATATCAGTTAAACCTCATGGGGGACACAATTAAAGCAAACACCTATCAATTTGGTGTGCAATATTCAATATCAGTTTGTTTGTAAGCACGATTACCTTCACCTAAATGATCACCTACATTATCACCTATTTACAACGTCTTATATCTGAAAACTTCCTCGTACTCTTCTGAGCATGCCTTGAACATAACCTAGGAAACAATAGGATGCTTCATGATATTTAGATAAACACAGCATCGCATTCCTAATATTTAAAGCAATTCTTAAAGTAAAATACACACAATCAAGTTAAAATCAAGTTTGCCATAAATACAACTCCAAATAACACATCAAACTACACTAATTCTCCTCATTAATAACATCTCGCAATCCTTGATTAGGGCATGCATTTTTTTGTGGCCTGGCATGCGGCAAATTGAACACTTCCTCGAACCATAATGTATTGCTGGGCCCTGTACAGAAGGTGGTGAAAAACCAACTCCACCAATATCCTCATTGTGTGGTACATGATGAGCATTTTCTCAACATATAATATTAACCCCCAAGTATGAAAGATGCTATTGTAACTTTGATAAGCGACCAAGTGATTATCGAACCCAAAGGACGTATTATTATTAATTTGATTATATTCTAACGTATTAATACTACTATGGTAAAATAGTTGTAAGATTAAGTAACTCAATTACTAATAATCAAAAGATAATTAAATAAATAACAGTAGATATTGAACGAAAGTGAATAAGTGAGAAGATAGGTAGTTCTTTGGGCCATTTAGTTTTACTTATTAATCTCTCTCTCGTGTATTAATGTCCGACTCTAATTTGTGGAATATGGAAGCATCACTAAACCATGTAAATCTACTCTATAGATACAAGTAAATACGCGTGTGACACGTGTGAATTTCCTTGGAGCAAGAGATATAATTCACCCCCTTTCTAGGTACTATCAGTATCAATTATTTCCCGTGCACTAAGTACTCTAACCCGATATGATCTTTCTTTATAGGTACTATGAAGTTATACTCTTTATCCTACCCATTAACCCGAATACGATTCAATGTATTTATATAAGATAGTTCTAATGAGACTTCAAAATCCCTTCACTTAGAATCATAACATAAAATCCTGCTCAGCAGTGAACGCACTCAATCAATAATCAAGATATGTATTCAGACTCTACATAACAATTACAGATGTACAAAACAACTCTGAGTATGAACTAAAAATGCATAATCTTATAAAAAATAAACCACAAGTAGTGTTGTAGGAGTATACACATGGAAGTTCAATCAACTTATAAAATCTTTATAAATCCTAGAACTACCGAAGCAGTTTTAGCCCATGATTGATCGGAGAAGTATCATGGTGGTTGGATAGATCTTACCCATAGTCTTGAAAATTACAAGATAAATTAAGATGCGAAGTAAACCCTAGATGTGGGTGCTGTCGCGTCTCTCTCCATCTTGAATCTTCACTTGGTTCTCACTTGATTTGATAGATGAATCTCTCTCCACAGCTCCGTGGATGGTGGTAGGGTTTCGGATGTTGTGCAGGATGAAAGTGGTGAATGGCTCCCTTTTTCCTTGCATAGGTTCTTCCTTTTATACTTGTGAGCTCTCCTTACGGACTAGGATGGGCTTTTTGAGCGAAAACATGCACCGAAGTTGTAAAAATATGGATCCGAACATGTCTAGCGTATCAGTTCGACCAAAGGCCTTGGTCGAACCGATCACAGCTGGTCGAACCACAGGTCGAATCAGCTTGTAACACACTAGCAGGTCGCCGGTTCGACCCGAATGAATGGTCGAATTAGATTTTTTCCAGTCGAACTGCAACTGCATCTATTTAGGCTTTTGGTTCGACCAAATGGCTTGGTCGAACCACAATATCATGGTCGAACCACACTTCTGCCAATCTTCCAACGCCTAGTTCGACCAGAGATGCTGGTCGAACCAATTTCCTCTTGGTCGAACCATGCCCCTGTTTGGTCGAATCGGGCACCTGAACTCCCTTTTTCTGGTTCTGATCACTTCTAACCTATTTTCCTTTGAAAATCCACTCAAACAGACTCAAACGCACCTGATTCATGACTTTACACTATACCATACAATTTATCTTGACTTAAGATCAAATCTTACATCATTATTCTACGAATAATGGCTCAAAACACATGAATTTACACACTCATCAAATCCCCAAACTTATATGTTACTCGTCCCGAGGCAACGCAATCAAAACATAGGAGTAGTCTAAATTTCACAAGTCCATCTAGTCAAATACAAGTCATACCTACACATGCAACTCTATCAACTTAAAATAAATATCACTAGCATCATATATTTCATTCATGTAAAACATCACTCAATTATAATGCAATCCGGAGTACTAATTCATCTAGCTCACAAGATAAGTGTTTACTCTTGCACTCAAGTGAAAAGATGTACACTTTAACGGGTTAGTATATACTCTCACTTCAATTCATATTTCCGTGTAACTAATAGCTTGGCAAAGGTCTCAAAAATCAACTTATAATTACTTCATATTTCCGGATCACAAAGGACTTGCTTTTGGGTTGTAATGTTGGCTTGATAAAGGTAAGAAAATATAGATAAAGTGACTAATTCACTAGTAGAGAATTACCTTGGAATTTTACTTTTCATCAAACAGCTTCTTCTCTCCTTCTTATTCTCATGATCTCCGCAATTCACTTTTCCTTCTTTTCCTTAGCATCAACATTATCTTTCTTTTTAGTACAAGGGTACCAATTTCGGGCAATACCTTTCTAAGCAGTCAGGGTACCGGTTTCAGTCACTTCTCCTAAACAAGATTTAACCATATTTTCTTTTCTTCAAATTCATGCTACTCAACCCCAAATTTTCTTCCTTTGTTCTCAAACTCAAGTTAATATTTATTTTCCTCAACTATGTACTAATGAATAGGGTATTCAACAAAGCTCAAGTAAAGGATAAACAAAGGCTTTTTAATCAAGGCTTGCTAAAGAAAAAGCTTATAAAGGCTCAAAATGGCTCGCAATGATTTATATAGTATATGGGAAGGTAAAATTTAACTAAGTGACTCAAATAAACAATAACGGCCTAAGATCATGTCCTAATAATTCATCAATCATAACTCTCACACAAGACTCCAAGCCAAGTTCTAGAATACGGTCATATGAACTATTCTCACAAGAATAAACTATCATGCATTATAGCATAATTTCAAAAGGCTCAAATTCTCACATGGTTAAATAGAATCCTAAGCACTCCTCATAGCATATAATCAAGATCAATTCGCAATGAACTCCACATATTTAACAAGAAATACTTGTCTCTCATCAACAAAATCGACACATGCAAAATATGAATGTAACATTCTCAACAAAGAACCCAACATATCAATCCACATCAAGTGTCACCAACCAACCAACCTCAAATATCAAGTATCACACATCCATCAATTCTCAAATCAATATCATACGTACATGCCACTCATACCACAAATACCCATCCTATAAAGAGAAAAAGAGAAGGGGGATGAGATGAAATAGACAAAGGACAAAAACCCGGCACAACCTTCTCCTCCGGAGCATCATCCTCATCATCATCATCACTTA
The DNA here is from genome assembly GCA_023678885.1 of Pogostemon cablin. NCBI lineage: Eukaryota > Viridiplantae > Streptophyta > Magnoliopsida > Lamiales > Lamiaceae > Pogostemon > Pogostemon cablin. The sequence goes on from CM042997.1 coordinate 9,683,242, forward strand.
TCTCCGTGCGCCAACAGTCAAAATCCCTATGGAGATTATTCAGCTTCATATCTAGCTCACGCTCATCGGCTTGCATCTTTCCCAATCTCCTATCAATCTCCACATAGTTGGTATCAATGCGGTATATATCATGTCAAGCGTTGTATAACTAGTAGTAAGCAAGCCAAGCTGCCGGTTCATCTCCTTCTGATTGTTGTTCAGATTGGTCAACTGCTCATTCAACAACCTAAACTGCTCCCTCAAGTACTCATCAGGACTAGCCCGATACCGCTATTGTAGCACTGCCAGAATGGGTGGTGGTGGCATCTCCGCATGCTGCTGTGGAACATCCATCTCGGGATAAATCGGATCCGCTCCATGCATCCCATGCTCATCATGTTGCTACTGCGGTTGTTGTGGGCCTTGTTGCCCTTCGTCAACAATTCTCTGCAGCTCCTGGTACATCCCTGCAGCATACATATGTGCCACAGTCCTCTAGTCAGTGTTCCTCAAGCATGTAATCATGCGCCAATGTGCTCATCGACTTGTTATTCTTACTCCGGATCATAGTCAACTCTTAAACATCATATGAAAACATAAAAGAGAAGGCCTAGACCCCCTAGTATGGAGCCAACCTCCATTACGATGGTAAGCAAATCCAGCCTTCACACAAGAGCTTATGACTAGATCCGAGTCCTCCAGGATAGGTGTAATACCAGTAAAATCCATGTGGTAATGCTCCGCCACAGAAGTCAGCAATCTTCCAATATTCACTCGCTGAAATATCCTAAACTTGTAGAGCTGCTGAATCAAGTAAGAACCCACATTGAACCTCACTCCATTCATTATGCACCAAAGAATGTATAGCTCACCCCTCGATACATAACTTCCTTCAGACTGGGAGAACAGTGTGTTACCCAATACTCGATCCATATATCGAATAACGGGGTTCCTAATCAAGGAACTGCGAGCATCCTTGGTGTTATAATCCATGTCCTCTCCAGAAATGGCTCTCCAAAAGTCATTCGCAGAAATACCCATTCTCATTCCTGGAGATCCCCCTCGGAGTTTCAAATAAGATGTTAAAATCTTTGGCTGACCACGTTCTTTTCTCTCCTCCAAGCTGAAATGAACACTCATAGGGAAGGCCACTCGAACCTGTATTAATAGTGATCGAACACAACACCTCAGCAGTCACATGGAAGTACGTCGGCTTCTTGGTCAAACATCCACATAATATCATCTCCGATATGCATTGTGATCATAACTCCATCATTCTGATATCTCGTTTGGTCTATTTTATCAGACATGTCACCCCATCGCTCCTTGATCTCATCCCTAGGCAACCTCTTGTTAAGTCTTAGCTTCTTTGTGACTTCATCCTCACGAGCTGGCCTGTCTTGCCTCTTCTTCGAACGAGCTTCAGTCGCCTTTTCTTTTCCTACAAGAATTATATTTCAAGACCAACAAAACAAGAAAAGCAAACCAAGATAGTTCAACTAACATTGCATTCAACACTACTCAAGTCTTAACAAGTATAAGCAATTCCAAACGAGCATGCTCCCTACTTCATGTGTTCAACAATTAAACATCCATGAATCACAACACATACTACTCCACTTTCACTTCAATTCCAGCTCTTCACGTATAACTATCAACACTTGCTCAACCACATTACTTCCTCAAGCATGCATCTAACAATTAACACTATTCAACTCAAAATTCAACATGCTTTACTTCACCACTCAAATTGCTCATCAATTTCACATAAACATCAAGGTCTATCAATAAATCAACAATCAAAATCGGACCCATCACTTATTCATATGAAATTTCAAACAAAAATTCAAATTGCACCATGGATTATCATGAAAACGAGTTCAATCAACTTACCCACTCTAAAATCAAGCAATAGAACTTCAATCCTAGGGTAATAGGGTCAAGAGAACATACCATTTGATCCGGCCATGGCTTGTTGATGAGCATTTTCTAAACACACAATTAATCCCCAAGTATGAAGGATATCAATTGTAGCTTAGATAAGCGACCAAGTTAAATATCGAACCCAAAGGACGACGTATTATCAATTTAATTATTAACTAAATTAATTATGACAAGGTAATAAAAGTTGATGGATTTAATTAATAACTGCTAAACAATTAATTAAAATAACAAATAAAATAGAATTTCACTAAAAGAATACGAAAGTGGATCAAGTAGGAGAATAGGTAGCTCAAGGGTAATTCAGTTTTACTACTTACCTTCCCTTTCGTGTGTTGGTGTCTGACTCTGCCTTGTGGAATATTATCTACTCTATAGACAAAAATAGACATACATGTAATACGTGTGAATAACCTTGGAGCAAGTGATATAATTTCGCCCCCCTTTCTAGGTACTATTAGTATCAATTATTTCCCTGACCAATTGGTATTCTAACCCGATATGATCTCCCTTTATAGGTACTATAAAATTAACCTCTTTATCCTACTTATTAACCCGAATTAAATTCAATTAATAAGTATTCATATATGTTAGTTCTAATGAAACTTCGGAGTCCCCTCACTTAGAACCATAACATGGAATCCTGCTCAGCAGTAAACGCACTCAATCAATAACCAAGATATGTATTCAGACTCTACATAAAAGTTAATTATTGAACTTAGTCGCATTTTTAGTAAAATGTCAAGAGCAAGTGTACACTATCGTTGTTGTATACGCATGACCAAGTGCAAAATTTATAAGATTGTCGTCCCAAGGGAAAGCAAACATTGGCTAGTATCCAAATTAGTCATTGACTTATGCTTTGTAAAGATGATATGTTTGAAAGTTTGGTATTAAAGCCAATGCTTAAAGTTCTACTCAAATAACTAGAATGTAAACTAGCTAAGTAAATGATCAAATAACGAGCAAATGACTAATGGAATGAATGTAGAATACACTTGAGAAGAGAGCTAGGCTAATCATACTTATGGTTAAGACTTGAGCTAGATATGCAAAACCCTTGATGGTGATTTTCATTAACTTGTAGATTAAAAGCAATCACAATTTTACCCCTAGTCCCTATGGCCAAGGCAACTAGGTTCTCAACCCTTTTACAAGTCTAAATCTCCTAAGATTGTCTTACTCTCAATTCCCTTAAGGTACTATGATCATAAGTTGGTTCTTTTCACTCAATTTCTTAAGTGTCCCCCTATGAATGATCCAAGTCTAAGGAGGGTATGGCTTACCTCCCTTATACTAACATACATGCATAATTCAATATATGATTCAATTAAACATCCACTCACAACATTGGAATGGCCATCCTAATACTATGAATAGAGAATTTAATCACACAAACATTGAAATGAAACATGATTGATATATCATAGGAGAAAATCCACAAATCAATTCAATTCACTACTCAAGTTCTACATATCTAACTCTTCACCTCAACCACTCATATGACTAGCCCTACTATAAAACTAGCCACTAAACATGGTAATTAATTCAATACAAATCAAGCTTTGCTCCATTTGAGCCATAATAAGAAGAAAATTAACAATTGGAAAGTAGATTTGCTTCCCTTGCATAAGAAAAGCCTTCGTCCTCTTCAATTGATCAACTTCTTCAACAAGTGATGCTCCAATCTTCTCAAATGGTGGTAGGATGGATGGAATGAAGGTTTTATGGATTGAAAATGTAGATCAAATGGTGATTTGATGGATTTAGATAGTAGAGATGGAAGATAGATCTACTATGTGAGGAAATGTGGTGTTTTGGTGTGTGTAACTGCTCCAATCTGATCTCTAATGAATTCTCCCTCTAAATTTCACAGAAATCATGGTTTTATATCACTTATGGACCTTCTAGAAGCTTCTGAAATATTCTGAAAATTACACAGGATTTTGCACCTACACAGCCCGTGCTGCAGCGCACGGTCCGTGTAGGGCACACCTACTTCGGCGTGTTGTGCGTGCTTCCAGACACGGCTCGAGCTGCGCTGCACTGCCTTGGTCATGGCCGTGTAGCTTTTTCTGACGACAATGCATGGCTTCTTCTTGTAGGGCCGTGCTCCACACACGGGTCGTGCAGCAAGAAACGGCCCATGTACTAGCGCATGGTCAATCTCCTGGGCGAGCAGCGAGTTCTGATGACACTATACGACCATTGGTTACAGGGCCGTGTTTCACACACGGCTCGTGTACCAACATTCCCTGTTCTTCCATCTCTTTTTCGCTCCCGACTCTATTTTTTGTCCATTTCTTGACCTGTTTTACATATATTTAAGCTCATTTACACAATTCTATCAATTTATAGCACATTCCTCAAAATATCAATAACTCCACCAAAAGTAACACAAATACAGATAAAAATATCCAAAAACATACAAATAACGATAATAAAATCTAGGTAAAAATGACTACGATCAACCCCCCAAACTTAAAGTATTGTTCGTCCTCGAACAATGAAAAATGATAAACAAGAGGAGTAATTTTCACCTAGGAAAACACCTAACGAACATAAACCACAACACATCACGAGTAATAAGGACTATAAAATCACATTAAGTATCCCTACATCATCAAACTTATAACATGAAAGATTAACAAGTTCAATATTAAGAATGACATTAGAGTACTCAAATCCCTTTCAATCCAAGCCTCTCATAGATTATAGTTTTCACTCAACACTCTTTATGATAGGGTTTTTATCATCACTCATCAACCGGTTAAAACCGACTCACCATAGGCTTACTCATGGACTATGTTCACAAGCCACCCTAGTTTCAACAAGTGATAAAAAAGGTCTTTACTTTTGGATGTAATGTTTAAGCTCTTTGGTAAGGTAGGAAACTTTTGGATAATAGTGACTAATCAAGTGTAAGTAATTGAAGAGATGATTTCTTTCTTCAACTTCTTCACTTTAGAGCTTCCTTTAATTTCATCTTTATTCACAAAAACTTTCCATTATCATTCCTTGGATTTCTTGAGCTTCTTTTGATTTGCATGCTTCCTTTCTTTCAACTTTTGAATTTCATGAGCACATTTTTATTGATTTGCTCCTTTTTCTTGTCTTTGAGGTTACATGTACATTTTGTTTAGCTCCTTTGCATCCTTTTCTTATTTGTTAACTCTTTCCTTTCTTTTCTAGAACAATTCACACATCAATCACTGTAAACCACCATCTCCTCAATCACCCACACTTAGGTTATATATATAAGGCTCAAGAGGATTTTAAAGGATTGTATTGTGCTTTAATCACAAAGAAAAAGGCTTATAGACTCAAAGTGGTTTACTAGGGATAATGTTTTTGGTAAGGAAATTTAAGGCTATGACTCATTCATTAAGGATGGCCTAAGATCATTTCACAATTTCAACCATTCGGGCTTCATTCTTATAGTCCATGAGCAAGTTCTAGTTTGTCTAAGTTCAACCCGTCCTCTCATCAAGAATTAACCATGGAGGCATGGTTGAGGCTCAAGTCTCACAAGCTTTTGCTTGGACCAAAAGAAACCTAATTACCTTTCATGCTTCTCAAAATTGAACAAATTATGTAATTCATGTCACAATTTCAACAAGTCGAAACCATTAACATGCTTGCCATCACTCATCACACACAATGCATCATATTTCATATTCAAAAATAATCAACACCTTCCCAAAATGTACCACCAAACCAAACCTTACAAGAATGAAAATAACAAACGAACACCACATAATAATCAAAGGATCAACAAACTATACAAAAATATATAACATGCATAAACCAAATCACCCATCTCAAAGTATCAACACATCAATTCACATCCATAACAATGAAAATCAAAATCCCATCACGTCCAAACAATAAAAATCAAACCAAAATACCAAAATAACTAAAATAAAATCGTATAAAACTGAAAATAAAATAAAATAATCCCAAAATACGAAACCTCCCAAAAACAAACAATCAAAGTACAATCCAATCGAATCAAATCAAATCAATCCAAACATTTTTCCAACAATCTATCATGGCTAAGATGAATAGACAAAAGTGTCAAGCACTCAAAATACTCCTTTCATTGTTCTGGAGGCGGCTGTGGATGATAAGCATTCCAGGGATTGTAAGCATGAGGAGATCCGGGGAACTGGAAGTTGAACATCATAGCTATCATCTCTTCCATGTTGTTGGAATACACCCGTGAACGCTCCTCGTAGTACTCTCTACGACTTTCTCTAGCTCTCAACTCCTGAATATGCCTTCCATGCTCTTGTTGAACCTCTCGGATCTCCCTGATTTGTGCCCCATATGTCTGTTGTACTTGCCTCATGTCTCGCACCTCATCCATCATGTAATTCCAATGTTCATCACCTTGGTCGGGTCCTACTGGTGGCTGTAGCCTTTCTTCCTCAAACTGTTGTGGATCAGGGCCCTGCTCCTCAAACTCCACTTGCTCCGGTTGTTCTCCTTGCTCATCGCCCTCCATTGGCACTGACTCCTCTATCAAGTTGGCTAACTCTTCATTCTCTTAAACTCTCATTTATCTAAGTACCTCTTCCATTTCATTCCTATTTCTTCTATAAAAACCTTTCACCACTCAGGAATGGTTCACACTACCCATAGCTAAATTAGCAAGCCTCCTTCTAGTGTACACCGTGGTAAGCTCCGGAGTTGGCAAGGGAAATGGAGCTCCCTTCTCATACCTCAAACAATATTGATTCCCAACCATGGTCAAGAACTCCATCCTCATCAACTGTTGGTAATTCAACCCCTCACTGACCATCCGATTCTCCATACCTGCAAGATTAACTCCAAATCCTTGAGCAATCATAGTGATTATCCCTACTAGCATTAGACCTTCAGATGATTATCTCTTTGCAACTCTCTCAGTATGTTGCACAAAGTGTACTGCAACATTCAGTGGTAGCTCCTTGTATAAGCAATACATAATATAAAGCTGCTTCTCTCCAACATCTCCACCTTCAAACCTCCCTAAGATTGTATTTGAGATAATCTTCTCTAAGTATCTCATTACTAGATTCTGGATGGCCATTCCCTTTGAAGCACTAGGGACGTATCCTGCTCTTTTGGTTTCATCATTCACTAAGCTCTTCCACCAATCTTGCTGATTGAAAGTGCCTCCTGCATAAAAGCTCCAATGAAATTCATATGGTGGGAACCCAAAACACTCATTCAAAATAGCCAACGGGACCTTTTCTCTCAATACATTATCCAACTGAAATGTCATCCACGGAGGGAACCCATTCCGATCCTTCTTCACTTGCAACGTGCTCATGAACTCAGCAGTTAAATGGAAATAGGTTGGTGGCCACTTATCAAATAATGCTTTCATTTGTGAAAATCTGAAAAGCTTCCTCAAGTCCTCCTCAATTCCCAATCCTCTCATTGTCTCCGTGTCTGGAAAACAAGTGGGCTTGATCTTTGGAGCTAACGTTTGCCAACAAGCACGTACTTTTCCCAATAATCTTCAAACTCAACCCCAAATTCTTCCGGATGGATTTCTTCTATAGTTAACTGCGCATCCAAATTAGACAACTCTGCAGGATCAGTTATCACAATGAAATTCTCATTCCTGGGTCGAACTCTCCTTTCGGCCATCTACAAAATAACAATTATCAAATTATACCCAATGACCTTAATAAAAATGTTAATGCACTTAACAAAGATTCCACCTCAGTTATTCAATTCTTAGAATGGAAACTATTATGCATTAACGAACGTATTCATATCATTATACCTCAAACTTATTCATACTAAGTACTTTATTGACATTCATCTCAACTATCAACAATTCTAACCAACTTCTAATCATTTTCCCACATATGAATTCCAAATTCAATCATCATCAAACATTATTCATACATGATCATCAAATTCTAACAAAATCCTCTCTTAGACATTTCATCGAACACTTGGCATGCACAAAATTTAAACATCTTCTCAATATTCAATTCACATGACCTTATGCCCAAATCCTCAATATCTAAATCTATTTTCTCACAAATAAATACCATACTGATGTAATTTATCAAGTAGCATAACACAATAATTCAAACTCATGATTCTTACACAATCCCCAAATTATTCCTCATGAACTCTAATTCAATTTTATTCAAAAATTCAAATTGAATCATGCATGAATATCATCAATTAAGGATACAAATCATATTAGAACAAAGCCCATACATCAATTCAATCAATTCATATCAAAGTTTACAAGTTAGGGTTCAAGAAGTTCATACCTTTTGACAATTGAATGTGGAGAAGTGTGTTTGATGTGCAAAATCGACGAACTTCACTCACAATCCTTCAAAACTAACCTGGGTGGAAGATTTGTGTGCTTGGAAGAATGAATTGGGTGTGCACGGATGGGATAAGGCTCGTGGAATGAGTACAAAATGGCCTTTTAAAAAAACTGGACGAAGCCCTGCACGGCCCGTGTTATACTGCACGGCCTTAAGTGAGGCCGTGGAGCGTTTTCTGATGCCACTACATGGCCAAGTGCTACAGGAGCGTGTGCTGAGCACGGCCCGTGTAGCATTTTGCCATGTTTCTCCATTTTTCATACTTCACTTCATTCTTGCCCTGTTTTTTCACTTTCACACACCCTATTCATGCTCAAACACTTCTCAATATCATTCACACCACAATTATGATCAAAAATGGATTGAAATGTACTTAAAACACCACCAAACATACCAAAACTAAACTAACTCATGAGAAAATTTTCAAAATTGACCATTTTGCAAGACAACACAAGATAAAATAATACACATGATTCATCACTCAATTAAACAAAGTTTAGTTAGGTCACACCACGCACTCTCCCCCCAAACTTAAATCAAAATAAGTTGTGAATTAAGTTTGCAAAAAGTGGTGAGACGTACCTTTGTCATTTTCTCAATGCTCTTTATGAACTTCCCCCTATGACTCTTGTGCATCTTTCTCCTTTTGTATGATCAAGTATGACCACCACGCAACCTCCCCCCAAACTTAAATTAATACAAGTGTTAAAATTTAAGTTTGTAAAGAGTGGTGAGGCATACATCATCATTCCATCTTTAGCATCCTTGTCCTTCATCTTATGCATTTCTCATGAGCTTAACCACCTTCATACCAAATCTACAAGAAAACTACTAAACAAAAACAAAAAGAAAATACAATCTACACTACTCCAAAATCAAAGATGTTTAGGAAAAGAGAGTATCCACATACACTATCTCCTTTTGAGAAGGAGATAGGTAATGCTTCACTCTATGACCATTTACCACAAACTCATTATTTGGACCCTTGAGCTTCAATGTATGTCCATTCAACACTTCAAGTACTTCATATAGCCCCATCCACTTTGACTTGAGCTTTTCGGGAAATAACTTAAGTCTCGAATTGAATACAATAACTTTATCCCCCAGAGCAAACATCTTTTCCTTTACTTTAGCATCATGCCATCTCTTCATATTCTCTTTGTAGATGATTGAGTTATCAAATGCTCTTCCTCTAAACTCCTCCAACTCAACTAACTTCAACAACCTTTCTTGACCACTCTCCCTTTTATCTATATTGAGGCATTTGATAGACCACAATGCAAGATGTTCCAACTTCACGGGGAGGTGACAAGCTTTACCATAGACCAATTGATACGGTGACACACCAAGGATGGTCTTAAAAGCTGTTCTATATTCCCATAAAGCATCATCAAGCTTATCCGACCAACCCTTTCTCCCTCCATTAATTGTCTTCTCCAAAACTAACTTGATTTGGCAGTTTGAGACCTCCGCCAAACCATTTGCTTGAGGGTGGTACGGTGTAGCCACTCGATGCTTCACTCCATATCTCTTCAACAAACCTTCCATCAACTTGTTGACATAGTTTGATCCTCAATCACTCACTAAAGCCCGTGGAACTCCAAACCTAGCAAAAATATTCTTCTTCAAGAATCTTTGCATTATCAAAGCATCATTTGTCTTAGTGGGGATTGCCTCCACCCACTTTGACACATAATCCACGACTAGCATGATGTATACATATCCTTTCGACGAAGGAAATGGTCCCATAAAATTAATGCCCCATACATCAAATATATCCACATCAATTCTCAAGGTCATGGGCATTTCATCTCTCTTACCTATTCCCCATATCATTTGGCATCGATCACACTTAGCCACAAACTTCTTTGCATCCTTAAACAATGTTGGCCAATAGAACCCCGATTGTAAAACTTTAGCCCCCATCTTTTGATGAGCGAAGTGACCTCCACACAAAGATGAATGACAAAGTTCAAGAATCCCCATAACTTCTTCTTCGGCCACATATCTTCTTATCACTCCATCATTACAAATCTTAAACAAGTAAGGTTCATCCCACAAGTACTTCTTCACTTCAACATGAAACTTCTTCTCCTTGTACTCATTAAGCAATGTAGGCTCAATTCCACAAATAATGAAGTTAACATAGTCGGCATACCAAGGCGGAACATTCACAATGAGAGAACATACTTGCTCAACTTCCAATAGCAAAATTTTTTCATCCGGAAACTCATCCCCAATTGGCTTTACATCCTCATTCTCACCTCCATTTTCCAATCTAGACAAATGGTCCACTACCACATTCTCCACACCTCTCTTATCCTTGATCACCACATCAAATTCCTGCAAAATCAATATCCAACGGATTAAACGAGGTTTAGCATCTTTCTTGTTCATAAGGTATTTTATAGCCGCGTGATCCGTGTAAACAATCATTTGTGTTCCAACCAAGTATGGTCGAAACTTCTCAAAAGCATACACTACGGCTAAAAATTCCTTCTCCGTGGAGGTATAATTGACTTGGCATGCATTCAAGGTCTTTGAGGCATAATAGATTACTCTAAACTTCTTCTCCCTTGTTTGTGCCAACACCACTCCAATGGATTGATCACTAGCATCACAATGCAATTCAAATTGCAAACTCCAATCCGGAGTGACGAGTATTGGCGATGAAGTGAGGGTGTCCTTTAGCACCTTAAATGATACACGACATTCGTCATCAAAGTTAAATGTACAATCTTTTTCAAGCAATTTACAAAGAGGTTTAGTAATTTTGAAGCGTCTATAGAAGCCCGCATGGCCTAAGAATGATCTCACCCCCTTCTCACTAGTAGGAGGAGGAAGACGTTCTATGGCTATCACTTTAGCTCTATCCACTTTTAACTTATGCTTTGAAATATGATGCCCCCAGTACTATCCCATCAATCACCATAAAATGACACTTTTCCCAATTTAGCACAAGATTGGATTCCTCACATCTCTGCAACACAATGGTGTGATTAGTCAAGCATATATCATAGGAGGAACCATACACGGAAAAATCATCAATAAACACTTCCATAATATTTTCAATCAAACCATCGAAGATAGCCATCATACAACGCTGAAAAGTGGCAGAGGCATTACATAGACCAAACGGCATCATTCTAAATGCAAACATGCCATAGGGACATGTGAACGTTGTCTTCTCTTGGTTTTCCGGTGCAATCAATATTTGATTGTACCCGGAATAACCATCAAGAAAGCAATAATACTCATGCCCTGCAAGACGTTCCAACATTTGATCTATAAATGGCAATGGGAAATGATCTTTCCTAGTGTTTTCATTCAATTTTCGATAGTTAACACACACTCTCCAACCCGTTATAGTTCTAGTGACAATCGTTTCATTTGTATCGGATCTAACAATAGTCATACCACCATTTTTTGCCACTACATGTAAGGGACTTACATATTGACTATCACTTATTGGAAAGATTATTGCCGCATCAAGCCATTTTAACACCTCATTTCTTACCACTTCTTGCATTATAGGATTTAATCTTCGTTGGTTTTGCACACAAGACTTCTCATCATCAATCAAATGAATTTTATGCATGCACATAGATGGGCTAATACCTTTCAAATCTTTTATGCTCCAACCAATAGAGGATTTATGTTCTCTCAAAACTCTTAACAACATTTCTAATTCTAAATCTTTAAGGGAAGAGGATACGATTACCGGATATGTTTCATTTCGTTCCAAGTAAGCATACTTCAAATGCTCCGGCAATGGTTTCAACTCTACCTTATTCTTCTCTTGAACCTCCTCTTTTGGTTCTTCATCAAGTCTCTCCACTTTTGCTTCCTTTGCTTCCTCACTCGTGAGTTCCCTACAAGCTTTTAAACCATGTAAATCATCAATCATTTCATCATTTTCCAAACAAAAAGAAGATTTAGATTTAAGAGATTCAATAGAGTAAGAATGGCTTATGATAATTTCCAACGGATCTTTGGAATGCAGGTGATACATATGCTCTTTAACAATGTTATCCACAACCTCTACTCTTCTACATTCTTCCTTGCTCCGTGGATACCTCATAGCCTCTCTTAACGAAAATATAACCTCCTCTTCATTCACCCTCAAAGTGAGCTCTCCTTTCTCCACATCTATCAATGCCTTCCCCGTGGCAAGAAATGGACGACCAAGTATTAATGGAACATTTGCATCCTCATCCATATCTAGTACCACAAAATCAACGGGAAATACAAATTTGCCAACTTTGATCAAAACATCTTCCACAATTTCCTTTGGATATGTCAACGACTGGTCGGCTAATTGAAGTATAATCGACGTCGGTTTGACCTCTCCAATGCCCAATTTCTTAAAAATTGACAAGGGCATCAAGTTAATACTAGCCCCCAAATCACATAAGGCTTTGTAGTTTTCATGTTCTCCTATCTCACATGGAATGGTGAAACTCCCTGGATCTTTCAATTTAGGGAGAAGTTTCTTTTGCAAGATTGCACTACATTCCTCCATAAGGTTCACCATTTTAAACTCTCCCAAGCTTCTTTTCTTTGACAAAATATCCTTCAAAAATTTGGAGTAGTTGGGCATTTGAAGTAGAGCCTCCGCAAAAGGAATATTCACATGTATCTTCTTCAACATCTCAACAAACTTGGCAAAGTTTTCTTCTAATCCTTTTTTCAAACACCTTTGTGGAAACGGAATTGCCACGGGCAACTTCGAAATCCCCCATTCATCTCTTTCAAACTTCTCTTCTCTCTCTTTCCGTTTTGTTTCTCTACATCTCCCACTTCTTTGGAGACTTCACTTTCTCTTCTTCAATTATAGGGGAACTTTCATCTTTTTTGACAATGTCAACTCCTTTCTCTTTCCCTTCTTCATCCAAGCTTTCCATGGGCTCAACTTCACACTCTACCTCCTGCACTTCCGTTGGCATAGAAGGCCCTTCGTATTTTATTCCACTACGAAGTTCAATCGCCTTACATTGCTCCTTTGGATTAGTAATGGTTGTAGATGGAAATCTCCCTTGCCGATGAACATCCCCCCTTTCACTTGCTATTTGACTCATTTGTGTCTCCAAAGCCTTGAATCGACTCTCATTCAACTCCTTTTCTTATTTTATGAAATCAAACCTCTTATCATTCACCTCTTTTTCTTGCTTCATAAATTCAAAAATTTTTGTGAATTGGTCTTCATTTGTACCCTTTCCTTCACCATTTGGAGCTTTCTCCCCCGGATTAATGCCCGGTGATATAGTAAGTGCATTCTCTTGATTTTCATAAGATAAGTTCTCATACCTACGAGATTGATTAAAATTCCCTTGAAAGTTTCCTTGGCCCCATCCTCCTTGCCTTTGTGGATATATTCCTCCATGACTTCCAAAATTTCCACCATAATTTCCTTGGAAGTTCCTTCCTTTCATGAAGGCAACTTCCTCAAGCGTCATATCCGGTGAACACCATGCATCTTGCATTCCAAAATTAGAGGGCATACCTTGTTGAGGTATAGAGGTAGAGATTTGACAACTTTGAGAAGATGGACCCAAATTAGGCATAGTCATGCCTTGTTGAGAATTTGCAAGTATTTATTGATTCACCACCGGCGTAGAATTTGGAGACATTTGCATGCTAGCATTCATTCTTTTCAAGATCTCCGTGATTGCCCTATCGGTCACATCTTCCTTAGGCATTTCCACCTTTTTCACTTGTTGCAAGCACACTTCTTCCATCTTAGCAATCCTTTCCCTTTCATACATTCCCGGTGCACGATCCATGGGCCATTGACCTGTATTCAAAGCTACTTCCTCACATATGGCAATTTCTCTTTCTGGAGTTTGCCCCAATATCGAACCTCCCGCCGAAGCATCAATGTGCATCCTTTCACTTTCGTGTAAATCGGCATAGAAAAATCCTAATTGTTGCTCCTCGGGGAATCCATGTTGTGGACACTTCCTAAGCATCTCTTTGAAATGGTCCCATGCCTCACTAAATGTCTCAAGTGGCAATTGCTTGAATTGAAAATTTTGCCCTTTAAGATGCAACATCTTTGTTGGTGGAAAATACTAGCTCAAGAATCTTTGTGCCAACTCTCTCCATGTGGTGTAGGATCCCGGTGGTGTAGTATGATACAAAGCCTTAGCCTTATCTCTCAATGAAATCGAGAAAAGCTTCATTTTGATCAAATCCTCACTTACCCCATTTATCTTTATTGTGTTGGCTAACTCCGTAAATTGGGCTAAGTGAGCATTCGGATCCTCTATAGCACCACCACTAAATTGATTTGCTTGCACCATGTTGATCAATCCCATCTTGATCTCAAAATTATTAACATTTAACGGCGGCCCCATTGCATAATTCCCAAACTGAGGTTGGAAATGATCTCGAATGTTCATTCCACCTCCATTATGTGCATTTCCACGGGGTTGATTTTGCACCACCGGAGGATTATTCCTTGCTACTTGTTGTGCCAACAAGTTTTGAATAATAGCTTGCATTTGTTGATTTTGCAAGTACATTTGTTGAGCATAAACTTGTGGCACAAACTCCGGATTATTGTGTCCTCCTTCATCAACCATGTTTGCATTATCCCTTACTTCTTCCATATTTTCCTCCGTATGTTCTAACACTCCTCTTCTTTGTCTTCTCAAGGTAGCTTCCAATTCCAAGTTCAAAGATTCAATGGATTGAGACCTTGAACGAGTTCTCATGCACCAACAAGAAATTCCAAGTTAGCTCCCAAAACAACCAAAACAAGTAAACAAATAACAAATAAAAGAAATCCTTATCAAAACTAATCAACTTCAAACTCGTTACAGCCAAATGTTTAACATTTCCTCGGCAAGCAGCGCCATGAACTTAGTCAAATTTTAGTAAAATGTCAAGAGCAAGTGTACTCTATCGTTGTTGTATACGCGTGACCAAGTGCAAAATTTATAAGATTGTCGTCCCAAGGGAAAGCAAACATTGACTAGTATCTGAATTAGTCATTGACTTATGCTTTGACTTATGCTTTGTAAAGATGATATGTTTGAAAGTTTGGTATTAAAGCTAATGCTTAAAGTTCTACTCAAATAACAAGAATGTAAACTAGCTAAGTAAATGATCAAATAATGAGCAAATGACTAATGGAATAGATGTAGAATACACTTAAGAAAAGAGCAAGGCTAATCATACTCATGGTTAAGACTTGAGCTAGATATGAAAAACCCTTGATGGTGATTTTCATTAACTTGTGGATTAAAAGCAATCACAATTTTACCCCTAGTCCCTATGGCCAAGGCACCTAGGTTCTCGACCCTTTTCACTCAATCTCTTAAGTGTTCCCCTATGAATGATCCAAGTCTAAGGAGGGTATGGCTTACCTCCCCTTATACTAACATACATGCATAATTCAATATATGATTCAATTAAACATCCACTCACAACATTGGAATGGCCATCCTAATACTATGAATAGAGAATTTAATCACACAAACATTGAAATGAAACATGATTGATATATCATAGAAGAAAATCCACAAATCAATTCAATTCACTACTCAAGTTCTACATATCTAACTCTTCACCTCAACCACTCATATGACTAGCCCTACTATAAAACTAGCCACTAAACATGGTAATTAATTCAATACAAATCAAGCTTTGCTCCATTTGAGCCATAATAAGAAGAAAATTAACAATTGGAAAGTAGATTTGTTTCCCTTGCATAAGAAAAGCCTTCCTCCTCTTCAATTGATAAACTTCTTCAACAAGTGATGCTCCAATCTTCTCAAATGGTGGTAGGATGGATGGAATAAAGGTTTTATTGATTGAAAATGTAGATCAAATGGTGCTTTGATGGATCTAGATGGTAGAGATGGAAGATAGATCTACTATGTGAGGAAATGTGGTGTTTTGGTGTGTGTAACTGCTCCAATCTGATCTCTAATGAATTCTCCCTCTAAATTTCGCACAAATCATGGTTTTATATCACTTATGGACCTTCTAGAAGCTTCCGGAATATTCTAAAAATTACACAGGATTTTGCACCTACACGGCCCGTGCTGCAGCGCACGGTCCGTGTAGGACACACCTACTTCGGCATGTTATGCGTGCTTCCAGACATGGCTCGAGCTGCGCTGCACGGCCTTGGTCATGGCCGTGTAGCTTTTTCTGACGACAATGCATGGCTTCTTCTTGCAGGGCCGTGCTCCGCACATGGGTCGTGCAGCAACGAACGGCCCATGTACCAGCGCACGGTCATCCTCCTGGGCGAGTAGCGAGTTCTGATGACACTATACGACCATTGGATATAGGGCCCTGTTCCGCACACGGCCCGTGTACCAACATTCCTTGTTCTTCCATCTCCTTTTCGCTCCCGACTCCATTTTTGTCTATTTCTTGACCTGTTTTACATATATTTAAGCTCATTTACACAATTCTATCAATTTATACCACATTCCTCAAAATATCAATAACTCCACCAAAAGTAACACAAATACTAATAAAAACATCCGAAAACACATAAATAACGACACTAAAATCAAAGTGAAAATGACTACGATCAATGATGCAAAAACAACTGTGACTATGAATTAAGAAAACACAATCATATATAAAATAAATTCACAAGTAGTGTAGTACGGAGTATACACATGAAAGTTCAATTAACTAAATAAACCTTCACAACCCTAATTCTACCAAAAAGGCTCTAGCCCATGATGTTACAAAGAACAATCATGGGTGTTGGATAGATCTTACCCGGATGTCTGAAAAATTACAAGATAAATTAGGAAACGATAAAACCCCTAGATGTGGCATCGTCGCGTCCTTCTTCATCTTGAATACTCCTCTTGGTTCTCCTCTTGATTTCACAACGAATCTTCAAAGTGATGGATGGATGGAGGAAAGGAAGTGGATGATGGTTGGGGGGTGATCCCCTCTTGTGGGGTGTGGTTTGGTTGTGGCCTCTCTTATGGCTCTCTTGTTGTTTTCTCCTTCTAATGGTGTGATCTACACCCCCTTTTATACTTGTAAGCTCTCCTTATAGGCTTTGGAATGGGGTTTTTGAGTGATCACACGCATTGAGAATGTAAAAATACAGATATGGTAAGTTTCTGCACGTAAATTAGACCACGAAGCTAGGTCGAATTCACCTCCCCTGGTCGAATTGCAGGTCGAATCACCCTATTGGAAGCTTCAAACACCGGATTCGAGCTTCAGGTGCTGGATTCGACCAGCACAGAAGGTCGAATTGAGGTGTCGTGGTCGAATTGCTTCTTTTGCTGTCCAATTCGACTAGGATTCGACCACATGGTCAGGTCGAATTCAGATATTGTGGTCGAATTGCCTTGCGCAGTCTCACCCATTCGCATATAACTTTCACATCCGAGATCTAATTTGAGTGATTCTTATGCTCATGCGATCCTCTCTTCCTTGGCTTTCTATCCATATAAAGAACGTAAGAAAACTAAAAGATTTGAATGTGAAACAAGCCACGAAAATTAGCACAGCAATTCTTTTCGGCACAGCTCGCGCGACGTCACCATTTCGATCATAACTTCCTCATTTGGAATCCGATTGAGGTGTTCTTTACGCTAAATCAACCCTCATTTCAGTGGCTTTCCAACCATTTATCACACCAACAGTTCTGATCTCCACAATAATACAGAAAAATTAAGAAAGTTGGATGTGCGTTTTCAGCATTCTTGCACAAATTGCACCTTTTCTCCAACTTTGCACTTTTCATCCTTTTTCCACCTAAAACACAATAAAACACCTCAAGTGCACATTTTTCTCACATACAATGAATATAAGACACTTGTACTAATATATAACAAGAATTTCCATCAAAAGGTGTTAAATTGGACACTAAAACACGCTTATTTTCACTTTCATCACTTGTATGAAAATACACAATTTTGGAAGAAGAACCCTAGTTTTTCAACTAATTTGCTCCAAATTCAAGAAAAATCGAGAGTTTGAAGGATGGAAAATGGTTTAATCGGAGTGAAATCAGGTAAAATCGATATAACTAATTAAAATAATTTATCGAACCACAGGGAGGTAGGCACTAGTGCTTAAGCGATCTCACATTTCTTGTAATTTTATAGAGATGAATCATCAAGGGGATTGGTTGATCAAACAAGAAAATAATCAAAGCAAGCAAGTAATGATTAGCAAACAAGATAGATGGATGAAATGAGTGGTTTTTCAAGTTGAGTAAAAGTGATATTAACAACAATTAAGAAGTGGAAATTCTAGGATAAATGCATAAAATTCATATGATCATGGGTATAAGACTAAGGGCCAATACTAGGTTCACCTAAACTCCTTCTCAAGATGAATAGGATATGGAATAAAGCTCAATGGATTGGTTCTCACTCAAATAATTCCAACTAAGTACTAAGCTTGAAATGAGAGTCCCTTCACACGATTAAACAACCTCTCTATCAAACCAATCGGATGTCTTATCAAAGGGTTCTAAATAATAAAGGACTTCTCAATCTCTTTACAATTTATAATGTACATGAAGTGTTTGATGAAATGATTCAATTAATTAACTTAAATATGCAATTAACTTCTCAATCTAATCACATGTTTAAAACAACAAACCACACAAATCATCACAAACCTCAAAATCTAAAGCATCAATGATAGAAAATCAATTAACCCAATCAACATATGAATTTAAATACATAAATCCAAAAATTATCCAACAACTCTCATGTTGCTAATCTCATAAGGGAGATTAGCCTATCATCTTCTTAAAGAAATTAACATAGACAATTAAATCCTTACAAATCATGATAAAACTATAAGGTTTAATACAAAGATTGAATGGAAACTCCCTTGATGTCACTTCAATGGTGATCTCCTCTCCTTCTTTGCACTTTCCTCTCTTCCTTGATCCTTTTCCTTCACTTGGATGTAGAAATTAATGGTAGGATGATGGTAGATCCAAAGGATGAAGAATGGATGAAGATGATGGTATGAAATGGAGGAAATGGTGTGTGAGGTGTGTGGGCAGCTGTGAATTTCGGATCTCTTTTCAAAGGTTGAATGTAAGGGTATTTATATTCATTGGAGACCTTCTAGAAGAATTCTATTTTTTTTACTAATCAGGCGCCTACACAACTAGTGTGGTGCAAAACGTCTCGAGTCGTGTCAGGGTTTCTGGGTCAACGCCAACTTACGACGGCACACGATTCGTGTGCCGCAACACGGCCAAGGGATGGTCGTGTTGTGTGTTCTGATGTTGTCGCACGGCTATCTCTTACAGGCCCATTTACAGTACATGGCTCGTGTAGCATGACATGGCTCGTGTACTTGAAACGGCCGGCCGTGTTCTTGCTGCCTTGTTTTCTTCTTCCTTCTTTCATCTCCCTTCTCCATTTTCACTCCGATTTCACCTGTTTTACATATGTTTAAATTCATTCACACTCACTTCCATAAAAACACATAACTCCACCAAATAATACATAAATACGGATAAAATTATATAAAAATAGACATAAAAAGACACTAAAATCTTGGTGAAAATATCACTCATCGCACCCCCAAACTTAAGGTGTTGTTTGTCCCCGAACAACGAAAATGATAAAACAAGGGGAGAGAGATTTTCACCTAGGAAAAGACTAAACGAACATAAGTAATAACACATCAATAGTAATAAGAATTACAATTTATGCTAAGTCATCCTACAACATTAAACTCATAACATAAAAAATTAACAAGTTCAATCTAAAGAGAATAATAGTGTAATATAGTCCATTTTAGTCCATGCCTCACATAGGTTATAAATGTCACTAAACACTCTTTAAAGTGATAAAACAACACTCATCAATCGATTGGCTCGACTCGCTATAAGCTTGCTCACGGACTATGTTCACAAACCACCAAAGTTTAAATTAATGATCAAAAAGGTCTTTCATTAAGGATGTAATGATAGTCTCTTTGGTAAGGTAGGAAGAATATGATAATATTGACTAAACAAGTGTAAGTAATCGAAGAGATGGCCAATTTCTCCAACTTCTCCACTTTTCTTTTTTCCTTTCTTGTCTTTGGTACTCACAAGCACTACTCATCAACTTTCCTTGGATTTCTTGAGCTTATTATGATTCATGCTTCCTTTCTTGGATTGTTAAGTACTTGAGCATATCATTGTTGCTTTGTTCATTTTTCTTGTTTTGAGGTTGCATGTTCACTCTTGTTTGTGCTCTTTCATCATTTTTCTTATTTATTTATCATTTCCTTTTCTTCTTTTTCTTTCTCATCAAACTTTTCTAGCTACCATCTCGTCAATTACCCACACAAAGGGTATGCATATAAGGCTTAAGTGGTTAATCAAAGCTTGTAATGTGCTAAATTTACAAGAAATAGGCTTAAAGGCTCAAATCGGTTAACTAGGGATGTTGTTCAAGGTAGAAAAATATATGGCAATGACTATAAATAACAAAGATGGCCTTAGATCATTTCACTAATCTCCACTAATCGGGTTCGTTTCTATAGTCCTTGAGCAAGTTCTAGCTTATCAAACACAATCAATCCACTCATGAAGAAAAACAATGTATGCACGGTTGAGGCTCAAATTCTCATAAGTTTATGTATTGGAATTTAAGAAACTTATTACACCACATTCATCTCAAAATTGAACAAGTTAAGTAAAACATGTCACAATTTGAAAGTGTAGAGATTCTTAATCATAACTTGTCATCACTTATCACCACAACATATTATCACTCATATTCAAAAATGACTCAAACCTCACTAAACAAATCACCAAACATATCAAGACAAAAATAAGAAAATACACAAAACATAAAATAAAGACTCAACAAACAAGAAACAAAATAAAAAACATAACATGCGAGAATAAAAGTCACCATCATTAACAATAAAGCACACATTCTATATCATCCATGACAATTAAGCTGACAATCATCCCAACCTTAGATTGAAAAGTAAACTTCCCAAAAACATAACACATAAAGTAGCATGCTAATCCATTCAATCAAAATCAAAATCAATTAAAAGTGATAAGGTGTAGAGTACTCCCTCAATAGGCATTTGATAATGAAAGCGTTAGCTCCAAGCTTCATGATGCTTCCAATACCCTTCATTTATGCTCAAAGACTCATCAAACACCATTAGTTCAACAATTCATTAAAAATATGGATTCACATGCACTTCAACACAACCAATCATACCAAAATCCAACCAAAACTCATGAGAAATTTTTTTTTTAAATTGGGTCAATTTTACAAGAATCACACTCAAATAGTGAGTCACACTACACACTCTCCCCCCAAACTTAAATTGAAACAAGAGTTTCGAATTAAGTTTGCAAAAAGTGGTGGGACTTATCCTTGTAGTTTCCATTAAATATCTTCTTGTTGAGAAGTAAACGCATCCACACGAGTCAAGTTGTTTTCACCACGCACTAGTCCCCCAAACATAACTCGAGACAAGAGTCGAGAATTAAGTTTGCACAAGTGGTGACATACTTACTCAAATCCATGAAGCACTTCTCTTTTCTTCAATAAGCCTTCTTCTCACGAGCACAATCCACCTACGAGACCAAAATAAATAAAACAAGCATCAAAATATAAAAAGAATGGGTTGCCTTCTATTTAGCGCTAAGTTTAACGTCTTCAAGCCGGATGGAATTTTACGATCATTGGACCAAAGGATGATCCATCCCATTCTCTCCTCGCATCCTCACTTTGAACATTTGTATGGCTCTCTTCTTGTCTACAAGCTCAACTTCACCATTCTTGCTTACGAGCATCAAGTCATCATCAAGGAGTGATTCTAGTGGACTTCCTCTTTCTTCTTTATCTAATTTCCAATCGAGCTCCGATGCTTTCATCCTATCAACATCACAAGAAGATAAGTTAGAACTTGACATTTTCATATAATCATGAAGAAAGGAATTTAAGTTGTCAAAGAGAAGAGAATCATGATCCATTAGATCATCCGGAGGCTTTGTATGAGACTTGGCTCCTTTTTTCTTATTGCACAATAATGTGAAACTTTTTCTTTTGAGCTCAAAGAAAGCTCTTGTCTCCCAACATCAATTTTAGCTCTTCCCGTAGCTAGAAATGGTCTTCCCAAAATGAGTGGAACTTGAGGGTCCGCCTTCACTTCTAACACCATGAAGTCGACCGGGAAAGCTAGCCCTTTCACTTTCACCTCCACGTCTTCAACAATCCATAGTAGCTTCACATCTTCTCCATTTACTACTTCAAGATGGATAGTAGTAGGCTTTAGCTCTCCAATTTTAAGGTCTTTAAACGTGGCATGAGACATCACGTTAACGCTTGCCCTCAAGTCACACAATGCATCAAGGGTATCCTTCCCCTCAAAATCACAAGGAATGATGAATTTTCCCGGATCACCAACTTTTGTAGACCCCCCTTTTTGATCGACTCACTTGTTTCGGATTACTCTTCTTTCTTTTTCTCCTCATACTTCTTCTTAAGATTCTTCACATGCTCTTCAAAATCCTTTTTCTTCTCCTCCTTTACAAACATTTGTGGATAAGGAATAGGGAATAGAGTTATCGGAATACCCCAATAATCACGTTTGTACTCCTCCTCTTTAGCCTTCTCCTCCACTTTCTTTTCCTCTTGCACCCTTTTCCTCTTAGGTATCCATTTAGGACCCTTCTCTTCTTTCATTTCTCCAACACCTTTGCTTTCCACCAACCCTTCTTCAACCATTCGTTTCTCTTTCATATCAACCAACAAACATTGAGCTTTCGGATTGATTTTGGTTGTGGCCGGAAACTTTCCTTTTTGTTGAGCACTCAATGAACTTTCCATTTATCCAAAATTATACTCCAAAGTCTTGAACCTCTTGTCATTTGCTTCTTCCGCCTTTTTCGATGCTTTATCTCTAGCTTTTTTTATACGATCAATTGCTCAAGTAGCTCATCGATCGATGCTCTTCCATCATTGTTCGGTGCCTTAGCTCTTGGTTGATATCCCGGAGTATAACCAACTGCATTTGATTGTCGTTATTTTCACCTAGATTTTAGTGCCTTTTTACGTGTATTTTTCGTATTGTTTTATCCGTATTTTCGTGTATTTTGGTGGTGTTATGTGTTTTCATGGGAATGTGTGAGAATGATCTTAAATATATATATAACAGGTGAAAATGGAGTAAAAATGAAGACGGAATATCAAACGAGGAAGAAGAAACAAAGGTGCAAGGACACGGCCGGCCGTGCTGGCAACACGGCTCGTGTTGCAGCAAACAGCCCATGTATCAGACACGGGCCTGTCCAGAATGGTCGTTCGGCGACATCTATTTATCCAACACGATCACCATTTGGTCGTGTTGAGGAGCACGACCCGTGTTGAGGAGCACGACCCGTGTACCAGACACGGGCCTGTAAGCGGAGGCCGTGTGGCGACGTCTAGACATTCAACACGGCCACCCTTTGGCCGTGTAACGCAGAACGACTCGTGCGCCGTTTGCCCTGACACGACATGACCCGTGCTACGTAGCACGACTCGTGTCGGCACCAGAACAGGATATTTTTTATAATTCTTCTAGAAGGTCTCCATGGGGTATAAATACCAATCCATTCAACATTTTGAAGGGAGATCGGATTTGCTACTGTTCCCACACACATCACACACCATTCCTTTGATTTTACACCATATTCTTCATCCCATTCATCCATTTCTAGATCTACATCATCTCTCCATATTTTCTTCAATCCAAATCAAGTGAAAAAGCAAGGAAGCTTGGGTGATCACCAAAGGAAGAAGGGAGATTCAATTGGATCCATTTCCAAGGGAGTTTTCATTCCAATTTTGTGTTAATCCTTTAGTTTATCATGATTTGTAAGAATTATAATGTCTATGTTATGGATCTTATGAAGATTGTAGGCTAATCTCCCTTGTGAGATTAGCAACATGAAGGTTGTTGGTTAATTTGTGGATGTATGTAATTAAATTCATATGTTGATGGGGATATTTGATTTTCTATCATTGGTGCTTATATATCTTGAGATCTATGATGTTTTGTGTGTTTGATTGTTCTAATTATATGATTAGATTGAGAAATCAATTATGTGTTTAGGATAGTCAAGTGAATCATTTCATCAAACACCTTATGTGCATTATAAATGGTAAAGAGATTGAGAAGTCCTTTATTATTTAGAACCCTTTGATGGAACATGTGATTAGTTAGATTGAGAAGTCAATTGATTATATGAAGGGATTCTTAAATTGAATTTAGTACCTAATTGGAATAGTTTAATTGAGAACCAACCTTTGAGCTATTTTGAGATTGTGCAAATGATCTACATCCTATTCATTTCGAGAGGAAGTTTAGGTGGTATATGTGTTGGCCCTTAGTCTTAACCCTTGATACATATGAGTTTAATGCATGAATCCATAAGTTACCACTTCAATAGTGTTGTTAATCTCACTTCTACTCAATTTGGAAAACCACTCATTTATCATTTTTATCTTGTCATTTTATTATTGTTTGTCTACTTTCATTTGTTTGCATTTAATTACTTGTTAACCAAACCATCCATCTATGATTCGTTTCTATAAAATCGTGATAAACGTGATATCGCTTAAGTGCTAGCATCGACCTCCCTGTGGTTCGATAAATTCTTGAATTGGTCAACCCGACTACAAGTTATGGCTAATCAAATGGCGCCGTTGCCGGGGAGGTAACGGTTGCTAGTAGCTTAAAGAAGGAACGTTTAAAGCGATCTTACTAGAGACATTTTTTTCTTGTATTTATTATTTGTATTTTGTTTTGAAAATATTGTTCTAACTTCTTTTATTTTGAAGGTGTATGCAAACAAGATCAAAAGGGGAACAAGTTGAACCTCTTGACTTAGAAATTGAACACACTTTCCGAAGAAGAAGAAAGGAGAACAATACCAAAAAGAGTGATCTAATGGAAAA
Organism: Pogostemon cablin; assembly: GCA_023678885.1. Lineage (NCBI taxonomy): Eukaryota > Viridiplantae > Streptophyta > Magnoliopsida > Lamiales > Lamiaceae > Pogostemon > Pogostemon cablin. The sequence continues at coordinate 9,708,434 of CM042997.1, forward strand.
CAATCAAGATGAACGAGGAAATGTTAGGAATGATGGAGGCGGAATGCAAAACTTGCAAGATCAAGCTAATGCCAATCTTCCTCAACAAAATTATCAACAATTTGGGGAGTTATATTCAACAAATGGTGCAACAAGCTATGATTCAACAAGGTTTTCAACAAGGTTATACTCCTCCACAATAAGCATATGTACCTCCACCTCCGGTTCAACATGGAGTTCAAAATGATCAAAGAGTGATCCGGGATTTCTTCATGCCGAGGGCACTTCCACAAATGATGGGACCACCAATTCATGCCAACAACTTTGAGTTTAAAATGGGCTTGATTTCATTGGTGAGAGAGCAACAATTTGGTGGAGCTCCGAATGAAGATCCCAATGCTCATCTAGCTCAATTCGTTGAGATTGCTAACACTGTAAAGATGAATGGGGTGAGCGAGGATTGCATAAAGATGAGGTTATTTCCATTCTCTTTGAGGGATAGAGCAAGAACATGGCTCTCCACTCTTACTCCCGGAATGTGCAACACATGGGACGAACTTGCACAAATGTTCTTGAACAAGTATTTCCCACCATCTAAGACACTTCAAATGAAGAGCTTGATTACTCAATTCAAGCAATTGCCTCAAGAAAGCTTTTATGAAGCGTGGGAAAGGTTCAAGGAAATGCTACGCAAGTGTCCACAACATGGTTTCCCGGAGAATCAACAAGTGGGATTTTTCTATCAAGGACTTGTGAATGGGCAAAGAGTGCTTGTTGATGCTTCGGCAGGTGGATCCGTACTAGGAGTAACTCCGGAAAGGGCTATTCGAATTTTTGATGAAATTGCTACAAATGTCTATCAATGGCCATCGGAGAGAGTTAGTGGAAGCTATGGGTTCGAGAGTTATGATAAAGGGCAACAGTTTAGTGTGAAGAGTGTGACTGTGGAGCCACAAACACCAAGCATGGATATGATCGTTGCGGAGGTGATGAAGTAAATGAGCTTGAACAAAGGAGTGACCAATCAAGAAGTTAATATGGTTGATAGTAGAATGGATCAAAGTGTGCTTCCTCAAATTGGTGTTAGTGGGGAACAATGGGCCACAACAATGCCACGTGTGGAGGACGTTCAATATATGCAAGGGAGAAATTACCAAGGTAATTATCAAAACAATTACCAAGGTAATTTCAACCAAAATCAAGGAAGTTATCCACAAAGGCAAGGAGGATTCAATGCTCAAAGTAGTGGAAGTTCGCACCCGCAACAACAACCAAGGCAAGGAGGTTTCACTAGCCAAGGAAGTGGAAGTTCTTATCCACAACAACCAAGGAGGCAAGATAATTTTTCTTATGCAAACCCAAGTAATGCGGTTGCTTATCCTCCGGGGTATCATCCGGGAGCTAAAGCGCCAAATAATGAAGGGAAGGCGACTACCGAAGAACTTCTTGAAAAATTGATTGCTTCCAACAAAAATCAAGAGGAAGTAATTGAAAGAAAATTCAAGGCTTTTGAGGAAGTAAATGAAAGACGATTAAAAGCCATTGAAGAAAATAGTGATAGAAGACTCAAAGCCTTGGAGTATTCATTTGGTCAAATGGCGAGCTCAATGAGTGCTAATGAGAAAGGCAAATTTCCTTCCACTACCATTGTAAATCCAAAGGAACAATGCAAGGCAATTACCTTGAGGAGTGGAACAAATTATGATGGACCATCTATGCCATTGGAAGATGATAAGGTGGAAGAGAAGGAGAAGGAGATGGAGAAAACCTTGGTTGAAGAAGAATTCGATGTTGAAAGTGAAGTTGAGGATAAAATGAATGAGGAACCAGAATTGATTGATAACAAGGTTGTTGAGAAGAAATGGGAAAGAACCAAGGCAATGAAAAAGAAGGAGGAGGAAATTGAAGTGGAAAGGGATAGTTGGGGAATTCCAAAAACACAAGTACCTATTCCTTTTCCACATCGATTTTTGAAGAAGGGCTTGGATGAAAAGTTTGCAAAATTTTTGGAAATTTTCAAGAAAATCCACATTAATATACCCTTTGCAGATGCTTTGAAACAAATGCCTCATTATGCGAAGTTTTTGAAGGACATCATGTCAAGGAAGAGGAGATTGATAGAGAATAAGACCGTCAACTTGACGGAGGAGTGTAGTGCAATAATTCAAAGGAAGTTGCCTCCAAAGCTCAAAGATCCGGGGAGTTTTGTTATTACATATGAAATGGGCAAGAGTGAGGTTCATAAAGCTCTTTGCGATCTTGGGGCAAGTATTAACTTGATGCCTATGTCCATTTTCAAGAAACTTGGTATAGGGGAAGTGAAACCTACATCCGTTACATTGCAACTAGCGGATAGGTCTTTAACCTACCCTAGAGGAATAGTGGAGGATGTGTTAGTCAAGGTTGGAAAGTTTATATTCCCGGTTGATTTTGTAGTGCTTGATATGGACGAGGATGCAAATGTTCCATTGATATTGGGGCGTCCATTTTTAGCAACGGGAAGAGCTTTAATTGATGTACAAAAAGGGGAGTTGAAGTTGAGAGTAAATGAGGAAGAGGTGGTTTTCTCTTTGAAGAGTGCTATGAGATATCCAAATGAGAAAGAAGAATGTAGAAGGATTGACACGATTGATGAAGTTGTTGAAGAGAACCTACCATTCATCTTAGCTAAAGATCCTCTTGAAATGAGCATAAGCCATTCTCTTACTTTATCTTTAAACTCTAATAATTCTTTTCATTGTTTAGAAGATGAAGATAGTAATGATTGTTTACATGAATTGAATGCTTGTAGGGAAATGCGAGAGGATGAAGCAAAGTTGGCATACTATGGAAAGAGGGAATATCTTCCATTAGAGATGGAGATTGAAGAGTCAAAGGTTGATAAAGGAAAGGAATAATTGAAGCCTCTACCCGATCACCTTAGGTATGCATATTTGGGGGACGAGAAGAAATTTCCGGTAATTGTATCATCATCCCTTTCTCCTTTAGAACTTGATAAATTGTTGAGAGTACTTAGAGATCATAAGAGTGATATAGGGTGGAGTTTGGATGATTTGAAGGGAATTAGTCCCACAATTTGCATGCATCACATAAGGTTGATTGATGAGAACAAATCATGTATACAACCTCAAAGGCGTTTGAATCCTATTATGCAAGAAGTTGTTAGAAAAGAAGTTTTAAAGTGGTTGGATGCTAAAATTGTTTATGCCATTAGTGATAGTCCTCATGTAAGTCCTTTGCATGTTGTGGCTAAGAAAGGAGGGTTAACCATTGTTAAAACGGAATTTGATGAAGAACTTGCAACAAGGGTAAAAACGGGGTGGAGAGTTTGTTGTGATTATAGAAAACTTAATGACAATACTCATAAGGATCATTTCCCTTTGCCTTTTATTGATCAAATGCTTGATAGGTTGGCGGGATACAAGTATTATTATTTTCTAGATGGTTACTCGGGGTATAACCAAATCATGATAGCCCCCGAGGATCAAGAGAAAACAACTTTTACTTGTCCGTATGGCACATTCGCTTTCTATAAATTGCCTTTTGGGTTATGCAATGCACCCGCCACCTTTCAACGTTGTATGATGGCTATTTTTGGAGGATTGATTGAAAATGTGATGGAAGTTTTTATGGATGATTTCTCCGTGTTTGGATCTTCATTTGATATATGCTTAACTAATTTGTCCATGGTCTTGCAGCGATGTCAAGATACGAACCTCATCTTGAATTGGGAAAAATGTCACTTTATGGTTCAAGAGGGGATTGTACTTGGTCATCATATCTCCGAAAAAGGTTTGAGAGTTGATAGAGCGAAGGTAGTAGCTATTGAACATCTTCCCCCTCCGAAAAATGAAAAAGGGGTTAGATCGTTTCTTGGTCACGCCGGATTCTATCGACGTTTTATAAAGAATTTTTCTAATATAGCCAAACCTTTGTGTAAATTGCTTGAGAAAGATACTCCATTTGAATTTAATGATGAATGTCTTGATTCTTTTAGGGTGTTAAAGGAAGCTTTGATTTCTTCACCAATCCTTGTCTCTCCCGATTGGAGCAAGCCCTTTGAACTCCATTGTGATGCAAGTGACAATGCCTTGGGAGTAGTGCTTGGACAAGTGCGAGAGAAGAAATTTCGAGCTATCTATTATGCTTCAAAGACATTCAATGCCAATCAAAAGAATTACACCACAACGGAAAAGGAGTTTCTTTCCGTAGTCTATGCTTTTGAAAAATTTCGTCCATACTTAGTTGGCACGAAAACCATTGTCTACACGGATCATGCTGCCATTAGGTATTTGATGAGTAAAAAGGATGCTAAACCAAGACTAATTCATTGGGTTCTTTTGTTGCAGGAGTTTGATGTTGAGATACGTGATAAGAAGGGAGTCAAAAATGTCATAGCCGACCACTTGTCACGATTGGAGAATGTTGATGAAAAAGGAACCATGGAGCTCATAAATGATATGTTCCCGGATAAAGAGATACTTCAAGTGGATTTTCATCAGATGTACACTTTGTGTGAGACCGGAAGACCGTGGTACGCGGATTTGGTAAACTACTTAGTGTGTGGTATCAAGCCGGACCATCTCACCGAGTCAAAAAGGAAAAAGTTCTACCATGATGTTAAAGAATATTTGTGGGATGATCCTTTGTTGTTTAAGAATTGTCCGGATGGTATCATACGGAGGTGTATTCCAGAGGAAGAAAAAGTAAGTGTCATGGAGATGTGCCATAGTTTACCATGTGGAGGACACTTTGGGTTTCAAAAGACGAGAGCTAAGATCTTACAGTCGGGTTTGTTTTGGCCAACATTGTTCAAGGATTGCAAATAATACGTCAAGGAGTGTGATAGATGCCAAAGAATTGGGAGTATTGGACAAAGAGATGAGATGCCTATGAAGAACATCTTTGAAGTTGAAGTGTTTGACGTTTGGGGGATGGACTTCATGGGACCATTTCCGTCTTCCAATAGTTTTCTTTACATTTTGCTTGCGGTAGACTATGTGTCTAAATGGGTAGAAGCAATTCCTACAAGAACGAATGATGCTCTAGTTGTCAGAGCTTTCTTGAAGAAGAACATTTTTGCAAGGTTTGGAGTACCAAAGGCGATCATTAGCGATCAAGGGACTCATTTCATCAACAAGATCATTGAGAAGCTTTTGATAGGCTATGGAGTGAAGCACAAGGTGTCAACACCTTATCATCCGCAAACAAATGGTTTGGCGAAAGTATCAAATAGGCAAGTGAAGCTTGTACTTGAGAAGACAGTCAAGGGGAATAGGAAGGATTGATCTTCTAAGCTAGATGATGCGCTTTGGGCTTATCGAACGGCGTACAAGACCGCTCTTGGTTTTTCTCCGTATAAACTTATCTATGGGAAAGCATGTCATCTTCCAGTTGAAATAGAACACAAGGCTTTATAGGCATTGAGGAAGTTGAATCTTGAGGAGAAAGAATCGGGAAAGAAAAGATGTCTTCAATTGATTGAGCTTGAAGAATTTCATGAGGAAGCATATTCAAACTCCCAAATTGTCAAGGAGAAGCTTAAAAGATGGCATGATGAAAGAATCAAAGCAAAGGAGTTTATACCGGGGGATAGAGTGCTTTTATTCAATTCTAGATTGAAACTGTTTCCCGGAAAGCTTCGTTCAAAATGGACCGGTCCATATGAGGTGATTGAAGTTAGAGAAAATGGATATTTAATGCTTGAAGGATCGGATGGGAATTCTTTTATTGTCAATGGTCATAGGGTTAAGCATTATCATTCTCCCTCTCAAAGGGAGTTGGTATATGTTGACACCTTCTCTTCTTGAGATCCGTATCCTTTTAGTAGTTTAGGTTTGTAAATATTTCTTTTCTTGTTTTGCTTTATTTTGGTCTTGTAGGTGGATTGTGCTTATGAGGAGAAGATTTCTTGAACATTCAAAGTGTGCGTCATTGATGTGAACGGTATATCGTACCAATTTTTGCAAACTTTATTTGAAACTCTTGTTTCAATTCAAGTTTGGGGGGATATGATGTGGTACGATATGTTATATTCTATGTTGACATGCATTTGTGTGTTTTTGAGCCAAATTTGAAATTTCTCATAAGTTCGATTTAGTTTTGGTTCGTTTTGGTGGTGTTGAAGTCGATAATTCTTTTGTTTTTAAGACTGAACTAATGATGTTTATGAGTGTGAGCATGAATAGGGAGTTTTGGGAAGCATGGAAACAAGGAAAGACAAGAGTTGAAGATGAAAAGTGGAAAATTCAGGGGAGCAGTGACACGCCTCGTGTCGCCGACATGGCCCTGTTAGCTTTGGCCATGCGGCGACATCAGTTTGCCCAACACGAGCAGATTTTGGTCGTGTTGCGTGACACGGGTCGTGTCCAAGCGCGAGACTCGAGTCGTGTAGCCGACACGGCCCTGTATGCTTTGGCCGTGCGGGAGCGTCAGAACACGCAACACGGGCACCTTATGGCCGTGTTGCGTGACACGACTCGTGTCGGGTCTGAAGCAGCGTTTTTAAAAGTCAGATTCTGGACACAACCACTCGTGTTAGAACTCATTCCAATCGTGATAAACCCGTCGAAAGTCCACAAATCATCTTCCAAACAGCAAAGAGTGGTAAGATTGTGAGTGTAAAAGGTGAATTTCAAAGCTTAAACAACAATCCCCTTCATTTTGTTAAAGAAAATTCAAGGTATGTATTCTTGTGCCCTAATTTTCAATTCGAGGTATAAATGTCGAAATTCATGTATGGGTTTTGAATGATGGAATGTATGAAGCATGTCTAGGATAGTGAAACATGAATTTGCATATTTAATTGTTAGATTGATTGAATTTTGGAAAGAATTAGGGTTCATGAATGAAGAATTTGGGGATAATTGTTTGAGGATGATTAATTTAGGATATGTGATTGTTAGATTGATCAATAATGCTTCTATGATGATTGTATTGATTTGAATTAGTTTAGGTATTGAGGATTTGGGCATGAAAGCATAATTAAGACTTGTTGAAATTGAAGTGTGAAATATGTGCATGCCAAGTGTTTGATGAAATGCCTAAATGAAATTTCAAATTGGAATTCAAAGTTTTTGCATGAAGCATTATTGAATTGAATTGTGCCCATTGAAAAAGTGAAATGTTGTGAAAGAATGAGAGGAGTAGGATGTTGAAAGTGAGAGATTGAATGAAATTTTTGAAGTAACTTTGTGCTAAGTTGATTGGATCTAAATGTTAGTCTTTGGAACACATTGTTTATTGTGCTTGAATATGTGCTAGAATTAACACTTAGTTGAATAACTAGTGATAATTCTAATTAATATGAAACATTGTGCTTTGAGTTAAATTGAAACTAATTTGAATTATGTTGGAAATTGTAGATGGCTGAAAGAAGAGTGAGGAAACGCAATGAGGACTTCATTTTCATTGAATCAGATATGGAACTGTCCAACCTTGATGCCAAACTGCTAATGAAAGACCAACACCCTGAGAATTTCGGAGTAGAGTTCATGGAATGGGAGAAGTACGCATTGAGATGGGAGTACATAATTCCAAAGATTAGGGCAACTCGATTCCAAGATCAAGCAACCATGGAGGGCCTTGGAATAGAAGGTGATCTGAGGACTCTATTCCGTCGAGTGGAAATGGAGGAGTTTTTCGATAAGAGACCTCCCACTTATCTCCATCTTACAGCCGAGTTCATGAGCACCTTGGAGGTTCACAGAGATAGGAACAAGTTTCCTATTGCTATCACATTTTAGTTGAATAATGAGATGTGGGAGAAGATACCTGTGAATGAGCTGAACAGATTTTTTGGGTGCCCGATCATGAGAGGTCATCAGAATTTCCTACCACAAGGGGGTTTCAATCAACAGACGTGGTGGAGAAAATTGGTTGAGGATGGGACTGAGCCTCCAGAGTACATTCCAAGTTCGTCTAAAGGGACAGCTATAAGGAACCCAGTCATGAGGTACCTTGAGAAGATAGTATCAAATACTATTCTGGGTCGGTTCGAGAGTGGAGCTGTTGGTGAGAAGCAGTTGTACATCATGTACAGTATGTTCAAGGAGTTCACAGTGAACATTGCAGCTCACTTCATTCAGCATGTTGAGAGAGTGGCTAAGAGAGAGAACACTCGAGGAATTATGATTGGAGGAATGGTGACAATGATTGCTCAAGGGCTAGGCATCGACCTTAGAAGGATGCAACACTCGATGATTAGTGAAGGGTTCACTTATAATCAACTCATAAGGATGGAGTTCCTATCATTCATAGGAAATATGTATTGCTTGAAGCAAGATAAGGGAGCTCCATTTCCTCTACCTGCTCCTGATCTCACCACACTGCAAGGACGAAGAAAGCATCAGAATCTAGCAATGGCGAGTCCTAACCACTCAGCAGTCGTGAGAGCTTTCTACAGAGAGAATAGAGATGGAGTGGAAGTAGTGCTCCAACAGATGAGAGTAGATGAGAATCCTGAGCTAAGGAATCTGAGAGCTGAGCCGGTGGACATGGATGTAGGGAAGGAAGAGCAACATCATCAGGTGGAATTTGAAGAGCATGCACCAGAGCCTCCAGCATTTGAGCAAGGAGAAGAAGAACAAGAGGAAGGAGATGGACCAAGAGAGGGGAATGCTAGATGGAATCTTCTGGAGAATGAACTCAGGGAGATCAGGCAGACGCAGCAGGAGCTTGGAGATGAGATGAGAGAGTTCCGGGAGGAGCAGCAGAGGCAAGGTGCGATGATAAGGGAGATCCATGAGGGGCAGCGTCGTAGGGAGTACTATGAAGAGAATACACGATCACGCTCGAACAACATGGAGGAGATGATCACAAGGATGTTCAATTTCCAATTCCCTACCACACCTCGTGCTTATACTCCTTGGGGATCATGGCATAATCAACCCCCTCCGCCTCCAGATAACTAAGGGAGTACTTTTGGTGCTCGACACTTCATTAGTTCATCTTCTTTAGTGATTTTATTTGTGTTGGATTTGAGACTTCGTATTATTTTGTTTTGGGATGTTTAATTTCGTACTTTTCTTTCAATTAAGGATTGAGATGATTTTTGATGTGTATTGATCATGGATGGGGTGATTTTTATTTGTGACTTTTCTTTTAGTTTTGTCTTTGTGTTTTTACTTTTGTCGTTTTTTTGTCTCTTTGGTTTATTTGTGTTTGTGTGTTGTTTTTATTTTTTCGTGTTTAGGTTTGATTTGGTGGTTTATTTGGGAGGTTGTGAGTCATTTTGAATATGAGTGATGATGCATTATGGTGATAAGTGAGGTCGAATTATGATTAAGGAACTCTACACTTTCGAATTGTGATATGTTTTATTTAACTAATTCAATTAAAAGATGAATAAGTTGTAATAAGTCCTTTTAAGTCGAGCATAAACTTGTGAGAATTTGAGCCTCGACCATCTATACATGGTATCTTTTCATGAGTGGATCGATTGAGTTTTGATAAACTAAATACTTGCTCAAAGACTTTAGGAATGAATCCGATTAATGGAGATCGATGAAATGATTTAAGGTCGTCCTTGTCATGTATAACCATTGCCAAATATTTCCTTACCTTTAAAATCATCCCTAGTCAACCACTTTGAGCCTATAAGCCTATTCATTGTGAAGATAGCACATTACAAGCTTTAATTACCCACATGAGCCTAAGATATATACCTTTTGTGTGAGTAATAAAGAAGATGGTGGCTAGAAAGGTGTGATGAGACAACAAAAGAGAAAGAGAAAATGATAATTAAGTAAGAAAAAGGATGAAAAGAGCATAAGAAAGAATGGACATGCAATTTCAAAACAAGAAAATGAGCAAAATGACAATAATATGCTCAAGTACTTAAGAATCAAAGAAAAGAGGCATGAATCTATAAGAAGCTCAAGAAATCCAAGAAAGTGATGATTAGTGCTTATGATCAATAAAGAAAAGAAAGGAGGAAAAAGAATGTGAAGGGATGGAAGAAAGTAGCTACCTCTTCGATTACTTACACTCGTTTAGTCACTCTTATCTAAATTATTCATACCCTACCAAAGAGCCTATCATTACATCCTTAATTAAAGACCTTTTTGATCATTGATTAAAATTTTGGTGGTTTGTGAATAGAGTCTACGAGCAAGTGTATGGTGATTCGAACCAATTGATTGAGGAGTGTTGATTTACCTTACTTAAAGAGTGTCGAGTGACATTGATAAACCTATGTGAGGTTTAGACTAAAAGGGACTATATTGCTCTTTATTCTCTTTTGATTGAACTTGTTAATTTCTCTTATCATAAATCTAATGTTGTAGGTTAGCTTAGCATAATTTGAAATTCTTGTTGCTAATGATGTGTTATTACTTGTGTTCGTTTAGTTTTTTTTTTTACTAGGTGAAAACTTCTCCCTCGTTCTATCATTTTCATTGTTCGGGGACGAACAATACTTTAAGTATGGGGGTGTGATTGTCGTTATTTTCACCTAGATTTTAGTGCCTTTTTACGTGTATTTTTCGTATTGTTTTATCCGTATTTTCGTGTATTTTGGTGGTGTTATGTGTTTTCATGGGAATGTGTTAGAATGATCTTAAATATATATATATAACAGGTAAAAATGGAGTAAAAATGAAGACGGAAGATCAAACGAGGAAGAAGAAACAAAGGTGCAAGGACACGGCCGGCCGTGCTGGCAACACGGCTCGTGTTGCAGCAAACGGCCCGTGTATCAGACACGGGCCTGTCCAGAATGGTCGTGCGGCGACATCTATTTATCCAACACGACCACCATTTGGTCGTGTTGAGGAGCACGACCCGTGTTGAGGAGCACAACCCGTGTACCAGACACGGGCCTGTAAGCGGAGGCCGTGCGGCGACGTCTAGACATTCAACATGGCCACCCTTTGGCCGTGTAACGCAGAACGACTCATGCGCTGTTTGCCCTGACACGACACGACCCGTGCTACGTAGCACGACTCATGTCGGCACCAGAACAGGATATTTTTTATAATTCTTCTAGAAGGTCTCCATGGGGTATAAATACCAATCCATTCAACATTTTGAAGGGAGATCGGATTTGCTACTATTCCCACACACATCACACACCATTCCTTTAATTTTACACCATCTTCTTCATCCCATTCATCCATTTCTAGATCTACATCATCTCTCCATATTTTCTTCAATCCAAATCAAGTGAAAAAGCAAGGAAGCTTGGGTGATCACCAAAGGAAGAAGGGAGATTCAATTAGATCCATTTCCAAGGGAGTTTTCATTCCAATTTTGTGTTAATCCTTTAGTTTATCATGATTTGTAAGAATTATAATGTCTATGTTATGGATCTTATGAAGATTGTAGGCTAATCTCCCTTGTGAGATTAGCAACATGAAGGTTGTTGGTTAATTTGTGGATCTATGTAATTAAATTCATATGTTGATGGGGATATTTGATTTTCTATCATTGGTGCTTATATATCTTGAGATCTATGATGTTTTGTGTGTTTGATTGTTCTAATTATATGATTAGATTGAGAAATCAATTATGTGTTTAGGATAGTCAAGTGAATCATTTCATCAAACACCTCATGTGCATTATAAATGGTAAAGAGATTGTGAAGTCCTTTATTATTTAGAACCCTTTGATGGAACATGTGATTAGTTAGATTGAGAAGTCAATTGATTATATGAAGGGATTATTAAATTGAACTTAGTACCTAGTTGGAATAGTTTAATTGAGAACCAACCTTTGAGCTATTTTGAGATTGTGCAAATGATCTACATCCTATTCATTTCGAGAGGAAGTTTAGGTGGTATATGTGTTGGCCCTTAGTCTTAACCCTTGATACATATGAGTTTAATGCATGAATCCATAAGTTACCACTTCAATAGTGTTGTTAATCTCACTTCTACTCAATTTGGAAAACCACTCATTTATCATTTTTATCTTGTCATTTGATTATTGTTTGTCTACTTTCATTTGTTTGCATTTAATTACTTGTTAACCAAACCATCCATCTATGATTCATTTCTATAAAATCGTGATAAACGTGATATCGCTTAAGTGCTAGCATCGACCTCCCTGTGGTTCGATAAATTTTTGAATTGGTCAACCCGACTACAAGTTATGGCTAATCAGCATTGCTCGGATTAGAGTAGAAAAAGTTACCTTGTCTTTGTTGTTGTTGGTATGAGCTTCCACTATTTTGACCATTGAAACCTCCTTGCCTTGGTTGATAGTTCCCTTGACTTTGGTTGAAACTACCTTGGAAATTATTTTGGTAATTCCCTTGGTAGTTTCTTCCTTACATGTATGACACATCTTCCACACGTGGCATAGAGTTGGCCCATTGTTCTCCACTCACAATATTTGGAGGTAGCACACCTTGATCGATTTGTAGCCCCTCAACTATATTAGCTCCTTGATTATTCGCACTTTGATTCAAGCTTATTTGCCTCAACATTTCCGTCGCTATTGCTTCAACACTGGGCATTTGTGGCACACTTGGCTCAACATTCAAACTCTTCACACTAAACTGTTGCCCTTGATTAAAATTCTCAAAACTATAGCATCCATTTACTCTCTCCGATGGCCATTGGTAGACATTTGTAGCAATCTCATCAAAAATCCTTATTGCCCTTTCCGGAGTCACACTAAGTACGGATCCACCCGCCGAAGCATCAACATACATTCTTTGACTATTTACCAAACCATGATAGAAAAATCCAACTTGTTGGTTCTCCGAGAAACCATATTGTGGACACTTGCGTAGCATCTCCTTAAACCTTTCTCAGGCTTCATAAAAACTCTCTTGAGGTATTTGCTTGAATTGAGTGATCAAGCTCTTCATTTGAAGCATCTTAGAAGGTGGAAAATACTTGTTCAAAAACATTTGCGCAAGTTCATCCCAAGTGTTGCACGTACCCAGTGTAATAGTGGAGAGCATGTTCGAGCTCTATTTCTCAACGAAAATGGAAACAACCTCATCTTGATACAATCCTCACTCACCCCATTCATCTTCACGGTGATGGCAATCTCAACAAATTGAGCTAGATGAGCGTTAGGGTCTTCATTCGGGGTTCTACTAAATTGTTGCTCTCTCACCATAGAAATCAAGCCCGCCTTAAATTCAAAGTTGTTAGCATTGATTGGTGGTCCCATCATTTGTGGCATTGCCCTTGGCATGAAGAAATCCCAGATCACCCTTTGATCATTATGAATTCCATGTTGCACCGGAGGTGGTGGTAGTGGTACATAAGCTTGTTGAAAGCCTTGTTGTCTTAGAACTTGTTGCACCATTTGTTGAAGCAAAACTTGATTGTTCATAGCTCCAACATTTTGATAGGCATGTTGAGGAAGATTTCCATTGAATTGAGGTGTGTTGTCTTGCACGTCCACATGTTGTCCTTCTTCCCCATCATGCTCTATTTCCACACAATTATTTCCTTGAAAATTCTCCATTAACTCACTATTTGTGGTTTTGTTCTCCTCTCTTCTCCTTCTCAATGTATGCTCAATCTCCCAATCAATAGGTTCTATTTGTTTCCCCTTGGATCTTATTTGCATACACCTTCAAAGCAAAAGAAGTTAGAACAAGATTTTCAAAAGCAAATACAAGTAAACAAATAAAATAAAAAATATCTCTAGTAAGATTACTCAAAACGATCCTTCTTCAAGCTATAGCAACCGTTGTCTCCCCGGCAACAGCGCCATTTGATTTGCCATAGTATAGTCGGGATGACTAATTAAAATAATTTATCAAACCACAGGGAGGTAGGCACTAGTGCTTAAGTGATCTCATGTTTCTTGTAATTTTATAGAGATTAATCATCAAGGGGATTGGTTGATCAAACAAGAAAATATTCAAAGCAAGCAAGCAATGATTAGCAAACAAGATAGATTGATGAAATGAGTGGTTTTCCAAGTTGAGTAAAAGTGAGATTAACAACAATTAAGAAGTGGAAATCCTAGGATAAATGCATCAAATTCATATGATCATGGGTATAAGACTAAGGGTCAACACTAGGTTCACCTAAACTCCTTCTCAAGATGAATAGGATATGGAATAAAGCTCAATGGATTGGTTCTCATCAAACAATTCCAACTAGGTACTAAGCTTGAAATGAGAGTCCCTTCACACAATTAATCAACCTCTCGATCAAACCAATTGGATGTCCTATCAAAGGGTTCTAAATAATAAAGGACTTCTCAATCTCTTTACAATTTATAATACACATGAAGTGTTTGATGAAATGATTCAATAAATTATCCTAAATATGCAATTGACTTCTCAATCTATTCACATGTTTAAAACAACAAACCACACAAATCATCATAAACCTCAAAATCTAAAGCTTCAATGATAGAAAATTAATTAACCCAATCAACATATGAATTTAAATTCATAAATCTCAAAATTATCCAACAACTCTCATGTTGCAAATCTCACAAGGGAGATTAGCCTATCATCTTCATAAAGAAATCAATATAGACAATTAAATCCTTACAAATCATGATAAAACTATAAGGTTTAATACAAAGATTGAATGGAAACTCCTTTGATGTCACTTCAATGGTGATCTCCTCTCCTTCTTTGCACTTTCCTCTCTTCCTTGATCATTTTCCTTCACTTGGATGTAGAAATTAATGGTAGGATGATGGTAGATCCAAAGGATGAAGAATGGATGAAGATGATAGTGTGAAATGGAGGAAATGGTGTGTGAGGTGTGTGGGAAGCTGTGAATTTCGGATCTCTTTTCAAAGATTGAATGGAAGAGTATTTATACTCATTGGGGACCTTCTAGAAGAATTCTATTTTTTTTACTGATCAGACGCCTACCCGACTTGTGTGCTGCAACACGATTCGAGTCGTGTCAGGGTTTCTTAGTCAATGCCAACTTACGACGGCACATGAGTCGTGTGCTGCAACACGGCCAAAGGATGGTCGTGTTGTGCGTTCTGATGTCGTCGCACGGCCATCTCTTATAGGCCCATTTACAGTACATGCCTCGTGTAGCTTGACACGGCTCGTGTACTTGAAACGGCCGGCCGTGTTCTTGCTGCCTAGTTTTCTTCATCCTTCTTTCGTCTCTCTTCTCCATTTTCGCTCCGATTTCACCTGTTTTACATACGTTTAAATTCATTCACACTCACTTCCATAAAAACACATAACTCCACCAAATAACACATAAATACAGATAAAATTATACAAAAATGGACATAAAAGATACTAAAATCTAGGTAAAAATATCACTCATCACACCCCCAAACTTAAGGTGTTGTTCGTCCCCGAACAACGAAAATTATAAAACAAGGGAAGAGAGATTTTCACCTAGGAAAAGACTAAACGAACATAAGTAATAACACATCAATAGCAATAAGAATTACAATTTATGCTAAGTCATCATACAACATTAAACTCGTAACATGAAAAATTAACAAGTTCAATCTAAAGAGAATAATTGTGTAATATAGTCCCTTTTAGTTCAAGCCTCACATAGGTTATAAATGTCACTCAACACTTTAAAGTGGTAAAACAACACTCATCAATCGATTGGCTCGACTCGCTATAAGCTTGCTCGCGGACTATATTCATAAACCACCAAAGTTTAAATTAATGATCAAAAAGGTCTTTCATTAAGGATGTAATGATAGTCTCTTTGATAAGGTAGGAAGAATATGGTAATATTGACTAAACAAGTGTAAGTAATCGAAGAGATGGCCAATTTCTCCAACTTCTCCACTTTTCTTTCTTCCTTTCTTGTCTTTGGTACTCACAAGCACTACTCTTCAACTTTTCTTGGATTTCTTGAGCTTCTTATGACTCATGCTTCCTTTCTTGGATTGTTAAGTACTTTAGCATATTATTGTTGCTTTGCTCATTTTTCTTGTTTTGAGGTTGCATGTTCACTCTTGTTTGTGCTCTTTCATCATTTTTCTTACTTATTTACCATTTTTTTTCTTCTTTTTCTTTCTCATCAAACTTTTCTAGCTACCATCTCGTCAATTACCCACACAAAGGGTATGTATATAAGGCTTAAGTGGTTAATCAAGGCTTGTAATGTGCTAAATTCACAAGAAATAGGTCTAAAGGCTCAAATTGGTTAACTAGGGATGTTGTTCAAGGTAGGAAAATATATGGCGATGACTATAAATAACAAAGATGGCCTTAGATCATTTCACTAATCTCCACTAATTGGGTTCATTCCTATAGTCGTTGAGCAAGTTCTAGCTTATCAAACACAATCAATCCACTCATGAAGAAAAACCATGTATGCACGGTTGATGCTCAAATTCTCACAAGTTTATGCATTGAACCTTAAGAAACTTATTACACTACATTCATCTCAAAATTGAAAAAGTTAAATAAAACATGTCACAATTTCAAAGTGTAGAGATTCTTAATCATAACTTGTCATCACTTATCACCACTACATATTATCACTCATATTCAAAAATGACTCACAACCTCCCTAAACAAACCACCAAACATACCAAGATAAAAATAAGAAAACACACAAAACATAAAATAAAGACTCAACAAACAAGAAACAAAACAAAAACACATAACATGCAAGAATAAAAATCACCATCATTAACAATAAAGCACACATTCTATATCATCCATGACAATTAAGCTCACAATCATCCCAACCTTTGATTGAAAAGTAAACTTCCCAAAAACATAACACATAAAGTAGCATGCTAATCCATTCAATCCAAATCAAAATCAATTAAAAGTGATAAGGTAGAGTACTCCCTCAATAGGCATTTGATAATGAAAGCGACAGCTCCAAGCTCCATGATGCTTCCAATACCCTTCATTTATGCTCAAAGACTCATCAAACACCATTAGTTCAACAATTCATTAAAAATATGGATTCACATGCAGTTCAGCACAACCAATCATACCAAAATCCAACCAAAACTCATGAGAAATTTTTTTTTTAATTGGGTCAATTTTACAAGAATCACACTCAAGTAGTGAGTCACACCACACACTCTCCCCTCAAACTTAAATTGAACAAGAGTTTCAAATTAAGTTTGCAAAAAGTGATGGGACTTACCCTTGTAGTTTCCATTAAATATCTTCTTGTTGAGAAATAACGCATCCACACGAGTCAAGTTGTGTTCACCATACACTAGCCCCCCAAACTTAACTCGAGACAAGAGTCGAGAATTAAGTTTGCACAAGTGGTGACATACTTACTCAAATCCATGAAGCACTTCTCTTTTCTTCAATAAACCTTCTTCTCACGAGCACAATCCACCTATGAGACTAAAATAAAAAAAACAAGTATCAAAATATAAAAAGAATGGGTTGACTCCCATTTAGCGATAAGTTTAATGTCTTCAATCCAGACAGAATTTTACGATCATTGGACCAAAGAATGATCCATCCCATTCTCTCCTCGCATCCTCACTTTGAACATTTGTTTGGCTCTCATCTTGTCTACAAGCTCAACTTCACCATTCTTGCTTACGAGTATCAAGTCATCATCAAGGAGTGATTCTAGTGGACTTCTTCTTTCTTCTTTGTCTAATTTCTAATCGAGCTCCGATGCTTTCATCCTATCAACATCACAAAAAGATAAGTTAGAACTTGACATTTTCATATAATCATGAAGAAAGGAATTTAAGTTGCCAAAGAGAAGAGAATCATGATCCATTAGATCATCCGGAGGCTTTGTATGAGACTTGACTTCTTTTTCCTTATTGTACAAGAATGTGAAACTTTTTCCTTTTAAGCTCAAAGAAAGCTCTTCTCTCCCAACATCAATTTTAGCTCTTCCCGTAGCTAGAAATGGCCTTCCCAAAATGAGTAGAACTCGAGGGTCCGCCTTCGCTTCTAACACTATGAAGTCGATCAGGAAAGCTAGCCCTTTCACTTTCACCTCCACGTCTTCAACAATCCCTAGTGGCTTCACAACTTCTCCATTTACTACTTCAAGATGGATAGTAGTAGGCTTTAGATCTCCAATTTTAAGGTCTTTAAACGTGGCATGAGACATCACATTAACGCTTGTCCCCAAGTCACACAATGAATCAAGGGTACCCTTCCCCTCAAAATCACAAGGAATGATGAATTTCCCCGGATCACCAACTTTTGTAGGCCCCCATTTTTGCATCGACTCACTTGTTTTGAATTGCTCTTCTTTTTTTTTCTCCTCATACTTTTTCTTAAGATTCTTCACATGCTCTTTAAAATCCTTTTTCTTCTCCTCCTTTACAAACATTTGTGGATAGGGAATAGGGAATGGAGTGATCGAAATACCCCAATAATCACGTTTGTACTCCTCCTTTTTAGCCTTCTCCTCTACTTTCTTTTCCTCTTGCACCCTTTTCCACTTAGATATCCATTTAGGACCCTTCTCTTCTTTCATTTCTCCAACACCTTTGCTTTCCACCAACCATTCTTCAACCATTCGTTCCTCTTTCATATCAATCAACAAATATTGAGCTTTCAGATTGATTTTGGTTGTGACCGAAAACTTTCTTTTTTGTTGAGCACTAAAAGAACTTGCATTTGTCCAAAATTATACTCCAAAGTCTTGAACATTTTGTCATTTGCTTCTTCCGCCTTTTTCGATGCTTCATCTCTAGCTTTTTTTGATGCGATCAATTGCTCAAGTAGCTCATCGATTGATGCTCTTCCCTCATTGTTCGGTGCCTTGGCTCCCGGTTGATATCCCGGAGGATAAGCAACCGCATTGCTCGGATTAGAGTAGGAAAAGTTACCTTACCTTTGTTGTTGTTAGTATGAGCTTCCACTACTTTGACCATTGAAACCTCCTTGCCTTGGTTGATAGTTCCCTTGACTTTGGTTGAAACTACCTTGGAAATTATTTGGTAATTTCCTTAGTAGTTTCTTCCTTGCATGTATGACACATCTTCCACACGTGGCATAGAGTTGGCCCATTGTTCTCCACTCACAATATTTAGAGGTAGCACACCTTGATCGACTTGTTGCCCCTCAACCATATTAGCTCCTTGATTATTCCCACTTTGATTCAAGCTTATTTGCCTCAACATTTCCGTTGCTATTGCTTCAACACTGGGCATTTGTGGCACACCTGGCTCAATATTCAAACTCTTCACACTAAATTGTTGCCCTTGATCAAAATTCTCAAAACTATAACATCCACTTACTCTCTCCGATGGCCATTGGCAGACATTTGTCGCAATCTCATCAAA
This sequence comes from Pogostemon cablin, assembly GCA_023678885.1. Taxonomy (NCBI): domain Eukaryota; kingdom Viridiplantae; phylum Streptophyta; class Magnoliopsida; order Lamiales; family Lamiaceae; genus Pogostemon; species Pogostemon cablin. Next base: position 9,727,571 of record CM042997.1, read on the forward strand.
AATCCTTATAGCCCTATTCGGAGTCACACCAAGTATGGATCCACCCGCCGAAGCATCAACATACATTCATTGACTATTTATAAAACCTTGATAGAAAAATCCAACTTGTTGGTTCTCCGGGAAATCATGTTGTGGACACTTGCGTAGTATTTCCTTAAACCTTTCCCACGCTTCCTAAAAACTCTCTTGAGGCATTTGCTTGAATTGAGTAATCAATATCTTCATTTGAAGCGTCTTAGAAGGTGGAAAATACTTGTTCAAAAATATTTGCACAAGTTCATCCCAAGTGTTGCACGTACCCGGTGTAATAGTGGAGAGCCATGTTCGAGCTCTATCTCTCAACGAAAATGGTAACAACCTCATCTTGATACAATCCTCACTCACCCCATTCATCTTTACGGTGTTGGCAATCTCAACAAATTGAGCTAGATGAGCATTAGGATCTTCATTCGAGGGTCCACTAAATTGTTGCTCTCTCGCCATAGAAATCAAGCCCGCCTTAAATTCAAAGTTGCTGGCATTGATTGGTGGTCTCATCATTTGTGGCATTGCCTTTGGTATGAAGAAATCCCGGATCACCCTTTGATCATTGTGAATTCCATGTTGCACCGGAGGTGGTAGTGGTGGTACATAAGCTTGTTGAAAGCCTTGTTGCCTTAGAACTTGTTGCACTATTTGTTGAAGCAAAACTTGATTATTCATTGATCCAACATTTAGATAGGCATGTTGAGGAAGATTTCCATCGAATTGAGGTGCGTTGTCTTGCACGTCCACATGTTGTCCTTCTTCCACATCATGCTCTATTTCCACACGATTATTTCTTGAAAATTCTCCATTAACTCACTATTTTTGGTTTTGTTCTCCTTTCTTCTCCTTCTCAACTATGCACAATCTCCCAATCAATAGATTCTATTTGTTTCTCCTTTGATCTTGTTTGCATACACCTTCAAAGCAAAAGAAGTTAGAACAAGGTTTTCAAAAGCAAATATAAGTAAACAAATAAAATAAAAAATGTCTCTAGTAAGATTACTCAAAACGATCCTTCTTCAAGCTATAGCAACCGTTGCCTCCCCAGCAATGGCGCCATTTGATTAGCCATAGTATAGTCAGGATAACTAATTAAAATAATTTATCAAACCACAGGGAGGTAGGCACTAGTGCTTAAACGATCTCACGTTTCTTGTAATTTTATAGAGATGAATCATCAAGGGGATTGGTTGATCAAACAAGAAAATAATCAAAGCAAGCAAGCAATGATTAGTAAACAAGATAGATGGATGAAATGAGTGGTTTTTCAAGTTGAGTAAAAGTGAGATTAACAATAATTAAGAAGTGAAAATCCTAGGATAAATGCATCAAATTCATATGATCATGGGTATAAGACTAAGGGCCAACACTAGATTCACCTAAACTCCTTCTTAAGATGAATAGGATATGGAATAAAGCTCAATGGATTGGTTCTCACTCAAACAATTCCAACTAGGTACTAAGCTTGAAATGAGAGTCCCTTCACACGATTAATCATCCTTTCGATCAAACCAATCGGATGTCTTATCAAAGGGTTCTAAATAATAAAGGACTTCTTAATCTTTTTACAATTTATAATATACATGAAGTGTTTGATGAAATTATTCAATTAATTATCCTAAATATGCAATTGACTTCTCAATCTAATCACATGTTTAAAACAACAAACCACACAAATCATCATAAACCTCAAAATCTAAAGCATCAATGATAGAAAATCAATTAACCCAATCAACATATGAATTTAAATACATAAATCCCAAAATTATCCAACAACTCTCATGTTGCTAATCTCACAAGGGAGATTAGCCTATCATCTTCATAAAGAAATTAATATAGACAATAAATCCTTACAAATCATGATAAAACTATAAGGTTTCATACAAAGATTGAATGGAAACTCCCTTGATGTCACTTCAATGGTGATCTCCTCTCCTTCTTTGCACTTTCCTCTCTTCCTTGATCCTTTTCCTTCACTTGGATGTAGAAATTAATGGTAGGATGATGGTAGATCCAAAGGATGAAGAATGGATGAAGATGATAGTGTGAAATACAGGAAATGGTGTGTGAGGTGTGTGGGTAGTTGTGAATTTTGGATCTCTTTCAAAGGTTGAATGGAAGGGTATTTATACTCATTGGGGACCTTCTAGAAGAATTCTATTTTTTTTACTAATCAGGCGCCTACACGACTCGTGTGCTGCAACACGCCTCGAGTCGTGTCAGGGTTTCTGGGTCAATGCCAACTTACGATGGCACACGAGTCGTGTGCCGCAACACGGCCAAGGGATGGTCGTGTTGTGCATTCTGATGTCGTTGCACGGCCATCTTTTACAGGTCCGTTTACAGTACACGGCTCGTGTAGCATGACATGGCTTGTGTACTTGAAACAGCCGGTCGTGTTCTTGCTGTCTTGTTTTCTTCTTCCTTCTTTCATCTCCCTTTTCTATTTTTACTCCGATTTCACCTGTTTTACATACGTTTAAATTCATTTACATTCACTTCCATAAAAACACATGACTCCACCAAATAACACATAAATACGGATAAAATTATATGAAAATGGACATAAAAAGACACTAAAATATAGGTGAAAATATCACTCATCAAGTTCAACCCGAACAGCTAGTTGAATCAAAGTGTCGTGGTCGAACCGGCCTATTACAAACTTTCAGGTGGCAGGTTCAACTCGAACTCCTGGTCAAATTGCTTATGCTTGGTCGAATCAACCTGTAACAAAATCTCTGATCTTTGATTCGACCTAGATCGTTGGTCGAAGCCTGGTTGAATCACCTTGTGTTTGGTCGAATCGAACTATAATGATCTTTCAGGCTCGTAGTTCGACTTGGGCTGCTCGATTAAACCACTCCCCTTGATCGAATCATGGTCGAATTGAGCTCTTGCTCCTTCCAAATTTACTATTCTCCATCCCCTGCACATTTCAAGCACAAAAACGAACATTATGTACCAACACGGAGCAAAACTAAGCTAGAGAACCACTAATAAGACTCTTAAATTGTGTGTATATACTCTGCATATGACTCAATAAATAAAACACCACTAAACATTAGGCAAATTGCAAAAAATCGACAAGTCAAAATCGGTTAAAGTTTTAATACGCCGCAAAAAATCAACTCCCCTAAAATACGTTACAAAAAAAAGATTATAATCTCCGTGCTACGATGAGGTAAGTACATCACACCCCCCAAACTTACTAAAAACTATAGTCGAAACTAAGTTTGCAGAAAATGTAATTTCCGATTAGTAAGCACGTCAAATATAAAAATTTCTTACTCACACTAAAGAAATAAAACAATAAAACAGGAGGAAAAGCCCCCAACAAGCGCTCTTGTTTAACTTCGGAGAGTCACGATGGTACCAAATCAATGCAAGGTATTCTTAAAGACGATGCAAGCATCATCCGACGACTTATAATGCTTCAATCGATGCCCATTCGCTACTATGATGTCTTCGTCCTTGTCCATGAGTTCAAAACTCCCCCCTCCGCAGGCTCTATGGATAATAAATGGTCCCGTCCACTTCAATTTCAATTTTCCTGCAAAGAGCTTCAAACGATAGTTAAAAAGTAATACCTCATCACCTTGCTTGAATTCCTTGTAAGTGATATTCGAATCATACCATTTCTTCATTCTTTCTTTGTTAATCACCGAATTCTTGTAAGCTTGATTCCTGAACTCGTCTAGATGATTAATTTGAGTCAATCTCAACTCCTTATGATTCTTAAGACATAAGTTCAAGCTCCTCAATGCCCAAAAAGCTTTATGCTGAATCTCTACGGATAAGTGGAACGCCTTCCCATAGACGATTTGATACGGTGACATATAAAGCACCATCTTGTACACAGTTCGGAACCCCCACAGCACATCATCGAGCTTCATAGCCCAATCCTTCCTATTGGTTATGACTACTTTCTCCAAAATTTGCTTAACTTGTCGGTTAGAGACCTCGGCTTGCCCATTCGCTTGAGGGTGATAGGGTGTAGTAATCCTATGCTTCACACCATAATCCTTGAGCACTATCTCTAGAAGCTTATTGATGAAGTGGGAACCTCCATCGCTTAATAATGCTCGAGGGACTCCATAGCGGGTAAAGATATGTTTCTTCAAGAAAGACAACACTGTCTTTGAATCATTCAAGCGAGTAGGAATGGCCTCCACCCACTTAGAAACATAATCCACAGCAAGAAGGATGTATAGGAATCCATTAGATGGGGAAAAAGGCCCCATAAAATTGATCCCCCACACATCAGAGATCTCTACAACAATGCTCGGCTGAAGTGGCATCTCACATCTCCTACTTATATTTCTCATCCTTTGACATCGATCGCATGTCGCTACATAGGAATCACAGTTTTTAAACAAAGTAGGCCAATAAAGAGCAGATTGAAGTAACTTAGCTATCGTCTTTTGAGCTACGAAGTGTCCCCCATTAGGGTGTGCATGGCAAAAATCAAGGACACTCTCCATCTCCATCTCGGGCACACACGTACGGACTATAAAATCCATACAAATCTTATAGACGAACGGATCATACCATATGAATATCTCAACATCCCTCTTAAGCTTTGCGAGTTGATATCTGTTGAGATCTCTTGGAATTTCTCCTACGGCTATGTAATTGACATAATCTGCATACCATGGATCCATTCCTTGAGTAGTAACTACACACACTCTTTCCGCTGCTTCAGCAAACACCACCATGATCTTCTCATCAGGAAACATCTCCTCAATGTATTCAAAAGAATCATCACAATGCTCTCTTGTCTCCAACCTTGATAGGTGATCCGTCAAAACACTCTCCATTCCTTTCTTATCTCGGATCTCTATATCAAATTCCTACAGAAGAAGAACCCATCTAATGATCCTTGGCTTCGCTTCTTTCTTCTCTATTAAGTACCGGATCACAGAATGATCCGTATACACAATGGTCTTCATGCCAACCAAATACTGTCGACACTTAATGAATGCATACATAACAGGTATAAACTCCTTTTCAGTGATAGTGTAGTTCTTTTGTGCTGCATCAAAAGTCTTACTCGCATAGTAGACGGCGCAAAACTTCTTTTCATTCATCTGCCCAAGCACCACTCCAAGTACTTGATCACTTGCATCACACATAAGTACAAATGGTTGAGTCTAATCCAGTGTGATCAAGATAAGCGCAGTAACAAGTGCCTCCTTCAAAACCTGAAAAGTTGTTAGACATTCTTCATCAAAAATAAAAGGAACATCATTTTCAAGTAAATGAGATAGAGATTTGGAGTATTTTGAGAAGTCTTTGATGAATCTCCTATAAAATCCTGCGTGTCGAATGAAGGACCGCACTCCTTTTCATTCGTAGGTGGTGGAAGCTTCTTAATCGCCACCACCTTTGCTCTATCAACCTGCAATCCCTTAGTCAAAATATGGTGTCCAAGAATAATCCCATCTCTCACCATGAAGTGGCACTTCTCACAATTCAAGATAAGATTAGTTTCTTGACAACTTTTCAAAACAGTAGATAGGTTAGACAAACAAATATCAAAGGAAGAACCAAACACAGAAAATCATTCATAAACACCTCCAATATCTTTTCTATCAACCCATCAAATATGGTCATCATGCAACGCTTTTCATTACACAATCCAAAAGGCATCTTTCTAAAGGCAAAAGTTCCAAAAGGACAAGTAAAAGTAGTCTTTTTCTAGTACTCGGGTGCGATCATGATTTTATTATACTCCGAATACCCATCCAAGAAACAATAAAAATCATACCCTGCAAGACGATCAAGCATTTGATCCATGAAAGGAAGGGAAAAGTAGTCTTTGCATGTATTTTCATTCAATTTCTTGTAATCAATACACACACACCATCGCATAGGAATCCTAGTGGCTAGAGTCTCGCCATCATCGGCTTTCACTATATTCATGCCCCCCTTTTTAGCTACAATATGCAATGGACTCACATGGGGACTATCACTAATAAAATAAATAATTCCTGCATCTAGCCATGTTAGAATTTGTTTCCTAATCACTTCTTGAATAGCGGGATTAACTCTCCGCTAATTCTGAATGCTACTCTTAGCTTCATCTAACAATCTTATCTTATGCATGCAATATGATGGACTAATACCTTTCAAATCATCAAGAGACCACCCAATTGCAGACTTATACTCCCTAAGCATATATAATAACTCATCGAGTTGATCATCAGTTAGAGAAGAAGATACAATTACCGGATATGTTTAATTGTCACCTAAATAGGCATACTTCAAGTGCTCCGGTTGCAGTTTCAACTCCTTCTTCTTTTCTTCTTTGATTGTACTTTCTCTATCCAAAGGCAAGTATTTTCTAGTCCACTTCACCTCTTCAAACTTAATCCTTTTTTATTTGTACCTGTCATCACCCAAAGCAAGTAGGTTTTCCAAAAAAATGAATACATACCTCATTAGAGAGCTCATCTAGCTCGGTGGTGGGAAAAGTAAGAGACTCTGCCATGCATGTCTCCAAGGGTCCTTAGAAAGGATCAAAAACATATCTTCTTTCACAATCTCCTCCACCACATCGATGCTGTGACACTGTGTCTCTATTGGCATCTTCATTACTTTATCAAGGTTGAACAGCACCTCTTATTTATCCATGCGTAGCCTTAGCTCACCCTTTTGCATATCAATCATAGCTCCAGCTGTAGCAAGGAATGGTCAACCTAATATAAGGAAAATATTATCCTTGTCATTATCCATCTCGAGTATAAGAAAGTCCACAGGAAAGACTAGTTTCTCTACTTTCACTAGAACGTCTTCAATCATCCCTTTCGGAAAGGCCATAGACCGATCCGCTAGTTGTAGAGAAACTATTGTGGGAGTTAACACCCCCAAACTAAGCCTTTGAAATATTGACAAGGGCATCAAATTGATGATTGCCCCCAGATCGTACAAGGCTCATCGTGCTTGCCCCTTCCCAATCTCACATAGAATAGTGAAGCTTCCTGGATCCTTTAACTTCGCTGGCAGCTTTCTCTGTATGATCGAGCTGCTGCAGTTCTCAGACAAATTCACTGTCTCAATTCCGTTCAAGCTTCTCTTCTTCAAAAGTATATCCTTTAGGAAGCGGGCATAATATGGCATCTCTAAGAGTGCTTCAGAGAAAGGAATGATCAAGCTTATCTTGTTTATGATGTCTGAAAACTTCTTAAACTTTTCTTTTAATCCCTTCTTCACTAGCTTGAAAGGAAAATAAGGAGGTATATTAGTTTTGGGAATCCCCCATTCATCACATTCAATCTTCTCAACCTTATCCTTTTCGGCTCTCAATCTCTTTGCTCTTTCCCATTTCTTTTTGTAACTAGCTCAGTATTCTACTCTTTGGATGGCACTAGAGTAGCATCAACATTAAGTAAAGCATTCGGCATGGAAAATTATGCCAAAAGATATGATTCGACCAGGGTTCGACCAGCGCACCTGGTCGAACCCTGGTCGAATCATATCTTTTGGCATAATTTTCTATGCCGAATGCTTCGAATCAAGCGAGTAATGGTCGAACCACGCTTCTGCAAGTTTGTTCTCCCCTGGATAGGCTAGTTTGACCAAAGTTTGACCAACGGGGTTGTCGAACCATGATGATCATGGTCGAACCGTGCTTCTGAAAAACAGAGTGCTCTGGACAGTGATAGGTGTGTAAATTCACTAGTTTTGAGCCCAGATTCGTGTACTTATAGTGTAATTAATGATGGTAATTCGATGTGAATTGCTATACTTGGTTGAAAGTCACGAATCGGGGGTTTACAAGGCTATTTGAGATGATTTTCGATGAAAAATGAGTTGGAAGTGATCGAATTCGGAAAGAGAAAGAAACGGGGATGGATTCAACCACGCAGGGGGTGAATTCGACCAAGAAGGAAAGAGTTCGACTAGCACCACTGGTCGAACTGAGCTCAAAAAAGTCAAGTTCGACCACGACAGTCGAGTTCGACCAAACCACTTAGTCGTACCCGAGCTCGAACTAAAAGCCTAGACAGAAGCAGTGTCAGATTGACCAGAAAATGTCCAGTTCGACTAATGCTCTGGTCAAATCCGAGATCAGAAGCTAAGTTATAGAGGAGTTTGACCAGGGATTCGACTAGCATGGAGGAGTTCGACCACTTACTTGGTCGAATCGATGTTCGAAAACTTACCAAATTCGTATTTTTACACCTTCAGTGCATGTGTTTGCTCAAGAAGCCCATCCAAGGCCCATAAGGAGAGCTTACAATAAAAGAAGAGTTTTCGCAGGAGAATATGGATCAAGCATTCATCATTCATCCATCACCAAGCCCTACTATCATCAGAAGGAATCGTGAGGAGAGGTTCGTCTGGCGAGTCAAGTAAGATCATACCAACTAGCCATGATTGTTCTTAGATCAATCATGGGCTAGAACTGCTCTGGTAGTTCTAGGGTTATGAAAGTTTAATGAGTTAATTGAATTTTCATGTGTAAACTCCTTACAACACTACTTGTGGTTTATTCTATATAAGATTGTGCCTTGTTAATTCATACTCACGGTCGTTTTGTGCATCTTTAACTGTTATGTAGAGTCTAAATACATCTCTTAGTTATTGATTGAGTGCGTTCACTGCTGAGAAGGATTGCATGTTATAATTCTAAGAGAAGGGATTCCGAAGTCTTATTAGAACTATCTTATATAGATACTTGTTAATTGAATCATATTCGGGTTAATAAGTAGGATAAAGAGTATAACTTTATAGTACCTAAAAATGGATATCAAATCGGGCTAGAGTACTAAGTGCACGGGAAATAATTGATTATGATAGTACCTAGAAAGGGGGATAAAGTATACATCTTGCTCTGAGGATATTCACACGTGTCATACGCTTGCTTACTTGTGTCTATAAAGTACGCTTGCATGGTTTAGTGATGCGTCCATAAACTACAAGACAGAGTCGGACAATAACACATGGAAAGGAAATTAATAAGTAAAAGTGGATTACCTGACAAACTACTCTATTAATTACTTGATCACCACCGAAGTTTCTCTATTGCTTGTTTAATTACTTTGCTATTTCAATTTATGTTATTTAGTTTAATAAACAAACCAAATCAATTTTGCCAACATAATCTTTGTTAAATAGAATATAATTGAATTGATAATAATCCGTCCCTTGGATTCGATAATTACTTGGTCACCTTTCGAAACTACAATTGATATTCTTATACTTGAGGATAAATTTTGTGTGTTGAGAAAATGCACATCAAGTTTCTGGCGCCGTTGCCGGGGACGGCATTAAATATCTTTTGATTATATCTAATTTAATTGAGATTATTATTCTTGTTTTGATTTCTAATACTTATTTTTCTTAGGTGTATGCTCACAAGATCAAAGAAAGGTGAATTAGAGCCATATAATCCAGAGATCGGAGCATCGTCGAGGAAGAAAAAGAAGAAGAATAAGAACAAGAAAGTTGATCCAACTACAGCTCTTGATTTAGGAGTTGAAGATGACGTGCTGAATCCGCAAACAATTGAAGCCGCAACCAAAGTTAATTTGGAAGTAGGAGCAATCAATATGGCAGCGGACCCGAATACACTTGCCATCTGGGAAGTTTTTAAGAACAACGGAAAAGGCAATGTTGGGTTGTTAGGAGCAAGAGGGATTAGAGCTGATATTGATTTACACCCTGCTCTTATCACCATGATAGAAAGGAGTCCCTTCTCTGGGGGAACATTTGAAGATCCTCAATAACATCTGAATAAGTTTCTTGGTTATGCAGCATACAAAAAGATGCAGGAGCTCATGAGGATGCGAGGAAGATTATACTGTTTAAGTTCTCGCTGAATGAAAAAGCGAGAGATAGGTACGATAATCTGGATGCTGCTGAATGTGATACATGGGAGAAGTTGAAAGTGAAATTCTTGGAGCGTTACACCACCTTCAAAGGTGTTTAAGATGAAGCAAGAAATCAATCAATTTTCTATCCATGTGAATGAGAAATTTCATGAAGCTTGGGACAGGTTCAAGGACATGCTACGGAAGTGTCCTTAGCATGGGCTATCTAAAGCTCAATATATCATTATTTTCTATAATGGGTTGGACTATGATTCTCGCGTGTTACTCGATGCTTCTTCTAATGGAGCATTGCTTTCGAAGTCACCCAATGAGGCCGAGAAGCTTTTTGAAGATATTTCAATGAATTCTAGAGATTGGCCGACTGATACAGTGAGAGGCACTTATGTCCTTGGTAAGGTAGCACAGGTTGAGCATACTATGGTGAAGTCAGGAAGAGATGATGAGATCGTATCTAGCTTGACTAATATTAGCAAGCTACTAGAGTCTCAGCAAAATCAAATCACGGATTTATCTCAGAGAGTACCAATGATGCAGCAGGATGATGGCTATGAAGGAGCTAGCCAAGAGGAGATCGAGGAGGCAAATTACGCTATGGGACAGGGTATTCAAGGAACTAGGTACCCGAATCAATGAAATCGGAACTATCAAGGAAACTACAACAATTGTGTTCCCAGGGTGGTTATCAACAACCAAGGAGGCCAGATTTTTCATGGAGTAATCCGAATAATGCAATGCAGCCTCATATTGGCGTTGATCCGGGAGCTAAAGTGGAAAAAGGAAACCTAGTTTTGAGGATATTGTGAACAGGTACATGGCGAGGAACGATACAAGAGTAGATCGTCTTGAGGCCAAATTAGAGAAGAAGATTGATGATCATTATAAGAATTTGACTACACAAGTGAAGGACCTTACGTTGTTAATGGGGGAGATGGCAGGAAATGTGAACAAATTGACTCAAACTATAGAGAAAGGGAAGCTTCCGTCTCAGAGTATTGAGAATCCAAAATCTTGTCACGCTATTACACTAAGGTCTGGAACGCAGTATGAGGGACCGATGAAGCCAAAATTAAAGTATAAAGTGACAGGAGCCCGATTTGACCCCAATTCGACTAGATAGCCAGGTCGAACTCAACAGAAGAGGTCGAACTCGGCACTTGGGCGACATCCAGAGGAGTCAGACTGTCAGTTCAACTAGAATCAGATGAGTTCGACCAGAATCGCTATCGAACTGAGGTCGAACTTGACTGTACAGAGCACTCGATTTTGTCTGATGCCCGATTCGACCACGATCACCCTGTTGGTCGAACCATGGTTGAATCCGACTGTACAAGGAAGAACGAACTTTTAGGTGTTCAGTTCAACCATTACTCACCGAGTTCGACCACCTACCCAGGTCGAACTCTCTCGTTCTATGTTGTTTTCTGTGCTGAATGCTCCGCATGATGTTGAAACTACTCCAGTGTCTTTCAAAGAACAGAGTACAGAGATTATAGCAGATAAGAAGTGGGAAAGAGCTAAGAGATTGAGAGCCAAAAAGCATAAAGCGGAGAAAGCTGAACGTGATGAATAGGGGATTTCCAAAATGAAGATACCTCCGCCCTTTCCTTTCAAGCTAGTAAAAAATGGATTAGAAGAGAAGTTCAAGAAGTTTTCAGAAATCATTAACAAAATTAGCTTGAACATTCCTTTCTCTGAAGCAATTTTGGAAATGCCGTATTATGCCCGCTTTCTGAAGAATATTCTTTTGAAGAAGAGAAGCTTGAATGGAATTAAATTGTTGAATTTGTCTAAAAACCGCAGCTCGATCATTCAGAGGAAGCTGCCAGCGAAGCTTAAGGATCCAGGAAGCTTTATAATCTTATGTGAAATTGGAAAGGGGCCAGCACGTCGAGCCTTGTGTGACCTTGGGGCAAGCATCAATTTGATGCCATTGTCTACTTTTCAAAGGCTTGGTTTGGGAGAGTTTACTCCCTCGACAGTTTCTCTACAACTAGCGGATAGGTCTATGACTTTTCCAAAAGGTGTGATCGAAGACGTTCTTGTCAAAGTAGAGAAGTTAGTCTTTCCTGTGAATTTTCTGGTGCTGGAGATGGAAGATGACAAGGATAATGTCTCTCTTATCTTAGGGAGACCTTTCTTTGCTACTGCGGGAGCCATGATCAATGTGCAGAAGGGTAAGTTGAGGCTAAGGATGGATAAAGAAGAGGTTCTATTCAACCTTGATAAAGCAATGAAGATGCCAATGGAGATGCAATATCACAGTATTGATGTGGTGGAGGAGATAGTGAATGAAGACATGTCTTTGATTCTGTCGAAGGATCCTCTTGAGACATGCTTGGCGGAGTCTCTTACTTTTCCCACTACAGAGCTAGATGAACTCTCCAATGAGGTATGTATTGAATTTCTTGAAAATTTACTTGCTTTGGGTGATGACAGGTATGAGTCGACAAGGACCAAAGCTGAAGTGGTCAAGTGGACTAGGAAGTACTTGTCATTGGATCGAGAGAGTGAACCTCAAGAAGAGAAGAAAGAGGAGTTGAAACCGCTACCAGAACACTTGAAGTATGCCTACCTTGGTGACAATGAAAAATATCCGGTAATTATATCTTCTTCTCTTGATGATGATCAACTTGAGGAATTATTGGATGTGCTTAGAAAGTATAAATCTACGATTGGTTGGTCTCTTGATGATTTAAAAGGTATTAGTCCTTCCTATTGTATGCACAGAATAAGGTTGTTAGATGAGGCCAAGAATAGCATTCAGAATCAGCGGAGGGTGAATCCCGCGATTCAAGAAGTGATTAGGAAGCAAATCCTAACGTGGTTAGATGCAGGAATAATTTATCCTATTAGTGATAGTCCCCATGTGAGTCCATTGCATGTTGTTACTAAAAAGGGGGCATGACTATAGTGAAAGCCGAAGATGGTGAGACTTTAGCCACTAGGATTCCTATGGGATGGCGTGTGTGTACAGATTACAGGAAACTGAATGAAAATACATGCAAAGACCATTTTCCCCTTCCTTTCATGGATCAAATGCTTGATCGTCTTGCAGGGTATGAGTTTTATTGTTTCTTAGATGGGTACTCGGGTTATAATCAAATTATGATTGCACCCGAGGATCAAGAAAAGACTACTTTTACTTGCCCTTATGGACCTTTTGCTTTTAGAAAGATGCCTTTTGGATTGTGTAATGCACCTGCTATATTTCAGCGTTGCATGATGGCCATATTTGATGGGTTGATAGAAAAGATCATGGAGGTGTTTATGGATGATTTTTCTGTGTTTGGTTCCTCCTTTGATAATTGTTTATCTAACCTTGCTACTGTTTTGAAGAGATGCCAAGAAACTAATCTTGTCTTGAATTAAGAAAAGTGCCACTTCATGGTAAGAGATAGGATTGTTCTTGGCCATCATATTTCGGCCAAGGGATTGCAGGTAGATAGAGCAAAGGTGGTGGCAATTGAGAAACTTCCTCCACCTACTAATGAAAGAGGAGTGCGATCCTCATTGGACACTCTAGTTTTTATAGAAGATTCATTAAAGACTTCTCAAAATACTCCAAGCCCTTATCTCATTTGCTTAAAAAGGATGTTCCTTTTATTTTGATGAAGAGTGTCTAACAACTTTTCAAGTTTTGAAGGAGGCGCTTATTACTGCACCTATCTTGATCACACCGAATTGGACTCAGTCATTTGTACTTATGTGTGATGCAAGTGATTTAGCACTTGGAGTGGTGCTTGGGCAGTTGAGGGAGAAGAAGTTCTGCACCATTTACTATGCGAGTAAAACTTTTGATGCTGCACAAAAGAACTATACTGTGACTGAAAAGAAGTTTTTAGATGTGGTGTATGCATTCAACAAGTTTCAACAGTATTTGATTGGCATGAATACAATAGTGTACACGGATCATTCTGCGATCTGGTACTTGATGGAGAAGAAGAAAACAAAGCCAAGAATTATTAAATGGATTCTTCTCCTGCAGGAATTTGATATGGAGATCCGAGATAAGAAGGGTACTGAGAATGTTTTGGCAGATCACCTATCAAGGTTGGAGACAAGGGAGCATTGTGATGATTCTTTCGATTACATTGAAGAGATGTTCCTGATGAGAAGATTATGGCAGTGCTTGTTGAAGGAGCTGAAAGAGCATGTGTGGTGGCTGCACAAGGAATGGATCCATGGTATGCGGATTATGTGAACTACATTACTATAGGTAAAATTCCTAGAGATCTCAATCGATATCAACTTGCAAAATTCAAGAGGGATGTTGAGACTTTTATATGGTATGATCCTTTTGTCTACAAGATATGCACAGATTCTATCATCCATAGGTGTGTGCCCGAGATGGAGATGGAGAGTGTTCTTGAGTTTTGCCATGCACAATCTAACGGAGGGCACTTCGGAGCTCAAAAGACAGCAGCCAATGTACTTCAATCCGCTCTCTACTGGCCTACTTTGTTTAAAGATTGTGAAACCTATGTGGCGACATGCGATAAATGTCAAAGGATGAGGAATATAAGTAGGAGAGATGAGATGCCCTTCAGCCGAGCATTGTTGTAGAGATCTTCGATGTATGGGGGATCAATTTTATGGGGCCTTTTCCCCCATCTAATGGATTTCTCTACATCCTCTTAGCTGTGGATTATGTTTCTAAGTGGGTGGAAGCCATTCCCACTCGCGTGAATGATTTAAGGGCTGTTTTTATCTTTCTTGAAGAAACATGTCTTTGCCCGCTATGGAGTTCCTAGAGCACTAGTGAGTGATGGAGGTTCTCACTTTGTCAACAAGCTTCTTGAGAAGGTGCTTAAGGATTATGGAGTCAAGCATAGGGTCACTACACCCTATCACCCTCAAGCGAATGGGCAAGCTGAAGTTTCCAACCAACAAGTGAAGCAAATCTTGGAGAAGGTAGTAGGAACCAATAGAAAAGATTGGGCATTAAAGCTCGATGATGTTTTGTGGGAGTTTTGGACTGCTTACAAGACGGTGTTGGATATGTCACCGTATCAAATAGTCTATGGGAAGCCGTGCCACTTACCCGTAGAGATTCAGCATAAAGCTTTTTGGGCTTTGAGGAGTTTGAACTTGTCTTTGAAGGAGCAAAAGGAGTTGAGGATGACTCATATCAACCAATTGGATGAGTTCAGAAATTGAGCTTATAAGAACTCGGAGATTTACAAGGAGAGAATGAAGAAATGGCATGATTCAAAGATCTCTTACAAGGAGTTCAAGGAAGGTGATGAGTTATTGCTTTTTAACTCTCGTTTGAAGCTTTTCACAGGAAAATTGAAATCGAAGTGGACGGAGCCGTTCATTATTCATAGAACCTGTGGAGGGGGAGTTTTGAGCTTATGGATAAAGATGGAGACATTATCGCCGCGAATGGGCATCGATTGAAGCATTACAAGTCGTCAGATGATGCTTGTGTCGTCTTTGAGAATACCTTGCACTAGATTGGTACTGTCGTGACTTTTCGACGTTAAACATGAGTGGCTGTTGGGGGCTTTCCCTCCCATTTATTTGCTTTATTTCTTTTGTGTGAGTAAGAAATTTTTATATTTGATATGCTTATTTATCGGTAATTACATCTCTTTGTAAACTTAGTTTCACTATAGTTTCTACTAAGTTTGGGGGGATGGTGTGATGTACTTACCTCATTGAAGCATTGAGAGTATAATCTTTTCTTTGTACCATTTGTTAGGGGGAGTTGATTTTTTACGGCATATCAAAACTTTTATCGATTGTGGTGTGTTGATTTTTTGCAATTTACCTAATGTTCTGTGGTGTTTGGTGTTGTTTTTTAGTATGTTATGTGGAGTTACTCATGGATGTCAAGTTTAAGATTGATTCTCGAGCTAGTTTTGATCTATTTTGGTACCTAATGATCATTTTTGAGCTAAAAGTATGTAGGGGATGAAGAAATTTCGAGTTTGAAGTATCAGGGGTCGAGTTCGACCAGACATGCAGGTCGAACGTGAGAGCCCTAGTCGAATTGAGGATCAGAGAGTTTGTTACAGGTCGATTCGACCAAGCAGTAGTGAGTTCGACTAGGAGTTCGACCAAAAGGGCAAGTCAAACTGGCAATTAGAGAGTTGTACAGACGGATTCGACCAAGACATGATCGGTTCAACCAAGCGGCTTGGTCGAATCGAGGTTAAATTGCGAACCTCAAAGTTTTGAACAGACGAGTTCGACCACGATGGAAGAGTTCGACTAGAGCACTTGGTCAAACCCAAGGTCGAATCATGACAATTAATTATCCAGTAGAGGAGTTCGACCAGCGATTCGACCATGGCAATCCAATTCAATCACCTGGGTTGGTCGAATCGAGCCCAGGTAAGTGATTTAAATCCCATTTTTCAGTTTTATTCGAGCATTTCACACACCACCTCCACCCGAATTCATCTCGAATCGAAGCCCTTGCATTCCAAACTCCAAAACTAGTGAATTTCGCTAGATTAAACAACATTCCACACACATTCCACTTAATTCATCGTGTTTTTGGAACAATCTAGTTGAAAAACTAAGGTTTGTCGCGATTTTTGGAGGAAGTGCACATTTGTTCATTCTAAGCCATGGCTGGTTCAAAAGGTATGTTTTCTCAACCTTAATGCCCTAGGATTGAAGTTCTAATCGTCGATTATTAGCGGGTATGTTGATTAAACTGAGTTTTTTATGGATTCATGGTATTGTTTGAAGTGTAGTGCATAATTTCGTATGAATAGTGTTGGGTTTGATTTTAATTGATTGAATTGAACTATGTTGATTATGTAAAGTTATGAGGAATGTGAGTAGTTTTGAGATGAAGCATGTTGAATTGTTGGAGAATTGATTGAGTTTGAGTAGATCTCATGTTGGATTGCTTGAAATTAAGTTGATGAATGCTTGTGGTTTGTTGAATTATTGATCCTTTTGTTATTTGTTGATTGGAATGAGGATGAATAAGCATGTGAATTGAATTGTTAGATCATTAGGATGAATCATGCTTGAAATTGAGTTGATGCATGCTTGTGGTTTGTTGAATTATTGATCCTTTTGTTATTTGTTGATTGGAATGAGGATGAATAAGCATGTGAATTGAATTGTTAGATCTTTAGGATGAATCATGCTTGTTTGGTTTGATTATGCATTGAAAAACTTGAAGTCTTGAGTAGAGTTGAATGCATTAGTTTGGTTTCCCTTTCTTGGTTGTTGGATTAAAGTGTTGTTTTTAGGTAAAGGAAAGGAGGCCGAGCTACTATCTAAGAAAAGGCAAGATAGACCGTCTCGTGAGGATGCGGTGACAAAGATGCTAAGGCTTCAAGAGCGGTTGCCTTCGAACTTCAAGATTCAGATGAATGATTGGGATGAGATCAAAGAGAAGTGGGTGGATGTGTCGGACAAGATTATTCGAACAAGATACCAAGATGATGGAGCAATGGTTACTATGAACATCCAAGACGATATCTTCTGGATGTTTGATCAAGTGGGTATTCACTATTTTATGGAGTTGAAGAAGCCTACTTACTTCCATGTGACTGCGGAGGTAGTATGTTCGATTACGGTGAAGAAAGGGTCGAGCAATCTGCCGTATGAGTGTTCATTTCAGCTTGGAGGTGAGCGGAGGACATGGTCAGCTAAGAACCACGTGCTCCGATACATGGATCGAGTGTTGAGCAACATATTGTTTGCTTGATCGGAGAAAAGCTGTATGTTGAGGAGAGAGTTGTACGTCCTCTAGTGTATGCTTAATGGAGTGTGGTTCAATTTGGGATCGTATTTAATCTATCAGTTTAACAGGTTCAGGTGTTCTCCGTTTCAGAGAGTGAACATAGGAGGGTTACTGACCTCGATAGCTGAGTATTATCATATGGACTTCACCAGCATTTCACCTATCCGGGAGGATCCCAATTTAGTGATGAGCACATGTGTAAAGAGAGGATTTGCCACCCAGAGGGATGGAGATTAGTTTTTCACAAGAGGGTCGAAGCTTGTTACTTTCATGTTCTCTTATGACTTGGGTGTACTGACTGCTATTCGGAATGAGGGGAACATGTTGATGAACACCCTCGGGTAAACTGCTATCTCCATTACCTATTTGACGAAGGATGACTGGAGCACGGTAGCTCAGATGTATGCTGAGGGATGATGGATGAGCTACAGAGAATCGTAGATGAAGGGCATTTTTAGCCGCAGCAGCAGCAGCAAGAACTTGGAGAGGATTATGTGGATCAGGAGATAGGAGATCCACAGCCACATGAGAGGCCACCACGACCCATTCTAGCGGTGCCACCTCGACAGCAGTGGGCTGGTCCTGATGCCTATTTACAAGAGCAGTTCTGCTTGATTAATGAGCATCTGGAGAGAGTAAATGCGAGCCAGTAGGAGATGAACAAGCAGTTGGCTGAAGTAAATGCAAACTATGTTGCGCTCGAGTTGAGATTGGGGGATGTGAATGAGAATTATGATGCCCTTGATAGGAAGATCGATTGCCTGCAAAAGAACTTCGATGATTGGCATCGTGATGCGAGTGATAGTGATGATGACGCTCCGGAGGAGTAGGTTGCACTAGGTTTTGGTCTTTGTCTGTTTTATCTCGTCTCCCTTCTCTTTTTCTCTTTACAGGATGGGTATTTGGTGTTAGTGGCATGTACTTATATTGAAATTTGATGTGGATTGAGAGATGATGATTGATACTTATATGGATTGTTTGCTATGAGGGTTCTTGGTAGTATTACGCATTCGAATATTTCATGTGTTAATTTTATTGATTAGAAGCATGTATGCTTGATAAATATGTGAATTTATTGTGAAATTGATCTTGGTTATTTACTTTAAGGAGTACTTAGGAATCTATTTACCTATGTGAGGATTTGAGCCAATTGAATAATGCTAGTTCATGATTATTTATTCTTGAAAGAATCGATTATATGACCATATTCTAGAACTTGGCTTGGCGTCTTTGTGAAACTTATGATTGAGGAATTGCTAGGACATGATCTTAGGCCATTATTGTGTAATCAAGTTACTTAGCCAAAATCTTACCTTACCTATTAATATGTGTATCATTGTAAGCCCTTTTGAGCCTTAAGAAGCTTTTTCTTTGGCGAGCCTTGATAAAAAAAAGCCTTATTTAACCATTACTTGAGCCTTGTTGAATACCCTATTCATTAGTAGAGAAGTTGAGGTGCACAAGAGCTTGAAAGAATGATAAGGCAGAAGTTTGGTCAAGAATTATGAAAAAGAAAGAAGTATGGTTAAATCTTGTTAGGGGTAGTGCCTGAAATTGGTACCCTGACTGCCTATAAGGGTAATGCCCGAAATTGGTACCTTTGCTTGTTTAAGAAATATGATGTTGATGCTTGGAAAAAGAAGGAGAATTCAAAGTATGATGTTTATGAGAAGAAGATGGAGAACAAACGAAGCTATGACGAAAATCACAACTCCAAGGTAATGTTGGATTGTATACTAAAAGTCTAGCTTTTTGTATGAACAATATTTTAACAATTTATTTGAAATGAGAATCATATGATCAAATGATTGCGTCTTATAATTTATTTATATGCACAATACAATAGTCCACTTACTTTATACTGTAGATAATATGTTGTGCGACAACACGCGGAAGATCATATTATTGGTTTTCTTATAAAGTATAAACAGAGGCTCACAACCGAGATAGATGGGGATTCTCTATCGTGATGGTTGTAGTGTGGTTTGGTATTATCTTGTCTTGGCTATAGAATCACATTAGTGCACTTTGTGTGTATTGAGCAGGACCGCTTGAGATCGTTCGACTTATATTGACTTATAGGAGAACTTGATCTCTGTTATTATGGATGTTCGTGCTCTTAATCCCTATACAATAACCTCGACAAGTAAGGCAGTATGTATTTCTTTGATTCATCAATGGGTGAGATTTACATGTATTAAATCAACAAACTCGGTGAGTTGGGAAGTAGTGCTGTTTTTATGGTGTGCTGTTGATTGTAGAAGGAATCCGTGTCCGTCATAGGTTGATGATATCCCCTTGAGAAGCTCATAAGGTTTATCATGTAAATCTTGCAAGTGGATTAATTCTGGCATGATAATAAGGTTGAATGGTACTACTCTTCGATGAGATATTAATTAATTTGAGTTGTCAGTAACTTAATTAATTAATGGACATTGTATATCTTAAACATGGGGAAACTAACGGGCTCATAATAAGAAGGAGCCCATAACATAATTATGGGATTGGAAAGGCAGAGCAGTAATAATTTTTAGTGGACTATATTATTATTATTGGACTTAAGTATAAGCTTTGGGCTAAGCTTGGATACTTAAGCCCAATGGAGGCCCAACTTAATTTCTCCTTCTGGTCCCTGCTGTAGCCCATATATAAGTCATCTCAACTGTCCATAAACACTAATGACATGCCTAACACTGTGAGGGGGTGAGGGAACAGCAGATTGTGAAGATCTCGAGGATCGTCGCCTACACGACGTCGAGATTGGACTTGGGAATGCAGAAGACCGGAAGGTTGTTTGCTGCTGCTGTCCGCCACTTTGTATGATTTTTATAAAATCACACAGAAGTCAGATTAGAACGTGGGAGATATTGACAGAAAGCTACCGAAGAGATGATCGATTTTCCGCATAGATCATTAAAATTGGAGATCGGATTAGGAAGTTATGGCCATTCTCATGATACTGCACAGGCTGCCGGAGAGAATCATCTTCTTCAACATACCCTGGTGAAAGGTAATACGTTTCTTGGTTTTCTTGCTTTTGCTGCATGTTAGAAACGTATGGAACCCTAACGGGTCATGTTAACCAAACGATCGAATGCCAACAGGTAATTCTCTACTTGTGAATTAGTCACTTTACCCAAATTTTCCTACCTTTACCAAAGAGCCAACATTACAATCCAAAAACAAGTCCTTTGTGATCCTAGTAAGGAATTGGTTATAAGTTGAGTTTTGAGACCCTTGCCAAGCTTATGGTTACGCGGAAGTATAAATTGAACATGAGCGTAAATACTAATTGCTAGAGTGTACATCGTTTACACTTGAGAAAGAGAGTAAATATTTATATTGTGAGCTAGATGATTTTGTACTCTGAGAGTTATTATAATTGAGTGATGTTTTACATAAATGATGCATATGATACTTGTAATACTTGTGTTCGATTGATGAATTGCATGTGTGAGTATGAATTGTCTTGGTGGTTTGTGAATTTTACTTTACTCCTTGGTTTTGATTTCGTTGCCTCGGGACAAGCAACATGTAAGTTTGGGGGTTTGATGAGTGTGTAAATTCACTAGTTTTGAGCCCGGATTTATGTACTTATGGTGTAATTAATGATGGTAATTCGATGTGAATTGCTATACTTGGTGGAAAGTCACGAATCGGGGGTTTACAAGGCTATTTGAGCTGATTTCGATGGAAAATGAGTTGGAAGTGATCGGATTTGGAAAGAGGAAGAAACAGGGATGGATTCAACCACGCAGGGGGTGGATTCGACCAAGAAGGAAGGAGTTTGACCAGTACCTCTAGTCGAACTAAGCTCGAAAAAGTCGAGTTCGACCACGATAGTCGAGTTTGACCAAACCACTTGGTCGAACCCGAGGTCGAACTAAAAGCCTAAACATAACCAGTGCCGGTTCGACCAGAAAATGTCCAGTTAGACCAATGCTCTGGTCGAATCTAAGATCAGAAGCTAAGTTACAGAGGAGTTTGACCAGGGATTCGACCAGCATGGAGGAGTTCGACCTACTTGTTTGGTCGAATTGATGTTCGAAAATTTACCAAATTCATATTTTTACACCTTCAGTGCGTGTGTTTGCTCAAGAAGCTGATCCAAGGCCCATAAGGAGAGTTTACAAGTATAAAAGAAGAGTTTTCGCAGGAGAATAGGGATCAAGCATTCATCATTCATCCATCACCAAGCCCTACTATCATCAGAAGAAATCGTGAGGAGAGGTTCGTCTGGCGAGTCAAGTAAGATCATACCAACTAGCCATGATTATTCTTAGATCAATCATGGGCTAGAACCGCTCCGGTAGTTCTAGGGTTATGAAAGTTTAATGAGTTAATTGAATTTTCATATGTAAACTCCGTACAACACTACTTGTGGTTTATTCTATATAAGATTATGCCTTTTTAATTCATACTCACGGTCGTTTTGTGCATCTTTAACTGTTATGTAGAGTCTGAATACATCTCTTGGTTATTGATTGAGTGCGTTCACCGCTGAACAGGATTGCATGTTATAATTCGAAGTGAAGGGATTCTGAAGTCTTATTAGAACTATCTTATATAGATACTTGTTAATTGAATCATATTCGGGTTAATAAGTAGGATAAAGAGTATAACTTTATAGTACCTAAAAAGGAAGATCAAATCGGGTTAGAGTACTAAGTGCACGGGAAATAATTGATTATGATAGTACCTAGAACGGGGGGTAAAGTATACATATTGCTCCGAGGATATTCACACGTGTCATACACTTGCTTACTTGTGTCTATAGAGTACGCTTGCATAGTTTAGTGATGCGTCCATAAACTACAAGGTGGAGTCGGACAATAACACATGGAAAGGAAATTAATAAGTAAAACTGGATTACCTGACGAACTTCTCTATTAATTACTTGATCACCATCGAAGTTTCTCTGTTGCTTGTTTAATTACTTTGCTATTTCAATTTATGTTATTTAGTCTAATAAACAAACCAAATTAATTTTGCCAACATAATCTTAGTTAAATAGAATATAATTGAATTGATAATAATCCATCCCTTAGATTCGATAATTACTTGGTCACCTTTCGAAACTACAATTGATATCCTCATACTTGAGGATTAATTTTGTGTGTGAGAAAATGCTCATCAGACAGGCCGGTTCAACCATGGTTCGACCAACATGATTGGTCGAACCATATCGGTTCTGGTCGAATCGCTCGGCTGGGATCTCCGGATGTTACCCAGGTGCCTGTTTCGACCTCTTCACTGTGGTTCGACCTTCTGTGTTGGTCGAATCGAGGTCGAATCGGACTCTTAGAGCTTCGAAACTAGCTTCTGGCATCATCGGTCCCTCATATTGTGTTCCAGACCTCAACGTGATGGCATGGCACTGCTTTGAATTCGCTATATTTTGCGATGGAAACTTACCTTTCTCCACGATTTGTGTCAATTGGTTGACTTTCCCAGCCATTTCCCCCATAAAAAATGTGAAGTCTTTCATTTGCTTAGAAATATCCTCATGATTTGCATCAATTTCTTTTCAAGCTTGGCCTCTAGACGATCTACTCTTGCGTCATTCTTTGCCATGTACTTGTTCACCTTATCCTCAAAACCAGGTTTTTCTTCTTTGACGTTAGCACCCGGATCAACACCAACAGGAGGTTGTATTGTTGTATTAGGATCTCTCCATGAAAACTCCGGCCTCCTTGGTTGTTGATAATTATCCAGGGGACCACGATTATTATAGTTCCCTTGATAATTTTGATTTCCTTAATTATGGAACCTCGTTCCTTGAATACTTTGACTAATGGCATAGTTCGCCTCTTCTATCTCCTCTTGGCTAGCTCCTTCATTACAAACATCCTGCTGCATCATTGGTACTCGCTGCGCTATATCAGTGATTTGCTTTTGCTGAGACTCAAGTAGCTTGTTGATACTAGCCAAGCTAGAGATGATCTCATCTTCTCTACTTGGCTTCACCATCTTGTGCTCAACCTGTGCTACTTTTTCAAGAACATAAGTGTCTCTCACTCTATCAGTTGGCCAATCTCTTGAATTCGTCGAAATATCCTCAAAGAGCTTTTCGGCCTCAACGGTTAACTTTGTAAGCAATGCTCCATTAGATGAAGCATCCAGTAACACTCGAGAATCACAGTCCATTCCATTTTAGAAAATACTGATGTATTGAGCTTTAGAAAGCCCATGATGTGGACACTTTCGAAGCATGTCCGTGAATCTATCCCCTGCCTCATGAAACTTCTCATTACCCTAGATTGTAAATTGATTGATTTCTTGTTTTATCTTAAACACCTTTGAAGGTGGCATGTATCGCTCTAAGAATTTCAC
The DNA here is from genome assembly GCA_023678885.1 of Pogostemon cablin. Classification (NCBI taxonomy): domain Eukaryota; kingdom Viridiplantae; phylum Streptophyta; class Magnoliopsida; order Lamiales; family Lamiaceae; genus Pogostemon; species Pogostemon cablin. The sequence continues at coordinate 9,751,484 of CM042997.1, forward strand.
TTTCAACTTCTCCCAGGTATCACATTCAACAGCAATAAGATTATCGTACCAATCTCTCGCCTTATCATTCAGCGAGAACTTAAACAAGATGATTCTCCTCGCATCTTCATGAGTTCGTGCATCTTTTGTGTACTTGCGTAACCAAGAAACTTATTCAGATGTTGCTGAGGATCTTTAAAGGTTCCCCCAGAGAAGGGACTCCTTTCAATCATGCTGATAAGAGCAGGGTGTAGATCAAAATTAGCTCCGGCCCCTCTTGCTCCTAACAGCATCGCATTGCTTCCTCCGTTATTCTTAAAGACTTCACGGATGGCAAGATTATCCGCATTTTCCACCATGTTGACTGCTTCTGCTTCCAAGTTAATGTCAGTTGCAGCTTCAATCGCTTGTGGATTTAGCTCGTCAACTTCAACTCCTAGATTAAGAGCCTCCGTTGGTTCTATGTTCATATTCTTCTTCTTCTTTCCCTTCTTCTTCCTTGACGATGCTCCAATCTCCGGATTTAAAGATTCTAAATCTCCTACCTTTGATCTAGTAAGCATAAACCTAAGAAAAATAAGCATTAGAAAATAAAGACAAGAATAATATAATCTCAATTAAACTAGAAATAATAAAGTAATAATTAATGTTGTCTCCGGCAACTGCGCCAAGAACTTGATGAGCGTTTTCTCAATACACAATATTAATCCCCAAGTATGAAGGATGCTATTGTAGCTTTGATAAGCGACCAAGTGATTATCGAACCCAAAGGACGTATTATTATTAATTTGATTATATTCTAACATATTAAGACTACTATGGTAAAATAGTTGTAAGATTAAGTAACTCAATTACTAATAATTAAAAGATAATTAAAATAAATAACAGTAGAGATTGAACGAAAGTGAATAAGTGAGAACATAGGTAGTTCTTCGGGCCATCCAGTTTTACTTATTAATCTCCCTCCTGTGTATCAATGTTCGACTCTGCCTTGTGGAATATGGAAGCATCACTAAACCATGCAAATCTACTCTATAGACACAAGTAAATACGCGTGTGACACGTGTGAATTTTCTTGGAGCAAGAGATATAATTCACCACTCTTTCTAGGTACTATCAGTATCAATTATTTCCCATGCACTAAGTACTCTAACCCGATATGATCTCCCTTTATAGATACTATGAAGTTATACTCTTTATCGTACCCATTAACCCAAATACGATTCAATTAACAAGTATTTATATAAGATAGTTCTAATGAGACTTCGGAATCCCTTCAATTAGAATCATAACATAAAATCTTGCTCAGCAGTAAACGCACTCAATCAATAATCAAGATATGTATTCAAACTCTACATAATAATTACTGATGCACAAAAACAACTCAGAGTATGAACTAAAAACGCATAATCTTATAAAAAATAAACCAAAAGTAGTGTTGTACGGAGTATACACACGGAAGTTCAATCAACTTATAAAACCTTCATAAACCCTAAAACTACCAAAATGGTTCTAGCCCATGATTGATCGAAGAACTATTATGGTGGTTGGATAGATCTTACCCATAGTCTTAAAAATTACAAGATAAATTAAGATGCGAAGTAAACCCTAGATGTGAGAGCCATAGCGTCTCTCTCCGTCTTGAATCTTCACTTGGTTCTCACTTGATTCGATAGACGAATCTCTCTCCACAGTGGTAGGGTTTCGAATGTTGTGTAGAATGAAGGTGGTGAATGGCTCTCTTTTCCCTTGCGTAGGGTCTTCCTTTTATACTTGTGAGCTGTCCTTACGGACCTAGGATAGGCTTTTTGAGCAAAAATACGCACTGAAGGTGTAAAAATACGGATCCGGACGTGTCCAGCGCATCAGTTCAACCAAAGGCCTTGGTCGAACCGATCACAGCAGGTCGAACCATAGGTTGAATTAGCCTGTAACACACTAGCAGGTCGCTGGTTCGACCAGAATGAATGGTCGAATCAGATGTTTTCTGGTCGAACTGTAACTACGTCTGTTTAGGCTTTTGGTTCGACCATATGGCTTGGTTGAACCACAGTGTCGTGGTCGAACCACACTTCTGGCAATCTTCCGATGCCTGGTTCGACCAGAGATGCTGGTCGAACCAACTTTCTCTTGGTCGAACCATGCCCCTACTTGGTTGAATCGGGCACCTGAACCCCCTTTTTCCGGTTCCAATCACTTCTAACCTGTTTTTCTTTGAAAATCCACTCAAACGGACTCAAACGCACCTGATTCATGATTTTACACTGTACCACACGATTTATCTTGACTTAAGATCAAATCTTACATCATTATTCCACGAATCAAGGCTCAAAACACATGAATTTACACATTCATCAGTACAGCAGGACTATTAGTACAAGTAGCCCTGTTATGATTCTTCCCACCATAATTGGAACACTTATAGGCTCTACGCACATCCGACTAGGTTCTAGGGCACTCTTCATTCGACTACGTTTAGGCCTGCCAGATGGCTTCGGGCAATCAGGAGATTTGTAGACCCTATTTCGTACAAGTATAGGAACATCCCAATCCTTCCTATCAGGCAAAGGATACACTGAACCACTCCACAACGATCTAACCATCTCATTCTGAAAACATTCCCCCATATAAAATTCACATCAAGGCACTTGTTCTTTCAAGACGTAAAAAAAATTATGGGTGAGTGTGATGTACAATAAATCGATATTACGTACATAAATTCAGTCTAAAAGTTGAGATGAGAGTACATGATCGCAGCAAATGCATGGATGCATGGAATGAGCTTGTGTTGGAAATATCAACAGTCACACTACCGCTTTTTGAGATCAAGTAGAAATGTATCAGCACCAACCACAATCTTGAAGCGTCCACCAACTATATGTTCAACTTTGAGATGGTCTGCCCTGTGCACCAAATTTACGAGCTGATTAGTGACTCTCGCACACAAACACCACAGTGCTTTTCGGCCTCGAGGCTCCAAGCAGCGTGCCATTCCTGGGTCAGTTGGCGCACCTTCTCGAATATATATATGATTGGAAAATGACAGGGCCATTTAAGATAATTGTTCCTAGACTCTGCAGCGTTGGATGTCATAAACTCGTAGCGACGAATGGCACAGTGAAATCTACTCCAATGCTCTTTCTTGGCCCTAAGGAGAATGGTCCCAATGCGGTCGCCACTATCACATCCACTCAATGCTGCAACCATCCTGTTTAAAAAAAATTAATCAAAATATGCAAACATGATTTTAATGATGGGTACTATCACTTTAAAAGCAAGTCTAATATTTTATAGTTCAAAAATTGAATATACTACCGGAAAAACAGCATTATCCAACTTACCTAATAAAGACACATATATATCAATAATGTTTACACAACAAATTGATAAATGGTATAGGGTGTGTTACCTATCAAAATCCGCCTCTAGGTAGGTACTAGCAGCCCTCTCAAATATGTTAATGATGCCTTCCCCGAATGGGACAAACTTCTTGCCTAAATGACGCTGACATAGACCATGTACAACACCTGGGAAAATATGCTCCACGGCATTGATAATCGCTTGGTGCTGATTAGATACAATCAACATGTCAGGGAGGCAGCCAAGCGCACTACGAACTTTGGACAAAAATAAACTCCAAAGTTTTGTGTTCTCTTGATCGCCAACACCGGTAGCTAGTGGATAGATCTGCCTATTGGGATCTTGGGTGACGGCCACAAATACAACACCCTTGTAGTCTCCCTTTAAGTGAGCGGCATCGATGACTATAACCAGGCAAGCAAAGTTCTTGAAACCAACTGCACATGAGCCCAAGGCAAAGAAGGAAAATTTAAACTTCCAGTCAGGATGAGTCAAGAGGTATGTTATAGTACTTGGGTTACATTTCTCCAGCATGTGGAGATAGGTAGGAAGCAATTTGAAGCAATCAGTCGGAGTCCCATAAATATAAGTGTTAGCAAGTTTATGAGCCCTAAATGCATGACCATACTTTATTTGAATATCATATCGCTGCTTCATATCGTAAACAATACCAATGGGTGAGAGGAAAGTTGACTAATGCCTTTGTTTATCAAAGTACAATTTCACAATTACCTTCGAGTAGCATGAAAGGGGTGACAATCGGGATTATTGACGCATGAGTGTTGACATAGATTTGTACACCTCCAAACCCCATGATCACTCTGAGCACCGAACAAGAATGTATAGGGACCTTTGTCTTTGCAAACAGCCTGCCACCTAACAGGCTCTGAATGCTTCACTCGAAAAACAGCCCCCCTAGTAAGATGATAAATGGAGACGTCGACTACAATCTCATCCTTGCTCATATAAATTTTTTTCAGGGACAGATCATTCATTGCTCCTTCCTCCAGATCCTGAATTGGTACATTGGGTTGGGATATGGGGTCATTGCTAGGTGTACTGAAAACGAGGAGAGTGTGATAGGTGTTTTCTACGCACTCCAATTTAATCCTCAAGTATAAGGATGTTAATTATAGCGACAAGTACCCAAGTTAAATTATCGATTCTACTGAGACAGTTAATTATTTATTTATTCTAGATTACTATTTAATAAGAATTACGTAACCAATTTCCTAGAGTTTATGAATTAATTATCTAAATAACGAATAATAAATTACTGAATAATTAAAGCAAATAAAAATAAAATAAGTTTTAATCAAGAGATAACGAACAGTTCTAAGGTATCAGGTATAAGACCAATTAATTCAGGTTACTAGACCTTCAATTGTTCATTCATGCAATTTCAATGAAAATACACCACATAACCCTGTTAACCCACAAGATATAATCCGATTTTAAGCTAACAGTATATTCTGGTTTAAATCCTAAGGTGCGTGAATATTACCAAACCTCATTCCTAGGTACTAATCAAAGCAAACAACAATACCTTCGGATGGTAAGTTCGACTAACAAGATATTTTTTGGAATTACTACAAGGTTCTATTCACTTCCTACTTGAAAGTTTAATTGCATTGTTCCACTAAACAAATCAAATATCTGATTTACCAGTTCATGGAATTAAAGTGTTTATAGCGGAATTAATTCAATCCCTAACAGATAGACAATACCAATCATGAACGCACATAAGCTAACATAATAAATCAAGAATTATAGCGGATGTCATAAAAATATTATGAAGACGTTAGGAAGCAGATAAGCAAGTCTTAATAAAATTAAGTAAAATCAGAATATCAACTGCATAAAATCTCAATCTATGGTCTAGGTTTCCTAATCAATTCAATCTAATCATCAAACCCTAGAACTATTTAAGAAAATTAGCCCATGAGGTTACAATCAACTCTCATGACTATGCAATTCATATCACAAATCAAGATAAAAGGAAAAAAGAGAATAGAGACACAAAACCCTAGCGTAAGCGTGAGTCTGCGTTCCTTCTCCGTCTCTTCGATCGTCCGATCTCCCTCAATCAGCACTTAGAACCACTTGAAGATGGATGGAAGATGAAAAATCAGATGTGAATCTGATATGGAGTGTTTTTGGCGTGAGAAATCGATGGATTATGGATGTGTTCTCTCCAATTTATGTATTGATATTCCTTTTTATGTCTTGGACTATTGTAGGGCTTTTTTCGCGATGAATTCTGCTTCAAATCACGATCTGAAGCTGTATATACACAGTAAAATTTAACAGGCCACGACTGGGCTCGAAACTAGGCCGCTTGGCATCCAGCTCGGCTCGAGCTAGGTATAAACCTGGCCGAGAGGCATTCGAGCGGGGCCAGGCTGACTTGACATGTCATGTGGTGCCCATTCCATCCCCACTCGGCTCCATCTGACCACTGAGCGGCACCAGCTCGGCCGAGCAGCTACCCGAGCTGCTCCTGAGCTGGTCCGTTCTGACTCTGCTCCGTTCTGCTTCCGATCCTGCTCTGTTTTCCCCTATTTTCTGCCTTTAAACTCACAAAAACACCTTAGTAGCCTCAAAATCGTGTAAATAATAAAACATACACAATTCAATACAAAATAATAACTTTCCTAAGCAAAATGGTGTAATGTGCACACATAAAATGCGTGAAATTCCACTCTCAACAGGGTGTATGTGGAGTCATCATCAGAGCATCTAAAAGATGGGGAGTCATTAGGCATTGTTGAGGAAAAATTCAACTCGGGAACGGAAGGATCATTTTCGGATTCCACTTAACCATTGCTAGAATCGGAGACACTATCTTCATCCCAAGATGACCCACCTTCAACGTCATCCTCATGTGAGTCCTCCAACAAATCTACTATGTTATTTGGACTAATATGATCAACCATACATTTTGGGGCGATCCCACACTCCATATTATTCAATAGGTCCAACATTGTCGTAGCACGACTCCTTAAACTATTGCCCCCGTATGATTGACCGCTTATCAAGCGAATACCACCACTAGTTCCATCCACATATACCTGCGGGGTACCCTGTATGCCTAAGAGACAACTAACATCGACATCGGTCAAGATTGGAAGACGAATATTCTTGTCATTAATTTTTTCTACTTGGTATATGTCAAAGTTAGTAGTATTGGGATTCATCTTCAAAACCCTGTGCAGTTTCTCTAATCGATTCCAAATTATGGTCAGCAGTAAGCAACCGCAGACCCATTTCAATGCCGCCGACATACTCAACGCCGTTCCACTCAGCGTTAGCGTGCACAAGAATGATTGGAAACGGTGCCATCGCACTTCACAAACAGATCACATAAACTGAAAAAATATCAGAGAATATAAAGTATGAATGCAAACAGTTAAAGAAGATACACTAAACTTATCAAAAAATCCAAATATAGTTCTACAAATGATTAAACTATTTTCAAAAATTATGCTGGATTCCAAAATATCTGTGTTAATTGGTGCAAGTTTAAAGCAAAACAAGAAAAAAAATTTATAATGGAAACATGGCACTACATAACTCAAATATTTTACACAACATTGAATATTTTTATAAACTATTAATAGAAACTGATATGCTAGTGCCTTAGCAAGCATTTGATGATATAGTTCTAGGGAAAAGGTGGCATAATTGGTTTAGAGAAATAAGGTGTAAATAAATGTCCACTCTGAACTCTATAATGCCATGCATATAACCTATTAACTAACTGAAGGCTCTAAAAGGATGCAGTCCTACTTGAAGTAGAGAGATTTCTAGTGTGCTTGGAAATATCTAAGTTCTTCGGGTGAATGCATGCTGCATATTTTAACAATACGTGTGTCCGACTCCGTTCATAGTCAAAACCACCAAAAAAAGCCACAAATGGAACATGTAACATCATTTGATGATAACAATTTTCTTTTCCTTTATGAAATAGGTAAACAACTTTGTCCCTATATATTAAAGTGGGAACATGTTTGAGAATCCCATGAAGAATCAGACTCAAACTTCCTTCAAAATGAGATACTGCCACAGTCTGATCCAATTATGCCCAATGTTTTTACAAACTTTTAATAGAATTTGAATGTTAAAGTTTGAAATGATTCTGTATGAAAAACTACAAGTGCATCAGTTTCATACTTCTACTAATCTTTCTTTCATAAATTATGACCCAAATTCAATACTCTTCTTCTCTCAAACGACCCATTCTAGAACGTATTAAACGAAATTTTTCATTACAAATATGCATCAATTACCTCTACATATAATGAATAGAGTTGAAGTTCAATTGCACTTACAATAAATTGGGTATACATTATAACGGGAAAATTTAAGAACTTGCAATACAAAGTTTAGGGCTTTAACTCGATCCATCCCACACATTGCAAATTTAATGAATAAGATAAACAAATGCATAACCATTTGAAGAATTTAAACTCAAGTATTAAAGTTAGGAATGATTACTGACCAATTGTGGGTTCAACGACCGCTGGAGGATGTCGAAAACCTACGGATTAATAGAGTTGGGTTAAACTGCAGGCCGGGGAAAGGAATAGGGCATAAGGGTTGGAACGAAGAGGGAGAATTAAGGTTGGATATATTGAAGCATTGAGGGAGTTAGGTTGTCAAATATTGGACCTAATGGTTCAAGGCTTGGCTCCTGAGCCGATGCTACTGAGCGGGTTGATCAGGGACGCCAGCAGCGACAGCCTTCTATGCCTCAATCACTACCCGCCGTCTCATAAGTCCGCCACTAAAGGATTCGAGGAAAGAGCAGGCCGGAGTAAGGAATCGGGCATACGGGTTGGAGCGAAGAGGGAGAATTATCTCTTGTGTTTTACAGTGAGGTGGGTGGAGGAGGGAGCAGGTAATGTGTGTGTTTTAGAGTGGGGTAGGGTGGGGGGGAAGGGAAGGGGTTCTACCACCCCTCTGGTAAATTTCATAAAACATTATTAGGGACTTTTTTGTCTAAATTTTTTATAAATGGTAAAATTGATAATGTTTTAATTAAAATTTTAGTATTAAATGTGTACAAACCAAAATGGGTATTTTTCACTATTAGCACTTATCTTAATGCCTAGACGCTACTACACAGCTTTAAAGGAAAAATGTAATGTCTTACTACTCCTGATCATGATGCATTTGTGTTTTTAATATTTTTGTTTTAGAAGTACTCTTGGTCTTCATACTTCTTCTTTGTTAGGAGGAGTGGACATTGGATAGAAATGGAGATGGGTTCTTATATTTTAAAACGATAGCATATTTTTCTCTTCTTATTTATTAAATTAAAAAAATAAAAGATAAAGTGTACGTGTATAATAATGATCTTAATTGGAGTGTGTTTAGTAATGTTTATTATATACTTAAGACGTGCTTTTTGCATGTTACAGGTAAGTTATATTTTGTAAAGTGACTTTTCTTTTTATACAAAAATGAAAATTTCATATGAATTGCTTTTAATTATGAAATAATAATAATAATAATAATAATAATTTAGAAATTTATTGAAACTCAATAGTTACAAATCAAAAATATAAATAAGTTATGTGTATTATATTTTTTTGGAGTACATCTAATGTACAATAGTTTTTAATGTACACCAAAGCCCATTTAGGAAATGGATCCATTATATAAGGAAATATTGACCCGCCCATTTGAGAATACTTCTTCTCTTCCCAAACGTGCCGCACTGCTCCCTCTCCCTCCAAAGAGCCGACTGCTCCCTCTCCCCTCCAACGTGCCGCTACAGCTCTCCACCGCGCTGCTAGCTACCATCGATGAGATCTGAATCACCTAACCTCGCCACTCGAGAGGGCATACTTCAGCTCCGACGACATCAGGCTGGCGCAGCCGCTGAAACTTCACAGTTACCTAAAGGTTGGAAAAATGATGTAGGGATTTTGTAGAGAGAGAAAGGGTTGGGTGCAAGCCACAATTATAGACATATAGGAGAATTTGAAGTATACAATGTCGTTTGAGGGCGAGGGTTCTGTTGCCGAATCCATTTTGAAACAATTGGAGCTAGGGCTTTTAGGGAATGGATTAATGGTATCTAGAACCCACCTTTTTCTCATCACAAACTACACAGGTTATTCAATTTCTTGTTTCAAATTGAATGTTTAAGTGGTTCTTTAAGTTGGATCTGCGACGGTAAAGTTGGAGATAGAGCAGGTCCAGATTTAACGAAGATGACATGAAAATTCGAAGTCCGATGAAGTGAATCTCAAATTTGGCGTTGTGGATTAATTGGGTGATCAATAGAACAAATCCACGTTTATTTTCATGTAATGTTAAATTGTATTACTTTTTTAATAATACTGTATTATTTATTATTAATTAATATACATGTGATAAAATGGTGGGATGAGATAAATAATAATCGAAGGGAAAACGTTCGCTATGAAATTATTGTTAAAAAAGTACTCCTATTGAATTTGTTTACTATGCTTCAGATCTTCTTATCCTTCTATTGCTTCAAATATTTGTTATCAGATGTTGTATTTTTTTGTAATTTAATAGTGTATAAGTTTTTCTTAATAAGTGTATTATGTTTTTTATTTTTCTATTATTTTTAGTTTTATACACTACTTTGAAAAAAGTAATACAATTATAAATACAATCATATACATTAATATCACCAGTCTAAAAGTTAATTAATATCAATTTGAATTGAAAAAAAATTACATTAATTTCAAAATTATTTTAATAGTAGAAGAGAGCGTGAGGGAGCAGAGGAAAATAAAGGGAGAGAGAAAGAAAGGAAAATAAGGAGAGAGAGAAAGAAATTTAAGAGAGGGAAATAAGGTAGGAGAGGGAGCAGGAGTAAGAGAATGAATGAAATATGGGTCAAAATCATTTATATATGATGGGTGAATTGGATTTGGGTTACTTGGTTCACCTTAAAAACTGGTGCACATTAGTATTTGCCATTATTTTTACACATAGCTAACGCAGAAAAGAACTAATAATAATTAATAAAATTAAAACACAACTCAAACTCATCATCTTGTATAAATTCTCCTGCAATTACACATAAATAATAATTAAAAAATAGATAATCGCTCCTTTTATCCTTATCTCTTCATTTGCCTGAAGGTTTGCATCAGTTATTTCCGTGTTATTTGTAGACCAACTATGCATTGCTTCTCTTGCAAACTGATTTCAAACACTTACTACCAAGACACTATACATCAACTCCATAAAAGAATTCTCCTCATAAGCTTTGGTGAAAGAGTCCTATCGCAGGAAAAATTGAAAGAGCTCTCATGAATCCCATCGCCAACCTTAAACTCCATTACTACCAAGACAATACTATAACACAGCTACGAGATTCTCTTTATAATTTTATTGCTTTGGTGAACCAAAGCTGCTTCAGTGTGCTTAAATTCATCTCTTGATCGTTATTGCAACTATTATGGACTTTTGTTTTCTTAGTCTTAGTCTCGCCCCTGTCATGCCTTCTGCTCCTATTTGGCAAGGGAAGAGGGAGAGGATATCATAAAAATGTCTACACAATAAAAAAAAATGATTGGAAAAATTTAATGGCAAAAGCTCCTGTGCGCCCGGGGACACGGAAAGATGTTCCGTGTCCCCATGTGAACACAACCCTCCCCTCCAATCCTATTTAAACCTATGTATTGCTAGGGGTTTAAATTGTAAAGGGGCATGAAAATTATAAAGACGCACGGAATGTGTTCCGTGCGCCCGGGTGCACAAGAACCTCACTCGTATTCAAGTCTAATGAAGCAGTCCAACCACCGTAATCAATCATGAAGATGCTGGCGTTAATTTGATAATTGAGGGGGAGAAAAAAAAAAGCACGTACATTAAGTAAAAAATTTATAAAGAAAATAGAATGATAAAAAAAACAGTTACAATTACAACAAAGAACATTGTAATTAATTTATAGTAAAGTACTTGACGAAAATGCAAAGATTGGTCCTTTTTTTTTTACCAACTCAACTCTTCTCCCTTGTTTTCTCATATTCAATACAATTTTTTTCTACATAACGTAGGATTTAGGAAAGAAACCTTAAAAACAGTAAAAAGAAATATTCATAAGAAAATATGCAGTCCGTACATACATGGTACAACATGTAAATATGTAGTGGATGATTAACAAAGTGTTAAATAAAATAGAACATACCTCTAAAGATTTATGATTCTAAGATGATCTAGTGTGAATTTTTTATTAATCATCAAACTATTTACCCCAATATTTTATTTTCGAAGAGTTAAATAAGAAATTAAATGAAAAGTTCAAGAGGACTATCAATTTTTTACTTTGCTCGTCTAACTTAAATTTAAATGTAGGCATCGTGCATGTGTAGAAGTTGAAGAGATAATGTGAATTTAAAAGGCTACAATAGATTGATATTAATTAATAAAAATTAAATTGATAAGATTAAAATCTATTAAAATCAATTAGAGTAAAAGGTAAATAGTGCAATAAGGTAGGGACAAAGTAGGGAAGAAATGTTTCCCAAGTAATTGATACTTTTAATATACTAGTGTAATAAACGTGTATTTCACGTTGCTTACGCGTTATACTTTGTGACATGCTTTAAAATGACTTAAAATGTAATCTTATATGAAATGTTAGCTGCATTTCATCCACCACAGGATTTCAACTTTGTAAAACCTTAAGCAATATTTCTTGCATAATATATCATAGTACAAAAAATGATATTTATGGTTTTATGATGCCTAAATATAACAGCTTAATAGGATTTCATATTCCATAACTGGAGCACAATGGATAAATTCACACCCTTGAAAGTTCACTACATGCACATTAAACTTACACAAAAAAACCAAGAAACTAAATCTTATAATTATTCAATATCCTATAAAATTATATACAACGGTCGATCTGTTTCATGTTTGGATGGAGGGAAGTGCCCAAGTAGGTGTCTTTCTCTAGCTCGAAGCAATCTGGTGTAGGGTGAATCCAGGATTCTAGCCTTTTATTCCTTCTGTGATGTTTTTGGCAATCCATCTAGAATCGAACAAGGGCTCTCTTCTTTATTTTGGGAGTTGCTGATATTCTTTTAAACATTACACTCTTTTTTAGTTTTGTAGATGGCTGCAATCCAGTGTACAACACTGAGAAGTGATTTTATTCCATTATTATGAACCTTTCGACCTCTTCCCTAGGTTTTTCTTTCTAAATCACAAAATGAAATACAAAGCATTAGAAAGATTTGGAGGCTGAAATTATTTCTTAGTTGAAACTACATTCATACATAATGTGAAACTACACTCAAACAACTTTGATAGACTGTATTTGTTGGTCACCTCCCTACATCATTTACCTTATCTGATTAAGTTGCTTTTACTCTAGGTCAACCAAACACATTAATAGATTCACTCTCCAACATATTAAGTAAGAGCTTTTGAGATGTAAATAGACCATAAAAGTATAATATAATACATGTAACTACTGCAAAAAGTGAATAGGATCTAGGTGGAAAGAACTCATTAAAAATTTCAAATCAATCATTTGTAGTAGAACAGCCTTTCAAGAAGAAATTTTATTATCACAAGATAATGAAGACTGATATCAAAAGGTGCAATCCAGTATGTGAATATATCCTTATAATATAGCCTAATACCTTATTTGCTGATTTTTTTCATCTCTGAATGCACAAAGAAATCAGCATCCCAGTCCAGTGGGCATCTCAAATTGACACACCTCTTTGTTTTGAGGGATGAATGACATGTTGATTGGACCCAAACAGTTTAGGGAGGAAAAAAAATAGCTACCAAGTCAAATTGAAAGAGGCGACCTGATAATAAAAGGAGATACCAAAAATATTTCTAAACACACCTTCCGCAGCTATAGGAATCATCAGGGTCAAACAATAATCTGAACAATATGACAGGAGTAAATTAAAATGAGAAGAATTTATAAAAAAACACCTAAAAATTTCATAAAGGCATCCGCATTCTCATCAATATTCTTAGTCCTTTTATTCTTAGTCAAAATCACTCCTACTCTTTTATTCTTATTCCAAGTCATTGGTCGATGATCCCTCATCTTCTTTAAGCCTAAAGAATCACTCAAAAAACCTTCCCAAATTAGATTTATAGAAATCTTTATACTTGCGGTAGACATTACGAAATATAGCTAATTAAACATACATCTCAGAGCCATTTCATGCGCAATGAAGATGACACCATTGACTATAAACACTCTTGCAACTACAGTTCCCAACCTCTCCACAACATATTCTCTCACACACCTCCTAAATCAATCAAAAGCTGACTTGCTAAAATAAAATGTTGATTTGAATAAAATAAATTATGCAATTGAAGTTTTGAACAAATGTTGATTTGCTAAAAATTGGACTCAACATTCCAAGAGCATTTTTTGCAACTGTGGGCTACTCGCTAAGATAGCAGTATGTTACAAGAAGAAATAAAGGGGCTGCCATAAGGGCAGAAGAAAGCATAAAAAAATATCAAAAGCAACCATATCCTAGTTTGGATTCAATTTAGCTACTCAATGTATCCAACTAATGGGTAAAATACAATAAAGATGCATTCATGATAATTTACTTTAACCATAGATGAATTGGCATGCTTCTATTGCCCTTGCTTGAAGCATAATAAAAAAGCAATAGAGATAAACCTGTAGGTACTACTCCAAGAGATATCTTGATTGCACCACCTCCCTAATAAGGGATCCATTTAATACCTACTTAGAGCCATAATTCATTTAGAGATAATGATGATGTTATGATTCAAGATTATAACAGACCTTCCAAGTATTACTTAGAATGTTCACCTATCCTCGTTATATCAAGTAGAAACTCATGTTTTATTGATGTCTTATTAAACAAAGAATGATGCTCTGTCCCTATGTAAAATATCAAATCATATCTCTAAGATGAGTATAACTATATTCAAATTTGAACTGGTTGAATTCATGTCAAAAAAATCTTAAATAATATCCTACCAATTTAAATTTTGCAATTAAGTAGTTACCTAAGCAGCTAATCAACTTATATGTTGCAAAATCTATTTTACTGACTCCTTTTTACTGCAAGTTGGAGACATTGATTGTCATATTTATCTGCCAACAGTTAGAAGCTAGAGATTAAAAGGCATATATCACAAATTAAAAGCCAACATCCATAACAGTGTCGCTATAAATGGTTAACCCACCTCAACAAAAACTCCATCTCCACTAACATAGACAATTCCATCATATTTTGTTAGCGATTCCCTTTGCATGAAGCTAATATCTGGTTTCTCCAAACTTTCATCATTATCAAAAATCTTTGATGCGATGCCTTTCCTCTGTAAGGATTGACGAATATTTATGATTCGGCCTACCTAATACTCCAGTATAAAATAATATATATAATCTGATGAAAGCTGATCTAAATTAAAGTTGAAACCATATAGCAAATTAAACTTGAAATTCATAAAAATAATACCCAAAAAACTTACCGAAAGATTCTAGGTATCCTTGAAGTTTCTGAGTACAAATTAGAAGAGAATTGTTCGATAATATTTCCAGGGTGAATGTCTTTGCCATCAGAGCAGACGTTTCGATAGAGCAGTGAATTCCGGCTTCAGCTTCGACAACAGTTCCAATAAACCGCCGGAAGAAAGAGTGGCGATCGTAGTAAGGCATCGCACGTACTTAGTCCAACAATATACAATCTTCCTTCTCCAATGAGTTTTCCTAATTCTTACAATGGTTCCTTTTATTCAAGGGATTTTCATTGTAACAAATTTGTTTCATCTCAAATGAATGAATGATGCGTAATATTGATATTGACAATTAAGGAAGTTGAAAGTTCATAGTAAGAATTTCAAGAGTGCAAATAAATACGTGGCCCAAAGGAATTTCAATTATTGATAATTAATACTTAATAGACAATTAAGGAATGTGTAAGTTCAAACTTCAAAATATGAATTTCAAGAGTTCAAATAAATCGGTGGCTTTAAGGAATTTCAAGAGTTCAAAAAGATTATTGATATATCTAATAAAAATCAAGTAATAAGGGTATAAAGGTAATAGAAAAATAGTGTATGGATAAAATAGGAAAAAAAAGTTTTTCAAACTCTTTGCACTTTTAATATAGTAGGATAGGATTATATTATTATTATTATTATATATTATGTATGATATAATATATCAACTTTTTTATAATAATATAATTACCACTAATTTTTTAATATGGAATAATTAATATGTTAGGCTTTCCATTAAAGGCCCAAACTAAAATGTAATTTTGAACCAAACAACCAGCCACACAAAGTTTCGGGCCGCCCACAAAGTTTTGGGTTGATAAGTAAGATTGTCCATTTTCCTTATTAATTCAACTATTGGATGGTTCAAATTTGTTAAAATTTTGCAATTTCTTAATCTCAGCCGTTATTCAGGGTTATTCAGCACCTACGTTTTCATTGTATCATCATTAAAACCCTATTTTTTTGCCCACGTTAGTTCCACTCTTTTTTTTAAACGTGGCACGTTATTTGTAATTATCTTTAAATAAATTATAATTTTAAATTTTATATAAAATTGAATTATGATATGTATACTTAATTTCCTTCGACTTAGGTATCTCTTCACGTATTTGGTACGTTGATAATTTGAAAAGTGCACGTATTTGGTACGTTGATAATTTGAAAAGTGCATTTTTTGTGTATAAATTATATAAGAGGAGTATTTTAGGTAATAAACTTGTATTCCTTTTCCTTTCCTTATCCCTTATACAAACCAAACACCTCTAGTAAACTGCTCGTCAATATGATTAGAAGAAGATGAAACTCCTATCATTTGGATAATTGAGGCTTCAGATTTTGAAATTGGGACCCTGGTCCTTACCCAATTTATATTAGGAAACTTTGGAACAAAATCTTATAAGTGGGTTACAACCTCTAATATCTATAGATGACAGAAAAGGGAATGACTGAAGAAGTTCCTCAAGCACACTGCAAGTAATAGCGGTACAACCACATAATATCAAGGAAGTAATCTTTTCTTTTTGTAATCATCCTGCAGGTTATAGCATAAGTCAGACTTACATTAGATAAATTGATAGAATACCTTCAAGATCACAAAAAGCAAGCTACCACCAATGACAAAAGATAGGAAGGAAAAAAACCAAAAAAACAAAAAAACACATTAGAAAGCATAACACAAGTACAAGTTACCATTATTTTCAAGATAGTTGTGTCAAGGCAATTGGGAGCAATGGCACAAAGGTCAATCAGCCTACAGATATTTATGTAAAACTTCACCACCGACATCCAGTGCTTGCAAGTCATGCCAACATAAAAGAGTGACTTCAAATCAGCTCTAAGAAAATGAAACACTCGTGCTGGAATATTTCCATCAAGCAAGTCCCAGCTTCCCCTCTCTACTCCAAAATCCACTTCATGTTTTTTGAAGGTAAGGTCAGCGCGTAATTTGTCAAATTCATAATCATCAGTATGCAAATTCAAAATATCCTCATCCATCTCATAGTCCTCCTCAGTCCCATCTATCCTAGCTCTTTTGCTTGCAAGGGAGCGATCTACAAAAATGGTTCAGTGTCAACTTTAGAAGATGATATAATTAATAACAACCTAAAAATTACAAAATCAAATTAGGAGCTTCCGCCTAAATGATGACAAAAAGCTGTAACAAAAAAGGGACAACATTGCAACACATAAGTTGAACGGAATAATAATACTGGAATAGTAAATGTGTTAATCAATCTCTTTCTTCGGCTGCCTGGCATTTTACTAAGTGTTGAACTCTTCTTATTGTCCCAAAAGGTTTGCTCATGAGCATTCTTACAAGGACCATCCTCATCTTCCTTCAACTAAAATAGAATCATGAATTCAGAAGGCCTTCACAAATTTATATCCAATAACCCCAAGGAATCTTAGTACCTTAAAGGGAGGAAATTCCAACAGCACCCAAGGCTGCTGCTGATCCTTCCTCTATGGTTCTGGACTCTCTTAAGGGTTTCTATGGTGTGGACATGCCATATTTGGATGAAAAAAAAAGATTCAAATCTCTTGGGCATTCGTTGTACCTATATAATGCTGATGGAGTGTCTCTGCACTTTATTCATAAATCTGAATGTAGACTCCTTGTCTGCTATAATATCAGAAAATGCTAAGCAAAGAGCGAAAGCTATTTCTAAAGATTGGAAACAAAAGTTAGATGACCTTGATGCTGATGCCAGCATTGAAAACTCTTTAGTAGCACATGCCTTCCTACAACTTCTAGCTACTTTTGGCATCAGTTCAGATTTTAATCAGGAGACCTTGTCTAAGTTAATACCTATGGTCTCTCAATGTTGTCAAACAACTGAGTTATGTCATTATCTTGGGTTATCAGATGAAATGCGAGGTTGATTTTCTACTGTGTCCATCTTGCATCTTTATAGTTGTTCCTAGTAAGATCCAAAACTTCATATTTAATTCGAATGTTTGAGCCATTCACCAATCATGATATCATAGAATGGCCTATCTTGTAAAAACGAAATACTTCTTCATGGTGGTGTCTTACAGTAGCAAAAGAAAATCTCTCTTATAGTGAAAGAAGTATTCCATTTTCGTTAGTTGGGATGAAACTGCATTAACCTACGCAGTAATAATTTTAAAATTAAAACAATAAAGATGCAAAACATGTCCAGTATGTTATCCAATGCAGTTTTAAATCACACTTCTCATCCATTCCACCATCCACATCAGACCCATCATTCTTTGTAAGTTCTAACAGGTGCATTTAATCCTTGGCATTGGCATATTTAAACAAAATTATAAATCATATTAAATATGAAGCTAACAGTACTATTCACAGGTAATTGAAATAAAATCTTAGGTAGTAGAGTAAAATCTATCCATGCATATGTTTGAAGCATGAGTACCTCAATCTGCCTACAGGTATTCGCAGTATAAAGTGGGCATGTAACAGCAGCCGAAGTTATGCTCAAGTAGATGTGAATATCTATTTATGTTGGAAGCTCTAAATACATTGTTGCAAAAATAATTCACCAATAGGATTACTTGCTTAAAATTTAAAATCTAATATCCCTATCATCAACCAATTAATGGAATAATGGATTGACCCTTACTGGATATACAAGTCAAAATCAAGAAATATTTCATCTCCCAATGTATATAGCAAATGGCAAGCGCTCACTTTTTGTTTCATTCCTGAAAAGGAAGAAGATAGGAAATATATATACAATTGGATCCTGCACTTTTGTTTGTTATTCGTTCAGTGCGCGAGCAACTATTCATCATCAATTGCATTTATAATGGTTATTAGATGTCAGGATGAAGCTGAAAACAGATCAAATGCTATGACTGGAATATTAGAGAATACTTACCTGATAATGAAAATAAGACCTCCATCCCTCATTGCTGGATTCAATCTTTAGTATCTTATCCACAAAAATAAAAGCACAAACAAAAACTATTATGAAGTCAATTGATCCACAAATCCATGAATAAAAGACTGACTAAAACTCCAAAGCGGAGAAAGTCTAGCAGTTCTTCCTTGTCTGCTCCAACTCATTTTTCAGTTTTATAATCTATTTAATTTGAAATTGAAATTGAAATTGAAATCAAGATTCCCTAAGATTAATGTGCCTTAGAGTGAGATTAAAAACACAAAAAAGTACTTTAATTATTCACAAATAGTGACTACTTTAATTCTAAGCAATATTACTTGAAGAAAATAAGAGATTATGTAATGTTTGAATAATGTCATTAAGAAAATAAGAGATTGTGTACCGTTTGAATCATGTAATTTGCTACTTCATGTGTTCTTCGACCTATATTGAAAGGAATCAAAGACATTAGAAGGTCAGGGTAATCAGATTGGTTTCAGATATATTAGAATTTAGACATAGTTGCATAGCAGATTCATGAAATCGATCTTCCATAATCCTAGGGATAACTGCCTTTTCACTTTGATCAATTTCCTAAGACAACCAGTTCGACAGTCAAGCAGATGAATTTAATTGCATCAAATTACTGTCAACAGAACTTCAAAAATATTAACCTAGAGATTACCTCATCACCCTTGTTCTGAAAAAAGAGATCCATTATCCAAAGTTTCAAGTACAGTAAGGCCTTCCATAATCATCTACCCCAAAAATCAGATATTTTGGATGTCACGTCAGCGCCACCTCAAAAGTAAAAGAGTTGATATTAGGTGCACCCGGATGCAGGGTGCACTCATATGTGTATAACTTTTTATTCTATTTTGTATTCATGTTATTCTATTTTGTATACGTGTTTCTTAATAATTGTATACTTTTTCACACTAAGTTTTTAATTAAAAAAATTAGCATAAATATGTGTATAACTTTTTATTCAATAGTATATGCATGTTTTTTAATAATTGTATTTTTTACACTCAATTTTTCATTAAAAAACTAACAATTAAATTGTATATATTTTTGTTCATAATTATATATGTTTTTATTTATATTTTTATACGTTTTTGAAAGTTGGTGCACCATATATTAGGATATAGGGTGCACCCGGGTGCACAGTATAATTAGCCAAAGTAAAATACTTCTGCCTCCAAAACAAAACACCTCCCCAATCCTCTACCCAAAAAGCAGGTATTTAGGGGGGCCCACTTCAATTTATTTAATTCTCATTTATTTTATCAACTATATTTATTTAATTTTCAAAACTACATTTATTTAATTTCCAAAATAAATTATAAATAATTAAATTTTCAGATAATTGAATTTAATAAATTTAAGAAAAATATGGAAAACATATTATTTATTTTTTTCATTACATAAAACATAAAAATACAAATTAAAATGACACACAACGTAAATTAAAATAACACACAAATTAAAAAATAAAAGCAAAGCTTCCGAAAGCAACAACGTAAATTTCGATCCGGCTAATTATAATGTATAGATAATTATTCTTCAAATTGGGCCCAAACATGTTCAGTCTTGTCGAAGTTGAAGATATTTTTGCTTATCTCGTAGTTGAAAATCCCTCCTGACAAAACTTAAAGAGGCAATCTATAGAGGTTGTTTCGGCAACACATAGATACTCATCCCAATGGTCGGCAGGTTCACCATATGCCAATTGGCGAATGGCCACTGTGCATTTTTGTAGTGGAGAGAATCCTTTTTCCCAGTTGCGTCTACCCTCGACTGAAAATACTCATCATGGGACTCCAGTGCATCAACTATACGCAAGAACAACTCTCTCGACATACGAAAATATCAACGAAACATCTCCCTTCTATATACCGAATTTTCAGAGAAGTAGTCGAGGTACAGTCTCGTATGCCCCGCCTCACGATTACGGTGCACATAGGTTCTTCGCTTTCTGGTAACCGCCAGCAGAAGTCCCAGCACGACCAAATAACTCTTGTTGTTTTTTGAGCAAGGACTCTATTTCTTTCTCTATCGTGTCATCGAACATGAACTCATGAAGACTATCACTTTCTGAAGATGATGAATGTGAAGAGGAAGACATTTTGAGATAATGAAAGAAATTGAAGGATAATCAATTACAAGACTGTGATGTTCTCAGGTAGGAGTTCTAAGCATCCAATGACCTCCTTTAAATAGAATAGTGTTCCACAATGGCTAGTTTCTAATGGCTAGTTTTATAACGGCTAGTTTTTCAATGGCTAGTTTTCAAAATGAAATGAAAAATATTGATAAGTGTTCATATCAAATGAAGTACAATCGAATATTGAAAATTCTAAAACGAAGTACAACAATGAATATTGAAAATATTGAAACGAAGTACAACAATGACTAATTCTTCAAGTTTACTACCCCATTTCCTTCTTGATATTCTCCACAACTTGGAGATGGACACGTAGTTGATCAGGTGTTATTTTCGAGGTATCTTTCATGAATATCTTATAATTTTTAGATCGGTTAAGGATTTTCAGCTGCTCAAACTTTTCCTTGTTAAACTCTTCCAACTCACAATGCCTTTTCTCAATATCGTCACTTTCTCCGGTTGTCGCTTTTCCCTTACCCTTCCCAGTACTTCTTGCTGCATTTCTCCCTATTGGGCGAGGGGGTTCTACCCTAGCTTCATCTCCTGGTTCCGAGTCAGTGTTTGAAGACATCACATACTCTCCCATTGCCGAGAGTCTTATTGGCTTTTTCGATCCACGAACATCACAATTTGGATCAGTGAACTTCAGACTGTCTTTCAATACTTTCCATGCCTTGATTTTGTACAAAATTGGAACCATACTTCTCTTTAAATTGAATCTTTACTTTTTTTACAATATCAGCATCGCTGCAACCACTTCCCCATGCCTTCTTCTCCTGATTGTAGCAGGAGTTGAAACCCTTCACAGCTTTCTGTAGTGTGTAGTAATGCGAATTCAAATTATCGACAGACCTAAATGTCATGTCATCTGAAAGGACACTGTTGTAAGCATCGGCGATCCGAGTCCACATTTGCTCCAACTTTTGATCATTTTCGACGATGGAGTACGTGCTAATATCGACCCAACAACTCGGGAGAAGAGAATTTTCATCAAAAGAGTAGGGAATTTTTTTACCAGCAGGAGCCAGTGGTGGAATTTTGGTGCTCTCAAATTCAGCAGCAAGATTTACCCTATCAAGTCCTGTTGGAGAGAATTGAGATGAAAAAGACGAACGCTGAGAGTTTGGAGATACAGTGTCTCTATCTGTATCCGGTGAACTTATGCCGATGGTCGGACGAAATCTGTATTGAGAATGAGGAGTCATGTATGGATTTGGATATATAAAAAATAGTGCGCTAAAAGAATTAAAAGAATTAGGTTAAGGGAAACTACCTTCTGGAAAATTTGGGAGGGTAGTAGGAACATTTGGAGGTAGAAAACTATTTGGAAAATTTGACGAAAAACTAGTATGAAAATTTAGATTCAGAGGATGGAAGTCGGCACGTGGACGAAAATTCATATTTGGAGGTGTTGAATTTTATCCGGAGTTAGAAGAATTGAACCCGAAATTCATCCATGAATCTTTATCTCTTTTTTTTGGATGAGTAGAAATTAAAAGTGGCAATCAATTTTGAAATTTTGATATTTGGAAGAGAAAATAATGTAGGGAAAAAATGGAGTGAAATATATATTTATAGTGATATTTATTTTAAAAAAATAATAAGCAACAGTCATATATTACAAAAGACATAACATAGATAACATAAAAAAACGGTCATATTAATAATATTAAAAAAATAAAATAGAAAAATATTAATCTGTAATTAACGGTAAAAGAAATGAAAGAAAAAAATTGGATTGTAGTGTAGAAAGAAGAAATATATGTAATAAAAAGGGAGGTAATATATGTAATAAAAAGAAATTTTAAATTGTAAAGAAACCAGAAAAAAAAAAATTAATGAGCGCGGCCCCACGCCACGCGCGCGAGGGCCACGCGCTGTGCTATTGATACCCTGTATGCATGCTCTTCCACATTCACTCTCGCACTTAATTATCTTCGCGGGTAGAGAACCTTCTACCTGATGTTTAATTTCTCTTTCCCCACAATGGTTTCTACCTCACCTTCTGCCACGTCAGATCTTCTACCTCCCATTGCGGGAGGACTAATGAAGCAAACATATGAAAATGGTAGTTTTGAATCGCTAGCCTATGATGTGTGTTTGGGCTTTAAATCCAATCATTATGACCCTTCTTCTGAAATGAGACCTTTGCAACCATTGATAATGAGACCTTTGAATTCACAACGTTCAAACTTTAAACTTCAAACTTATCTTATTTAGAAGAATACGAATAGAAGTAGATAATAATTGTATAACTTATTAATTTAGGATAAAATGTAAAAGGAAAAATAACAAAGCGCAAGAGTGGAAAAAAAGTTTCTTAAAACCTTGCCACTTTTAATATATATTAAGATAAGATTAAGATTAAAATTAAAATAAGATTAATAAAATATTGGGGTATATTTAGTTAATGGGGTACATCAATAATTTTGGTGTATAAATAGTCGGCCCCTAAAGTATAGTTAATAATTAATATAAGGATATTTTTATCTTAACATATAAGGATAATTTAGTCTTATATATTTATGTGGTATGTTTAGTAAAATCGGGAGTGCGAATAACTATTCCCTACTCCAAATTATTTATCTATCTATTTACATCCTAATCCTAGTATATTAAAAGTACCTAGGCCTTGTAATCCTAATATATTAAAAGTAACTAGCCTTGTAAAATATTTTTTTCTTACTCTATCCCCTCCCAATTTTGTTATTTACCCTTTAATCCTAGTGGTAATGGCAAAAAGTGGCCACTATCCCTTAAGTGCAATTTTTAGTGGCCACATATGTTAT
Source organism: Pogostemon cablin (assembly GCA_023678885.1). NCBI lineage: Eukaryota > Viridiplantae > Streptophyta > Magnoliopsida > Lamiales > Lamiaceae > Pogostemon > Pogostemon cablin. The sequence goes on from CM042997.1 coordinate 9,775,165, forward strand.
ACACAATTTTTTTCTAGCCACTTTTAAAGGAATATGCCAAAATGCCCTTGAGGGGATTCACGTTTTACATATCTGAGGTCACTTTTTGATCAAAAAGTACAAAAGTACAATAATTTATTTTACAGTCTATTGAATGCATTAATTTGTTACTTGTATATGTCTCATGAATATATTTTTTATTAAAATAAAAAAAGATGCATTAATTTTATTCGTATAATTTTTTTAAATTTTTTCAGGAAATATTTTTTTCGTTTTTTTAAAATTTGTTTTTTGAAAAAAAAGTGTGGGCCGAATATAACAAATTATGTAGGCCGAATAGAACAAATTGTAGACCAAATAGAAGAATTATTTTTTTAATTTTTTTTAATTTTTTTTGAAAAAAAAGTGTGAGCCGAATAGAACAAATTGTGTACGCCGAATAGAAGAAATATTTTTTTAATTTTCTTTTTGAAAAAAAAGTGTGGGCCGAATAGAATAAATTGTGTTGGCCAAATAGAACAAATTGTAGGCCGAATAGAAGAAATATTTTTTTAATTTTTTTAATTTTTTTTAATTTTTTTCTTGAAAAAAAAGTGTGGGCCGAATAGAACAAATTGTGTAGGCCGAATAGAACAAATTATAAGCCGAATAGAAGAAATATTTTTTAATTTTTTTTAATTTTTTTTGAAAAAAAAGTGTGGGCCGAATAGAACAAATTGTGTAGGCCGAATAGAACAAATTGTAGGCAGAATAGAACAAATAATTTTTAATTTTTTTTAATTTTTTCTGGAAAAAAATATTTACTATAATTTTAAATGTGGTCCCACACACCCTATTTAATGCAGTCAACACTGACATAATCATGTCCACATTATTATCGTCATTTATCTGACAGTTATGGGGGTAATTTGGGGAGTCCTCTAAATAGTGGCTACTAAAAATTACTTTTAAGAAAGGTGGCTATTTAAAATTGTATTTAGTCAACAGTGGCTACTAAAAATTTGGTCACTTAATCCTAATTAATTAATTACTTTAATAATTTTATTTATTTGTTAATTTAATTTTTAGTGATGGCGTTACCCCCACTTATCTGTGATCTTGTCGCCTTCCCCAAGAGAAGCTTCTTTGGTTACCTGACTCTCTGCATTCGAGCCTGTTAATTGGTCAAATTCATGCCCTGCAATTCTTACCTTTCTCTCCTCTGAACGATTAAATTGATTCAGTTCTCTTATGCCGCTTTTTTTTTTTTATGATCGAGGTTCCGGGCTTACGCCCGACTAGTCCTCGAGGAAACAATCCCGGTCCCTCAGAACTGCCTCCAAGTAAACCGCGGTAGCTACACAATGGATCCTCAAGTAATATCTTTAACTACTGCGCACAAGGAGTCGATCCTCCACCAAGTTTCAGCCTCCCACACTGCCGCTTCTAGCCCTCAATATTAATTGTTCCACCATTGTGCTCCGGGGGACTACCTCAATGTTGACCCAGACAACTAGGTCAACACATCATTGGTGGAAGGCATTGGGGAATAAATTCCCCTTGCCATGTCTCGAACCCAAGACCACGATGAGGAAGGAGCAGTTTCTCATGTTAGGTCTTTTCATTATCGGTAAGTTCTCTCATATGGAGCATTTCACCTGACTTGGAAATGCTTTGATAATAGCATAATAGTCATGTAATTTATTTTGGGTTTTTAATGGGTGTAACATATGTTGGTCACTGTCTGGACAAATTATTAATGATTGTGAGCTATTTATTTATCTTCTTATTGTTTTTCTTATTTCTGTTAGATGGAATTAAAGCTTGCCATAGTACTTGCCACAGGATTGGTGTTCCCATAATCATGCGAGTTTATCAAGGTATTATTATCCTTATAAATATTTCTTTTAACCCTCCAGTAATGCTGTAGCTCATACCAATTATGTACATTTGCTAATTTTTATCTGATATTATTATCTGAAATTGAGTATGTGATGAAATGTGTTTGCTTTTATTTTCTCTTTCTCCTTTTTTTTATTTTTTTTTTCTCTTTCTCCTTAAATTCTCATGTTTAAGTGCATGCAAATGTGGTTTATCATAAGGAGAGAAGCTAGATTATTTTATGTTGGTGTGAGTTTTTATTGTTAATCTTTGGTTAAACCTTGTGCTTTTGCAGACTTTGCTGTTGAAATGGCATCAACAGCTGGAGCCACAGGTGGTTGAGGGGAATAGTAAAAGCTGTTCCCACTGGTGACAGCTTGGTGATTATGAGGAACACCAAGCTTAATATTCCCCCAGAAAAGACTATCACTTTATCTTCTCTAATGACTCCCAAGTTGGTATTGCATATTTTGTTCGGAAATATTGGTTGGGTTAAACATTTCTTTTGCTTTCTTGACTGCAAGGAATTTTCTATTGTTATTTTTTCTTGAGGAATGTCTATAGTCTTGCCTCTCTACAGGGTTTTAGGGAATTAGATATTGAACTTTTGATTTCATGCTTGACGTTATTTTGAATTTATCATAATTTTGTATATGCATTCTTCGCTGTCCTTACTTTAAGCTGCTGATATACATTAAAAGGACTGACTGAGTATCTAATCTATTTGATGACTTCTTATCTTTTGATCGATACTCTTTTTAGCCAAGGATGTTTTTTTCCTTTTCTTGATTGTGTCCTTGGAAGAATGTTTGGGGTATTGCTTTTATCATTTGTTTTTCATTACATGCTCCAAGTAGAGGTGGTCTTGATGAACCATTTGTATGGGAGAGCAAAGAATTTTTAAGGAAGCTCTGCATTTGAAAGGTTTGAATCTTCTGATATTATTTGTACTAAAAGATCTCACTCTCTTATAATTTATAAATGCCTATCTTAAAAATATAAACTTTCAATTGCTCCAATTTTCACTTTAGGAGGTTAGAAGCTCATGTAAGCAACATTTTTTTCCTTTTGAAATGTGATCATTAGCTTATTACTATCCATAATATGAAATTTGTCATCTGATATGGCTGGTTGATAATAGAATGTTTCAGGCATTCATAAGAGATCTAGAGATGGAGGAAGGAGAACAAAGAAAATTACATATGGTGAGATATCTTATATTATAATGATATTCATCATGTTTTTTAAATCTTTATGCAAATTATATTTTATGCACCTAGCCAACTAACATATTCACAATTATTGAAAAAATAGGAGGAATTATGGAAGCTGACGGAAGAACATGTAGCTAAAGGCATTCCTACAGCTAAATTTCACTAGCGAAACTATTGCATAAAGGTTCTGTTCTTTCCTTGGGTGTAAAATATTAAGTAAAAATTTCTTCTTACTGCTTTCTTTTTATTCTTTATATGTTTTTATATTAAAAATGCTCCTTCATATCTGACTGTGTGTTCAAACACAACAGGTACATCTGCAAATGACCAATTTGATGATTTTGTATATGCCCTGAAGAAAAAGGTAATTGGAGTTGTCATCCTTGCAGTTTTTTGACCTAGAAATTTTTGAACAGCTCGAAACAATCTTGCAATACTTTGCTATTATGCGCTTCACTCATCTAAGTTTCAACCTTTAATGCATGCATTATGATTGGCATCTCCTACATTTTTGCAAGCGCATTAGAATATTGGCATTGGTGACCAAAGTTTCATTCTTCTACCAAGTTTGATCTTTAGTTTTTTTTGGTGTTGTATAAGATGAATGTTAAGTTAGCATGTACCAGTAGTCTAATTAAGTTTGGTATATACAAGCTACTCACTTTTTAAACATCTGATCTTGAGAAGGTTTGCACATAATTTGGGGTTTAACATTTTGTTTATTAGAAAATGTGGCAAGACATTTATCAATGTACTTGCACCTCATGTAGCTTAAAGTTTTGTCTATATTTTCTACACTTTCAACACCGACTTTTTGGCTGTAGCTTGGGAGTAGACAAGTGATGGTTTCTTCTGCATCTCCATGGGCGTCGTGAATCTTAGCTGAGTTGTTAACAAAATTGAGCTTTAATTTATTCTTGACATTAATGCTTAAACGAATTGAGTTACATTTTTCTGTTACCATAATATATAAATTATATAATGGAATTATTATTATCTAATACAAAATATATACTAAAATTACTAGCAGATACAAAGTATATATTTTATTACTATCAAGTACAAAAATAGATGATGAAAAGTCTCAACTACCCCTTTATAAATGTCGCTGAATACAATTGTATTAAATAAACTATATATATGTTTAAATATTCTGAATACTTATTTAATTATTTCTGAATACTGTAAATTTCTTATCGTATACATTATGCATATTTATTATCGTAATATATTCTGATCTAAATATTTTGAAGACTTATTTTCTGATATATTCTGAATACTTATCTAATTATATATGAATACTACAAAATTCTTATCGTAATTTTATCTACAAAATTATATCTAAATATTCTGAATACTTATCTAAATATTGAATACTGCAGATTTCATAATCTGATATATTCAAAATCTTATTTAATTATTTATGAATACGGCAGAATTATTATCATAATCTTATCTACAAATTATATCTAAATAATCTGAATACTTATCCAAATATTTTGAATACAAAATTTCTTGTCGTAATATAATTTGGATATTTATATTTTGAATACATCAAATTTCTTGTAAGTAATTCTGAAGATTCTTATCGTAATTTAATTGTATTAAAATCTTTAATTAATTAACTAATTTTGAATATAATACAATTATACGCTTTTTAATGTTTGACCTCGATTGACTAATCCTAAACTATTTCCTATTTTCATGGAGAGATTAAATGGTTAATTAATTTTGAATACTATTAATCTTAAATAGGGTTAAAAGTGGTAATTAATTAATATATTTTAGATATTGTACTTGGTAGTAATAAAGGTTAATAAAATGTAACTATAAGTAATGGACCTTATATAATACTACTTATTTTATGGGAAGTAGGTCGATTTTCTCAATCTATAACTATGTTGTCTAATTTTCTCTCATTTTTTATGTGTCTTTTCGTGCTAGATGCACTACATATGTCGCATACTTCATACAAAAGCATCAACATTTTTTTGTCCCGATCACAAATTAAATATGTAACTTCAACTTTTATCATACAAAAAATAAAAATGAAAGAACTATTATGAAATAAAACGTGCAGTGATGTGAATCGCACGTCTAAAATATCTAGTATATAAAATCAAACCTAAATTTTTACTTTTATTTTCAATTTTACTTTATTTAGAAATAATTCAATTTTAATCTTGACCGTCCAATTACTTTTATAATTTAATTTTTGTTCTCTTTCTTTTATACTTTTATTTTTTGATATTATTTCTTAGTTCAATCATTCTCTTATTTGTAGGTCCAATTATTATCATTTGAGGTATCATTCTTTTTCTTTTTCTTTTTTTATTTTTATTTTTGATTTATAATAATTTTATGTTCCCTATTTTTATATTTTAATATTCTATCTTTAGTTCTTCTTTTTAATCTTATTTTCAAGTCCAAACATTATCATTTGAGGCATCATTTTTTCTTTTTTTCGTTTATCTTATGACTTTTTTTTGTTTTCTTTATATATTCCATAAACTCTATTTTTAAAGTTTTTTTATTTTATTGTTCTTATTTTTATTTGATCTTATTTGCAGTTTCGATCATTAAAAAAAGTCATCAGTGTACGTATCTTATATACAGGTTCAATCATTCTCATTATATTTTTAATTTTATGTTATATTATTTTTTTTCTCTTCGTTTTTTTAATAATTCTATAAACTTTATTTTTATGATTTAATTTATTTTATCTTCTTTTATACTTTTATTTGATATTATTTTTAGATTCAATCATTCTCATATTTGATCTTATTTGTAAGTTCAATCATTCTCATTTGATGTATCATTCTTTTTTTTATTTTGTCTATCTTTTTTTCCTTCAATTTTTGTGTTTGCTTTATAATAATTCTATGAACCTATTTTTATATTTTAATATTCTATCTTTTGTTCTTCTTTTTAATCTTATTTTCAAGTTCAAATATTATCATTTTGAGGCATCGTTCTTTTTTTCGTTTATCTTATAATTTATGTTTTTTTTCTTTATATTTCATAAATTCTATTTTTAAAGTCAATCAATTTAAAATAACACCTGCCAAGCTCTAGAAGGTGAAACACATTAATGAATTTATCCTTGATTTGTATGATACACATCTTCTTGATGCATGATCAGGTATGTCTTTCACCTAAGTTCGTATGGAGCTAATTTTTTCCTATGCATTCAGAATTTTTAAATTTATTATTTTTGACAAATAAATTTAATGGTTCAAGTCCTCCTCTCTAATGATTTATTACTGAATCTTATTAGGCTGTTGTTTTACTAAATGATTTGTATTTGGAGAATATAATCATGGTGGAAAATTTTCATTTTTCGAAGATTGTATTCATGCATTGTTGTATCTTTGAACTAAACATTGATAAGTTTTTTGCCTTTCAACGTTCTTTAAGGATAAATATTATAGATCAAGGTGGATGTTGCCTTCGTCTCATCCTAATGATTATGTTTGCTTCTTGCATGAGGATTAAGGAACATAATATTTAAATGTATATTTGGTAGTTGGATTAGTATGATAGGTGGGTCCCATGGAGATATTTTAATTGTTTTGTGTGGGTACTATATACCTAAAACGGAAATGAAACCATTAGGATGCGACGCTCAAAATGAAAAATAAAACAAATACGACAGACGAAGAGGAGACTCTTTAATTAATCTGGATAAAGAAAATAATATCCTGACAGAAGGGCATGGGGAGTAAAAGAAAGAATATCAATAATAGTACATAATTAATCATATAATATAATAATATCCGTGCAAAATACAAACGGGATACATATAAACATAAACAAAATAAAAAATGCTACAATAAAATTTAAACCACACAAAATACGGACAAAATAAGCACAAATATATCCTTCAAGATAAAAATATAAAAATAAAAAATGTATAATTAACAATAATTCTATAATAAAATACTTTCCGTGCAACGCACGGATGAGAATTACTAGTTATAATTAAAGATAAAAATTTATTTTTAATTTAAATATTTATTTTATTATTAAAATTATCTTGTCATTTAGATTTTTCATGACATAAATTACGCCAATATTTTATTATATTGTGAAAAAATGTAGTAACAGAGACTTTTAAAATTTTTTATAGTAAAAATTTAATAAATTCATATTTAAATTTATTTAAAATAAAAAATTAACATTATATTTTAATTTTTATCTTAATATACCATATGATAATAAAGTAATAAAATAAATTAAAAATTAAAAATTAAATGGGAAATGGAATATTAATGAACTCTGACACATCTATGGGAAATACACTGCCAACTGTTCAAGTTTTTTCAAGGATAAAAGAGTAATTTAAGGGGTTTATCTAGATTTATGGTGCAACCATTTTAACTAGGAAAAAATTTTACTATACCCCATTTTTTTTTACACTTTTTTTTTTCTTATTCTAACTTTAAAACTATATATTTTTATACTCGAATTGACCAAAATACCCTTTACACGAATATTCAAGTAATATATTCGAGTAAAGTGTTCGAGTAAAATATTTTTTCTTGAAAAATCATTAAAAAATATTACTCAATTTTTTTACACAAATGCGTTAATTTGACACGAATTCATTACACGATTACATTATTTTCGCGTAGAAAATAAAAAAAATCAATTCGTGTTGCTTTTCGTATAAAAAGTCGACATTTCGTGTACCAATTACAAAAAAATTCGTGTACCAATAAAAAAAATCAATCACATGCGTGTACATGTTTGTGTACAATTCACAAGTACTTGTGTACAAAATAAAAAAAAAATCGTGTTCCAATTAAAAAAAAAAAGGTCAATCACATTCTTTACAATTTCGTGTACAACTTACAACATTTCGTGTAAAAAATAAAAATAATCGTGTACCAATTTAAAAAAAAAAAAACTCAATTACATTCGTGTACATTTTAGTGTACAAATTCGTGTCCAATTCGTGTACATTTAACGCAATTCGTGTTAAATAAATTTAGAAAAAAAAACTCAATCTCATTATTTGACACGAATGTTTGCACGAATGTATTATTTTACACGAATTATATTTGAGTAAAGGTTAAATTCGTTATTTTGGGTATTAAAAGAGTTACTTTTATTTTTGGGCAATAAAGAATATCTCTATCCACTTCCGGGTACTGTCGTGCATTCTTCTTTTAACTAATACCACTGCCAGTTCAGTATAATTTATGTAGGCAAAGAGTTAGTGAGATTGTCTCACGTATTCCCTTATATGAGACAGATCATTCATTCACCCATTAAGTATATTTTAAAGGGTCATATTTTGTTGTTATTAAATTAGAAATTTTAAAAATTAATTATAATATTTAAGCCTTTTAATATAATTGACGTGGAGAATTTCCAGCATCGAGTGGAAACGGTGGCTTGGTGTATAAGTTTCGAAAAGAATGCAAACAATTCAAATTTTTATTTTTACGTTTTTTCCTTTTCATTTTGTTTTATTATTTAAAATTTTAATAATTAAAATTTTCTATTCATTTAATTATTTTAAATATTCTAATTTACAAAATATGATATACAATCGATGAAAAGTAATAACGATGGTGAATTATTTCATGAACAATTTATTATAAGATAAAAGAAAAGTGATTCCACTCTAAACAAAAGTGATAATATTTTTAAAATAAAAAGTGATAACTAATTAAGAAGGTGTATTTTTTATTTTATAAGCAATTTATAGTATAAATGAAAAGTGATTCCACTCTAAACAAAAGTGATAATATCTTTAATAAAAAGTAATAACTAATTAAGAAAGTATATTTCATGTACAATTTATTGGAATAATAAAAAGTGATAGCATCTCTAATAAAAAGTGATAACTAATTTAGAAAGTGTATTTCACGAACAATTTACGGAAATAATAAAAAGTGATAATATTCTTAATAAAAAGTGATTCATAATAAAAGAAAACTGGTATCTATTTAATTGAATTATTTTACAAACAATTCACTAAAATAATAAAAAGTTATAACTTTTTAAATAAAAAAGTGATACATGATAAAATAAAAGTGATAACTGTCAAATTAAATTATTTTATTTTATGAATAAATTCTAAAATAAATAAAAAGTGATAATAGTTTTAATATAAATTTATATCCGATCAAAATAAAGTTATAACCATTGGCACACCATATTTGTGTATTAAGTACACAAAAAACGAAATAATTCAAACTATTCTCATCTTTTATACCGTTGGAAAGCTTAATTACATAATTATTTGTGTATTAATTACACAATATTTTCATATATTTTCCTTAATTCCGACCGTTATTTCTTGACCTGTAATATTTCTTTTTTTTTAATCGGCAAATGTTAGTTGATCGTTATTTCTTGACCTATAATATTTTTTTTAATAGGCAAATGCTAGTTGTTAGTATAGTTAGTTCACTAAGTATCCATACTCTCTCATTTCTCCAAATCTATTGTATGTGGTCATTACTAGAGTAAATAACCACTCTCCTCTTATGTAGGGAGTGGGCCAGTTTTACTGAATGTATTAAGAACTGTTTACCGTGATAATGAAACCTTCTCTCTGGCCGTTCTTTGGCTTCTCTCTCTTTTATCCCTTATTACATCTTTTCTTCTTCTTCATTGCGTAGACATTGATTGCTTTTATTCTATAGTTATTTTTCAACACGTTATTAGCACGATGCTCTAATTGGAGATTTTTTAGATCCGACATTGTCTACTTAGGAGTTGAAGATTTGTTGTTAACTCAAGAATGGAAGTCTCCTTGAAAATTTGGATGCTGCCTTAGGAAATAATCGTGTATTTCCTAAAAGGTAACTCTTTAATTACTTTCACATGAATGGTTCGAATTTTATGCATCACCATTTTTTTAAAAAACACTTCCAAACCCAATTTTCCAGAAAAATTCAAATATCATTGATGATATTTGGATTTTTTTTAGAAAATACTGTGACATAAAATTAGTCGATGATATTTGGATCTTTTTGGAAAATACTGTAACATAAGATTTGTCGATGATATTGTGATTTTTTATTTTTTTTTTGAAAATACTGTAATATAACATTTGTTTGTCAATTATATTCAAATTATTCTCATCTTTATTTTCCGTTGGAAAACTTAATTACATAAATAGTTGTGAATTATTTACACAATATTTCTAACAAGACTTATACACTATTATTATAATTATATATTCTTAAATTTGTATAATATTAATTAATATTAATATACCAGTGTTCGTTCAGACAAATCGAACATACGTACCATTGGTTGGATTGAAATTGCTTCAAACTGTGGGGGAGAACGCCCATTTTCTTTTCTTTCTTATAGAGAAAATCAACCATAAACTTAACCCATTTCGTTTAAAATATATCAAAATTATTATACAGATTATCAATTCCACACTTCCACTACCTCCTGTGCCAAATTCGAAAAACAAATCAAAGAATAAATAAATAAATAAATAAATAAATCCACAACAAATATGAAATAGGTTGTCGTAATCTAACTAAGGAACAAAAGAAGAGTGTATTCTGCTTCATACTTTAAATAATTTGAGTTCTGAATGGATCTGAACAAACAAAAAAAATAAAAAATTATTTCTAAAACATCTTAGATTTGATTAAAAACCAACACGATATGAGCTTCAATCAAAATCTTTTTTTAATGCCGATGCTGATACAAACAACTTTTTAGGAGCAGTATTGGGTTTCACTCAAAAATTTTGGTAAAGAAAAAACATATTTTTCTGATGATGACAAAGGGTAAAATGGTAAAAAATTGGGTGTGTTTAGTAAATATTTTTCCATTTCTAATATTTAATGGAGTATATTTATGGCTCGTTTGATAGATGACATAATATAAAGGAATACATATTAGAATTGAAATTTAAATAAAGATAAATATCTGTATTATGAATAATGAAAGTTGTTTTATAGGTTGTATTAAAATTGACATAATAAAAAGTTGAGATGTTTGATAGGAAATAAAAGAATTAAGATAAATGCTGAAATTTAGTAAGTTAGGTAAGAAATTACTTTTATACCCTTTCTATAATATTTTTTTAATTCATTGTTATTCTAAAAAATCAATTTGTAAAACATAATTTCTCTCACAGTGACACATCATCTCTTCTTCTTCATTCATCATTGTTCGTCAACCAACCTCTTTCATTCCCCTCTCTCTCCCATCTTCTCTGTCCCATTCACTCACTCTCTCTCCCATCTTCACTCACATTATCTCTTCCTTCATCCTGCAGTTTATCAATATTTTTCCTTATAATATGGAGTTACGGAGTTACGGGTCTCACCCTCATTCATCGACTGAAAAAAAAATCTCTGAAAATGGAGTTACGGGTCCATTATAATATTTGAAAAAAATCTCAAAAAAAAGAAAATCTCTAAAAATCTTTGAAGGAAATCAGATCTGTAACCGTCTTCATCGACAATCCCTATAGAATGTGGAATTATTATGAAGGACATGGGAGAAAATTAGGATATATATATATATATATATATATATATATATATATATATATATATATATATATATATGAGTGTGTGTGTGTGTTTAAACGTAAATGCAGAATTTGAAAGATTGGAAAGGGAGAGATTGGAGAAGATAGGGATATATTTGTAATTTTTCTCTTTTTATAGTTTTACTGTACATTGTGTAATATTAATACCACGTCTCACCCTTGATTCTATTTTGCACAGAAAACAGTGATTTCTAACGGGCCATAGATGTATTGCTGGGCCTTCATAAAAAAGAATATTGCCTACCAAACTCTGTAAAAAGCAATACAATAAGCCTCATTAACCCCTAATATGGGATACCAAATGAGCCCCTAGTATATGCAGTTTGTTTAGTATTTTGGGAGGTGTGCCGCGCCCTATTAATTATTACACCATTTTCGCTATTCACCTTATATTATACATCTCCTAATTTATAGTTTTGGCTTATCTGTTTAGTATAAATATTTATATATTTTTGTTCTAATTTACATTATCTAAATAATAGTAATAAATTAATTTAAAATAATATTTTTATATTAATTTTGTAATTTTTCATTATTTTAATTAAAATTTCATACAGATTTGATTGATTTAGAAAATATAACATTATTATATAAGATTTTTTTATGTAAGACTTAATTTTTAATTTTATGTTTTAGCTGAAGACTTGATTTTATAAGTATTTCAATTTAAGGCTTAAATTTAATTATTTTCTAAGATTTATTTTTTTTAATTTTAAGAGTACCACTTGTATGGGACCGGTTCCACCAAATTTTTATGGAACCGGATCCTCCAAATCCACTTTCATGGATTGATATTGCGTTATCCGCGACGGATAACAAGGCTTTCACCATTGAAGAAACGACGATCCACCACCCACAAATTGAAGCCCAAAAGGCCCTAACTCCTCAGCCTCTGCCACCAGTTTCTACTGATTAATCAAACCATTCACACCACATGACTCCTCTAGATTCTGCAGTTATTTGTTCGACCAAACATGAATTAAGTTTATAATTTAGCGCTGAATTCAATTCAGGGTCCACTACCTATCACCGTTGTCGGCGTCACTGATGGAGGAGAGGGCGACACTTGTATGAAAATCGAAGCGGAGTAGAGATCGAGATTCGAGCAAGGAGAAGCGGATGTTCTATTAGGAGGTGGTTGAGAGGAAGGTAAAGGGAAAAGTGACGAGCTCCGTCGGGGATTATCGGCCGCCGGGGCTGCGACGGGTGGTGCTGAAGCTGGATTACGAAGAGATCATGAATGCTTGGCCGAACAAAAGACTGCTTTACATCGACACCGCCGTCGAAAGCAGGTGTGCAGAGGAATTCTTTCCAGCTTTAAAGTTTACTTCTAAAAGCCTGCGGAAAGTTTCTTGTTTTTAGCTGTTGCTGATAGAATTAAAAATCCAATTTAAAACTGTGTGGAATTGCTTAGTTGAGTGACTTGGAGAGAAAAGTTATTGGATGGACTGCAAGAGATCCTTCCGTGGTTCTCTCTCCTTATTCATACACTCACAGTTACAATTCTATTGTTTGATTGTAGATTTAATTTTTTGATATTTTGTATGAAATTATGGAATGCATGAACAGAGAAACAGGGGATGGAGAATCCCGCAACATATTACCTTCAACCAAAATTTAAAATATCGATATGGGTAAAAATATCGGTACCTCAAATTTACGGATATATCGAATATCGATATCGATATCGGTAAAAATTTTAAAAATTATGGAATTTGTGAGAAAAAAGAAAAAAATTAATTATTTAATTTTGCAATATATTATAACTAATTTTAATATATAAATACAATTTATAATCAAAATAAAACTCAAAATATATGATAAGTAGATCAATAACAACATATTTAAATAGTCTGAAATCATACAATAATTATTATTAATTGTTTAATACATAATATCTAATATCAAAATGATGATCTATGAGGTTCAAATGTAAAACATGTCACGTTGTCTTGATCTAAACAATATTTGTACCACCTAATCAAATTAGATAAATTTTTAAACATTGTTTTAAATGCGTTAGTAGTATATTGTTCTATCTTGTCCAATTGTGCCAAAATAATTATATTTTTTATCAGATTATACTGTTTACGTGAACCCTTCATATTTAATAGTTAATAATTATAATATTTTCAATAAAAAGTGATAATTATTTTAATATAAAAAAGATAGTTAATTAAGAAAACATAAAACAGTCTCACTATGAGATTGTTTCACGAAAGTATTGCTCCATTTTTTTTTTTTTTAAAATTGAACAAATTAATGGCAAAAAAATATATTTACTTGATAAAAATAACATAAAAAAGTCATTAAAATTTCTTAAAATCATGGATAATTTTTCGATATTTTTGATATTTCATCGATATTTCCTCAATATATCTCGACATCCAGAAAAATTTAAACTGTGGCAAATCGATATTGATATTTTCATCGATATTTTCTCGATATCAGAAAAGAAATATCTTTTTTCCTAATATCGATATCGATACTCTCCAAAAATGGATATATCGTGGAAATATCAAGGATATTTCGGGATATTTTAAACCTTGCCTTCAACGCAGTATGGAAGTTGGAGAAAGAATGGTGCAGGCTTTCACTAGGGAAGGAAAGTGAATGTCATGGCAATGGTAAAACAACTATGACAGAATTGGAACTACTTGACAGAATTGGAACTACAGCAGTGTTCCCAAAATAGGCTGGGGAAATTTGTGATGAAGAATCTTGTCCCTAATTCTATATTGTATGTGGAAGAGAATTTGGAGATGATGAGAGTAAAAATAAGCATGTTTTAGTGTCTAATTTAACACTTTTTTCATGGAATTGTTGTGATATATTAGCACAAGTGTCTTATATTCACTATATTTCAAAAAATGCACATTTGAGGTGATTTATTGTGTTTTAAATGAAAAAAGATCAAAAGTACAAAGTTAGAGGAATGCTGAAAAATGCATGTTCAACTTTCATAATTTTTTTATTTTTGTGTGGAGCTCATAACTGATAGTGCAATGCATGATTGGAAGCCACGGAAGAGAGAATCGTTTTGGTTCAAGAATCACTCAAATCGGAGTTCGGATGAGTAAGTTATGCTCAAAATCGTGAAGTCGCGCAGCTGCCGGCGAGAATTTCGAAAATAAGCCCATATTTTCTATTTCTTGGGGCACAATTAATATCCTTATCACATAATCCTCCATGATTCACCCATATCTTTTATTTTCTTATTTTATTCTCTTCTCACATCTATATATATTTTACATCATTATTCATGTAAGAGGCTATAATCATCCTACACCACACCACAAGGGGGATTACCCCCGCACTATCATCCACATCCATCCCTTCCTTCATCCATCATTGTGAAGATTCGTCTATGGAATCAAGAAGGAGAACCAAGAGGATTTGAAGAGACGGAAGAAAGAAGGAAGGAGATCGCAACACACTGATTTTCCAGACTATGGGTAAGATCTATTTAACCCCCATGATTATTCTTTCCAATATCATGGGCTAGAACCGTTTTGGTAAATCTAGAGTTTTAAAAGTTTTATGAATTAATTAACTCTCTTGTGTGTCCTGCGTACAACACTACTTGTGCATTTATTTTATATATAACTGCACGTTTTTAAATTATATTCACGGTCGTTTTGTGCATCTTCAACTGTTATATAGAGTCTGAATATATATCTGATTGTTGATTGAGTACGTTTATCGCTAAACATAGTTTTATGTTATGATTCTAAGTGAGGGGACTCTGAAGCTTCATTAGAACTGTCATATATGAATGTTCATTAATTGAATTGAATTTGGGTTAGTAAGTGATTAGCCATAATATAGTGGGTATGACCAATTAAAGAAATTATCGAACCACAAGGAGGAACATGCTATAGTTTAAGCGATCTCAAGCTTATAGTGATTTTATAAGGACGACGGAAAGGAGCGGATAGGAGCAAATGAATGCAATTATGCTAAAGCAAGAAATAAAGATAAAATGAATGCAAAGATAAGATGGGTTCCAAATGATGCAAGGATGAGATTAACAACAATCATGGCATAGATAATTAAGTAATTATGCAATTAATTCTAATCTCTCATGGACAAGGTATAGAAGCGATCACTAATTCCACCTAAACTCTCTCTCGAGATGGATAGGATGTAGGCCCTCAACAAGACTCCCAAACGCACATAGGATCGAGACAATAACAAACACCTCCCACTAGGTACTAATTACTCTATGAGTTCCCTAATTAGGTACTAAATCATAAGCAATATTCCCTTTTAAGGTACTATGAATTCACTAATTGTTTGAGTCTCCTCATTTAATCAACCAATCTCTTGATTAAGCTAATCAAATGTTCTATCAAAGGGTTCTAAATCTAGAAGGATATCTCTATCTCATTCTAAATTAATGCACATGAAGTGTATGATGAAATGATTCAATGAACTATCCTAAACACATAATTAATTTCTCAATCTAATCACATGTCCATAACAATTAATCACACAAATCATCATATACATCAAGCAATCAACAATCAATGATAGAAATAACATAAAGCTCATTCAAGATTAAAATCAATTTGCATAAAAACTAAATTATCCAACACCAATCATGGAGCTAATCTCACAAAGGAGATTAGCCTCTCATATCCATAAGAAAATTAACATAGACATTAAGATCCTTACAAAACATGATCAATCTATAAAGAAATGCACAAAAATTAGAATTAGATTCCCCCTTTGAAGTGCTTCAATGGAGATCTCCTTCTTCTTCTTGTGATCTCACTCTCCCTTGCTTCCTTGATCACTTGGATGGTGGATTTGATGGAGGAGATCAAGTGTAGATGGGTGGATGAAGATGATGGTGAAGAATGGAGGAAATGGTGTGTGAGGTGTGTGTAGAAGGGTGGAATTTCGGATCTTTTCTTCTCAATTGTTGAATAAAGGGGTATTTATACCCCTTGGGAAGCTTCTAGAAGATTCTGGAAATTTTCTGCATTTTTGCACCAACACGGCTCGAGCTCCGCCGCACGCCCCGTGTTCTAACACAGCGCACGAGTCGTGTTCCGCACTCGGCCACAGGGGTGGCCGTGTTGTGTTTTCTGACGTTGTCGCAATGCTTTCTGGACAGGCCCGTGCGCGGTGCACGGACCGTGTGTCTGTACTGGGCACGGGTCGTGTTCTGCACTCGGCCACAGGCGTGGCCGAGTTGGTATTTCGAGTGTCAGCGCACGGCCACTTCTTACAGGGCCGTGCACTGTACACGGCCCGTGTTCTTGCTGCCCTGCTTTCTCTTTCACTGTTTTGGCTCGTTCTTCCTCGTTTCAACTGCGAATTGAGATCCGTTTTTCCTACGTCTTCCTTATCATATCTAACATCCAATAAAAAGTGAAAATCATAGGTTTAAGCTCATTCACGCACATTTCAATAAAAACACAAAACACAACCAAATAGTACATAAAATACGGATAAAATAATACGAAAATACATATAAAAAGACACTAAAATCTAGGTAAAAATATCACTCATCACACCCTCAAACTTAAAGTGTTGTGCGTCCCCGCACAACGAAAATGATAAACTAAGGAGAGTGATTTTCAACTAGGAAAAGACTAAACGAATATAAGTAACAACACATCAATAATAATAAGAATCACAATTTATGCTAAGTCATCCTACAACATTAGATTCATGACATGAAGAATTAACAAGTTCAATCACAAGAGAATATTAGTGTAATATAGTCTCTTTTTGGTCCAAGCCTCACATAGGTTATAAATGTCACTCAACACTCTTTAAAGTAGGGTAAATCATCACTCATTAACCGATTAGCTCGACTCGCTATAAGCTTGCTCGTGGACTACATTCACAAACCACCAAAGTTTCCATTAGCGATCAAAAAGGTCTTTAATTTGGATGTAATAGGCTCTTTGGTAAGGTAGGAAGAATATAGGTAATAGTGACTAAACAAGTGTAAGTAATCGAAGAGATGATCAACTTCCTCAACTTCTCCACTTTTCTTTCTTCCTTTCTTGTCTTTGGTACTCACAAGCTCTACTCATCAACTTTCCTTGGATTTCTTGAGCTTCTTATGATTCATGCTTCCTTTTCTTGGATTTTAATTACTTGAGCATATTATTGTTGCTTTGCTCATTTTTCTTGTTTTGAGGTTGCATGTTCATTCTTGTTCGTACTCTTTTCATCCTTTTTCTTGCTTGTTACTATTTTCTTTCCTTTCTTTTTTTGTTATCTCATCAAACCTTACTAGCTACCATCTCCTCAATCACCCACACAAAGGATATATATGTAAGGCTTAAGTGGGTAATCATGGCTTGTAATGTGCTAAATTCACAATAAAAAGGCTTATAGGCTCAAAATGGTTAACTAGGGATGATGTACATGGTAGGAAAATATATGTCAATGACTATAAATAACAAGGATGACCTAAGATCATTTCACTAATCTCCACAAATCGGGCTCATTCCTATAGTCCTTGAGCAAGTTCTAGCTTATCAAACACAACCAATCCACTCATGAAGAAAAACCATGTATGCACGGTTGAGGCTCAAATTCTCACAAGCTTATGCATTGGACCTTAAGAAACTTATTACACCACATTCATCTCAAAATTGAACAAGTTAAGTAAAACATGTCATAATTCGAAAGTGTAGAGATTCTTAATCATAACTTGTCATCACTTACTACCACAACATATCACCACTCATGTTCAAAAATGACTCACAACATCCCAAAACAAACCACCAAACATACCAAGACAAAAATAAGAAAACACACAAACATAAAATAAAGAATCAACAAACAAGAAACAAAACAAAAACACATAACATGCAAAAACAACAATCACCATCATTAGAAAATGAAGCACATATTCAATCATCCATAACAATGTAAGCTCACAATCATCCCCATCCTTGATTGAAAAGGAAACCTCCCAAAAACATAACAAATGAAGTAGCATGCAAATCACATCAATCCAAATTAAATTATGTCAAGCAACTAGAAGTGATAAGGTGTAGAGTACTCCCTCAATAGGCATTTGATAATGAAAGCGTTAGCTCCAAGCTCCATTCATGCTTCCAATACCTTTCACTCATGCTCAAAGACTCAACAAACACCATTAGCTCAACAATTTCATAAAAATATGGATAATCATGAACTTCAACACAACCAATCATACCAAAATCCAACCAAACTCATGAGAAATTTTTTTTAAAATTAGCCCAAAAATACGAAAAGTATATGCTTTCAAAACAAAGTACGTCACACCACACCATATCCCCCCAAACTTAAATTGAAACAAGAGTTTCGAGGTAAGTTTGCAAAAAGTGGTGTTACTTACTATCACACTTCAAATCAAACACTCTTCGTGTCTTCAATATGCGTATTCCTCACAAGCACAATCAACCTACATGCCAAAAATGCAAGAAATAACAAATCCACAATCCTTATTGAAAGCATTAAATAAAGCAATAAAGATAATGATGGGTTGCCTCCCATCTAGCGCTAAGTTTAACGTCTTCAAGCCGGACGAGAGTCTTTAGCTCATTGTGGTCTTGAATAGTCCTTAGGCACTATCATAGGTTTCTTCTTGAAGTAGTGCCTTGTGCCCTCACGCTCAACCACAAGAACGTTTCCCTTCTTGTTAAATAGTTCAAGCAATTGGTCTCCGAAGGCGTTCTTCACAAGGAATGGCCCTTTCCACTTGTTCCACTTTTTCTATGGGGCTTTATATGCATTTTGAACTTCAACCACATCCCCCGGTAAGAATTCGGGCATTGACAAGTGTTGGTGCCCTCTTGCAACCTTTTTCCTACAATCACCAAATAAATTTTTATCAATAAAATCATGGAAGTTCTTAAGAGAATTTGAAATTTCAATAAAATGAGAAGGTTTAGGCTTGTGGGAAGTGAAATCCATGCTCTTAGTTTCCGGAGGCTTCTTTTCTTCCATAAGGGCATAAATCTCATCATGGTTTTGAATCTTGACTTTCTCTATCATTTCTTCAAGAGCTTCGACAAATCTATCGAATTCCTCCGTCAACTGTTCTTTCAACTCTTTAGCTTTCACCCACTTGGGCACCCTTTCTCTCTTTTCCTTCATAACCTCATCAACCCCCAAACTATCCTCTTTTCGATCTTTAATGGCCATGCATAGATTCGTTCCGGAGGTAGAAGGCTTGTTGTTCTCAACGGTGGATACAACTTGACTAACTTGGTGCTCAATGGAATCCAATCTAGCACCGAATGCTACTATTGCACTTGTCACCATTTCACACCAATTTCCCATTCGATGCATCCACGCTTCATTATACTTACTATCCTTCTCCATGCACTCCATAATCTTTTCGATCAACTCATCTCTAAGCTTCTCTCTATAGTCAAGTTGGGCGGAATAAGAGGTGTTGGAGTCTTGAAAATTTCCCCATAATTGTGGTTGATTTCCTTCTTGATTTCTAGAAAAATTTCCTTGAAAACCATCTTCCACACCTTGAGGGTATACTTGATGATGTATTTGATGAGGAACTCCAAAATTCTCATAACCTTGTTGTTGGAATTGCATATCTTGTACTCCGTAATCCGGTTGCAAATTAGGCTCCCAATTTGGCATTTGAAATCCTTGAAAATTTCCTTGTGTGTTCATAGCGGAATGAACACTTCTATTCACCATATCTCGAAGAATATCCATGTAGCTCATATTTTTGGGGTTGCTCTCCTTCTTCTTCCTTCTCAAGGTATGCACCTATAAAAGAAAGAAAAATTAGAACAAAAATTTCCAAAGCAAATATAAGATGCAAAAATAAAAAAAATATCCTTATTAAGACCACTCTAAACAATCCTTCGTCAAACTACTAGCAACCGTTACCTCCCCGGCAACGGCGCCATTTGATTAGCCATAATATAGTGGGTATGATCAATTAAAGAAATTATCGAACCACAAGGAGGAACGTGCTAGAGTTTAAGCGATCTCAAGCTTATCGTGATTTTATAAGGATGACGAAAAGGAGAGGATAGGAGCAAATGAATACAATTATGCTAAAGCAAGAAATAAAGATAAAATGAATGCAAAGATAAGATGGGTTCCAAATGATGCAAGGATGAGATTAACAACAATCATGGCATAGATAATTAAGTAATTATGCAATTAATTCTAATATCTCATGGACAAGGTATAGAAGCGATCACTAATTCCACCTAAACTCTCTCTCGAGATGGATAGGATGTAGGCTCTCAACAAGACTCCCAAACGCACATAGGATCAAGACAATAGCAAATACCTCCCACTAGGTACTAATTACTCTATGAGTTCCTTAATTAGGTACTAAATCATAAGCAATATTCCCTTTTAAGGTACTATGAATTCACTAATTGTTTGGGTCTCCTCATTTAATCAACCAATCTCTCGATTAAGCTAATCAAATGTTCTATCAAAGAGTTCTAAATCTAGAAGGATATCTCTATCTTATTCTAAATTAATGCACATGAAGTGTATATGAAATGATTCAATGAACTATCCTAAACACATAATTGATTTCTCAATCTAATCACATGCCCATGACAATTAATCACACAAATCATCATATACATCAAGCAATCAACAATCAATGATAGAAATAACACAAAGCCCATTCAAGATTAAAATCAATTTGCATAAAAACTAAATTATCCAACACCAATCATGGAGCTAATTTCACAAAGGAGATTAGCCTCTCATATCCATAAGAAAATTAACATAGACATTAAGATCCTTACAAAACATGATCAATCTATAAAGAAATGCACAAAAATTAGAATTAGATTCCCCCTTTGAAGTGCTTCAATGGAGATCTCCTTCTTCTTCTTGTGATCTCACTCTCCCTTGCTTCCTTGATCACTTGGATGGTGGATTTGATGGAGGAGATCAAGTGTAGATGGGTGGATGAAGATGATGGTGAAGAAGGGAGGAAATGGTGTGTGAGGTGTGTGTAGAAGGGTGGAATTTCGGATCTTTTCTTCTCAATTGTTGAATAAAGGGGTATTTATACCCCTGGGAAGCTTCTAGAAGATTCTGGAAAATTTCTGCGTTTTTGCACCAACATGGCTCGAGCTCCGCCGCACGCCCCGTGTTCTAACACAGCGCCGAGTCGTGTTCCGCACTCGGCCACAGGGGTGGCCGTGTTGTGTTTTCTGACATTGTCGCACGGCTTTCTGGATAGGCCCGTGCATGGTGCACGGGCCGTGTGTCTGTACTGGGCACGGGTCGTGTTCTGCACTCGGCCACAGGCGTGGCCGAGTTGGTGTTTCGAGTGTTAGCGCACGGCCACTTCTTACAGGGCCGTGCGCTGTACACGGCCCGTGTTCTTGCTGCCCTGCTTCCTCTTTCACTGTTTTGGCTCGTTCTTCCTCGTTTCAACTCAGAATTGAGATCCGCTTTTTCCTACGTCTTCCTTATCATATATAATATCCAATAAAAGTGAAAATCATAGGTTTAAGCTCATTCACACACATTTCAATAAAAACACAAAACACAACCAAATAGTACATAAAATACGGATAAAATAATACGAAAATACATATAAAAAGATACTAAAATCTAGGTGAAAATATCACTCATCAGTAAGCAGGATAAAAAGGGTAATTTTATAGTACCTATAAAGGGAGATCATATAGGGTTAGATTCTAAACGTGAGAAATAATTGATACTGATAGTACCTAGAAAGGTGATGAAATTACATCTCTTACTCCGAGGTTATTCACACGTGTTACACGCATATT
This sequence comes from Pogostemon cablin, assembly GCA_023678885.1. Lineage (NCBI taxonomy): Eukaryota > Viridiplantae > Streptophyta > Magnoliopsida > Lamiales > Lamiaceae > Pogostemon > Pogostemon cablin. Next base: position 9,797,523 of record CM042997.1, read on the forward strand.
TACTTGTGTTTATAGAGTAGATTTTCATGGTTTAATGATGCGTGCATAGTCCACAAGGCAGAGTCGGCCAGCACTTGAAAGGGAAGTTAAGTAGTAAATTTGGATTACCCTAGAGCTATCTATTCTCTATTCTTGAGACACTTTCGTATTCTTCCAGTGCTATTTTATTTTAATTGTTATTTAATAATTTTGCTTAGTAGTTTAATAACTTGAAACCTCAAACTTTATTGCATTTTATCTTAATTAATTTAGTGAATAATTAAATTGATAATACGCCATCATTTGGGTTCAATATTTAACTTGGTCACTTGCTTAAGCTGCAATTGATATCCTTAATACTTGAGGATTAATTTTATATGCAAAGAAAATACTCATCAGGAGACAACGATCTTCAAATAATAATCTAATTAATTTTTAATAGTGGTCTATCAACTTACAAATTGTATATAATTTAATTATTTGCAATACATCACTTTATTTTCGGAATCTCAACTTAAATAGTATTCTAATTCATTATAAAGAGTGACTCAATTATTAGAAAATAGTAACCTAAAAGATGTTGATCAAATATAACAATATAAAATTCATGCAAAAAAAAAGTAAGTTAATACTCCCTCTATCCACTGTCAATCTATCCATTTTACCATTTTGGGTCTTCCATCCTTAATCTATCTATTTTTCTTTTTGGATTAAAGGACCCACACCCTCCACTAATACAAATAAAATATGGGACCCACACCCTCCACTAATACAACTACCTACTGCACATAAAATAATAATACTCATTAATTCATGTGCAAAAAGCAAATGGATACATAAGGATGGACGGAGGGAGTATTATATCACTCTATAGAAGTAATTAGATTGCTCAGTTGGATTAATTCTAAAAATTAATCTAATTATTTCTACAGGGTGATCTATCAACTTACTGATTGCATATGATTTAATTCTTCACAATACGTAACTTTATTTTCTGAAATTCGAATAAGAAATTAAAGAGTAACTCAAATTATTAAAAAGAGTAATCCAATTAATTGAAAAGAGTAATCTAAAAGATGTTAACCAAATAGAACAATATTTTATTTTCAGAAATCCAAATATATGAAATTAGAGAGTAACCCAAGTTATTAAAAAGAGTAACCCAATTAATGGAAAAGAGCAACCTAAAAAATATTTATTAAACAGAACAATATTTTATTTTCTGAAATCCGAATATAAAATTAAGAAATAATAACTACAAGGTACACACTTAATACCCTTATTACTATGAGATACATCAATTTAATAAAATTACTCCTAAATATAAAAAATTAAGATCAATTACCCAATATACCCTCAACTTAATGTGACCTAATAACTTTTATGGTGTACATACATAACATTATTTTTGCTGCACATACCATATACGACTTTTTTACTGCACATACAATTTTTTTCTAAACATAATATTTATTTTAGGGCGTATTATTTTTGCTGCACATAAAATTTTTTGCTGCACACGAGTAACTGTTTGTGTGCAGCATATTGTAAGGGTAAAGTTGAAATATCACTATATATTTATGTAGTTAGTAGTATTATTTTTTTAAGTTTGTATCTTATACTCCTTCCATCCGGTTCTAAGGTGTCTGTTTGCTTTTTGCATGTGAATTAAGGAGTATTATTATTATATGTAAAATGGATAGTTGTATTAGAGGGAAGTGGTGGGCCATATTGTGTACCTTTTTACTGAATAGGGGAAATTGACACATTTGAACCGAACGCCAAAAATAGTAAAATGAACACATTAGAAGCAGATGGAGGGAGTAGTAATTAAGGAGATTCCAATGTACCTAATAGTAAGTACCCCAATTATTTAATTGAACTAATGGATTATCCGTCTCACATAAGAAATCTGTAAGATGATTTTGCCCAAGTCTTTCACTTCTCTTAATGAAGGGTTTACAATATATTTAGAAAAATATAATCTTAAATTTATTTTTAAATAATTAATCCTTATTTAAAAATATTATTTTCTTTTATATCACACACTATTTGTTGAAAAATAATTATATGCATATGCTTGAAGTTAGAGGTGATTAACTTATATCTTAATTACTTTCCATTATAATTATATGGTGACATATACATTCATTTATTTTTTTCAATCACTAGGGTAGGCTAAGCTTTTTTTTCAAATTGGTGGAACCAGATCCCATGCTGAATATGGATCAAAGTATATTTCAGAATTTTGAATTTACGGGTTGATCTTTTAATAAAGATGGGTCAAAAGGAGTTTTCTCACACTCTCTCTCCTCTCTCTCTCTTATTTGCGTAACCTCTATTTGCGAGCTTAAGTCGTCGGAGAATCACTTGGGCTTCAACCGCATCTATGACTGTGTCTCGAAGGATTTGAACAGTGCTCATCGCTTCAGTATTTGAACATTGGGAAATTTTTATTCTTCGGATATTTCATCGCTCAACAAATTGGAATATCTCAACGCTAATTTCAATGGATTTACTAGAGTTTTTCCATGGAGATCTCTGAAGAACGTGATGAATCTTCAAATGTTGAGTATTGGGATAATGGTTTTGATCGGAGGCCCTTTCTCGCTGTGGTTTTGAATCTCACGAAGCTGATTTGGTTTTATTTGTCGAATTGCGGAATTGCAGGTAATTTTTGTTGAATTGCAGAATTTAAGGTGATTTCTAGAAATTTGGCAATTGTTAAGAAAGCGGAAAAGAATTTCCATTCGAAGAAGAGATTGCTAAGGATGGGAGTGGAGTGATAAGGGGACAATAATTATGATAGAGATGAAACTAAATGGTGGGTTTTAAATTTGCAGTGCTAGATGTATGTATCGTATCTCCATTTTCCAACTGTGTTTGATTTTTCAACTTCTCATTTGTTTAACTTTTACTTTCCCTCACCATTATTTCTGAAGAGTGCTATAATATCAATATCATAATTCTCTTGGAAAATATGTTAGAGCACTCCAAGTATTCAGTATACAGGTTATTATCCATATTTGTCGTTATTGTATTCGATCGGCAGATTTTTCATAAACACTCATGGGCACTATTGTTGATTCTGAAAATGGCCAGAACCTCTCCAACCTGCTTTGTTGATTGGTGGAATATCAAAAGAAGACTATTATAAATTTTGTGTGTGTTTTTTAGAATTGTAGAAGTGTTTGTTTTTTGTGAGAGAGAACGTAGATGCCTTTGATGCACTGTTCCAATAATCTTATTTTCTGTTTTGAAGTTTTGCTTAAGTCAAGCCGGTGCATTTGTGGAAATTAGCATCCCAGCAATCTTATTAGTTCTTGTTTTTATCTTGGTAAGCATGTTCGTCTAAATTGAGAGTGAAGATGGATCTCTCCCTATATCTTCAGCATTGGACCATATGTAAACTCCGCGTTCATGAGTTCGCTAGTGAATGAAGATTGGTAATTTGTCCTCATTCATTAGTTCTAGTGAACTTACATAGACAAGTTGATTATAATATTTTGAACATCTTCTTTTGTTGGTATTCATTTGTTATTTTGTATCTGTTGTTGAACTAGAAGTAACTCGTGAACAGTCTGTACAATTTTTCTTGCTTTAGCTATATTAGATCAAGCCTTTTGCTGTCTTTAATTCGTAGAGCTCCATTGAGTTACTCTTTTTAATAATTTGGATTACTCTTTAATTTAATAGTTGGATTTCATAAAATAAATTATTGTTCTATTTGGTAACATCTTTTAGGTTACTCTTTTCTATTAATTGGGTTACTTTTTTAATAATTTGGGTTACTCTTTAAATTCATATTTAGATTTCAGAAAATAAAATATTGTTCTGTTTGGTTAACATTTTTTAGGTTACTCTATTCTATTAATTGGGGTACTTGTTATAATAATTTGGGTTACACTTTAATTTTACGGTCAATAAATACAAGGTACAAAATGTATTTGGATATTACTAAAAGATACATTCGCTTAAAAAAATTACTTTGAAATACAAAAATGTATTCTATTTTACCCATAATACCCATATTTACTGAACATCAGTGTGCATTGGCTGGAGAAGATTAAAAAATGCGATTGTAAATTGATATGAATATACATCAATGTGCATTCATACTACCATAATTAATCAACAAAAAGGAATGTACTGTACAGTCTGTATTGTACATTAATCTTTCATTAAATCACAAAAAGAAAACTTGTAAAAAAAATCACAAAAAGGAAACGTCCTTTAACACTAAATTTATCACTATACATTGGCGTGCATCCAGATTGAGAATTAGAAGAAAGAAGACGATATGAATTAAAACGTCCTTTAACACTAAATTCATCACTGTACATTGGCGCGCATCTGGAGAGAGAAATAGAAGATTTGTTCATGAATTCCCTCCTAAAATCGCGAGTGATGAGTACAATATAGTGTACATCGGTGTATATCGATAGAAGATAGGTTTATTCCTAAAATCTCTCCTTGAATTTATAACCACACTGTCTTTCGATCAAATTGAAGAATCCAAGCTTAATGTGTACATACCATTACCTGTTTATTAGCGTATCGGTGCCCTAATATGAGTTTGAAATACAGTGAGCAAAGTTATAATGTACATTAGTATGCATTCTTAAGAGAGAACAAAAATAATATGCGATTAAATTAAAGAAAGAGTGAGTATAATTATCCTTAAATTGAAAAAAAAATATGCGATTATAATTTTGGAATATTTATCTTCTTTCTTTTGATAAGTACGATCAATATTGTTCACGCATCATTGTGATGTTTGAACATTAGTGTGCATTGTTAAGAAAGAAATAAAATACTGATTAAACTGCAAATATATTGTGCGACTAAACATCATCATAATGAACATTAATGTGCATTGTTAAATTTTTGGCATTTATTATGAATGCAGTGGTTGTTTGTAAAAATAAGTAGTGTGTAGTTATTATCTTATTAAATGCACATTAGTGTTCAATCTAAAGTGCAGACATTAAATATTAATGTTTGTGAATAAGGGTAAAATAGGAAAAAATAAAAGACGTTATGTATTCATTAGTAATTATATTAAATTAATGTATTTATTAGTAATTAGGATATATAAACGCGTACTTATTAGTAATAATCTCTTTTATATATTATAGTATATGTGTACCTATTTATTTTCAAATTAAAGTGATATTATTGATTTGTTATTAGTATATTTTTGAATAGTTTAAAATATAAATAGTGCATAAATAATTTTATTTTTAAAAAAAATTTAATTAAAATTCCATTTATATTAAAAAAAAATTCAAACTATTAACAATGAAATTATTTTTCATAAGTAATAAAATTATTTTTCATGGCATAAATGAACTAAGTAATGACATTCTAACCATATATTATACTCCCTCCATCCCGTTTCAATGTTTATGTTTCTATTTTGCGCGTCTCATTTCAATGTTTACGTTTTCCTTTTTGAAATATGGGACCCACCTAAAACAATTAATATATCATCCAATACTAATACACCTACCCATTTTGCATTAAATATTATATTTTTCCACCCACTATCTATTAAAATATTATACTTCTTAATCAACGTGCAAAAAACAAACATAAACATTGAAACGGGACGGAGGAAGTACTGTCTAAATTATTATATCAAATTGGATTTATGTAATAGTAGGAGTATTAACAAAACATATTAAATGGTAGGAGTATTGAGTATTCTCCCATCATTCAATAATAATCTTCTAAAGATAAAAATGTAATTCTTATTTTAAATTTGATGATGTTTGATGTAATTTACTTACTTAACCCCACTAATTAATTAGCAAGGTTTTAGATTGAACAAGTATTGAATTATTTTTATTTAATTTTATATATACAAAAATTTCGTTATTTTCCCCCGATCCTAATATGATCATATGCTCTCCTAGAAACAATTCATTGCAACCCCTTTTTTAATTTAAAACGAAATTCATCTTGTAATTCATACAGTATAATGTATTGTACTTGTAGTTCATTCATAATTTATATTCCTCCTAGGAATTAAGGCTTATTCTTAAAGTAAATTATTAGGCTAGTATTATTATTAAGAGGGAGTCCTGAAGTGATCACACACGTAAGCCCTGTTATATAAAAACTACTACTACTGTATAAAAATATACTCTTAATTCACAGTAATGTTTTTATTTTTAAAAAGTATTAGTTCATCTCTAAAAAATAAATTTTCATATACAATATTAAAGAGCAATCGATAAATAAGGAGTTAAAAAAATTTAAAGAATAATTATCTCATTCACAAAAGTAATAACTTATCTCTTCGAAGAGTAATTTTTCTTGTAAAAAATGGTAAAAATAGGGTTTATTTGCGAATACGATTCACATAAGTGTTTGCATTGATTTATCACTTTTTATTAAAGACGTTATCATTTTTTTTTTAATGTTATAACTTTTCATTTATAGTATAAACTGTTCATGAAATAGCTTATATCACCGTTGCCACTTTTCGTCAACTGAGTATTACTTTTACTTATAAAAGTTATCACTTCTTATGTTTCCTACGGAAGTTATTCGTAAGACGAACTCACATAATTAAGTCTTTAAGATTATAAATTATTCATAACAGTTCAAATAAATATTATCACTTTTATTTGATTAGTATTTTTTTATATTAAAAAAATATTACTATTTTTTAAAATATTATCATATTTTATAAATTTATAATGTTTAAATTAAAAAATAAAATTTAAATTATTATATTTTTAAATAATAAAAGTATAAATTAAATAAGAAAAATGTAAAAAAAAAATACTAAATGTAAGGCCTAATTAATTTTCCTTTCATAATATTTCTAATTTAATATCAGCCCTTTAAATTTATTTAGTTCTAATTAATTTTAGTTTGTAATTAATTTTTCATTTTTTTAATTTCATTAGGACTGATCCTTTAAATAAAATTATATAAAAACATGGTATATTAAGAAAAAGAAAAAAAAAGAAAAAGAAAAAAAAGGTATACTATGCGTTTACTTTACCCTTATCTCTGCGTTTACATTCAAGCCATCCCATTCTCGTAAATACATCTCTGCGTTTCCATTTTCATTTTCAAATTGAAGTCCAGCCATCCATTCTCTCTGCCGGAGTTACACAAATTGAAGTTCTCCGATGAACGAACTGCCGATAAAGCTTCAAAGGTTAGTATACTGCCTGGAAACATAATCCGTATGTTCTCCGATTTTATCATCTATTCAAGATGGGTTTTCTATTGGACATCTAAAAATTCAATGTAAATGCAATTCTATATACTTGAGGTTGCATTTTAGTTTTAGATTCAGATTCTTGGACGATTTATCATTCAATTCTATGGGGACCCGTATTCAGATGGCATCTTGAGAATCCTATTGGGCGTATAGGGATTATAGTGATTATGGTTTTATATCTGTCGAGGCTGGCAATAGAGTTTCGTCCGCCGATCTCGCGTTTATCTTGTCTTCAATTTGAGAGTGATGCCTTCTTGCAAATTGGTTTCTCAACAATTTTTATTGTTTCATTAGTCTGTTTCTCAATCAAGGGGCATGGTTTTGCTAGTGGATTCTTGCATTGTATCTAAAGAAAGGATGCTTTCGTGCTTTACAAAACAAAAGTATTGGAAGTTTATATCTGGGATTGAAATTATTGCCAATCCACTATTTGCTTCTACACCGGATGAACTGTTTGAATCCCATGATTTTATTGCCTTGAATTCTTGTTGTTAGTAAATTAGTAATAGTAATTGGGACATCTTTGAAAATGGGGAGTAATTGTGAACGTGTAAGGATACTATGAGATGAGATGACAACAAGTGAATAGTAAACCCTTTTTTCTTAACCTCATGATCGAGGTAACCGTAATATTTATGTTAATGATTCTCTTATCAAACACCTGTTTTGTTTATCATAATTTTATCAAAGAATACGTGAAATCTAGGGGAAAGATATGTGTTACTTTTGTCTTTGGATAACTATATAGCAGTACATCTGAAAAGTGTGTAATCTTTCTTGATAGAGGTTAAACTTGCACTCTGAAATCATAATAGTTGATGGAAAATTGCATGGTGGTTCTGGGCATTGTCACTCTTCAAATTATTATTCATTTCTGTAATAGATTACAGCTTTCTTGACCTAAAAACACCTCTGTTCCAAGTTAATAAAATGATATTAGCATAGTTTCTATTATACAATCTCATAGTATTATACTGTGTTTTTTTGGCTAACATAAAACACCATGTTTTGGAATTCATATCTATTTATATATCTTTGGTGGTGCAGTCACATAACCGGATTGCTGGACTGGACCGGACATGTGAATTCATTAAAGTTAGTAAAGTTGAAAAATCTAGTTTCTATTCATTGCTGAATGTAAATCTTCTGTTTTGCTAATATAGCTTTGTAATAATGCAGGCAGATTTCATGAAGATGCCATTCCCTGACAATAGTTTAGATGCTGTGTATTGAGGCCACTTGCCATGCTCCTAATGCAGTATGCAAACTCATAAATATTTATCAAATTTTCGGTAGTTAAACAATCAATCTTTCTTTATCTGAGGTTCCCTTGACGTGCTTCAGGTTGGTTGCTATAAGGAGGTATACAGAGTACTCAAACCTGGTATTGTTTCGCTGCTTACGAGTGGTGCATAACCAACGCTTTCGATCCTAATAATAAAGAACATCAGCAGATTAAGGTTATAACCATCCCACAATAATTCCTTTTGATGTAAAGTTTACTGATGATGCCACGATTAGACTTAAAATAACTCCATCTTTTTGTGAGTAATTCTTTATGGGTTCATTATATTTGGGTGTTTCTTCTGCATTTGAGTAGTTGTTCTTAGCAAATGACTGAAATTTGCTGCTATTGTCGAATTTGAGCTGAAATAAATGAAATTCTAGTTAGTCTTTCTTGAATTTTTATGAAGAATACTTTGAGGATTTCTTTCTTTCTTGTATTTTTTAACTAATCAAAACTTGCCCTTTTAAATTTTGAAGCTAATTGGATCCTTGTAAAACAGTGGGTATAGTTTACTGAGGGATCCACATCATAACAAGGGGCTAATCTCTATAAGATCATTCTATGAATCGTTTAGAGCGGCCTTTGATAATCTGTTGGTGTAGTGCGAAGCTCATGTTATTATGTTGTGTTTGTATAGTGTTTTAGCTTTATGTGTTTCTGGGTTCTCCTTATGTTCCATAATTTACAGAGCATGGCCAATATCAGCAAAAGGGAGCAAAGCCAACATCAAAATTTTTTTAGATTAATCCCCTTATTCAAGCTTACGTATTTCAAAGAGGTGGTAAATTTTTAGGTGCCAATTCATGATTTTCAAGCGCACGAGTTTCATTGGAAGGTTCTACGCACGTGAGTCCCTTATTCATTTTCTTGTGTACTTGTGCTTCAAAAGCTCATTTTTCAGCATGCAGTCCAATTAGATTGAATTTCCTGTTTACAGAGCCCTTGGTCCATGTTTCTCTCTTGTTTTAATCTGTTATAAATAAAATCATGAATTATATGGAGTTTAAAAAGTTGTGGTGGTCTCTAGAATATTTTGTTGTATTATTTAGCAAAAGAAGTGCTGAATATTTCAAATCCTTTAGGTTCCTTATAACATAGGGTCGTTTGTTTGATGTGATTCATGTTATTGTTATAAAAAGAGTAACAGAATAATCAAAATTGTTTGATGTTCATTGGATGGATCGACCAAAATTCTCTCAGATGAAAGTAGCTTTCTCCCGATTTAAACATGAATATCATTTCATTAAAAAATTGGTTGGTGTTGGAGATGAGATACAAGGTTTATCAATGCAGGCATAGAGAAATTGGCTAGTGGAGTTGCGTGTTAGGGTCGAACTCTACCCAGATTTATCAGGCTCTATTTAAGGTATTTCTCACTTCCATTTTATTCCCTCTACACTATCTTATTGTTTTGTTTTGTTGGGATTACAGGTCTCGTTTTGTTTTCTTTTGTTGAAATCATATAGCGGGTTTAAACTCCGTATCTACAGTAACTAAGACAACTATTTCAGAACTGAGGGACTAATAAATAAATGATAAAGTAAATTGTGTGTTAGATGAAAGTGATACTTTTTTATAAAGTTATTTACTGAGAGGTTATACAATTTTTGAAAAGTAAAAAGTATGATGGGGCAAATTAATGAAAATTGTTGTAATGAAATAGAGGGGGCACAAAGTTCAATTACAAAGAAATAATATACTCCCTCCGTCCTATGCAAAGGGTTGTTTTTGTTTTTTGCACGTGGATTAAGTATTATTATTTAATGTGTAGTGAGAAGTTGTATTAGTGAGTGTGTGGTCCCCATATTTTAATTGTATTAGTGGGCGTGTGTGGGTTCCATGTGTGTAAAAAAGGAAATGAGACTTTTTGGGTGGAACGCCCAAAATGAAAAAAAGGGACCCTTTGAAGGGGACGAGGAGTAAACTATTTGAAGACGAAGAGAGTATATACATGTATATATATATATATATAAAGAAAGGGAACTTACATGAATTGATATTAGATGATCGTGGAAGCTCTCCATGAAGTGATATTCATACGCATGAACCAAATGAAATTGAGAGAGAGTTTGTAGCTGTGAGATAGTAATTAGGATTAAGTAGCTGTATATATATTTCAACAATGGTGAGGCAGTGTCTGATACTACTATTTAATGTAAGGAGGTTAGAGAAAATGAAAAAAAAAAAATGATGAGGAGGTGCTGGAAGTGGTGGTTTAAACTTTAAAATTTAATCATTGGATAAGGAGAAGTGATTTTGGTGTAGCTTGCACTTGCAGTTATTACCTTATCTAATTTAATTTCCTTCTTGGTGTTTCTACAGGATTCTTTCTTGTTTCACAAGTGATTTCAATAATATTTTAGTATGTTAGTGTGTTTCCATGTTCATTAGCTCATCCACTCACCTCATCTCTTCCTTTATTTGATAATCCTACACTTTATCGTTCGTTGGTAGGTGCTTTTCAATATCTCAAGTTACACCACCAGATTTTTCATTTGCTGTAAATCACCATCTGCAGAAACCTACCATTGGCCATTTTCTATCCATGAAGCGGATTTTTCGTTACGTCAAACATACTCCTCCTTTCAAACAACAACAGTGCCAATAAGTTGGATTTATTGTATGAACGCCCAAAGAAAATAGGCCCAAATCTAAACCATTTCTCCACTTGCAAAATTCCGTTCATCCTATTTTCTTCCTTCTCCATCCCCCGCAGTCACACACCAGGTGTTCGACAAAATTCTCTGCAGAATTTCTTCACCGGAAATCCTATAATGAAACGACCCCCCTGGAATTTGGTGTCGTCTTTGAAATACAGCTGTTGCTAATCGTCGAATGTGCTGAAATGTGGCGACGTTTTGAAGCAGGCCAGAGTGTTTTCAGAATCTGACATGACTGAATATTCGAAGCTAACCCTAGATCATAATCCACTGCACTTCGATGCGCAATGCACCAGAGAAGTGGGTTTCAGTGATGTTCCGGTTCCGGGATTCGCGGTGGCTTCGTTGTTTCCGAGAATCATTGCTTCACACTTTGTGAGTGTGTATTTTTGGTGTGTTGTGTTGTGTGTGTGATTTAGGGGTGTGTGTTGAATTCAGTGATTTTGATGCAGGAAGGGGCAGTTTATGTGAAGCAGAGTCTGGAGTTTAAGGCACCTGTTTTTGTGGGAGATGAGATCATTGGTGAAGTGAGGGCAATCAATATTAGACAAGTGAAGCACAAATTCATGTTAGTAATGCTATGTTTTCTGCAACAATAACGTTTATGCCGTCCTGATTATTGTTGATTGGTGATATGTAGGGTGAAATTCGAGACGGATTGCTTGAAAAATGGTGGAGCCGTTGTGATCGGTGGTGAGGCCACGGCGTTGCTACCCACTCTGGCCCTCAAACACGATAATCATTGAATCCAAATGCTTCCTTCCTGATTTCTGTTTTAATTTTTCCATGTGGCTTAAACCTCATCTTCTATTCTACTAACTCAGATTCTATCATTTCGTGTTTCCTATCCATTCACACTAAACAAGAATACAATTTCACTACTTCAAATCACTGGATAGCATCCAACCCTTTCATTGTATCCCAAATGCTTCTTAGCATACGTCCCAACTTCTTCCACACACTTCTCCTTGAATCCTTTACTTCACCAGCCTGTTCTTCTCCTCCCCGCGTGTTTTCGACTTCAAATTTCAGGTGAACGTTGATTTTACTCTGCAATTCCTTACACTTTGTGGAAGTTACTGTTAATTTGTATGTCTTTACAACCTTCTTGTACTTTTATTTGCAAATAGTTGTATGGCACATACTGAGTTGCTCCTTATTTGGAGGCTATGTGGATCGGTATATGATAAAATGATTAATGATCAATCGCATACTAAAACTTACAATTTGTGGTTAATCACGAATAGATAATGATAGGTTTATTATGGTATTTTCTGGTCTTCGCTTATTATGCTTGGGTTGAATACCCTCAAGAAAGAGATAGTAGGATTGATTTATTATGGGACATTGTGGGTGTTGCTTATTACGTTTGGGTTAATCTCCCTTATAAACTGTGATATTAGGTAGATTTACTTTGGGTGGTGGTTGTCTTTGGTACCTAAGTTATTTGATGGATTGCCTCACCCACACTTTAACCCACTACACGTTTTCCTTAATAACTGAAAATTGTTAGTGCATAATAGTTCTTAATACTCTTTAATCAGTTATATTACTTTTAGTTTATAAGTTTCATGCTATATGTGTGATTTATCCTTCATTTCATTTTGACACGCTTTCTTAACTTCTGATGTACTCTCTACTAAAAGATCAATAGCTCTTAAATATCTGTCTTAGATGGTTAAAAAAGTTGCTCCTTTGTGGTATGAACTGAAGCTACTTGTTTGTTATATAGGTATAGCTAAATCATCCTGGTTGTTTCCTACCTTAATATCCTTGCAAACTCTAGATATATGGGTCACTAAGAAAATAAAGCTATTCACCCTTCTAAGTTCTTACGCTTTGTGTTTGCAATTGATTGAGCATTGCTCACAGTCACTTTAACTTCTGGCTTGTGAACTTATGATTTTTTCTTTAAACCTTAACGATTAACTGTCGTTGGCCTGTGATCAAATGTACTGGGCACGACACTTAGTAGATGTAAACTGAGATATTCAAATAGCTTCCTTGGGAGAAGAAAGTGAGATTGTTCAAGCTCGGGTATTTGGTCCTCCTTTTGGCTGTAACAATATTGTGGTAAGTATATATGGTGCTTTTCAAATTCTTGCACCTGGATATGCCGGTCTCTAAGATTATGTACCTTGATATGTAGGATGATCTGGAGCACCGTGAATGAATGATTGTTACAGTTTTGGTGCTGTTGTAAGTTTGTTGAATGTTTTGTAAGCTCTTGCGAATTTCTATAATTATTTGATAGAGTTTTTTACATTGAAAATTTTACTTTTTCTCATTGGCTCCATTTAATGCTAGGAACTATCATACAACTTCTGATAGACGTAGAAGGCATAATCACCTTGTACAATATTTTTATTCAGTGAATTGTCACTTTTATTGACATGCAATATCTTGCAACCTCTTCTGAGCTTTAATACTAAAAAAATGTTGGAAACCTGGAAGAAACTGAGTAGTGTTTTTTTGTAGATCCAAGCAGTTAAATATTGGTTCTCATACATTTTGTTGTAGAATCATTAACTTGTAAAACTTTAGAATGAAGTTTTGGTATCATTTGTCAAAATTGAAGGGTTTTTTTTTTTTTCCTTGAGGAACTGTATGAACCAAGTCTCTAATTTGCAGATCACTTCTCATTTCAGAAAGGACACACAAAGGAAAATGTGTGGTCTACTTTTTCCACTTTCACCATTTCCTTACTGTGTGACTAATTGGAGAGGATCATTCACGTGGTGTTATTTGCTCATAATCTATTCATTTGTTGAAGCTAGGAATTTGTCAGCATAATCTCGCCTTCTCGTTTCCCATCCTAGATCATAGCCGGCGGTCAACCCTACGGTATTGCAGAATTATTGGTTTGCTAAGTCAAATGTAGAATTAGGGAAGCATCCATCTAACTTGATATCGATCATTTACTAATTATGTGGCAGTATTAAGGGGAAATGGAAATGGCATCATGCATTATATGAAATGGTTGTAATTTACTGTTGCCAACTTGAAATGTTCAATGTCAAATGCACACTTTTGATTTAATTTATTCTCAACAATTTTCATAGCATTACTCAAATTTCCATCAAGACTTTACTTCCCAAACTCTACGACGAGCTATTAATTGTGTTTTTGCTAGATTACCTAAAACATTAGAATAAAGATTGTCTAACAGAAAACCAAGTATTAAATCCACCATATATTCCAACTTCACAAACCACAATACCAACAGGCTTAAAAAGAAATCAAGCCTGCTTAGGTGAAATTAGTGTGTTGACTTCTCTATTTTTAGTAAATTTTTAAAGCGTGGTATTAAATCGGTGAAAATACTGCAATTTGTAGTGAACAGAGAGAAGTTTATTTATTATCTATCACGTCAGTTGTACAATGCCTCATTTACGAAGGAAATGTCCTCACAACCAACTTCTTGACAAGCACCTACTTGATGAATTCCTTAGCTCAAATCAAAACAGATTAACCCACTCACCAAAATAATATTTCTAACTAGAAGCTATAAGAGCTTGATCACATGAAATAGCTGCTCATAGGCGGCTGGCCGGCACCGGCACCGGCACCTACCGGAGTTTTAGGTTTGGCTTTCTCCACGATGATGGCTTGAGTTGTCAGCACCATACGAGCCACAGAAGCTGCATTCTGCAATGCACATTTCGTCACCTTTGCCGGATCGATTACTCCAGATTCCACCAAATTCTCGAACGAGTCATTCATTGCATTGTACCCGAACTCGCATTCATCAGCCTTCACTTTCTCCACCACCACCTCACCTTCAACTCCAGCATTTCAGGCAATTAGGGCAGCGGTGCTACTAAAGCCTGCAATCCCATATTAGAATGTCCCGTCTAACGAAGATACCAAAACACTTCTTTACAAATCAATTTAGTAACCGTCTTGACATATAAGTATCTCAAATCCATAAAGATATAGGGTTGATTTGAGATTCATTCATCTTATATCTTTCAATCCAAACACATCATCACTAAACATTTATTTGAGGAAACTGAAAAAATTGCAGCATTTCTTATTACCTTTTGAACTATATCAGCACCAAGCCGCTCATCAGCATCTTCGAGCTTTTATTGCCACCGGGCACAATGACTTCTTCAATGGCAGCAAAAGTTGCATTTTTGGCATCTTCAATATGGAGCTTGCGGTCCTCATGCTCAGTCTCTATTGCAGCACTATTTTTTATTACAGCAACCCCACCAGACAACTTGGCGATTCTTTCGGCAAGTTTTTTCACGGAATTTGTCTCGGACAGTTCCATTTTGAGCTGAGCAATCCTAGCCTGTACCTCATCCTTTGATGCAGCATCAGCAACGATGGTTGTGGAATCTTTAATAATGGTTACTTTTCTAGCTACACCTAGCTGGTCAACATCGACGTCCTCCAACAGCAAACCCAAATCAGTAGCTTTGACACTCGGCCCCCTGAAACATGTCAAAATAAAAATAAAGAAAACATCTAAAAATACAAATAAGAAATAATTGAGACTTAAGATTATTAACCCATTCATGATCCCATTTCACTCCTAAATCTCCATCGCCTTTCAGATAAATGAACATTAATGCAAATAGATAACAATTTGTTCATGAGCAGATAAATGAACATTAAGCCAAAGCTTCTCCAGTGACATCTTCAGCTACAATGAGCAAAGGTGCTCTCAATTGAGAAGTTTTCTCTAGCAAGGGAATGATATCCTTGATGGATGAAATCTTCTGGTCAAATAATATATAATATTATTTATTAATTTCCACATATGAGTGGATAAGGGAGAGAAAGGAGTTAAGATTTAGTTACTTAACTCCCATCTTTTGGGAATAAATAATTCTGCATCATGCAGTTTTCTGAGTTCTGAAACGCGTTACGTTGAAATGCGTTCTAGAACGCAGAACACAACGCTGAAAAGCGATTCTCTCTCGATTTTTCTTCTTCTGGAATTCACAACGTAAATCCAGTATCATATTCCACAATTAGTACAATATCGTGGAAACATAATCTACAGCCCAGTGTTGTGAGATTTGATCCACAAGATCACAGTTTATACGTGAGTACCAATTGGTTCGTACGTGTTCTTCCGCTGCAACGATAACTCTACGGAGAAAAATATGATTTCTCCCTATGTATGAACGTGAGTTTTCCAACATTGGTATCTGAGCCAATGATTGGTACTCCGTATGTTTTTCTGGATTGAAAATTTCATGGTTTATGTTTTCTGCTTCTGTGTTGAATATGCTCATACATGATTAGTGATGAATAGAGTATGAATGTTGGTTTGTATGATATTGACTGATCATATGTATGAGTTAAAGATAAATTTTTTAATGTCCAGTGGCTATTCCATGTTGTTGACGTTTTTAAACTTAACACTCATCACAGGTTCAATTTTTGTCAAAATTTTCATGCATAGAAAGCATGTTTTGTTATACCACTGTATAGGCCTCGTCGAGAGGAGTCTGTCAGTATTTTTTTGTATTTTTTGGCCTTTTAAAACTCAAGATATGATTTTTAAAGTTTTTTCGAGATTGGGGCTAAACTGCAAAAGTTCTGAAAAAGTTTAGAACGTTTGGGGGTCGGTTTTTTGAAAATTCGATAAAGTTCAGGAACTTTTTCGCAATTAATCAAGTTTGAATGTTGATCGGGTCAGACCAACCCCGAATCGGATCGGGTCAAACCAGACGGGTAAGCCAAGGACAGTAGCCTACCGGTGGGTCGACGCCGAGGGTGGCACATGAGGCTCACGCTCCGGCAGGTGGTGGCTCAGACGGTGGCACGTGAAGCCCACGCGCAGAAGGCCGGTGACTCCAGCAGTGGTGCGTGGATTTCACGCGCCGACAGACACCTACCCCGGCGACGGCGCGTGTGTTACACACGCCGGTAAGCAAGCTTCCAGCTGCCAGCGCATGACGGTACGTCCAAACGTGTGGAGACATGTGGTGGAGCGTGTAGGTGCGTGACGGCACGTACCGGCACGTGGGACGCGTGTGACGGCTTTCGAGGGCGCATGGCGGCGTGTGACGTCGTTTTCCGGTGATTGTCTAGCCATTTCCATTGTGTTTCGACGCGTGGAGTCCAATGGTGATGATTTCGAGAGTGTTTGACATCATCTTTAGTGTGTATGTGTGATTTTACTTCATTTTATGACATATTTGTTGAATACGAACTTATGGGGTGGCTATTTGGTTGCAATATTTGGTAATAATGCACTTTAATATGCCATTTAATTCTAAATTCATGGTGTTGAGTGATGTTAGACTTGTTCAAATTCCTGTAGCCTATGAAAGTGGGAGCCAAAGTGAGTTGGACTTATTCACTTGTGAATATACCTATTGCGTCTTGGAAAGTTGTTTCCATATGCATTAAATGGAGAAAAAATTCATATGATATAGTTTGACTAACACTGGTGTGTTTTATGTTTGGTTGCTCGTTTTCTCAGAGGCATGTCAGGACAAGGAGCAATTACAGAGGAAGACATTAGGACTAAGGATGAAGTCCTTCATGAATTCTTGAATTATAAAATGAAGTCTACACACAACATAAGGGACCACGCAATTGATTTGATTGAACTCTACAACCGATTGATACCTTTAATTTATAGCAATACGATACCACGTGATCCAATCCTGAGACCTGGGCGAACACTTTACCTCCTTACCAACAAAAGGATTTTTGGGTTCAGTGGGAGACTTATGAAGTGAAACTTACTGGTCGACAAATTATGTAAGATTTGATCGATGTTTCTGTAGCGAGAGATAGGACACAGGCACTAAGATCAGCCTGCTTAAGGATGGGAAGGATTCGACGTTCTGATTCTTTGAGACTAAGTGGTCGAGAGAAGCGTCAGATAAAGAATTCTCATATAGATCCTCGAGGGCAAGCTATCTATAGTGTGGGGACTAAGAAATTTGATTATGAGCATCAATGGAAATCTAGTAATGATAAATTAGGGAGATTAATCCATAGATTTCCTTAATTCATTTCCATTGTATTTCTAATTGAAAACTCAGGGAGTTCATTAGAATTTTATGTTTATGATTTGTCAGACTTGGTGTTTTTACTATTGTAGATTGTTGTTTAAAGTTCAATTTATTAGTGGTAGTTCAAAGTTATTGTTAATTACTTGAATCTTAAATGTGTTTTACGTTTTGAAATAAGAATATAGTATTATGACACTTGATGAGATTGATGATTAGTAGTCTCCGAGCTATTTTTCGATATCAAGTCTTGTGTTATTTATTGAGATGTCTCTGTTTTGCTTAACGTAAAACTTAATAAAATATTATTAACATACTGAATCACTTTAATCTCTATCAAAGATCATGGCATCGAAATATATTGTCTTTGAGTTGAACGAAAGTGAGAAACTCAATGGTGACAATTATGACACAAGGCGTCATAAAATTTGGTACATATTGTATGAACAAGATGCATTAGATGCTATAAACATAGTGATTACTGATCCAGGCGCGGTTATTGGAAATCAAGGGAGGCGTGACCAAGAAGCATACCAGGCATGGGAAAAAAAAAATTCTTCTATTGCACGAGGTATTCTTGTAAGCTCAGTAATCGATATAATGATTCATGAATCCCACCGCACATGATATCTGGGTGTATCTACATGAGAAATATGGTGGTATATCGGTTACAAGGCTTACGTAGTTGACTATTAAGTTCAACACTTATGAAAAGAAACCAAATCATAACATTAGACAACATCTCAGGGAGGTGTCTAATATGATTATCGAATTTAAGACTGTCGGCCATATGCTCTCTGATTAACAGTAAAATCCAAGCCCCAATCCGCTCTTCACCTGATCGTTGAAATCATCTAAAAGTCAAATTGACTCATAATGAAAGCATTAAGCTTTTAAATGATGTTGCTCGTCATGTTGAGCTAGAAGATGAGAGGTTCAGAGCCTCATAACCTTCTTCTGGGGCTTTCTCTGCCGGTTCTACTTCTGAGGAAGCTTCAGGCTTCGAAAAGAAAAGGAATTGGAAGAAGGAAAAGAAGGGAAGACGATCTGATATTGGTGGTGATGGTGAGCCCGACAATAATCCAACTAAAACTGATGAACAGAAAAAGAAAAAGAAGCGTGACAAAAAGAATAAGAAAGATTAAAGCAAGATGCCATGTTATAATTATAGTTAACTTGGTCATTATGCTCGTGAATACCCTGAACCGAGGAGGGACAAGGTTGATTCATCTTATTCTGTTTTGTGTGAAATTAATGTCTCGAGTACTATCTTGCTGTCTGATTCTTATCCCTTGTGGATTATAGACTCAGAAGCAACGAACCATGTGACAAGAGACAGAGGAGTTTTTTTTGTAGACTTCCATCGCTTTCCAAAGGGGACTAGGTGGATCTATGTAGGGAATAATGCTCGAGTCAAAGTCAAAGGACTTGAGACTTGCAAATTGGACCTTGACGATGGTCGGGTCTTTATCCTACACGATGTTCTATATGCTCCCGAGATCACGCAAAATCTAATTTCTGTTTCAGTTTATGATGTATTGTTTACTAAAGGCACGTGGTAATTAGCATCGATGATACTTATTATGCATCTGGACATATGACTGATGGCTTTATGGTTTTAAATTGTAATAGAATGACGTTTAGTTATTATGATGATTATTCATATTCGCTAAATGCTCGTTCTTCTAGTAATGCAAATGTGAATGATGTTTGGCATGCTAGATTAGGTCATATTGGGTAAGATAGGATAAATAGACTTGTGAAAGAAGGATTGTTAAATTTTTCTTCTAAAGTCGAATGATCCAAATGCGAACATTATCTTGCTGGCAAAATGACTAGAAAACCTTTTGGTAAAGCCATTGTGTCTTAATCTCCATTAGTAGTAATCCATTCTGATATATGTGGTTCTGTAAATGTGAGAGCACGACATGGAGCTCACTCTTTCATTACGTTCATTGATGATTATTCACATTTAGGATATGTCTATTTGATATCTCATAAGTCTGAAGCATTGGATTATTTTAGACGATACTTGAGTGAAGTTGAAAATCAAAAGACAAGTCTATCAAAGTTCTAAGAACTGATAGAGGACGTAAATATCTATCAGAACAATTAAAGGAGTTTTGTAATAAAAATGGTATAATCCAACAAATAACTGTTCCTTATACACCTCAACAAAATGGTGTTGCTGAAGAAGGAACAGGACTTTGTTGGAGATGGTTAGATCCATGATGACACAAGCTAATCTACCGATCTCTTTTTTGAAGGAGATGCGTTACTTACGGCTGCTTATGTGCTTAATCGCGTGCCTTCCAAGTCAGTTGCTTCGACTCCATATGAACTTTGAACGGGTAGAAAACCTGACTTGAGTAACCTTAGAGCTTGGGGATCAGTAGTTTTCGTACATGATTCATTGAGTCAGTATGGAAAGTTGGGTCCTAGAGGTAAAAAGTGTATCTTCATAAGATACTGCGAATATTCTAAGGGTTACGTGTTCATAGGAGATCAGGATGGGAGTTTAACTGAGACAGAATCATGTAATGCTCATTTTCTGGAAACTGAATCTTCTAGTAGAGGGGGCATCAGAGATGCTGAACCTATTTTCAAGGTAGTATAAAATCAATACCTACAAGATCCAAGTGGGAGTAGTTTAGCTGATGATATGGATCTTGATAGATATTTGTCGATTGAGGATCAGCCGATTCCCAATGAGAGCATTTTGTGGTATGGATCTTGATAGATATTTGCCGATTGAGGATCAGGCGATTCCCAATGAGAGCATTTTGTCTACAGAAGACCATCAACAACTATCTCAGAAAAGTTTTAGGAAACATGTGCCCAAAAGGCATTATGATATTGAAGGACATGCCTTCTTAGTTTCACCAGAAAATGGAGATGTTTCTCATGTTGATGAGGAAGAGCCCAGAAATATTAGAGAAGCTCTGACTTGTCTGACAAAGTAGAAATAGATAAAAGAGGAGATGGAGTCTATGAAGTCAAATCAAGTCTGGGAACTTGTAGATCTTCCGAAGGGACGAAAGGCAATTTGGGAATAAATGGATTCTCAAAAATCAAGAGAAAGGCTCAATAGAGAGGTATAAAACTTGTCTGGTGGAAAACGGTTATACTCAACAAGAGGGTATTGACCATGAAGAAACTTTTTCACCTGTGGTGAGGTTTGCCTCGACTCGTCTACTGTTGGCTATATTGGCTAGTGTGGATTTAGAATTATAGCAAATGGATATTTAAATCGTATTTCTCAATGGAGAATTAGAAGAAGAAATCTACATGCAATAGCCTATAGGATTTATTCTTCGAGGTCTAGAGGATAAAGTTTGTAGATTGAAGAAGTCATTCTACGAACTCATACAATCCTATAGACAGTGGTATGTGAGGTTTCACACTATGATCATCTCATATAACTTTGTTATGATAAACGAAGACCACTGTGTTTACATTAAATGATCCAATGGTTGTTTTGTAATTCTATCCTTGTATGTGGATGACATACTACTAGCTGAAAATAGCAAAAAGTATCTTGAAACCATAAAAGGATGGTTATCTTCGAATTTTGAAATGAAAGGCATGGGTAAAGCAGAGTACATACTTGGTGTGAAGATCCATAGGGATCGTTCAAAGAAGTTATTGAGTTTGTCTCAAGAGACTTACATCAAGAAACTATTAGAACGATTTAAGATGGACACCTGCAAACCTATAGATACTCCTATTGTGAAAGGCGAATTATTGAGTTAGCAAATGTGTCCCAAGACTCAAGATAAAAAGAATAAAATGGCCAGAGCACCATATGCCAATGTGATTGACTGCAGATTATTCTCTCTGTTATCAAGGGAATAACAGTACACTGAATGGGTCTGCAGACATTGACTGGAGTGGTGATTTAGATAAACGTAAATCAACTCTCGGTTATGTCTTCTTGCTCAACAATGGAGTGATTAGCCATAGTTTAGTGGGTATGACCAATTAAAAAAATTATCGAACCACAGGGAGGAAGGTACTAGAGTTTAAGTGATCTCAAGTTTATCGTGATTTTATAAGGACGACGGAAGCGAGGATATGATGCAAATAAACGCAATTACACTAATGAAAGAAATAAAGATAAAATGAATGCAAAGATAAAAGGGTTCCAAATGATGCAAGGATGAGATTAACAACAATCATGGCAAAGATAATTAAGTAATCATGCAATTAATTCTAATCTCTCATGGACAAGGTATAGAAGCGATCACTAATTTCACCTAAACTCTCTCTCGAGATGGATAGGATGTAGGCCCTCAACAAGACTCCCAAAAGTACATAGGATCGAGACCATAGCAAACACCTCCCACTAGGTACTAATTACTCTATGAGTTCCCTAATTAGGTACTAAATCATAGACAATATTCCCTTTTAAGGTACTATGAATTTACTAATGGCTTGGTTCTCCTCACCTAATCAACCAATCTCTCGATTAAGCTAATCAAATGTTCTATCAAAGGGTTCTAAATCTAGAAGGATAACTCTATCTCATTCTAAATTAATGCACATGAAGTGTATGATGAAATGATTCAATGAACTATCCTAAACACATAATTGATTTCTCAATCTAATCATATGCCCATGACAATTAATCACACATGTCATCATATAAATCAAGCAATAAATAATCAATGATAGAAATAACACAAAGCCCATTCAAGATTAAAATCAAATTGCATAATAACTAAATTATCCAACATCAATCATGGAGCTAATCTCACAAAGGAGATTAACCTATCATAGTTTTAGAGAAAACAATCATAGACAATTGGATCCACAATTCCATGACAAATCTATAAAGAATTTCACAAGACTTAGAATTAGATTCCCCTTTTGAAGGTCTTCAATGGAGATCTCCTTCTTCCTCTTGTGATCTTCACTCTCCCTTACTTCCTTGATCACTTGGATGGTGGATTTGATGGAGGGGATCAAGTGTAGATGGATGAAATCAAGGAATGGTGAATGGGATGAAGGGTAGATGGAATGGAGAGGAAAAGTGTGTGAAAAATGATGTGTATTAGGTGTAGATCTGATCCCCACTGATATTTACACTCCAAAATGGGTGTTTTTACCCCTTAGAACCTTCTAGAACACATTCTAATCATAAAAATGACTTTGGGCCGAGCATGGGTCGAATTCGGGTCAAGTTCGGGTCGGTGCAGCGCAGTCTCACCGTTTCGCGCATAACTTCCACATCCGATCTCCAATTTGAGTAATTCTTGCGCTCACACGATCCTATTTTCATTGGGTTTCTATCAATATAAAGATCTGACAAAAAATCCAACATTTGAAGGTGTAACAAGTCATACAAAGTAGCACAACAGTGCAGAGTAGAAACAGCCTGCGCGACGTCACCATTTTAATTATAACTTTCTCGTTTGGGCTCGGATTGAAGTGTTTCTTATACCAAAACGATTCTCTTTTATGTGGCTTTCCAACCATATATCACACTTCTTGTTTTGAGCTCCACAAGAGTACAGAAAAATTACACAAGTTGGACGTGCATTTTTCAGCATTTTGCTTAATTTGACTCATTTTCCCTCGTTTCAACTCCGAATTAAGCTTCGTTTTTTCCCAAATTTTCCTTCTCGCGTCTAGAATCCATTTTTACCTGGAAATCATACATTTAAGCTTATTCTCACATATTTCCATAAAAACATAAAATACAACCAAATAGAACACAAATACGGATAAAATAATGCGAAAACACATATAAAAATACACTAAAATTTAGGTGAAAATATCACTCATCACACCCCCAAACTTAAAGTGTTGTGCGTCCCCGAACAACGAAAATAATAAACCGAGGGGAGAGATTTTCACCTAGAAAAAGACTAAACGAACATAAGTAATAACACATCGATAGCAATAAGAATTACAATTTATGCTAAGTCATCCTACATCATTAAACTCATGACATGAAAAATTAACAAGTTCAATCTAAAGAGAATTAAAGTGTAATATAGTCCCTTTTTAGTCCAAGTCTCATATAGGTTATAAATGTCACTCAACACTCTTTAAAGTATGGTAAATCATCACTCATTAACCGATTGGCTCGACTCGCCATAAGCTTGCTCGTGGAGTACATTCACAAACCACTAAAGTTTAAATTAGTGATCAAAAAGGTCTTTAATTCGGATGTAATGATAGGCTCTTTGGTAGGGTAGGAAGAATATGGGTAATAGTGACTAATCATGTGTAAGCAATCGAAGAAGTAGCTACTTTCTTCCATACTTTCACTTATCTTTCTTCCCTTCTCAACTTTGGTAATCACAAGCACTAATCATCAACTTCCTTGAATTGAGCTTCTTTATAAATCATGCTTCCTTCTTTGAATTTTTATTTCCTTGAGCATCTTGTTGTTGCTTTACTCATTTTTCTTGTTTTGAGGTTGCATGTTCACTCTTGTTTATGCTCTTTCATCCTTTTTCTTTCTTGTTTACCATTTCCTTTTTCTTTTTTTTTTATCTCATCAAACCTTACTAGCTACCATCTCCTCAATCACCCACACAAAGGGTATGTATATAAGGTTTAAGAGGGTAATCAAGGCTTGTAATGTGCTATATTCACAATAAAAATGCTTATAGGCTCAAAGTGATTAACAAGGGATGATGTTCATGGTAGGAAAATATATGGCAATGACTATGAATAACAAGGATGGCCTTAGATCATTTCACTAATCTCCACTAATCGGGCTCGTTCCTATAGTCCTTGAGCAAGTTCTAACTTATCAAACACAACCAATCCACTCATGAAGAAAAATACCATGTATGCACGGTTGAGGCTCAAATTCTCACAAGCTTATGCTCGAACCTTAAGGAACTTATTACACCACATCCATCTCCAAATTGAACAAGTTAAGTAAAATATGTCACAATTCGAAAGTGTAGAGATTCTTAATCATAACTTGTCATCACTTATCACAACAACATGTCATCACTCATATTCAAAAATGACTCACAACCTCCCTAAACAAACCACCAAATCAACCCTAAACAAGAATAAGAAAACACACAAAACATAAAATAAAGACTTAACAAACAAGAAAAAAAACAAAAACACATAACATGCAAGACTAAAAATCACCATCATTAACAATAAAACACACATTCTATATCATCCATGACAATTTAGCTCACAATAATCCCAACCTTAATTGAAAAGGAAATCCCAAAAACATAACACATAAAGTAGCATGCTAATCCATCTATCCAAATCAACATCAATTAGAAGTGCTAAGGTGTAGAGTACTCCCTCAATAGGCATTTGGTAAGGAAAGCGTTAGCTCCAAGCTCCATTCGTGTTTCCAATACCCTTCATTTATACTCAAAAACTCAACAAACACCATTAACTTAACAATTTCATTAAAAATATGGACTCACATGCACTTCAACACAACCAATCATACCAAAATCCAACCAAACTCATGAGAAAATTTTTAAAATTAGCCCAAAACTACGAAAAGTATATGCTTTCAAAACAAAGTACGTCACACCACACCATATCCCCCCAAACTTAAATTGAAACAAGAGTTTCGAGGAAAGTTTACAAAAAGTGGTGTGACTTACTATCACACTTCAAATCAAGAACTCTTCGTATCTTCAATACGCGTATTCCTCACAAGCACAATCAACCTACATGCCAAAAATGCAAGAAATAACAAATCCACAATCCTTATTGAAAGCATTAAATAAAGTAATAAAGATAATGATGGGTTGCCTCCCATCGAGCGCTAAGTTTAACGTCTTCAAGCCGGACGATAGTCTTTAGCTCATGGTGGTCTTGAATAGTCCTTAGGCACTATCATAGGTTTCTTCTTGAAGTAGTGCCTTGTGCTATCCCGTTCAACCACTAGAACGGTTTCCTTCTTGTTAAATAGCTCAAGCAATTGTTCTCCGAAGGCGTTCTTCACAAGAAATGGCCCTTTCCACTTGTTCCACTTCTTCCATGGAGCTCTATGTGAATTTTGAACTTCAACCACATCCCCCGGTAAGAATTCGGGCATTGACAAGTGTTGATGCCCTCTTGCAACCTTTTTCCTACAATCACCAAACAAATTTTTATCAATGAAATCGTGGAAGTTCTTAAGAGAATTTGAAATTTCAATAGAATGAGAAGGTTTTGGCTTGTGGGGAGTAGAATCCATGATCTTAGTTTCCGGAGGTTTCTTTTCTTCCATAATGGCATGAATCTCTTTTTGATTTTGAATCTTGACTTTCTCTACCATCTCTTCAAGAGACTCGATAAATCTATCGAATTCCCCCTTCAACTCTTCTTTCAACTCTTTAGCTTTCACCCACTTAGGCATCCTTTCTCTTCTTTCCTTTATAACCTCATCAACCCCCAAACTAGTCTCGTTCCGATCCTTAATGACCATGCATTCACTTTTCGTTCTGGAGGTAGAAGGCTTGTTGTTCTCTTCTTGAAGTTTCTCCATGGTGGACACTATTTGACTTACTTGGTGCTCCAATGAATCCAACTTAACATTGAATGCTACCATTGTATTCATCATCATTTCACACAAGTTTCCGATTCTATCAATCCACGCTTGATTAGACTTCCTCCCCTCTTCCATACGCTCCATAATTTTTTCAATCAACTCATCTTTAAGCTTCTCTCTATAGTCAAGTTGGGCGGAATAAGAGGTGTTGGAGTCTTGAAAATCTCCCCATAGTTGTGGTTGATTTCTATCTTGATTTCTAGAAAAATTTCCTTGAAAACCATCTTCCACACCTTGAGGGTATACTTGATGATGCATTTGATGAGGAACTCCAAAATTCTCATAACATTGTTGTTGGAATTGCATATTTTGTACTCCAAAATCCGGTTGCAAATTAGGCTCCCAATTTGGCATTTGAAATTCTTGAAAATTTCCTTGTGTGTTCATAGCGGAATGAACACTTCTATTCACCATATATCGAAGAATATCCATGTAGCTCATATTTTTGGGGTTGCTCTCCTTCTTCTTCCTTCTCAAGGTATGCACCTATAAAAGAAAGAAAAATTAGAACAAAATTTTCCAAAGCAAATATAAGATGCAAAAATAAAAAAAAATATCCTTATTAAGACCACTCTAAACAATCCTTCGTCAAACTACTAGCGACCGTTACCTCCCCGGCAACGGCGCCATTTGATTAGCCATAGTATAGTGGGTATGACCAATTAAAGAAATTATCGAACCACAGAGAGGAAGGTACTAGAGTTTAAGCGATCTCAAGTTTATCGTGATTTTATAAGGACGACGGAAGCGAGGATATGATGCAAATAAACGCAATTACACTAATGAAAGAAATAAAGATAAAATGAATGCAAAGATAAAAGAATTCCAAATGATGCAAGGATGAGATTAACAACAATCATGACATAGATAATTAAGTAATCATGCAATTAATTCTAATCTCTCATGGACAAGGTATAGAAGCGATCACTAATTCCACCTAAACTCTCTCTCGAGATGGATAGGATGTAGGCCCTCAACAAGACTCCTAAAAGCACATAGGATCGAGACCATATCAAACACCTCCCACTAGGTACTAATTACTCTATGAGTTCCCTAATTAGGTACTAAATCATAGGCAATATTCCCTTTTAAGGTACTATGAATTTACTAATGGCTTGGTTCTCCTCACCTAATCAACCAATCTCTCGATTAAGCTAATCAAATGTTCTATCAAAGGGTTCTAAATCTAGAAGGATATCTCTATCTCATTCTAAATTAATGCACATGAAGTGTATGATGAAATGATTCAATGAACTATCCTAAACACATAATTGATTTCTCAATCTAATCATATGCCCATGACAATTAATCACACATGTCATCATATAAATCAAGCAATAAATAATCAATGATAGAAATAACACAAAGCCCATTCAAGATTAAAATCAAATTGCATAATAACTAAATTATCCAACACCAATCATGGAGCTAATCTCACAAAGGAGATTAGCCTATCATAGTTTTAGAGAAAAAAATCATAGACAATTGGATCCACAAATTCCATGACAAATCTATAAAGAATTTCACAAGACTTAGAATTAGATTCCCCCTTTGAAGGTCTTCAATGGATATCTCCTTCTTCCTCTTGTGATCTTCACTCTCCCTTGCTTCCTTGATCACTTGGATGGTGGATTTGATGGCGGGGGATCAAGTGTAGATGGATGGAATCAAGGAATGGTGAATGGGATGAAGGGTAGATGGAATGGAGAGAAAAAGTGTGTGAAAAATGGTGTGTATTAGGTGTAGATCTAATCCCCACTGATATTTACACTCCAAAATGGGTGTTTTTACCCCTTAGAACCTTCTAGAACACATTCTAATCATAAAAATGACTTTGGGCCGAGCATGGGTCGAATTCGGGTCAAGTTCGGGTCGGTGCAGCGCAGTCTCACTGTTTCGCGCATAACTTCCACATCCGATCTCCAATTTGAGTAATTCTTGCGCTCACGCGATCTTTTTTTCATTGGCTTTCTATCAATATAAAGATCTGACAAAACATCCAACATTTGAAGGTGTAACAAGTCATACAAAGTAGCACAACCGTGCTGAGTAGAAACAGTCTGCGCGACGCCACCATTTTAATCATAACTTTCTCGTTTGGGCTCGGATTGAAATGTTTATTATACCAAAACGATCCTCTTTTATGTGGCTTTACAACCATATATCACATTTCTTATTTTGAGCTCCACAAAAATACAGAAAAATTACACAAGTTGGACGTGCGTTTTTCAGCATTTTGCTTAATTTGACTCATTTTCCCTCGTTTCAACTCCGAATTAAGCTTCGTTTTTTCCCAAATTTTCCTTCTCGCGTCTAGAATCCATTTTTACCTGGAAATCATACATTTAAGTTTATTCTCACATATTTCCATAAAAATATAAAACACAACCAAATAGAACACAAATACGGATAAAATAATACGAAAACACATATAAAAAGACACTAAAATTTAGGTGAAAATATCACTCATCATGGAGCAATCTCATGGTGTAGCAAGAAATAGACTTGCATAGCACTGTCCACTATGGAAGCCGAGTTTGTGGCATGTGCGTCTGTAGTTCAAGAGGCTATTTGGTTGAGAAGATTCAAGAAACATTTGGAGGTCTCAAACACTCTAGTGGGAGCTGTTTTTATTAATTGTAATAATCAAGCAGCTATTGCTTACACAAAAGACCTCAAATATCATGGAAAGACCAAACACATTGACACGAAGTTCAACTTTGTTAGAGATATTGTAGACAAGAAGAAAGTGATTCTTAGTTACATTTCTACTCGTTTGAGTTCGCGAAGGATTTAAAATGATGTATTGAATATGTTAATGTATGTTAATGAAATAGTTAATGGTTAGACTATTAATATATGTTTTATTAATTATATATGATGGTTCATATATAATAGTATGTCGGCAAGTTATGATTGTCTCTCTCATACGAGCAATCGCCTCTGGCTCAGTGGGAGCGCAGAGATAAGATTACGATAGCTAATGTAATCGGGATGGATTTCGCCACGAATCGAATCCAACTTGTTGTAAAGCTAAATCGACGGAGATCCTGTATGTTGGAGGAAGGATAACCGGGTTAAATGTATGGGATACACTTGAACTTTGATTTACACGATGTCTAAATTAAATGAAATACGACATACGCTTTTTTGGAAGGAAGTTAAAGACATTGTGACATGTGTTTTAGGAAAACGACATGTGCTAAGTTGATCCCAAAAGGATTGAGAAAATTATCTCTATTTTCTCAAAAGTATGAGTCCTTGTCTATTTGTTACCCTTATGACTTTCTACTATATTTTAAGTCTTCCTTTTAGTGTTGCTACTTTACCATGTTACCAAAAGAGCTAAACCGGTGATGCGGTACATGTCTAGGAAAGTAGCTACAGTGGGAGACTGTAGATACTTAGTGAGATGGGAAGAACGTCTTAATTTTAACATATACTATTATGATTCATTGACTAGTCAATCAAGTAATGTCTTGATTATGAATACATAGTTATTTGCAAAAAGGTTGAATATGCTCTGATAAGTTCAGGGATTGAAAAGAGATATGTCAACTTATGTTAAATATTCAAGAGTTCTGGGGTATAGCGAGCTTGTTGAGTTTCTTTGATAAACTGGTTGAGTTGCTATATATCTCTAACAAGTGTATAACAATTAAAACTCATATCTCGTGGGTCACACGATGTATTAATCTGTACGAGAATATGATTCATGAAGAAATTGAGTCAGGTGACTTTTGACTTCATATGTGAGTGGGAGATGTAAATAATATATAATATTATTTATTAATTTCCACATATGAGTGGATAAGGGAGAGAAATGAGTTAAGATTTAGTTACTTAACTCCCATCTTTTGGGAATAAATAATTCTGCGTCATGTAGTTTTCTGAGTGCTGAAACGCGTTACGTTGAAATGCGTTCCAGAACGCAGAACATAACGCTAAAAATCGATTCTCTCTCGATTTTTCTTCTTCCGGAATTCACAATGTAAATTCAGTATCATATTCCACAATTAGTACAATATCGTGGAAACATAATCTACAGCCCAGTGTTGTAAGATTTGATCCACAAGATCACAGTTTATACGTGAGTACCAATTGGTTCGTACGTGTTCTTCTGCTGCAACAAAAACTCTACGGAGAAAGGTATGATTTCTCCCTATGTATGAACGTGAGTTTTTCAACAGTAACCAATACCCTAGCATTCTCAAATTCAACAATCATCTTTTCAGGGTTTGTGAAAATTTGTGGGGAGATATATCCTTTATCAATATGTGAGTCAAAATTAACTGTATAAGTTCATCATCCTCAATAATCCAAATTATTAGTAGAGAAAAAATATCAACATTTAAAATACTCCCTCTGTCCCACGTATTTTTACTCACTTTCTATATTGGATTGTTCTTTATCCATTCTATTAATGGTAAAAATACATTATACATTTTACATACTTTTTACACTTTATTCATCAATCTCAATAATTTTATTTACTCTCTCCATATCATTTAAGATGACACACTTTTCATTTTGGGTTGTCCCACGAAAGTTTGTACCTTCCTAAAAAACATAAAGTCAAACACAATCACCCTCCCCCCATACACTTTATTTACAAAAATATCACCCTACCT
This sequence comes from Pogostemon cablin, assembly GCA_023678885.1. Lineage (NCBI taxonomy): Eukaryota > Viridiplantae > Streptophyta > Magnoliopsida > Lamiales > Lamiaceae > Pogostemon > Pogostemon cablin. The sequence goes on from CM042997.1 coordinate 9,828,846, forward strand.
AATACACATAAAATACTTTATTATTAATTTATTACCAAAAAAAATATAATACCCCTAAAAGTTATCACTCTCTGTGCCGGAGAAAGGGTGCAAACATTTTGTGGGATGGAGGGAGTACTTTTTTTACACTTTATTCATCATTCCCAACAACTTTATTTACTTTTTCTCTCAAAATTATCAATTTATCCCTATTTTCTTTTATTATACTCTATATTAAGAAAACAACACGTCTTAATCTTCGTGCCCGTACAAATGGGTAAAAATACCCGGAACGGAGGGAGTAATAAAAAAATTCCAATGCATCAGACCTTCATTCTTTCTTCAACATTCACAATGGTCTCAAAGAAAGGAGATGACTCAATGGATATGACATCATCAGGCCCAACTTTGTCTATCGCATCAGCAATCATTTTCCCAATTATCTCATCATTTCCAGCAGAGACGGAGGCAATGGCTACAAGAAATGAGATTTTTCACTACAACGTATTGCAACTATCATGGCTGCTAAAATAATCAACATTCAATACATCCATTGCTAAAGTTCCAGAGTTGTTGGGTAGTAAATGCTATACCTTTAATATCATCTCCACCCTTAGTGGGTTTAGCTTTTTTTTCAAGCTCATCGACCAAATCCTGCACAGTTTTGTCGATTCCCTTTTTCACGGCAACTTTAGTTTCCACCCAAGTTACACTCCTTTTTTTTATTAAAAAGTTACTCCTTCCAACTAGCCACAAAGTATTCATTTTACCATTTTGGGAGACTAATTCAAAGGTCAAGGTATCAAACTTTCAATTTTTGTTAGAAGGGTCTTCCACATAAAATAATGCTTATTCCGTCCCTCAGAAATTGATACATTTTCTAAAATAACAAAAAATTATAATATAAATGAACAATTCTATCATTAAAAAGTCAAAACATTTAAATTACACAAATGGTCAATTTTACCCTTAAAAAGTAGGTTGAGAAGTCAATAAAGTGCATGTTATACGGATCCCCAATAATATTAACTTAACATTTGGAACTATTGCAACATCAGCTCCTCCTTGACCAGCAACGTCACCATTGCTCCACCTTAAACAATTACCGTGTCATTGCTACACCTTGAGCAATTACCACAGCATTGCTCCACCTTGAGCAAAAATCGTCACTGTACCGATATGACGTTGCTGCCTTTTACCGCCAAGCTACACCAGGTTTGTCCAAACCCTTTTTCTACTGAAAGTATCCTCATTTGAAGTCGATTCTAACCCTCCAAAATTCACAATGCTTTCCCACTTGTCGATCCGCTACTCTTTACCAATCTAGCGCCACCGATGTCAAGTACCACATCGCCATCTTCCTCCTTGAATCGCCGCTTCCCCAAGCCACCAGTCATTACTGAAAAAACTCGTTCCTTTCAAACCTCCTTAAGTCGACATCTATAGAAAATCCCATGCCGTTGTTAAGCCAACTCCACCACCGAGAGTCCCAGTACATTACTGCAGGTCCAAGAACTCCACCAAAAATTATTGTCCCACAAATACTACCCCTTACCACGCCACTGTCGCCACTGTCGCCACAGTCCGGCACCTTTTGCTGCAAGAAAGGAGATGCCACCGTCAGGACCGTTAGGCCAAAGGAAGTCTCAGTTAGACAGTTTTCCCATTGGAATCAAAATCTTTAGTTGGATCCCAAAGACGCTCTAGATTGGGTATTTTGTTTTAATATCTGCATCCGGCTGATTTTCTGACCTCCTTGTGCCACTAGCTTTTCCTACTTCTTTTTCATCCCACTCTTAGCTTAATGAATAACCATAAAGTCTTTTCTGATGTGAAAGGTCAGACTATGCTGCAACCACAGAGCATACTAAAAATTTTATAAGCACCCGAACTAGACTCTAATACCACTTGTTGAGATAAATAGATCTTCATTCATTCCTAAGGGACAAATAAAGAAGAGCATAAATAACCACAACACAAGAATTTATGCGAAAAATTCCAAAACTGGAGAAAAACCACGGACCGAGAATACACCACTATGTGAAATTTTTTTACAATCACAGAAAGTTTCTCTCTCCCTACCCTAATCCCTACACTCTTACAAATCTTTGACTAATTCACACCTTTCTCCCCATTCTCACAACCGAGAATACAAGAAATTTTTTTAAAAAGAATCAAACTCAAAGATTAATGTGTACTTGATTGGTGCACTTGACATCAAGTACAAGGGCCTCGTTATATAACACTAAGGATCCCTCCTCATTTGCTCTCCTTTCTGATATGAGACAAAAGAAAAGGAAAATAACTCCTTCTATTCTTACAAAACCAACAGATAGTACCTATAAGGGAGGGGGTGTGAATTTATATCTTTTTTTTTGAGGTAATTCACACGTGTTATACGCTTAATTGTTTGTGTCTATAGAATGAGTTTGCATGGTTTAGTGATGCATCCATAGTTCACAAGACAGAGTTGGTCGGTACACTAGGAAAATTGGATTACCCTAGGGCTACGTATTCTCCATACTTGGTTTATTTTAAATTCTTCTAAGTGCTTCAATTTTAATTGTTATTTAATAATTTGTTATTAGATTACTAATTTGATACTTGCACTATTATTTCCAAAACTTGTCTTGATTAATTTAGTATATAATTAAAATAGTAATACACCGTCCTTTGGGTTCGATATTTAACTTGATTACCTACTGATCTTCAACTGATATCCTTTTTACTTAGGATTATTAAGTGTGCAAAGAAAATGCATAAGAGGATGATACCTATATGTACGAGCCGGGTATGAAAGAAGACATTGACGTAAAGTTTGAATATGTAGGATTGACAGGATTGATGAGCAGAAAAGCCTCCGCTATTTTCAAAATTGCAGCTCAGTTCATATGTAGCATGTCGCACGCGTCCTAGGAACCCGAGGAGCGATTTCCTAGGAAACTTATCTTCCAAATGGGAGAGAAGCGAAGCGCCATGAGAAGAGGTTTGGATCACTTGAATATACTGCTCTGAGCTTCAATGATTATGTCAGATATGGAGCACCCCAGATATAAGCGAGAGAAATTCTGGAAGCAAATTATAGGTGCGGATGAAAAATACAATCTCCAAAGATCAAAAGTGATGACAGCCATACGCAATCCGGTGATCCGCTACATGGACAAGATTTTGTCCCTCACCCTCTTTTCCAGATCCAAGGTAGGTAGTATGACTCAAAATGAGTTATATGTTATCTTGTGTATGTTGTATGGGTTGCCTATTAATGTGGAGGATTCCTTTCTCCTTACCATTGAGAAGTTCAAAACCACCTAGCCTACCAAAATCAACATCAAGGGCATGATTACCCCGATTGTTGAGGCGATGCATTACAATTGGGAAGCAAATGATGAGTTTATGCCTGCTGACGAGCTCGACTTGGCTGGATTAGTAAGGCAAAGCATTAGTTGGAGAAAGAGTCGGCGGTGGAAACAGGGTTTTCAAGACCGGGGATTACACTATCTTTGCTCCGTCTAGAAGGTTGACATCTCCATTTATCACAGAGAATCTAACTATGAAGAGTGATCTGCATAGGCACATCTCTAATGCCTGTAGAAGACGAGGATTAGAGAGCCCTCATCCCATTCGCTGATGAGATTCACTACAAGAAATTTTGGAGAAGGTTAACATCTCCATTTATCACGGAGAATCTAGCTATGGAGAGTGATCTGCATAGGCACATCTCTAATGCCTATAGAAGACCTGAGGATTGGAGAGCCCTCACCCGATTCCCTGATGAAATTTACTACAATAAATTTAGGTTTTTTCTACTCATCGTATGTGTGGGTAAAATTTATTTTGTGTGGGTATTGCATTTTACCCACACATAAAATAAGTGTAAACATGTGTCACTATAATTGTGTTGATAAATATTTTTACTTACACATAAATTGTGTAGGTAAATCTTGAGCTTTTATGCACGCATGTATCTTTCAGCTTATGTATGTATAGATAAATATTTACTTTATGTGTGTGCATTTTGTGAGAATATAACGTCTAGAAGGTTAACATCTCCATTTATCACGGAGAATCTAACTATGGAGTGTGATCTCATCTCTAATGCCTATAGGAGACATGAGAATTGGAGAGCCCTCATCCCACTCGCTGATGAGATTCACTACAAGAAATATTGGAGAAGATTGACATCTTCATGTACGACGAAGAATCTTACTAAGGAGAGTGATCTGCATAGCCACATCTTTAATGCCTATAGAAGACATGAGGATTGGAGAGCCCTCATTCGATTCTCTGATGAGATATTCCACAGGAGCTGGCACTTCCAGTGCCTGAGGAAGGAGAGCATGTGGATGAGGATGCAGAACAGCAATTCCATCACCCTCCACAGCAGCAGGAGCTGCAGCCAGAGTAGTATTACCCTCAGCAGGAGGCGTACCAGCCTCAGCAGCAGTACTATACCCTCAGCAGTATCATGAGGCATATGGAGGAATGTATGAACAACAACATTACGAGAGAGGGTACCATGGGGTAAGATTTGATAAAGCTGTTAGGATGTACAAAGAGCAGCAGCCGCCATGGACGAAACAAGGCACATGGGGTCCCAGTGGACTGATCAACTATTGACCATCACCAACACTCTCACTGCTATGAATACCAACATTATGGGCCTTTATAAAAATGGTATATTGATTTATAGTGTTATAATATGATTCATTACAAAAATACTTTAAATATCAATAAGCATACTTCATCTCTATAAAAATATACTTTAATAATAAGTTCGTCTCATAACCTGTCTCACGAAAGAATAACCCTAAATAAAATAGCTCTAAATAGATTTTCTAAAATATGTATTAAAATCAGTTCAGTAGTGGTTTTTTTTCTACTAATGACACTTTGTTTAAAAATTTAATCAGCTCAAGCTCAAAGTAATTAGTTTAATAAAAAAATTTGAACACAATAAAAGTTCAGATCATATATTGATTCATTTACATTCATATCATTATATTGTACTATGGAATAATATGAGTGGATATTAGGTGCACTCGGGTGAAGGGTGTACACATATGTGTATAACTTTTTATTCTATTTTCTATACATGTTATTCTATTTCGTATACGTGTTTCTCAATAATTGTATACTTTTTTCACACTAAGTTTTTCATTAAAAAAACTAGCATCCATATATGTTTAACTTTTTATTCAATAGTGTATACATATTTTTTAATAAGGCAAAGACTTGTGTGAGACCATCTCACGTAAAGGCTTACGTGAGACGGCCAGAAAGTGATGACTCTTATAAAGAAAAGTGATAATAAATTAATAAAAAGTGATAATGCTCCTCCATGAACAATTTATAATATAAATAAAAAGTGATAACATTTTATAGCGAAAGTGATAACTATTTTAAAAAGTGAAAAATTGTCTCGCGTGAGACGGTCTCACACAAGACATAGCCTTTTAATAATTGTATATTTTTTACACTGATTTTTTATTAAAAAAACTAACGATTAAATTGTATATATGTTTATTCATAATTGTATACTTTTTGTTTATATTTATATACATTTTTAAAGTGGGCGCATCATATCTTAGGATGCACCGAGTGCACAGTATAATTAGCCGAAAAATATTATGTACATCCAGTTATTAGTCTGTGTATCTATAATCAAAAAATATATATTTATATATTTTTTATTTATTTATTAGTAATAAATATAAACGCAAGTATACAGTTTGTTGAGCAAATTTCATATTAGCTTTTTAAGCAGATCATTAAGAAAATAATACTCCCCCGTCCCATAATACTTTTTCCACTTTCCTCATTTGTTTGTCCTACAAAACCTTTCACCCCCCCAAAAAAAGGAAATACCACTTTATCCAACAACCTCAAAAGTTATTTTAATTTTAAATTTGCCACTTCTTTTTCACACACATATAATTACTTTATACTTTTTAATTATCTAAAAATACTACAATACCCTCCAAAGTCAATAAAGTTGGTCAAAAAGTGCAACTTTTCTTAAACAACGTGGAACAGTAAACGTGAAAAGTTTTCCGGAACGGAGGGAGTATATTTATTAGAAAATACTTATACATTATTATAAATAAAATTAATATATGTGAGGTGTATAAAAAGATAAACTTTCTTATATGACGGATTGTGAGACATGTCGATCAATTGTTAAAGCACAGTTGTTATATTAATTGGTCTCTTGTTCCCCCGAGGCACACCAAGCGCCCATATAATTTAGTATTAAATTCTCTTGTGCCATCGGGCACACCGTGCGCCCATATCATTTAGTATTAAATTTTATAATTTAATACTAAATTATATGGGCGTACGGTGTGCCCCGTGAGCACAAAATTTTTTGCCGTTGTTAGAGTTGTTTGTTTATTGATAGTTAAAACATATTTGTAATAAATCAAACTATCACACTTTAAAAATATACTTTAATTCATTATTATTTATAATTTAAAAGACATACTTCAACTTGTTAAAGTATTAAAAAACTATCACAGTTGTTATATTAATTGGTCTCTTGTTCCCCCGAGGCACACCAAGCGCCCATATAATTTAGTATTAAATTCTCTTGTGCCATCGGGGCACACCGTACGCCCATATAATTTAGTATTAAATTGTATAATTTAATACTAAATTATATGGGCGTACGGTGTGCCCGTGAGCACATAAATTTTTGCCGTTGTTAGAGTTGTTTGTTAATTGGTAGTTAAAGCATATTTGTAATAAATCAAACTATCACACTTTAAAAATATACTTTAATTCATTATTATTTATAATTTAAAAGACATACTTCAACTAGTAATTAACAAATTTTATCAATGTAATAATTATATTTTAATAACGGATCAACCCATCTTAAAACTCAATTTACATAATTACTGTCTCTCAAGAAATTTTGTCATATATAGAAATTAACACCGTACACTTTGTAATTATTATTAGTATTATTATTATTTTTAAATTCAATACATAACTTTACGTGTCGACTTGTACACGTGAACAATCCAGATTTGGACAAATAATTGGCGCAATAGATAATAACGGCCCATGGCAACGGCAACAGCCAACATTGGTAATAGCTGACCTATTATTTATTTGACCTTTTGCCTTCTAATGGAATTTAAAAATGTAAATTATAACTAAGTTTCACTACGTTTTCTATCTAACTTTACAGTATATATATATTTGAGAGCTTCGTTAACTAAATAATTTTATGAAAGACTAAATTTTTAATTTTATTCACAATTTAAAATTTATAATTATGAGTGATTCAATCAATATTGTTGTAATTAGAGCGAACATCAAATCAAATTAGTAAAAGTAACCATTCGAAGTTTAATTAATCAGATCGATTCAACTAAAAAAAATTAAAATTTACATATTCTTATTATATTTTATAAATATATCATTTAAAAAAAATTATTATCACGAAAATTATTTTACTAAGCTAGAATTTCTATTTAAATAAAAAATAAATTAACATATATTTATAGTTCATGCTTCATACTCTCATAGTCCCATTTTCATCAAATTTTGAATTAAATTTGGACAAATTAAAAAAAAAAGGATTAAATTTGATAAAATTAGTAAATTTGAACAATAAGGATCGAATAAATGACAAAAATTAAAAATTGCGAATAAAGAAGATTTAAAATTTTGCAAATAAAGAAGATTTAAAATTGAAATCAGACGAATTTTGATATTTTTTAAATTAAATTTTACTCCCGTCTACAAGTATAACCCATTAAATTGGGTGGTCATTTAATACGGTGTTTAGGTAATTACCAAATAAAGGTGCAAGATTTAAATCTCATTGCCTCTCATTTAAAAAATAAAATAAAAAAGTTTACGAGCAAAGTTTGAGGCAAAATTAATCCCATTTGCACATGAAGGGGTGTGTTAGCGTTATTTATTTGAGGCAAAAGTAAAAACATCATTAACAAAAAATGATACTCAATAGATGAAAAGTATTAATTATGAGTCAATTATTTTATGAACAATTTATAATATAAATAAAAAATGATAATATCACTAATGAAATGTGATAATCAATCAATGAAAAGAAATAATTGTACAGTAAACTATTTTATAGTATAAATAAATAAGTTAGATTTAAAAATTTTGAAATTAAAATTGTAAGTTATTAGATTTCACCAACACTTTTTTGTAACGTTTCTACGAAATCAAATTCGTGTAACCTTTTTACGGTTTTCTCTGATTTGTGTAGTTGTTTTTTTTATTTAATACTATAATTTAAAGGTATAATTGTAATTATCTTGTAATTTAGGATATATTTTAACCCCTATTAGTTTAGGGCATATTTTAGTTTATCCTTAGACCTTAGGGTCTAGAGTTAATTATAAAGGTATAATTGTAATTTTACTTTTATAGTTTAAAGTATATTTTACTCGTATAGTTTAGAATTTAGGGTATAATTGTAATTTCACCATTTTAATTTAGAATATATTTTATCATTGGTGGTTTAGGATATATTTTACCCCTTGGGTTTAGTGTATGTTGTAATTTCACGCTAATTGTTTAAGATATAATATACCATTATAGTTTAGGGTATATTTACCCATAGAGTTTAGAGTATAATGATAATTTTACCATTGTGATTTAGGGTAATTCACCGCTACGATGTAGGATATAATTATAATATTACCATTATGGTCTTTCATCCTTAGAGTAAAACGGTTTAAGATATAATGGCCTTTTAAATATATATATATATATATAAAAGGAACAATACTTTCTCGTCCCCCGTTAAGGTTTATATTTTTTATTTTGGACTATTCAAAGTTAAGGTGTACATTTTTTTTTTCATCAAGTTAGGCCGACACAAAATAATTAATTATTTTATATAGGACCCACACACAAAACTAATATAACTATCCACTTTATATTAAATATTATTTCTCTCACCTCATTACATATTAAAATATTATACTACTTAATCTACATGCAAAAAGTAAACTTAAACGTTAACACTGGACAGATGGAGTACTAACTAAAAATGTGACTACATATTAATTAATTAGAAAGATGTGGGGACCATACGTGCTACCACTTCATTGAGTAGAATTGGTTGCACCAAAGTTTTCTTATATACTCCTCCCTCCATTCCGTTTCAATGTTTATGTTTGTTTTTTGTATTTCGGTTAAGGAATATGGAATTTTAATAGATAGTGGGTGGGAATATATAATATTCAATATAAAGTGGATATCTGTATTAGTGTTGGATGTAGGGACCATGGTGATATACTCCCTCCGTCCCACTATCTATTAAAATACTATACTCTTTAATCAACGTGCAAAAAATAAACGTAAACATTGAAACGGGACGGAGAGAGTATGATACTTTTGAAAAGGAAAAATATATGAATTCATTAATTGCATTAGTAATACTCCTCTGTTCCGAGTATTTTTTTCTTACCATTGTTTATGGCATTAGTAGTACTCCCTCCGTCCCGGTAAAAAGTTATCGATTGTTTTTTACACGTAAATTAAGGAGTATTATTATTTTATGTGTAAGTTGGTAGTTATATTAATAGTGAGTGGTGGGCCATATGTGGATCGCTTTTACTAAAAGATGAAAATGGTGACATTTGGATGTGACACCCAATATAGTAAAATGAGGACCTTTCGGTGGGAGGGAGGGGTTACTTTTTAATATAATGTAAGAAAATATTAGAATAAATACTTTTGAGAAAAAAAAAAGTAAATAAAATTATTGGAATTGTGAATAAATAAAGTAAAGTGTAAAAAGTTGGTAAGATAAATCGTGTATTTTTACTATTAGTAAAAATATATTAAAAAATACGTTAGATAATCCAAAATAGAAATCGAATAAAAATACGAATCAGATGGAGTAGTTAATACAGACAGAAAATATCTTTCTCACTCGTTTATGCCCACGTCATATAGAGTATGGTGACATAAACAATAGTATGAAATTAAGGTGAGAAATATGCACCGTTGATCACCAATCACGCACCCAAATCCCAACCCACTTGGCAATGTCCATGAAAATGCCAAATACAAATTGGCTACCTTATCTTTACATCTTTCTCTTGGTCAATATTGCGTCCTAAGTCTTAATTGACCTTGTAATGTCCTAAACGTGTGTACAATTCTTCTTTTGAAATAAAAGTTCGTGTACGTATAATTGTTAGTATATACTATCAATATACAGAGCAAGATTTGTATGATTATGTATGAGTGAGGCTTGCGTGCACCCGGACGCACGGAACACATTCCGTGCGCCTTTAGAAATTTTGTATTATGGGTAAGGGCACATTAATTTGGTCTAAAGGGTATACACTTTAATTACTAAAATGTACACAATTTTGTTCTAAAGGGTATACACTTTTCATTAATATTTTTTTTTCTTTAGAAAATAAAGGGTACACATTTTTATACTAAAGGGTATACAATTTAACACAAAATTCTAAAGGCGCACGGAGTGTTGTTCGTGCGCCCAGATTTTTCTTTAGAAAATAAAGGGTACACATCTGTATACTAAAAGGTATACAATTTAGCACAAATTTCTAAAGGCGCACGGAAAGTGTTCCGTGCGCCCGGGTGCACAGGAGCTTTTGCCATTATGTATGTGTAGTATCAGTATCATGTCGTATGCACTTTTATTATTTACTTTGGTGGTTATTTTTTATTTTACTTATAAAATTTAATATAACTTCTTAGAATATAATTATAATTTTATTTTATAGCATATGTTTTATTTTATTCGTGGTTAGTGTGACAGACTCAGAATTTGTGATCAGAATTTAGGAGGTCAAGTTTAATATTCCCTGCATTCTTAATATTTTTGCACACCTTTCAATTTAAGTAGTTCGGTGTATTTTCACACGTTCCATTAATAGTAAATATAAAACTATACTACTCACTCCGTCCCATTTATATTATAATTTTTTATCCAAAATGGCGTTCCACCTCTATTGCTACCTTTCCAAAAAAGGAAAGTGGAGCCCACACTTTTTTACAAAACTACCCCTTGATCCAACACTAATCTTCAAAAATTCCATCACTTTGGGGTTTGCAAATAACAATAAAATAATGTTGTTTTGGCATTTACTGCCATTAGGGTTTGCAAACCCATTCCACTCTTTAGGGTTTGTTCTTACCCATCCCTCTATTTTCTCTCTGGTCGCCTCGCCGTCACCCCTTGATGAGAGTGTAAATTCACGTATTTTGGGCTCTGATTTGTGTGGAAGTTGAGTACGATTGAGTTTTTTTATTAAGACAAATCGATGGAAAAGCCACAAATTAGAGGATACTAGGGTTTTTTTAGCATATTTGTACAGAAAAATAGGTCTTAAGGGCTCGGAATTGGAAGTTATGATTTTCGAGGCGAGTTTTGAATGTTATTCGACCAAGATGAAGTTGTTCGACTAGCATCACTCTGGTCGAACAGGAGGAGTCAAGTCGAGCAAGATGTGAAAAAATGTCCAGAAGCGTTGCTCGACCAAACGTGGCCGTTCGACCAGGATCACCTTGGTCGAACGGAGGAGGCAAGTCGAACAAAATGTGCAGAATCATACAGAGAGCTTGTTCAACTTCCATTCGACTTAGAAGCCTTGTTCGACTTCTGAAGGCTTGGTCAAACGGAGTTTCACTGATGATATTTTTGGTAATTCCAGATTTCTTTTACCAAATTTGACGTATGCCTCAAGCAAAAGCCTGTCCAAAGCCCATAAAGAGATTCCACAAGTATAAAAGAGAGCTTTCGCAGGAGAAAAGAAAAAAGACCACACCACTTCATCATCCATCACCACCGAAACCCTACCGCCATCCGAAGGAGCTGTGGAGAGAGGTTCGTCTATCGACAAGTGAGAATCAAGTGAAGATTCAAGACGGAGAGAGTTACGACGGCGCCCACATCTAGGGTTAACTTCGCTACTTAATTTATCTTGTAATTTTCAAGACTATGGGTAAGATCCTACCAACTACCATGATTATTCTTCGATCAATCATGGACTAGAACCACTTCGGTAGTTCTAGGGTTATGAAGGTTTTATGAGTTAATTTGTCTTTCATGTGTAAACTCTGTACAACACTACTTGTGGTTTATTTTATATAAGATTGTGCTTTTTAAATTCATACTCACAGTCATTTTGTGCATCATTAACTGTTATGTAGAGTCTGAATACATATCTTGGTTATTGATTGAGTGCGTTCACTGCTGAGCAGGATTACATGTTATAATTCTAAGTGAAGGGATTCCGAAGTCTTATTAGAACTATCTTATATGAATACTTGTTAATTGAATAATATTCGGGTTGATAAGTAGGATAAAGAGAATAACTTCATAGTACCTATAAAGAGAGATCATATTGGGTTAGAGTACTAAGTGCACGAGAAATAATTGATACTGATAGTACCTAGAAATGGGGTGAATTATATCTCTTGCTCCGAGGATATTCACACGTGTCATACGCATGTTTACTTATGTCTATAGAGTGAACTTGCATGGTTTAGTGATGCGTCCATAAATCACAAGGTAGAGTTGGACATCAACGCATGGAAGAGAGATTAATAAGTAAAATTGAATGACCCGAAGAACTACCTAATTTCTCACTTGATCACAGTCGTGTTATCTCTATTACTTATTTACTTTATTTGCTATTTTAATTACTTGTTATTTAGTTATTTAATCACCATATACCAATTTTCCAACATAGTCTTAATTCATTAGAATATAATTAAATTAATAATAATCCGTCCCTTGGATTCGATAATCACTTGGTCGCCTATCGAAACTACAATTGATATCCTTCATACTTGGGGATTATTTTGTGTGTTGAGAAAATGCTCATCAAGTTCTTGGACCCCTCTATTTTCTCGCCGTCACCCCTCTATTTTGCTCGCCGTCACCCATTTCTTTTCTCTATCGCTAGTCTCTGTCACCCCTCCATCTTCTCCATCAGATATCTAGCCGTCACACTTCATTCTGTCTCGAGCTCTTCTCGTCGTCACCCACTATATCTCCGTTCTCTCCCTTCTAGCTTCTATGATCGAGAAAAATGGCGACGGTAAAGAGTGAGTGCTTCTTCGAGAAGGCCGTGGAGATGGCTGAGTCGTGGGGTGACTTCTCCGGGGAGGTGTCAGATCTTCACAGATCGACACCGTCGTGTGAGAACGAGGTGTTCTCGGCCTTCGATGTCACTGGGTGTTCGGTCAGAGAACTATCTGACGTCGTTTTTTACACCGGCGAGGAGATTGTGAACTTCCATAGTATGACCTGCCTGCCGGTATTTCGAGGAGTGACCCCCAAATGGTTGAGGCAAAACTGGAGCCTCATTCGGATTTTGAGGGACCTATGTCCAGCAGCCTTTAAATTGCCCAAATGGGCCGAGATATAATGGCTTTACTCTCTCGGTATTCCGTGAATAGTGGTTTCTGTATATTGCATGATGAAAAACTTGTGATATCCGTAGGGTTATGGGGTTGGGTTTAGTGTCACCATGCGCAGTTCATTGGAGACTTGCAATTTCATATTGTAATGTTTTCAACAGTGCATTTTGGAGACACGAACACTCGATGATGAGATTAAACTCTGGGAGTATTGTTTGTGTTGATGTCTAAACTGTGTTATATGAATATGTCTATCTGATCTGTTAAACTGTGGGAAATTAATATTGGAAGAATGTGATATTACAAACTGTTAAGTGATAAATTGCTTTTGGAAGAGTGTGATATTACAAACTATGATGTGATCAATTGCTATTGTATGTCTGCTGGAAGAGTGTGATGTATCCCCTGTTAAGTGATGAATTGCTTTTGGAAGAGTGTGATATTACAAACTGTGATGTGATGAATTGCTATTGTATGTCTGTTAGAAGACTGTGATGTATCCCCTATTAAGTGCTGAATTTTTATTGGAAGAATGCGGTATTTTATGTGTTACTGTTTAGTGATCTTATTTGAAGTGTGATAGTGTGTGATATATGATGTGTTTAGGGTGAAGTGTTCTTGTGTGAAGTGTCTTGCATAAGTCATATACATCCATTTATAAGTTTAGATTCACAGCTTTAATTAGTCATATACTTCCACATTCAATCAAAAAACTTCCTCCATAGCCTGAATTAGATCCTCCAATCCATCTATTGCATTTTCTTCAATTAGAAATTCAAGACTTGATTGAACCACCTCAAGGTCCACTTCCAAATTAATTGAAAGCTCACCTACTCTCTGTAATGCAGATTTACCCATATGGGGTATCTTGTATTTATTTTCACCTCTATGAACTAGAATTTCCTTTAGGCATCTTTGTAGTGTTAGAAAAACTGAATTCAATTTTGTGTGGCTTAAATCTTCAAAAAATTTCCTCACCACTTCTAACAAATCCTCCACTTTATTAGCAGCTTCTTTGAATTGTAGAGATTGTAAAGCTCTAAACCAACCCAAGTCCAAAATGTTAGTATCCGGACTCTTAGCAGGCTGAAGCACAAGTTGGAAATTGAATTCATCTTGTGTTGAAGCCTGCCTCCACTCATCATCATCATCTTTTATATGTGGCTTAGCATTATCCTGTTGTATGTATATATCTTTGCATGCTCCACTTGGCCATTTAGACTTGATATCTGGTAGGACCTGTCATGAGTGTAAATGAAATATAGTGCAAAATGAATGTATTTATATGTATATCATGTGTATAAACTGTAATCTGTGTTCAAATTGTATACCTGGTCAATTAGAACCTTTTTTTGTCTCATTCCTTGTTATTAACAACATTGGTTTAGTTACAATACTTCCTGCCTCTCTGTTCTTGCTTTTCCTTTGTGCTGCAACTTGTTCCGTAAAGAGAAAAATCCCTATCTTCCCATAAAAAATGCAGTACCAGTTAGAGTCATAGGCTGGTCTTGCAACTGCAGCTAGGAACATGATATTTCCAATAAAATTTTTACTTTCACAAGTCCTATGTGGTTCTGTTTCTTCTTGTAGTATCTCTCTGTTGTTCTTGTTATATTGAACCATTTCTTATCTATGTGAACTATTTGTGACATACTCTTGAATTTGATCAGTTTCTTCACTATGTCCACTTCTAGTGCTTTAAGACTGTGTCTGACCCTGTTAATCTTGTGTTGGTGTATGAGATATGGCTTTATAGCACTAGTATGAGGTCTAATAAGCCCCTGCTTGATCCACCTATGAACTGTGTTCTTAGATGTGGCCATCTTTTCTGCTAAATCCCTAATTGTCCCCCTTTTCTTAAACTGAATACTCTTCATTTTTTCCTTATCCAATTTTTTGCCATAAACTCCATGTGGTCTAAGTGATTTATTATTAAATAAAGAGATTGGATTACCTGATAGCAGCTGCTCTCTAGCTCTTTCCCATATCCTTCTAACAGTAGCAATGTGCACTCCAAATGTAGAACTGGCTAAAATGAGCCTCCCACGAGCTGGTTGGCCATTGCTCGACCCCGCAAACAAAAATTGAGCAATGGAATTACGCTCTTTGGTTTTAAGGTTTTTGGGTCTTGGTATTCTCATTATGTAAAGTGTATTTATGAGCTGGGAAAGTGGTGTATTTAGTTGGAGAAGTTATTGTATTTGGAGTAGTAAGTGTTTATATAGTGTAGTTTAGGTGGGAATTTGTAAATTTGTATCTGTAAATTATTTTTGATAATGGAGGTAAAATAAAACTTAATTACCTCCAAGTATTATGTAATGTAATGATGTTGTAGTTTTTGAATTATGAATTGGGGCGCATGACATGTAATGATGTTTCAGATTTTTAAATTATGAATTGGAAATAATTTTCATTTTGATGTAATTTTTGTGATGATGTAAATTTGAAAAAAGTGGGACATGTTTGTGTTTTTATATGTTGGCGCATTTTTTTTATGTTTGCGGCAGAAATCCCATAACTGGATTAACTACTTTTTTTTAAATTAAAATACTCCTTAAAAAACGTGCAAAAAGTAAAAGTAGCAATACTATTTGGACGGAGGGAGTATCTAATATACCTTTTGCACTTTATTAATCATCCCACCGACTTTATTTGCTATTTCTCTTTAAATAACTAAACTTATCACTATTTTTTCTTACATTATACATCTAAAAATTAATTTGTTTTAGTCAACGTATCCAAATACGTGTGTAAAAGTACTAGGGATGGAGGTAGTATAGTATAATAACATAAAAAAAATATAAACCAATATATATATTCCGTACGTTATAATGATACAAAAATACAAACCACAACTAATAATATAGTAACATGGCTAATTATACTGTGCACCCAGGTGTACCCTAAGATAGGGTGGACACACTTTCAAAAACGTATACAAATATAAATAAAAATATATACAATTATGATATACAATTTAATTGTTAGTTTTTTTAATGAAAAATTGAGTGTAAAAAGATATACAATTATTAAAAAATATGTATACACTACTGAATAAAAAATTATACACATATGGATGCTAGTTTTTTTAATGAAAAACTTAGTATGAAAAAAGTATACAATTATTAAGAAATACATATACAAAATAGAATAACATGTATACAAAATAGAATAAAAAGTTATACATATATGAGTGCACCTAATATCAGCTCTAGTAATATTAAATAATGTACATATATCATTTATATATTTTTTGGAATTTATTTAAATACTTTATACTTTCTCCGTCTACCAGCAAGACTCTTATTTTGTTGTTTTGGGTGTTTGCCCCAAAAGAATTCATATCTCTTTTTAAATAGGCTAATTATACTGTGCACCCGGGTGCATTTTAAGATAGGGTGCACCCACTTTAAAAAACGTATACAAATATAGATAAAAACATATACAATTATGAATAAAAATGTATACAATTTTAAGATAGGGTGCACCCACTTTCAAAAACGTATACAAATATAGATAAAACATATACAATTATGAATAAAAATATATACAATTTAATTGTTAATTTTTTTAATAAAAATTGAGTGTAAAAAATATACAATTATTAAAAAATATATATACACTATTGAATAAAAAGTTATACATATATGAGTGCTAGTTTTTTAATGAAAAATTTAGTGTGAAAAAAGTATACAATTATTAAGAAACACGTATACAAAATAGAATAACATGTACTCCCTCCGTCCCGTTTCAATATTTACGTTTATTTTTTGCACGTTTCAGATTTTTAAATTATGAATTGGAAATAATTTTCATTTTGATGTAATTTTTGTGATGATGTAAATTTGAAAAAAGTGGGACATGTTTGTGTTTTTATATGTTGGCGCATTTTTTTTATGTTTGCGGCAGAAATCCCATAACTGGATTAACTACTTTTTTTTAAAATAAAATACTCCTTAAAAAACGTGCAAAAAGTAAAAGTAGCAATACTATTTGGACGGAGGGAGTATCTAATATACCTTTTGCACTTTATTAATCATCCCACCGACTTTATTTGCTATTTCTCTTTAAATAACTAAACTTATCACTATTTTTTCTTACATTATACATCTAAAAATTAATTTGTTTTAGTCAACGTATCCAAATACGTGTGTAAAAGTACTAGGGATGGAGGTAGTATAGTATAATAACATAAAAAAAATATAAACCAATATATATATTCCGTACGTTATAATGATACAAAAATACAAACCACAACTAATAATATAGTAACATGGCTAATTATACTGTGCACCCAGGTGTACCCTAAGATAGGGTGGACACACTTTCAAAAACGTATACAAATATAAATAAAAATATATACAATTATGATATACAATTTAATTGTTAGTTTTTTTAATGAAAAATTGAGTGTAAAAAGATATACAATTATTAAAAAATATGTATACACTACTGAATAAAAAATTATACACATATGGATGCTAGTTTTTTTAATGAAAAACTTAGTATGAAAAAAGTATACAATTATTAAGAAATACATATACAAAATAGAATAACATGTATACAAAATAGAATAAAAAGTTATACATATATGAGTGCACCTAATATCAGCTCTAGTAATATTAAATAATGTACATATATCATTTATATATTTTTTGGAATTTATTTAAATACTTTATACTTTCTCCGTCTACCAGCAAGACTCTTATTTTGTTGTTTTGGGTGTTTGCCCCAAAAGAATTCATATCTCTTTTTAAATAGGCTAATTATACTGTGCACCCGGGTGCATTTTAAGATAGGGTGCACCCACTTTAAAAAACGTATACAAATATAGATAAAAACATATACAATTATGAATAAAAATGTATACAATTTTAAGATAGGGTGCACCCACTTTCAAAAACGTATACAAATATAGATAAAACATATACAATTATGAATAAAAATATATACAATTTAATTGTTAATTTTTTTAATAAAAATTGAGTGTAAAAAATATACAATTATTAAAAAATATATATACACTATTGAATAAAAAGTTATACATATATGAGTGCTAGTTTTTTAATGAAAAATTTAGTGTGAAAAAAGTATACAATTATTAAGAAACACGTATACAAAATAGAATAACATGTACTCCCTCCGTCCCGTTTCAATATTTACGTTTATTTTTTGCACGTTGATTAAGAAGTATAGTATTTTAATAAATAGTGGGAGGAAATATATAATATTTAATGTAAAGTGGGTAGGTGTATTAGTGTTGGATGTGGGACCTATGGTGATGTATTAATTGTTTTAGGTGGGTCCCATATTTCAAAAAGGGAAACGTAAATATTGAAATGGGACGCCCAAAATAGAAATATGTAAACATTGAAATGGGACGGAGGGAGTATATAAAATAGAATAAAAAGTTATATACATATGGATGCACCTTTGCACCCGGGTGCATCAAATATCAACTTTTTTAAATATATGAGACTTACACATATCATTAATACAACTAAAATAGTGACTCATATACCCTACTAATACAATTACCAAATATACATCAAACAATAATATTTTTAATCCACATAAAAAGTAAATAACACCTTTACGACAGGTGAAAGGAATACATAATAATGTATAAAAAAAATAATAGTGAAAAATAACTCTAACATAAAATGAAAAAATGGAGGCATATTAATTATATATATACTTGTGGGTATTTATTAAACATTATATATAATAATGTGTAAGAAAAATAAAAGAGAAAAATAACTTTAACATAAAAATAAAAAATGTAGAAGCCTCCACCATGATCAAACACACAACCTTTAGACTGCATTTATATTTAAGGGAAGGGATAACGCATGTCAGTTTAATCTAAATTTTAACCCTCCTTATCCTTTTTTTAAGATGTTTATTTTTTAAAAAAAAAAAATTAAATATATTAAAAAGTTGGAATCAGCCAACACTGATTGACAAGAAAAAGTCAAGAAAAAGTCAAGAGGGGAGTACAAATAGCAAAAAGCTTTATTGTGGACGCGAAGAATCATTGGTCAATTCCTCTACCGCAGGAGGCTCGGTGCTCTTACTCCTCGTTACATTCTCGATCAATGATAAGATCGACGAATTTCAAAAGCCCCCCTCAAACATCTCTCATCTTCCTTTATTTAAAAATACCTAAGGAAGATTAAAAAAAACCCTTTTCTCCAATACGGTAACGTAGAGGACAGAGTAGGAAATTGAGCTATTAACCTAATGGCTAAAAATCATCCGCCCAAAGTGGGAGGGTTGAAATAAACCTTACATGTTGAATTTAAACTCGGACTGACAAGGGCTTACGGGTTAATCTTCCCTCTTAAATATTAAAATAAACACACTGTTATGAGGGGTGATCATCGTCATTTTCACCTTATTTTAGGGTTGTTTTAATTGTTATTTTTGTGTATTTTGTCCGTGTTGTGTAATTGATGGTGTATTTTTAGCATTTATGTGTAGTTTGAGTGTGAGCGAGATATTGTGAAATTAAGTTAAATATATACTTAAATCAGGTGCAAAAGGGAGCAAAATATAGTCGAGAAACGAAAAAAATTCAAAGGCTAAAACTGTGTCGAGACTCGATCGAGGAGAACTCAACTCGAGTCCAATTGATTGTCGTTATTTTCACCTAGATTTCAATGCTTTTTTGAGTGTATTTTGCGTATTGTTTTATCCGTATTTTTGTGTATTTTGGTGGTGTTATGTATTTTCATAGGAATGTGTGAGAATGATCTTAAACATACATATAACAGGTGAAAATGGAGTAAAAATGAAGAAGGAAGATCAAACAAAGAAGAAGAAACAAAGGTGCAAGAACACGGCCGGCCGTGCTGGCAACACGGCTCGTGTTGCAGCAAAACGGCCCGTGTGCCAGACACGGGCCTGTCCAGAATGGTCGTGCGGCGGCATCTATTTATCCAACACGACCACCATTTGGTCGTGTTGTGGAGCACGACCCGTGTTCAGAGCACGACCCGTGTACAAGACACGGGCCTGTAAGCGGAGGCCGTGCGGCGACGTCTAGGCATTCAACACGGCCACCATTTGGCCGTGCGACGCAGAACGACTCGTGTGCCGCATGCCCTGACACGACACGACCCGTGCTACGTGACACGACTCGTGTCGGCACCAGAACAGGATATTTTTTTACAATTCTTCTAGAAGGTCTCCATGGGGTATAAATACCAATCCATTCAACATTTTAAGGGAGATCCGAAATTCTACTGTTCACACACACCTCACACACCATTCCTTTGATTTCACACCATATTCTCCATCCCATTCATCCATTTTTGAGATCTACATCATCTCTCCATAATTTCCTCCATCCAAATCAAGTGAAGAAGCAAGGAAGCTTGGGTGATCACCAAAGGAAGAAGGGAGATTCAATTGGATCCATTTCCAAGGGAGTTTTCATTCCAATTTTGTGTTAATCCTTTAGTTTATCATGATTTGTAAGAATTATAATGTCTATGTTATGGATCTTATGAAGATTGTAGGCTAATCTCCCTTGTGAGATTAGCAACATGAAGATTGTTGGTTAATTTGTGGATCTATGTAATTAAATTCATATGTTGATGGGGATATTTGATTTTCTATCATTGGTGCTTATATATCTTGAGATCTATGATGTTTTGTGTGTTTGATTGTTCTAATTATATGATTAGATTGAGAAATTAATTATGTGCTTAGGATAGTCAAGTGAATCATTTCATCAAACACCTCATGTGCATTATAGATGGTAAAGTGATTGAGAAGTCCTTTATTATTTAGAACCCTTTGATGGAACATGTGATTAGTTAGATTGAGAAGTCAATTGATTATATGAAGGGATTCTATAATTGAACTTAGTACCTAGTTGGAATAGTTTAATTTAGAACCAACCTTTGAGCTATTTTGAGATTGTGCAAATGATCTACATCCTATTCATTTCGAGAGGAAGTTTAGGTGGTATAAGTGTTGGCCCTTAGTCTTAACCCTTGATACATATGAGTTTAATGCATGAATCCATAGGTTACCACTTCATTAGTGTTGTTAATCTCACTTATACTTAATTTGGAAAACCACTCATTCATCATTTTTATCTCGTCTTTGGATTATTGTTTGTCTACTTTCATTTAATTACTTGTTACCCAAACCATCCATCTATGATTCGTCTCTATAAAATCGTGATAAACGTGATATCGCTTAAGTGCTAGCATCGACCTCCCTGTGGTTCGATAAATTCTTGAATTGGTCAACCCGACTACAAGTTATGGCTAATCAAATGGCGCCGTTGCCGGGGAGGTAACGGTTGCTAGTAGCTTAAAGAAGGAACGTTTAAAGCGATCTTACTAGAGACATTTATTTTCTTGTATTTATTACTTGTATTTGCTTTGTGAAAATTTGTTCTAATTTTTCTTGTCTTGAAGGTGTATGCAAACGAGGTCAAAAGGGAAGCAAGTCGAACCAATTGATCTAGAGCTTGAAAACACTTTGAGGAGAAAGAGAAGAGAGAACAAAACCAAAAATAGTAATTCAATGGAGAATTATCAAGGTGACAATCGTGTTGGGATAGAGCATGATGGGGAAGGAGGACACAATATGAACGTGCAAGACAACACACATCAATTCAATGAGAATCCTCCTCAACAAGCCTATCAAAATCATGGAGCTATAAACAATCAAGCTTATATTCAACAACTTGTGCAACAAGCGATGATTCAACAAGGTTTTCAACAACCTTATCCTCCTCAACAACAAGCTTATGTGCCACCACCTCCACCTCCGGTTCAACATGGAGTTCAAAATGATCAAAGAGTGATACGGGACTTCTTCATGCCAAGGGCAATTCCACAAATGATGGGACCACCAATTCATGCTAACAATTTTGAGTTTAAAATGGGCTTGATTTCATTGGTGAGAGAGCAACAGTTTGGTGGAGCTCCGAATGAAGATCCTAACGCTCATCTAGCTCAGTTTGTGGAGATTGCCAACACAGTAAAGATGAACGGAGTGAGCGAGGATTGCATAAAGATGAGGCTATTCCCATTTTCTTTGAGGGATAGAGCAAGAACATGGCTCTCCACTCTTACTCCCGGTACGTGCAACACTTGGGATGAGCTAGCGCAAATGTTTTTGAACAAATACTTTCCACCTTCTAAGACGCTTCAAATGAAGAGCTTGATCACGCAATTCAAACAAATGCCTCAAGAGAGTTTTTATGAAGCGTGGGAAAGGTTCAAAGAAATGCTACGCAAGTGTCCACAACATGGCTTCCCGGAGAATCAACAAGTTGGATTTTTCTATCAAGGACTTGTGAACGGACAAAGAGTGCTTGTTGATGCCTCGGCAGGAGGATCCGTACTAGGTGTAACTCCGGAAAGGGCTATTCGAATTTTTGATGAGATTGCTACAAATGTTTATCAATGGCCATCGGAGAGAGTTAGTGGAAGCTATGGTTTTGAAAGCTATGATAAAGGACAACAGTTTAGTGTGAAGAGTGTAAGTGTTGAACCAAGTATGCTAAGCATGGAAAAGATAGTGGCGGAAGTTGTTAAACAAATGAGCTTGAATCAAAGTATGAACAATCAAGGAGCAAATATGGTTGAGGGGCTACAAGTCGAGCAAGGTGTGCTACCTCCGAATGCGGTGAATGGTGAACAATGGACCAACTCTATGCCACGCGTTGAGGATGTGTCTTATATGCAAGGAAGAAATTATCAAGGTAATTATCAAAACAATTACCAAGGTAATTTCAATTAAAATCAAGGAAGTTATCCACAAAGGCAAGGGGGACTCAATGCTCAAAGTAGTGGAAGTTCACATTCACAACATCAACCAAGGCAAGGAGGTTTCACTAGCCAAGGAAGTGGAAGTTCTTATCCACAACAACAAAGGAGGCAAGATAATTTTTCTTATGCAAACCCAAGTAATGCGATTGCTTATCCTCCGGGGTATCATCCGGGAGCTAAAGCGCCAAATAATGAAGGGAAGGCAACTACCGAAGAACTTCTTGAGAAATTGATTGCTTCCAACAAAAATCAAGAGGAAGTAATTGAAAGAAAATTCAAGGCTTTTGAGGAAGTAAATGAAAGACGATTAAAAGCCATTGAGGAAAACAGTGATAGAAAACTCAAAGCCTTGGAGTATTCATTTAGTCAAATGGCGAGCTCAATGAGTGCTAATGAGAAAGGAAAATTTCCTTCCACTACCATTGTGAACCCAAAGGAACAATGCAAGGCAATTACCTTGAGAAGTGGAACAAATTATGATGGACCGTCTATGCCATTAGAAGATGATAAGGTGGAAGAGAAGGAAATGGAGAAAACCTTGGTTGAAGAAGAAATCGATGTTGAAAGTGAAGTTGAAGATAAATTGAATGAGGAACCGGAATTGATTGATAACAAGGTTGTTGAAAAGAAATGGGAAAGAACCAAGGCGATGAAAAAGAAAAAGGAAGAAATTGAAGTGGAAAGGGATAGTTGGGGAATTCCAAAAACACAAGTACCTATTCCTTTTCCACATCGATTTTTGAAGAAAGGCTTGGATGAAAAATTTGCAAAGTTTTTGGAAATTTTCAAGAAAATCCACATTAATATACCCTTTGCGGATGCTTTGAAACAAATGCCTCACTATGCGAAGTTTTTGAAGGACATCATGTCAAGGAAGAGGAGCTTGATAGAGAATGAGACCGTCAACTTGACGGAGGAGTGTAGTGCAATAATTCAAAGGAAGTTGCCGCCAAAGCTCAAAGATCCGGGGAGTTTTGTTATTACATGCGAAATGGGCAAGAGTGAGGTTCATAAAGCTCTTTGTGATCTTGGGGCAAGTATTAACTTGATGCCTATGTCCATTTTCAAGAAACTTGGTATAGGGGAAGTGAAACCTACATCCGTTACATTGCAATTAGCGGATAGGTCTTTAACCTACCCTAGAGGAATAGTGGAGGATGTGTTAGTCAAGGTTGGAAAGTTTATATTCCCGGTTGATTTTGTAGTGCTTGATATGGACGAGGATGCAAATGTTCCATTGATATTGGGGCGTCCATTTTTAGCAACGGGAAGAGCTTTAATTGATGTACAAAAAGGGGAGTTGAAGTTGAGAGTAAATGAGGAAGAGGTGGTTTTCTCGTTGAAGAGTGCTATGAGATATCCAAATGAGAAAGAAGAATGTAGAAGGATCGACATGATTGATGAAGTTGTTGAAGAGAACCTACCATTCATCTTAGCTAAAGATCCTCTTGAAATGAGCATAAGCCATTCTCTTACTTTATCTTTAAACTCTAATCATTCTGTTCATTGTTTGGAAGATGAAGATATTAATGATTGTTTACATGAATTGAATGCTTGTAGGGAAATGCAAGAGGGTGAAGCAAAGTTGGCATACTATGGAAAGAGGGAATACCTTCCATTAGAGATGGAGATTGAAGAGTCAAAGATTGATAAAAGAAAGGAAGAATTGAAGCCTCTACCCGATCACCTTAGGTATGCATATTTGGGGGACGAGAAGACATTTCCGGTAATTGTATCATCATCCCTTTCTCCTTTAGAACTTGATAAATTGTTGAGAGTACTTAGAGATCATAAGAGTGCTATAGGGTGGAGTTTGGATGATTTGAAGGGAATTAGTCCTACAATTTGCATGCATCACATAAGGTTGATTGATGAGAACAAATCATGTATACAACCTCAAAGACGTTTGAATCCTATTATGCAAGAAGTTGTTAGAAAAGAAGTTTTAAAATGGTTGGATGCTAAAATTGTTTATGCCATTAGTGATAGTCCTCATGTAAGTCCTTTGCATGTTGTGGCTAAGAAAGGAGGGTTAACCATTGTTAAAACGGAATTTGATGAAGAACTTGCAACAAGGGTGAAAACGGGGTGGAGAGTTTGTTGTGATTATAGAAAACTTAATGACAATACTCATAAGGATCATTTCCCTTTGCCTTTTATTGATCAAATGCTTGATAGGTTGGCGGGATACAAGTATTATTGTTTTCTAGATGGATACTCGGGGTATAACCAAATCATGATAGCCCCCGAGGATCAAGAGAAAACAACTTTTACTTGTCCGTACGGCACATTCGCTTTCTATAAATTGCCTTTTGGGTTATGCAATGCGCCCGCCACCTTTCAACGTTGTATGATGGCTATTTTTGGAGGATTGATTGAAAATGTGATGGAAGTTTTTATGGATGATTTCTCCGTGTTTGGATCTTCATTTGATATATGCTTAACTAATTTGTCCATGGTCTTGCAGCGATGTCAAGATACGAACCTCGTCTTGAATTGGGAAAAATGTCACTTTATGGTTCAAGAGGGTATCGTACTTGGTCATCATATCTCCGAAAAAGGTTTGAGAGTTGATAGAGCGAAGGTTGTAGCCATTGAACATCTTCCCCCTCCTAAAAACGAAAAAGGGGTTAGATCGTTTCTTGGTCACGCCGGTTTCTATCGACGTTTTATAAAGAATTTTTCTAATATTGCCAAACCTTTGTGTAAATTGCTTGAGAAAGATACTCCATTTGAATTTAATGATGAATGTCTTGATGCTTTTAGGGTGTTAAAGGAAGCTTTGATTTCTTCACCAATCCTTGTCTCTCCCGATTGGAGCAAGCCCTTTGAACTCCATTGTGATGCAAGTGATAGTGCTTTGGGAGTAGTGCTTGGACAAGTGCGAGAGAAGAAATTTCGAGCTATCTATTATGCATCAAAGACGTTCAATGCAAATCAAAAGAATTACACCACAACGGAAAAGGAGTTTCTTTCCGTAGTCTATGCTTTTGAAAAATTTCGTCCATACTTAGTTGGCACGAAAACCATTGTCTATACGGATCATGCTGCCATTAGGTATTTGATGAGTAAAAAGGATGCCAAACCAAGACTAATTCGTTGGGTTCTTTTGTTGCAGGAGTTTGATGTTGAGATACGTGATAAGAAGGGAGTCGAAAATGTCATAGCCGACCACTTGTCACGATTGGAGAATGTTGATGAAAAAGGAACCATGGAGCTCATAAATGATATGTTCCCGGATGAAGAGATACTTCAAGTGGATTTTCATCGGATGTACACTTTGTGTGAGACCGGAAGACCGTGGTATGCGGATTTGGTAAATTACTTAGCGTGTGGTATCAAGCCGGACCATCTCACCGAGTCAAAAAGGAAAAAGTTCTACCATGATGTTAAAGAATATTTTTGGGATGATCCTTTGTTGTTTAAGCATTGTCCGGATGGTATCATACGGAGGTGTATTCCGGAGGAAGAAAAACTAAGTGTCATGGAGATGTGCCATAGTTTACCATGTGGAGGACACTTTGGGTTTCAAAAGACGGGAGCTAAGATCTTACAGTCGGGATTGTTTTGGCCAACATTGTTCAAAGATTGCAAAGAATACGTCAAGGAGTGTGATAGATGCCAAAGAATTGGAAGTATTGGACAAAGAGATGAGATGCCTATGAAGAACATCTTTGAAGTTGAAGTGTTTGACGTTTGGGGGATGGACTTCATGGGCCCATTTCCGTCTTCCAATGGTTTTCTTTACATTTTGCTTGCGGTAGACTATGTGTCTAAATGGGTAGAAGCAATTCCTACAAGAACAAATGATGCTCTAGTTGTTAAAGCTTTCTTGAAGAAGAACATTTTTGCAAGGTTTGGAGTACCAAAAGCAATCATTAGCGATCAAGGGACTCATTTCATTAACAAGATCATTGAAAAGCTTTTGAGAAGCTATGGAGTTAAGCACAAGGTGTCAACACCTTATCATCCGCAAACAAATGGTTTGGCGGAGGTATCAAATAGGCAAGTAAAGCTTGTTCTTGAGAAGACAGTAAAGGGGAATAGGAAGGATTGGTCTTCTAAGCTAGATGATGCGCTTTGGGCTTATCGAACGGCGTACAAGACCACTCTTGGTTTGTCTCCGTATAAACTTGTCTATGGGAAAGCATGTCATCTTCCGGTTGAAATAGAACACAAGGCTTTATGGGCATTGAGGAAGTTAAATCTTGAGGAGAAAGAATCGGGAAAGAAAAGATGCCTTCAATTGATTGAACTTGAGGAATTTCGTGAGGAAGCATATTCAAACTCACAAATTGTCAAGGAGAAGCTGAAACGATGGCATGATGAAAGAATCAAAGCAAAGGAGTTTATACCGGGGGATAGAGTACTTTTGTTCAATTCTAGATTGAAACTGTTTCCCGGAAAGCTTCGTTCAAAATGGACCGGTCCATACAAGGTGATTGAAGTTAGAGAGAATGGATCTTTAATGCTTGAGGGATCGGATGGAAATTCTTTTATTGTCAATGGTCATAGGGTTAAGCATTACCATTCTCCCTCTCAAAGGGAGTTGGTATATGTTGACACTTTCTCTTCTTGAGATCCGTATCCTTTTAGTAGTTTAGGTTTGTATATATTTCTTTTCTTGTTTTGTTTTCTTTTGGTATCGTAGGTGGATTGTGCTTATGAGGAGAAGATTTTTGTTAAAACATTCTAAGTGTGTGTCATTGATGTGAACGGTTTATCGTACCACTTTTTGCAAACTTTCTTTGAAACTCTTGTTTCAATTCAAGTTTGGGGGGATAATATGATGTGATACGATACATTATATTCTATGTTGACATGCATTCGTGTGTTTTTGAGCCAAATTTGAAATTTTCTCATAAGTTCGGTTTAGTTTTGATTCGTTTTGGTGGTGTTGAAGTTGATAGTCCTTTTTGTTTTGATATTACCATGAACTAATGATGTTGATGAAGTGTGAGCATGAATAGGGAGTTTTGGAAGCATGGAAACAAGGAAAGACAAGAGTTGAAGATGAAAAGTGGAAGATTCAAGGGAGTAGTGACATGCCTCGTGTCGCCGACACGGCCCTGTTAGCTTTGGCCGTGCGGCGACATCAGTTAGTCCAACACGAGCAGGATTTGGTCGTGTTGCGTGACACGGGTCGTGTCCAAGCGCGAGACTCGAGTCGTGTCGGCGACACGACCCTGTACACTTTGGCCGTGCGGGAGCACCAGAACACGCAACACGGGCACCTTATGGCCGTGTTGCGTGACACGACTCGTGTCGGGTCTGAAGCAGCGTTTTAAAAGGCGGATTCTGAACTCATTCCACCGTGAATTTTCAGTCGAAACTCCACCCATCATCCTCTAAACACCAAAGAGTGGTAAGATTGTGAGTGTAGAAGGTGAACTTCAAAGCATAAATAACAATCCCCTACATTTTGTTCAATAGAATTCAAGGTATGTCTTCTTGTGCCCTAATTCTCAATTCGAGGTATGAATGGCGAAATTCATGTATGGGTTTTGAATGATGGAATGTATAAAGCATGTCTAGGATAGTGAAACATGAATTTGTATATTTAATTGTTGGATTGATTGAATTTTGATTAGATTTAGGGTTCATGAAGGATGAATTTGGGGATAATTGTTTTAGGATGATTAATTTAGGGCATGTGATTGTTAAATTGATTAATAATGCTTCTATGATGATTGTATTGATGTGAATTAGTTTAGGTATTGAGGAATTGAGCATGAAAGCATAGTTAAGACTTGTTGAATTGAATTGTGAAATAGGTGCATGCCAAGTGTTTGATGAAATGCCTAAATAAAAATTCAAATTAGAATTCAAAGTTTTTACATGAAGCATTATTGAATTGAATTATGCCCATTGAAAAGTGAAATGTTATGAAAGAATGAGAGGATTAGGATGTTGAAAGTGAGTGATTGAATGAAATTTTTGAAATAACTTTGTGTTAAGTTGTTTGGATCGAAATGTTAAGTCTTTGAAACAAAATGTTTATTGTGCTTGAATATGTGCTAGGATTAACACTTGGTTGAATAACTAGTGATAATTCTAATCAACATGAGACATTTTGTTTTGAGTTAACTTGAAACTAATTTGAATTATGTTGGACATTGTAGATGGCTGAAAGAAGAGTGAGGAAACGCAATGAGGACTTCATTTTCATTGAGTCAGATATGGAACTGTCCAACCTTGATGCCAAATTGCTAATGAAAGACCAACACCTTGAGAATTTTGGAGTAGAGTTCATGGAATGGGAGAAGTACGCATTGAGATGGGAGTACATAATCCCAAAGATTAGGGCAACTCGATTCCAAGATCAAGCAACCATGGAAGGCCTTGGAATAGAAGGTGATCTGAGGACTCTATTCCGACGAGTGGAAATGGAGGAGTTTTTCGATAAGAGACCTCCCACTTATCTCCACCTTACAGCCGAGTTCATGAGCACCTTGGAGGTTCACAGAGATAGGAACAAGTTTCCTATTGCTATCACATTTCAGTTAAACAATGAGATGTGGGAAAAGATACCTGTGAATGAGCTGAATAGATTTTTTGGGTGCCCAATCATGAGAGGCCATCAGAACTTCCTACCACAAGGGGGTTTCAATCAACAAACGTGGTGGAGAAAATTGGTTGAGGATGGGACTGAGCCTCCAGAGTACATTCCAAGTTCGTCTAAAGGGACAGCCATAAGGAACCCAGTCATGAGGTACCTTGAGAAGATAGTATCAAATACTATTCTGGGTCGGTTCGAGAGTGGATCTGTTGGGGAGAAGCAGTTATACATCATGTACAGTATATTCAAAGAGTTCACAGTGAACATTGCAGCTCATTTCGTTCAGCATGCAGATAGAGTGGCGAAGAGAGAGAACACTAGAGGGATTATGATTGGAGGAATGGTGACAATGATTGCTCAAGGGTTAGGCATCAACCTTAGAGGGATGCAACACTCGATGATTAGTGAAGGGCTCACGTACAATCAACTCATAAGGATGGAGTTCCTATCATTCATAGGAAATATGTATTGTTTGAAGCAAGATAAGGGAGCTCCATTCCCTCTACCTGCTCCTGAGCTCACCACACTGCAAGGACGAAGAAAGCACCAGAATTTAGCAATGGCAAGTCCTAACCACTCCGCAGTCGTGAGAGCTTTCTACCGAGAGAATAGAGATGGAGTGGAAGCAGTGCTCCAGCAGATGAGAGTGGATGAGAATCCTGAGCTAAGGAATCTGAGAGCTGAGCCGATGGACATGGATGTAGGGGAGGAAGAGCAACATCATCAGGTGGAATTTGAAGAGCATGCACCAGAGCCTCCAGCATTTGAGCACGAAGAAGAAGAACAAGAGGAAGGAGATGGACCAAGAGAGGGGAATGCAAGATGGAATCTTCTGGAGAACGAACTCATGGAGATCAGGCAGACGCAGCAGGCGCTTGGAGATGAGATGAGAGAGTTCCGAGAGGAGCAGCAGAGGCAGGGTGCAATGATAAGGGAGATCCATGAAGGGCAGCGTCGTAGGGAATACTATGAAGAAAATACACGATCACGCTCGAACAACATGGAAGAGATGATCACAAGGATGTTCAATTTCCAATTCCCTACCACACCTCGTGCTTATACTCCTTGGGGATCATGGCATAATCAACCCCCTCCGCCTCCGGATAACTAAGGAAGTACTTTTGGTGTTCGACACTTCATTAGTTCATCTTCTTTAGTGATTTAATTTGTGTTGGATTTGAGACTTCGTATTGTTTTGTTTTGGGATGTTTAATTTCGTACTTTTCTTTCAATTAAGGATTGAGATGATTTTTGTTGTGTATTGACTATGGATGGGGTGAGTTTTCTTTGTATATTTTCTTTTATTGTATCTTGGTGTTTTTGCTTTTGTCGTTTTG
The DNA here is from genome assembly GCA_023678885.1 of Pogostemon cablin. NCBI lineage: Eukaryota > Viridiplantae > Streptophyta > Magnoliopsida > Lamiales > Lamiaceae > Pogostemon > Pogostemon cablin. The sequence continues at coordinate 9,859,910 of CM042997.1, forward strand.
TTGTTTCTTTGGTTTATTTGTGTTTGTGTGTTGTTTTTTTTTATTTTTTTCGTGTTAGGGTTTGATTTGGTGGTTTGTTTGGGAGGTTGTGAGTCGTTTTGAATATGAGTGATGATGCATTATGGTGATAAGTGAGGTCGAATTATGATTAAGGAACTCTACGCTTTCGAATTGTGATATGTTTTATTTAACTAATTCAATTAAAAAGAATGAATAAGTTGTAATAAGTCCTTTTAAGTCGAGCATAAACCTGTGAGAATTTGAGCCTCGACCATGTATACATGGTACCTTTTCATGAGTGGATCGGTTGAGTTTTGATAAACTAAATACTTGCTCAAAGACTTTAGGAATGAATCCGATTAATGGAGATCGATGAAATGATGTAAGGCCATCCTTGTCATGTATAGCCATTGCCAAATATTTCCTTACCTTTAAAAATCATCCCTAGTCAACCACTTTGAGCCTATAAGCCTATTTATTGTGAAGATAGCACATTACAAGCTTTAATTACCCACATGAGCTTAAGATATATACCTTGAGTGTGAGTAATAAAGAAGATGGTGGCTAAAAAGGTGTGATGAGATAACAAAAGAGAAAGAGGAAATGGTAAATAAGTAAGGAAAAGGATGAAAAGAGCATAAGAAAGAATGGACATGCAATTTCAAAACAAGAAAATGAGCAAGCAACAATAATATGCTCAAGTACTTAAGAGTCAAAGAAAAGAGGCATGAATCTAGAAGAAGCTCAAAAATCCAAGAAAGTGATGATTAGTGCTTATGATCAATAAAGAAAAGAAAGGAAGAAAAAGAATGTGAAGGGATGGAAGAAAGTAGCTACCTCTTCGATTACTTACACTCGTTTAGTCACTTTTACCTATATTCTTCCTACCCTACCAAAAAGCCTATCATTACGTCCTTAATTAAAGACCTTTTTGATCATTGATTAAATTTTTGGTGGTTTGTGAATAGAGTCTACGAGCAAGTGTATGGTGAGTCGAGCCAATTGATTGATGAGTGTTGATTTACCTTATTTAAAGAGTGTCGAGTGAAATTGATAAACTTATGTGAGGCTTAGACTAAAAGGACTATATTGCTCTTTATTCTCTTTTGATTGAACTTGTTAATTTCTCTTATCATGAATCTAATGTTGTAGGTTAGCTTAGCATGATTTGAAATTCTTGTTGCTAATGATGTGTTCTTACTTGTATTCGTTTAGTCTTTTTACTAGGTGAAAACTTCTCCCTCAGTCTATCATTTTCATTGTTCGGGGACGAACAATACTTCAAGTTTGGGGGTGTGATTGTCGTTATTTTCACCTAGATTTCAGTGCTTTTTTGAGTGTATTTTGCGTATTGTTTTATCCGTATTTTTGTGTATTTTGGTGGTGTTATGTATTTTCATAGGAATGTGTGAGAATGATCTTAAACATACATATAACAGGTGAAAATGGAGTAAAAATGAAGAAGGAAGATCAAACAAAGAAGAAGAAACAAAGGTGCAAGAACACGGCCGGCCGTGCTGGCAACACGGCTCGTGTTGCAGCAAAACGGCCCGTGTGCCAGACACGGGCCTGTCCAGAATGGTCGTGCGGCGGCATCTATTTATCCAACACGACCACCATTTGGTCGTGTTGTGGAGCACGACCCGTGTTCAGAGCACGACCCGTGTACAAGACACGGGCCTGTAAGCGGAGGCCGTGCGGCGACGTCTAGGCATTCAACACGGCCACCATTTGGCCGTGCGACGCAGAACGACTCGTGTGCCGCATGCCCTGACACGACACGACCCGTGCTACGTGACACGACTCGTGTCGGCACCAGAACAGGATATTTTTTTACAATTCTTCTAGAAGGTCTCCATGGGGTATAAATACCAATCCATTCAACATTTTAAGGGAGATCCGAAATTCTACTGTTCACACACACCTCACACACCATTCCTTTGATTTCACACCATATTCTCCATCCCATTCATCCATTTTTGAGATCTACATCATCTCTCCATAATTTCCTCCATCCAAATCAAGTGAAGAAGCAAGGAAGCTTGGGTGATCACCAAAGGAAGAAGGGAGATTCAATTGGATCCATTTCCAAGGGAGTTTTCATTCCAATTTTGTGTTAATCCTTTAGTTTATCATGATTTGTAAGAATTATAATGTCTATGTTATGGATCTTATGAAGATTGTAGACTAATCTCCCTTGTGAGATTAGCAACATGAAGATTGTTGGTTAATTTGTGGATCTATGTAATTAAATTCATATGTTGATGGGGATATTTGATTTTCTATCATTGGTGCTTATATATCTTGAGATCTATGATGTTTTGTGTGTTTGATTGTTCTAATTATATGATTAGATTGAGAAATTAATTATGTGCTTAGGATAGTCAAGTGAATCATTTCATCAAACACCTCATGTGCATTATAGATGGTAAAGTGATTGAGAAGTCCTTTATTATTTAGAACCCTTTGATGGAACATGTGATTAGTTAGATTGAGAAGTCAATTGATTATATGAAGGGATTCTATAATTGAACTTAGTACCTAGTTGGAATAGTTTAATTTAGAACCAACCTTTGAGCTATTTTGAGATTGTGCAAATGATCTACATCCTATTCATTTCGAGAGGAAGTTTAGGTGGTATAAGTGTTGGCCCTTAGTCTTAACCCTTGATACATATGAGTTTAATGCATGAATCCATAAGTTACCACTTCATTAGTGTTGTTAATCTCACTTATACTTAATTTGGAAAACCACTCATTCATCATTTTTATCTCGTCTTTGGATTATTGTTTGTCTACTTTCATTTAATTACTTGTTACCCAAACCATCCATCTATGATTCGTCTCTATAAAATCGTGATAAACGTGATATCGCTTAAGTGCTAGCATCGACCTCCCTGTGGTTCGATAAATTCTTGAATTGGTCAACCCGACTACAAGTTATGGCTAATCACCAATCCTGAGCACACATCTACTTCCAGTTTCAGCCCTGTAGGAAGCCTAGCTCGGAGACCTGAAACATCAACTTGACTCTGCTAAAGTCGAGTTCTGCAACTCGGCTCGAGCTCCAACATGGGGGAATTCCAGGCTGACAGCCGTCACAACTCGATTCTAGTTTTGCAACTCGAGTCGAGTTTGGTCAAAAGTTGTCTAGCTATTTAAGAAGATTCTGGAATCTTCTATGTGTTTATAACTGCTCTCAAAAATCAATTTACGATTTATAGATAAAAAGCACATATTTTCTCACACTTTTTCTCTTTAAATCTCCAACTCCATTCCACTCAAACTCACTATCAATTCTCTATCCAAATAATAAATTCCTCCATACACCATCCATCCATCACCTTTCTAAGGAGGAGAATAAGATTTGAAAAGGAATTGACATGTTGAAAAAATATCTCTCCACTTGACAAGGGAAGAAGTTCATTCTTTAATTTATTCTTTTTTCTCAATTTTTGGCTTCAATGGAGTCTTGTAAGACATATTGTAATGGATTCATGATGACATTGTTAGGCTAGTCTCACTAGTGAGACTAGCAATATGATTGGATAGGAAATTTGGACTTGTGAATATGTTGATGTATTAAAGGGATTTAATGTATTTTCATAAATGTCTATTCTTAATTCATATGTTGATTGTGGTGGTTAATTCTCCATGTCATATTAATTAGAGTGTGAACTCAATTATGTGCTATGGATGTTAATTGGATCATGTAAAATTTCAACAAGAACATCCAAAATTCAACATTCAATCCTAACTAAGAACATTTTTAATCAACTTACCCATCCAAACTAAGTACAGAACGTTCAAATTCAACGATAAATAGTCAAGAAAATATACCTTTTTTCACTAGACATGGAGTGGAATGTGACGAACAATGGAAATCCCAAATTTTAGTAGAAAAAGTTCCAAAATTGAACTTGAATTCTCCAAAAGATTGGTGTGAAAGTGTGTGGTGAGGAAGAAATAGGTGTGGTACGAGTTTAGAGTAAAATTCTTATATTTTGGGATGAGTGCTCGGAGAAAGGTGGAGAAGAAGTGGTCCAACGGCCCAGAAAATTGACTTTAAATTGTGAATTCTGCCCTAGCTCAACTCGAGCTGCATGGTCAAGCAACACTTCACCTGGTTGAGCTAGGCACCTATAAACTAAACCACTCGTAGCTCGACCTCAGCTCAACCAAAAGGTTTTGGTCGAGCTACACATTGTAAACTGAAAACTCCAACATGTCCAGGTCGACCATAGCTCGACTAGAACGATTTGGTCGAGCTATAAGGTGTTAGTTGAGCCAGCTCTGTGTAATCTGAACTCGCCATCCGAAGTGCAGCTCAACCATAGCTTGATCAGAAAATCTTGGTCGAGCTACAATGGTTTGGTCAAGCTAGCTTCTTGATGCCCGTTTTTCATGTTTTTCTTCATCCCTGCAAAACTCAAACTAGTATACTACATTAAGGATCATAACTAACCAACAAAATAGCTAGAGAACCAAAAACTTAGACCCATTAAAACATGCATATAACTCCGCTCACACTATAAAATAATTAAACACCACTTAATACTAGGCAAATTGCAAAAAATTGACAAATCTAAACTGGTTAAAGTTTCAATATACCGTAAAAAATCAACTCCCCTAGCAAACGCTACAAAGAAAAAATTATACTCTTGGTGCTATAATGAGGTAAAAATATCACACCCCCAAACTTAGTAGAAACTATAGTCAAAACTAAGTTTGTAAAGAGATGTAATTTTTGATTAGTAAGCACCTTAAATATAAAAATTTCTTACTCACACGAAATAAATAAAGCAATAAATTAGGAGGGAAGACCCCTAATAGGCGCTCATGTTTAACGTCGGAGAGTCACAACGGTACCATTTAAATGCAAGGTATCCTAAAAGATGACACAAGCATTATCCGGCAATTTAAAGTGCTTCAATCGATGCCCATTCGCTGCAATGATATCTCCGTCTTTGTCCATTAACTCAAAACTCCCCCCCCCCGCAGGCTCTATGGATAATTAACGGTCCCGTCCACTTTGATTTTAATTTTCTTGCAAAAATCTTCAAAGGAGAGTTAAAAATTAATACCTCATCTCCTTGCTTAAACTCCTTGAAAGTGATATTTGAATCATGCTACTTCTTCATTCTCTCCTTGTAGATCACCGAGTTCTTAATATCTTGATTTCTGAACTCGTCCAATTGATTGATATGAGACATCCTCAACTCCTTTTGCTCCTTAAAAAACAAGTTCAAACTTCTCATGGCCCAAAAAGACTTATGCTGAATCTCTACGGGTAAGTGACACGGCTTCCTATAGACGATTTGATAAGGTGACATGTCTATCACAGTCTTGTATGCCATTCGGAACCCCCACAAAATATCATCTATCTTCATAGCCCAATCCTTTTTATTGGTTCCGACTACCTTCTCTAGGATTTGTTTCACTTGCCGGTTAGAGACTTTAGCTTGCCCATTCGCTTGAGGATGATAGAGTATTAACCCTATGCTTAACACCATAATCCTTAAGAACTCTTTCAATAAGCTTATTGATGAAGTGTGAACCTCCATCACTGACAGGAGCTCTCGGAACTCCATAGTGGGCAAAGAAATATTTCTTCAAGAATGACAATACCGTCTTATCATCATTCATGCGAGTTGAAATTGCTTCCACCAACTTAGAAATATAGTCACAGCAAGAAGGATGTAGAGAAATCCATTAGATGGGGAAAAAGGCCCCATAAAATTGATTCCCCATACATCAAAGATCTCGACTACAATGCTTGGCTGAAGTGGTATTTCATTCCTTTTGCTTATGTTTCCCATTCTTTGACATCTATCACATGTCGCTACATAGAATTCATAATCTTTAAACAAGGTAGACCAATACAAAGCGGATTGAAGTACCTTCACTGCAGTCTTTTGGGCTCCAAAGTGCCCTCCGTTAGGTTGTGCATGGCAAAAATCAAGAACACTCTCCATCTCCATCTCGGGCACACACCTACGGACGATAGAATCCATACAAATCTTGTACACGAACGGATCATACCATATAAAGTCTCAATATCTCTCTTAAATTTGGCAAGTTGATACCTATTGAGACCTTTAAGAATTTCACCTACTGTAATGTAATTAACATAATCAGCGTACAATGGATCCATTCCTTGAGAAACAACTACACAGGCTTTCTCCGCTCATTCAGCAAACACTGCCATGATCTTCTCATTCGGGAACATCTCTTCAATATACTCAAACGAGTCATCACAATGCTCTCTTGTCTCTAACCTTGATAGGTGATATGCCAACACATTCTCTGTTTCTTTTTTATCCCAAATGTCCATATCAAACTCTTGAAGAAGAAGGATCCATCTAATGATCCTGGGCTTCGCTTCTTTCTTCTCCATCAAGTACCGGATCGCAGAATGATCTGTATATATTATAGTTTTCATGCCAACCAAATACTGTCGAAACTTATTGAATGCATACACAATAGCTAAAAATTCTTTTTCAGTGACAATATAGTTCTTTTGTGCTACATCAAAAGTTTTACTCGCATAGTAGATGGCACAGAATTTCTTTTCTCTCAATTGCTCGAGCACCACTCCAAGTGCTAAATCACTTGCATCACACATAAGTACAAAATGATTGAGTCCAATCTGGTGTGATCAAGAAGGTGCAGTAGTAAGTGCCTCCTTCAAAACCTGAAAAGCTAGATAGGCATACTTTAAATGTTCCAGTAGTGGCTTCAACTTCTCCTTCTTTCCTTCCTTCAGTGTGCTCTCTCTATCCAATGGTAGGTACTGTCTAGTCCACTTGACCTCTTCAATCTTGGTTCTTTTTTGTTCATACCAACATCCTGCTGCTGCATCATTGGTATCCTCTGTGACAACTCCATAATCTGCTTCTGTTGAGATTCAAGTAGCTTGTTGATATTGGCCAAGCTAGAGACGATCTCATCTTCTCTACTCAACTTCACCATAGTGTGCTCAAACTGTCCTACCTTTCCAAGAACATAAGTGCCTCCCACTCTGTCAGTATGCCAATCTCTTGAATTCATCGAAATATCTTCAAAAAGCTTTTCAGCCTCAATGGGTGTTTTCGCAAGTAATGCTCCACTTGATGAAGCATCAAGTAGAACACGAGAATCACAGTCCAACCCATTGTAGAAAATGATGATGTATTGAGCTTTTGACAATCCAAGTTGTGGGCACTTCCTTAGCATGTCCTTGAACCTGTCAAATGCTTCATGAAATTTCTCATTACTATTGGTAGCAAATTGATTGATGTCTTGCTTCATCCTAAACACCTTAGAGGGTGGCATGTATCTCTCTAAGAACTTCAATTTCAATTGCTCCTACGTAGTAATATCTGCAGCATTTAGAGTATCATACCAATCTCTCGCTCTTTCAGTAAGCGAGAATTTAAACAACACGATCCTCCTAGCATCCTCATGATCTCTTGCACTCTTTTATGTACTGGCATAACCAAGGAATTTATTTAGATGCTGTTGAGGATCTTCAAAGGATCCCCCAGAGAAAGGGTTCCTTTTGATCATGCTAATAAGAGCGGGGTGAAGATTAAAATCTGCGTTAGCTTCGCGCACTCCTAACAGCCCCAAGTTGCCCCCTCCGTTATTCTTAAAGACTTCACGGATGGCAACATTGTCCGAATTTGCCCTGTCTTGGACCATGTTGACTGCTACTGCTTTCGACTTCTCTTCAGTTGTAGTTTCAATCATTTTCGAGTTTGGTACTTCAACGTCAACTCCTAGATCAAATGTTTCGGTTGCTTCCACATTCTTATTTTTCTTCTTCTTTACTTTTTTCTTCCTCGATGATGCTCTGATCTCCGAATCAAAAGTCGCTAGTGTTACTTCCTTCGATCTAGTGTGCATATACCTACGAAAAATTTAGCATGAGAAAATAAAGACAAGTATGGAGTAGCTTCAATTAAACTAGAAATAATAAAATTGATAAGGACAACCATCCCAGGCAACGGCACCAGAAACTTGATGAGCTTTTTCTCTCAACACACAATTAATTCCCAAGTATGAAGGATGCGATTGTAGCTTGGTAAGCGACCAAGTTATATTATCGAACCCAAAGGACGGATGATTATCAATTTATTAATAACTAAATTAATAAAAACTATAGTTTGACAATTTAATTGGAAGAGTATTATTAAACTACTAAATAGAATAATTAAATATGAATAAAATAGAAAATAGTAGAGAATTAACGAGAGTTGAACAAGTGAGAAGATAGGTAGTTCTTCAGGCCATCCAGTTTCACTAATTAATCTCTCTTCCATATATCAATGTCCGACTCTGCCTTGTGGAATGTAGATGCATCACTAAGCTATGCAAATCTACTCTATAGACATAAGCAGATAAGTGTGTAACACGTGTGAAATACCTCAAAGCAAAACACAATTTCTCCCCCTTTCTAGGTACTATCAGTATCAATTATTTCCCGTGCACTAAATACTTTAAACCAATATGATCTCCCTTTATAGGTACTATGAAATTATCCTTTTTATCCTACTTACTAACCCGAATTCAAGTATTTATATAAGATAGTTCTAATGAAGCTTCGGAGTCCCCTCACTTAGAATCATAACATAGAATCCTGCTGAGCAGTGAATGCACTCAATCAATAACCAAGATATATATTCAGACTCTATATAACAGTTAATGATGCACAAAACAACTCTGAGTATGAATTAAAAATGCATTATCTTATATAAAATAAATCCACATGTAGTGTTGTACGGAGTATACACACGAAAGTTTAATTAAATAGTAAAACATTCATAAACCCTAGAACTACCAAGGCGATTCTAGACCATGACATTTCGAAGAACGTTCATGGTGTTTGGATAGATCTTACCCATATTCTTGAAAATTACAAGAAAGATTAAGTTGCAAAATAAACCATAGATGTGGGCGTTGTCGCTTCTCGCTATGTCTTGAACCTTCAGTTGATTCTCACTTGATTCGCTGCACGTATCTCTTTATACGGCTCCTACGAATGGAGTTAGGGTTTGAATGAGGGGTAGGATGGATGTGGAATCTAACTCCCTTGTGATCTGCACCCTTTTTGTACTTGTAATCTCTTCTTATGGACCTTTACTGGGCTTTTTCGTGGAAAACACACATGCATGCACTGGAGGTGAAATCTCGACGTTACAGTGCTAATGTGTCCCAGCTCGACCAGACTTAGCTTGGTCGAGCTGGACCTCCCTGGTCGAGCTGCGTGTCTGTAAACTGAAACTCTGTCCTCCGCTTAGCTCAAAAAAGAATAAAGTGTAACATAGTTTCTTTTTGGTCTAAGCATCACAACGGTTATAAAGTTCTCTCAACACTCTATAAAGTAGGGTAAATCAACACTCATTAACCGATTGGCTCAACTCGCTATAAGCTTGCTCGTAGACTACATTCACAAACCACCAAAGTTTTCATTAGTAATCAAAAAGGTCTTTAATTAGGATGTAATGATAGGCTCTTTGGTATGGTAGGAAGAATTTAGGTAAGAGTGACTAATCATGTGTATGTAATCGAAGAGGTAGCTACTTTCTTCCATTCCTTAACAATTAGTTTCTTCCTTTCTTTTCTTAATTGATCACAAGCACTATCAATCAACTTTCCTTGAATTGAGCTTCTTTCAATACATGCTTCCTTTTTGAACTTTTAAATACTTGAGCATTTTGTTGTTGCTTTGCCCATTTTCTTGTTTTGAGGTTGCATGTTCATTCTTGTTTATGCTCTTTTCATCCTCTTTCTTGCTTTTTTACCATTTTCTTTCTTCATTTTCTTTATTGTCAAACATTTCTAGTCCCCATCTCCTCAATAACTCACACAAAGGATAAATATATAAGACTCATGTGGGAAATCAAGGCTTGTAATATGCTAAATTCACAATAAACAGGCTTAGAGGCTCAAAGTGGTTGACTAGGGATGATGTTCAAGATAGGAAAATATATGGAAATTACTATTAATGACAAGGATGGCCTTAGATCATGTTACTAATCTCTACAATTCGGGCTCGTGCCTATAGTTATTAAGCAAGTTCTAACTTATCAAATACAACTGATCCACTCATGAAGAAATACCATGTATGCATGGTTGAGGCTCAAATTCTCACAAGCTTATGCATTAGACTTTAAAGAACTTATTACACCACATTCATCTCAAAATTGAACAAGTTAAATAAAATATGTCACAATTTGAAAGTGTGCAGAGAATTTTAATCATAACTTATTATCGCTTATCACCACAACATGTCATCACTCACATTCAAAATTGACTCACGACATCCCAAAAATAAACCACCAAACAACCCTAAACAAAAATAAAAATACACACAAAACACATAACAAAAGACAAAGACTCACCAATCAAGAAACAAACAAAAACAAATAACATGCAAAAATAACAAAACCATCCATAGAAAATGAAGCACACATTCATATGATCCATAACAATTAAGCTCACAAACATCCCCATCTTAATTGAAAATTGAAATCCTAAATTACGAAAGTAAACTTCCCACAAACATAACATATAAAGTAGCATGCTAATCACATCAATCCAAATCAAATCAAGTTATGCTAAGCACATAGAAGTGGTAGGGTGTAGATTGAACTCCGTCAATAGGCATTTGGTAATAGAAGTTGTTAGCTCCAAGCTCAATTCGTGCTTCCAATACCCTTCATACATGCTCAACAAAACCATTAGCTCAACAATTTCATTAAAAATATAGACTCACATGCACTTCAATACAACCAATCGGACCAAAATCAAACCAATACTCATGAGAAAAATTCAAAATCAGCCCAAAAACTCGAAAAGTATATGCCTTCACGACAAAGTATGTCACACCACACCATATCCCCCAAACTTAAATTGAAACAAGAGTTTCGAGTTAAGTTTGCAAAAAGTGGTGCAACAAACTTGCACACTTCAAATCAAGCACCCTTCGTATCTTCAAAACTCCTTCTTCTCACAAGCACAATCCACCTATAAGGCCAAAAATGCATAACAAGAAAAAGAAAAATATTTACAAACCTAAACTACCAAAAGAATACAAGCTTTCAAGAGGTGAAGGTATCCACATATACCAATTCCCTTTGAGAGGGAGAATGGTAATGCTTAACCCTTTGACCATTAACTACAAAAGCATTTCCATCCGATCCTTCAAGCTTTAAAGATCCATCATCTCTAACCTCAATCACCAAGTATGGCCGGTCCATTTTGAACGAAGTGTTCCGGGGAACAACTTAAGTCTTGAATTGAACAATAACACCTTATCCCCCAGAATGAACTCTTTTGTTTTGATCCTTTCGTGCCATCTTTTAAGCTTCTACTTCAAAATCCTTGAGCTTGAGTAAGCTTCCTCTCTAAACTCTTCTAGTTCAACCAATTGGAGACATCTTCTCTTTCCGGATTCTTTCTCATCAAAGTTCAACTTCCTCAAGGCCCATAGCGTCTTATGCTCCAATTCTATGGGTAAATGACATGCCTTCCCATAAACAAACTTGTACGAAAAAAAACCTAGGGCGGTCTTGTAGGCCATTCGATAAGCCCACAGAGCATCGTCGAGCTTAGAAGACCAATCCTTTCGATTTCTATTGACCGTCTTCTCAAGTACAAGCTTCACTTGTCTATTTGACACCTCTGCCAAGCCATTTGTTTGAGGGTGATAAGGTGTAGATACTTTATGCTTCACTCCATAGCCCATCAAAAGCTTCTCAATGATCTTATTGATGAAATGAGATCCCCCATCACTAATCATTACTCTTGGCACTCCAAATCTAGCAAAGATGTTCTTCTTTAAGAAAGCCTTGACTACTAGAGCATCATTTGTCCTTGTCGGGATTGCTTCTACCCATTTAGATACATAATCCACCGCAAGCAATATGTAAATGTACCTATTGGAAGGCAGATATGGCCCCATGAAGTCCATCCACCATACATCAAACACTTCAACTTCAAAAATATTCCTCATGGGCATCTCATCACGTTGCCCTATACTTCCAATCCTTTGGCACCAATCACATCCCTTGATATACTCCTTGCAATCCTTGAACAAAGTTGGCCAAAACAAACCTGACTGTAGAATCTTTGCCCCTGTCTTTTGGAACCCAAAATGTCCTCCACATGGTGAACTATGGCACATCTCCATAACACTTAACTTCTCTTCTTCCAGGATACACCTCCGTATGATCCCTTCTGGAAAATTCTTGAACAATAAAAGATCATCCCACAAATACTCCTTGACATCATGATAGAACTTTTTCCTTTGATATTTGGTGAGATGATCCAGCTTAAGACCACAAGGTAAATAATTCATAAAATCTGCATACCATGGCCTCCCGGTCTCACACAAAGTATACATCCTTTGAAAATCAACTTGAAGGATCTCTTCATCCGGAAATACATCCTTAATTAATTCCATGGTTACATCTTCATCAACATTTTCAAAACGTGATAATTAGTCGGCTATGACATTTTCAACCCCCTTCTTGTCACGTATCTCCACATCAAATTCCTGCAACAAAAGAACCCAATGGATTAGTCTTGGTTTAGCATCTTTCTTATTCATCAAATACCTAATGGCGGCATGATCCGTATAAACAATCCTTTTTGTGCCAACTAGGTATGGACGAAATTTTTCAAAAGCATAAACCACAGATAAAAACTCTTTTTCCGTTGTGGTGTAATTCTTTTGATTAGCATTGAACGTCTTCGATGCATAGTAGATAGCTCGAAACTTCTTCTCTCTAACTTGTCCAAGAACCACCAATGCATTATCACTTGCATCACAATGGAGTTCAAAAGGCATACTCCAATCGGGAGAGACTAGGATTGGAGATGAAATTTAGGCTTCCTTGAGCACCCTAAAAGCATCAAGACATTCATCATTATATTCAAAGGAGCATCTTTTTTAAGCAATTTACACAAAGGTTTGTCTATGTTAGAAAAATCTTTTATAAAACCTAGATAGAACCCGGCCAAGGAACGATCTAACCCTTTTTTCAATCTTAGGTGGGGAAAGATGTTCAATGGCTACAACCTTCGCCCTATCAACTCTCAAACCTTTCTCTGATATAAAATGCCCAAGTACGATACCCTGAATCATAAAATGACATTGTTCGTATCTTGACATTGCTGCAACACCATAGAAAGATTAGCCAAGTATTTATCAAATGAAGACCCAAAAATGGAAAAATCATCCATATACACTTCCATTACATTTTCAATCAATCCCCCAAAGATGGCCATCATGCAACGTTAAAAGGTGGCGGGGGCATTACACAACCCAAGGGGCAATTTATAAAAAGCAAACGTGCCATATGGATAAGTAAAAGTTATTTTCTCTTGATTCTCGAGGGCTATCATGATTTGGTTGTACCCCGAGTAACCATCTAGAAAACAATAATACTTGTATCCCTCCAACCTATCAAGCATTTGATCAATAAAAGGTAAAGGGGAATGATCTTTATGAGTATTTTCATTAAGCTTCCTATAATCAACACACTCTCCAACCTGTTTTCACCCTTGTAGCAAGCTCTTCATCAAATTCCATCTTAACAATGGTTAGACCCCTCTTTTTTAGCCACAACATATAAAAGACTTACATGAGGACTATCACTTATAGCATAAACAATTCTAGCATCCAACCATTTTAAAACTTCTTTCCTAACAACCTCTTGCATAATAGGGTTCAAAACGTTGAGGTTGTATGCATGTTTTACTCTCATCAATCAACCTAATGTGATGCATAGTGGGACTTATTCCTTTCAAATCATCAAGACTCCAACTAATAGCACTCTTATGTTCTCTAAGCACCCTCAACAATTTATCAAGCTCAAGAGGTGAGAGAAATGATGATACAATTACCGGAAAGGTCTTGTTGTTCCCCAAGTACGCATACATAAAGTGATCGGGTAATGGCTTCAATTCTTCTTTTCCCTTGTCAACCTTGGGCTCTTCATTCTCTATCTCCAATGGAAGGTATTTCCTCTTTCCATAGTACATCATTTTGGCTTCATCCTCTTGTATTTTCCTACAAGCATTCAAGTCATGTAAGCAATCATTTATATCATCATCTTCTAAACAATATAAAGAAGAAGTATAATTGAAAGATAAAGTAAGAAAGTGTCTTACGCTTGTTTCAAGCGGATCCTTGGACAAGAAGAATGGCAAGTTTTCTTGAATAATTTCATCAACCAAATCAATCCTTCTACACTCTTCTTTCTCATCCGGATGCTTCATGGCATTTCTCAATGAAAACACAACTTCTTCTGCATTCATTCTCAAAGTCAATTCCCCTTTATGCACATCAATTAAAGCTCTTCCCGTGGCCGAGAATAGACGACCCAAAATCAAAAGGACATTTGCATCCTCGTCCATGTCAAGCATTACAAAATCCACCGAAAAAATGAAAATTTCAAGTTAAAGACCTATCCGCAAGTTGCAATGTGACGGACGTAGGCTTTACTTTCCTATACCAAGTTTCTTAAAAATAGACATGGGCATCAAATTTATACTAGCACCAAGATCACAAAGAGCTTTGTGTACTTCACTCTTTCCCATCTCACATAATATGACAAAACTCCCCGGATCTTTGAGCTTTGTAGGAAACTTCCTTTGAATTATGGCACTACATTCCTCCGTCAAGTTGACAGTCCCATTCTACACTAAGCTCCTCTTTCTTGACATGATGTCTTTTAAAAACTTGGCATAATAAGGCATTTTTCTCAATGCATCCGCAAAGGGTATATTGATGTGGATTTTCTTGAAGATCTCCAAAAACTTTGCAAACTTTTCATCAAGCCCCTTCTTCAAAAATATATGTGGAAAAGGGATGGGCACTTGAGTTTTTGTTATTCCCCAACTATCCCTTTCTACTTCCACTTCTTTCTCTTTCTTTCTCAATGCTTTGGTCCTTTGCCATCTCTTCTCAACAACCTCATTATCAATCAATTCCGGTTTATCATTTGCTTTAGCCTCAACTTCACTTTCTTCTAATTGCTCTTCCTCAACCAACTTTTCCTCATTTCTTTTCTCGTCCACCTCATCATTATCCGAAGGCATTGAAGGCCCTTCATAATTAGTTCCACTCCTCAAGGTAATAGTCTTGCATTGTTCTTTTGGATTCACAATGGTAGTAGATGGAAAATTTCCTTTCTCATTCGTGCTCAACGCATTGGCAATTTGCCCCACTTGATACTCTAAGGCTTTGAATCTCTTATCATTAGCTTCATCAACCTTTCTTCTTAACTCATCTTGAGCTCTTCTTGATTCATCTTGAGCTTTGTTTGATGCAATCTACTTCTCAATCAACTCTTCGGTTGTCGCTTTCTCCTCTTGATTTGGTGCTTTAGCTCCCGGATGATACCCCAAAGGATAAGCAACCGCATTTCTCGGGTTTGAATAAGAGAAGTTATCTTGCTTTCTTTGTTGTTATGGGTAGGACTGTAGGGATGGCAATGGGTAGGGTAGGGTACGGGTATGGCAAATCCACATACTACCCTATACCCTACCCTCCCTACCCATACCCTACCCTTTTACCCTAAAATAGAGCTTCGGGTAGGGTACGGGTATACCCATCGGGTATACGGGTAATCCGCGGGTAAACGGATACCCGAATCCACCCGAACCTACCCGACCCCACCCGACACAACTTTTTTTTTTAACTATAATCCACCAAAAAATAATTATAATATATAAATGAATAACCTAAAATAAAATATGCAAATTAGAAAAAAAAAGTCAACAACAATAACGTTTAAGTCCGTTAACAAAAAAAATCATAAATTCATAGTTAATTAAATAAAATTATAAAACAAACATCATATTCCAACAAGTGCTTCCAAGTCCTTGGTTTAAGTATGAAAACTTCAAAGTCTTGCATCTCCTTTTTGCCACCAAGATATCTTAATTCGAATATCATTTTTTTTTAAATATTAAAAAAATAATTATAATTCTTAAAAATAATTATAAATAACACATAATATTATAACATAGAACAAGATTTATTATAATTCTTAAAAATTATTTATATTTATATCAGGACAAGAATATAAATTTTAATTAAAAATATTAAACATATTATAATAAATACATCATAAATTTTTC
Source organism: Pogostemon cablin (assembly GCA_023678885.1). Lineage (NCBI taxonomy): Eukaryota > Viridiplantae > Streptophyta > Magnoliopsida > Lamiales > Lamiaceae > Pogostemon > Pogostemon cablin. The sequence goes on from CM042997.1 coordinate 9,876,043, forward strand.
ATCAACAATATTATTATACTAAAAGAAATATTAGATTTAGACATTTAATTAAATATATAATACTATTATTAAATATATATATATATATATATATATATATATATATATATATATATATATATATACACATTCGGGTAATTTTCGGGTCGGGTACGGGTAAATTATAAGGGAACCCATACCCTACCCTTACCCGCACAGTTTTTCTTCGGGTTCGGGTACTACCCGACCCATTACCCGATTTTACCCAGTTTTTCTATACCCGCTATGCGGGTACCCGTCGGGTAACCCGACCCGACGGGTAAAATTGCCATCCCTAGGTAGGAGCTTCCACTACCTTGATTATTTAAGCCTCCTTGCCTTGGTGGATAATTTCTTTGGTTGTGGTTGAAATTAACTTGGTAATTGTTTTGGTAATTACCTTGGTAATACCTTCCTTGCAAGTATTGCACATCTTCCACACGTGGCATTGTCATAGCCTATTGTTCCCCACTCATACTATCCGGAGGAAGAACACCTTGCTCAACTAGTGGTCCTTCAACCATATTTGCACCATGATTATTCATACCTTGATTCAAGCTCATTTGCCTCAACACTTCCGAGCTATCATTTCAACACTTGGCATTTGTGGCATACTTGGCTCAACATTCAAACTCTTCACACTAAACTGTTGCCCTTGCTCAAAATTCTCAAATCCATAACATCCACTTACTCTCTCTCCAGTGGCCATTGATATACATTTGTAGCAATCTCATCGAATATCCTTATTGCCCTTTCCAGAGTTACACCAAGTACGGATCCACCCGCAGAAGCATCAACAAGAATTCTTTGCCCATTCGCTAATCCTTGATAGAAAAATCTAACTTGTTGATTCTCCGGGAAACCATGTTGTGGACACTTGCGTAGCATATCCTTAAACCTCTCCCACACTTCATAAAAGCTCTCTTGAGGCATTTTCTTGAATTGAGTAATCAAGCTCTTCATTTGAAGTGTCTTGGAAGGTGGAAAATATTTGTTCAAGAACATTTGTGCAAGTTCATCCCAGTGTAATAGTGGAGAGCCATGTTCTAGCACGATCCCTCAAAGAGAATGAGAACAACCTCATCTTGAGATAATCCTCACTCACCCTGTTCATCTTCACTGTGTTAGTAATCTCGATGAATTAGGCTAGATGTGCATTAGGATCCTCATTCGGTAAACCACCAAATTGCTTGTCTCTAATCATATTGATTAGGCCCGCCTTAATTTCAAAGTTGTTGGTGTTGATCGGAGGGCCCATCATTTGCGGCATTCCCCTTGACATAAAGAAATCTCTAATCACCTTTGGATCAACATGAGGACCTTGATGCACCGGAGGTGGTGGTGGTGGCGCATTGCTTGTTCAACATGTGGGAAGCCTTGTTGAAGCATGGCTTGTTTCACCATTTGTTGAAGCAAAGCTTGATTGTTAAGCACTCCAAAGTTTTGATAAGCTTGTTGAGGAATATAGCATTGAATTGAGGCCCTTGTACGTTGTATTTCACATTTTGCATTCCGTTTCCATCATACTCAACTTCAACTCGTTCATCATTTTGATTGTTCTCCATTAGATCACTCTTTTTGGGCTTGCTCTCTTTTCTCCTTCTTCGAAATGTATGTTCAATCTCCAAGTCAATTGGTTCTACTTGATTCCCCTTGAATCTCGTTTGCATACATCTTCAAAGATAAAAGAAGTAAGGACAAGATTTTCAAACACAAATAAAATAAACAACAAATTAAAAATAATATCTCTATTAAGATCACTCGAAACGATCCTTCTTCAAGCTACTAGCAACCGTTGCCTCCCCGGCAACGGCACCATTTGATTAGCCATAACTTGTAGTCGGGTTGACCAATTCAAAAATTTATCGAACCACATGGAGGAAGGCGCTAGAGCTTAAGCGATATCTCATTTTTCATGATTTTATAGAGACGATACATCAAAGGTTGGATGATCAAACAAGTAATTAAATAGTAATCAATGCTAGAAATCAATGCAAGTAAACAAGCAATGATCAAGCAAATAGAATAGATAAATAAAAGTGGTTTTCTAACTTGAACAAAAGTGAGATTAACAACACTAATGAAGTGGTAATTCAAGGATTCATGCATTAAACTCATATGTATCAAAGGTTAAAGACTAAGGGCCAACACGTATTCCACCTAAACTTCCTCTCGAAATGAATAGGATGTAGATCATTTACACAATCTCAAAATGGCTCTAAGGTTTGTTCCCAATCAAACAATTCCAACTAGGTACTAAGTTCGATCAGAGAGTCCCTTCACACGATCAATTGATCTTTCGATCTAACAAATCACATGTTCTATCAAGGGGTTCTAAATCATAAAGGATTTCTCAATCTCTTTACAATTTATAATTCAGATGAGATGTTTGATGAATGATTCACTTAATTATCCTAAACACATAATTGATTTCTCAATCTAATCACATATTTAGAACAACAAAACACACAAATCATCATAAACCTCAAGATCTCAAGCATCAATGATAGAAAATCCCTTTACCCAATCAACACATGAATTTAAATACTTAAATCCCAAAATTATCCAACAAATTTCATGTTGTTAATCTCACAAGGGAGATTAACCTACCATATTTGAAATGAAATCAACATAGACATTAAAATCCTTACAAAACATGATGAACAATAAGGTTTCAATACAAAGTGTAGATGAAGACTCCCTTGAATGCTTCCAATGGTGATCTCTTTCTTCCTTTTGCAATTACCCTCTCTTCCTTGCTTCTTTTCCTCAATTGGATGAAGGTTTTGATGGTGGGATGATGGTAGATGTAATGGATGGTGAATGGATGAAGATGATGGTGAGGAATGGAGGAATTGGTGTGTGATCTATGTGTCCAAGTGAAACCCTTGTGATCCTCTCTCCAATCTCCCTTCAAATATTGAACTTGAGGCTATTTATACCCTCTCCCAACTTGGGCCATGGATTTAACATCAAATGGGCTTTTTATACATACATACATATATGCATTAGCAGGTGAAAATCTAGATTTTTGGCCCAAAAACATGCAACTTGAGTTGGCCTTACCCAACTCGAGTTGCAACACGAGTGGAGTTGCATTGTGTGTAACTCAAACTAACCTAGCTTGACTATTGTTGGCAACTCGTGCACTCACCTATTCGGTCGTGTTGCGAGGCTCTAAAACTTGGAACACCTCTAGCACCCAACTCGACTCGAGTTGCAAGTCGAGTAGTGACTTGACAACTCGAGTTAGCTCACTGCATGATTTTTGAACGTTGCCCCACTCCACACGACTTGCAACTCGACCTGGACATTACCCAACATGACTCGAGCTGGCAACTCGAGCTCTCGCCTATCAAGTTGTGTCGAGTCGATCAGAAACTGAAATTTTAATGGACCTCAGCTCGACTCGAGTTACAAGTTGAGTTGGGTCTTGCAACTCAAGTTAGCTCACTGGACGATTTTGGATAACTTCAGGATCCCAACTCGACTCGAGTTGCAAGTCGAGTTGGGTATTGCAACTCGAGTTGGGTCTTCTCAGCCCATTTCTTACTCATTTTGGCTCCCGTCTCTGTTTTTGCTCAGTTTTCACCTGTTTTACACACATTTAAGCTCATTTTCACACATTTCTATGAAAACACATAACACAACTAAATAATACATAAAACGGATAATATACTATGAAAGTGGACATAAAAAGATATTAAAATCTAGGTGAAAATATCACTCATCTGCGTGTCTGTAAACTGAAACTCTATCCTCTGCCCAGCTTGACCTAACTGCTATAGCTCGACCAAATAGCTCTTGGTCGAGCTACACGACCTTGGTCGAACAATCCTCAGTAAATTGAATGCAGTCATCTCGACTTCCCATGTGTAGCTTGACAAGACTGAGCTTGGTCGAGCTACGTCTCCGTGGCCGAGCTACGTCTCTGTGGCTTAGCTATGCCTCGAAAAATGTGTTTTCCAATTCCAAGAAATTTTGACCTATTTTCCTGTATAAACATGCTCAAATAGCCTCAGTAGCATCTGATTTGTGGATTTTTCATAAACAACTCGATTTGTCTCGATAATAGACCAAAACGTACTAATTTCCACACAAATCGAAGCTCCAACCACGCGAATTATCACTTTTATCACCCCACGCGTACTAATTACTCAAATGAGTTCCCTAATTATGTTTTAAATCATAGGTAATATTTCCTTTCTAGTTATATTATGAATCTACTAAGGTTGGGTTCATCTCACTAGATTGATTGACCTCTCAATCTAACCTATTTAGTGTCTTATGTAGTTTTAAATATGAGAGGTCATCTCCGACTCTTCTTTCATTAGTCCACATATGAATTGATTCAATTAACACCTAAGACACATAATTGAACTTTCATTCTAATCTTATGCAATAAATAGTTAACTATACAAATCAAACATAGAGATTAAGCAATTAAGCATCCATAAATGAAACTAATCAAAGTCGAGAATATAAATTAGACAGATATCACAAATTAGTCCATAATCCAGACATCACTCAAATATCCAAAGCATAGAAAATAGAAAAGAGATAAGAAGAGAGTTCATTAAAATAAATAGGATTAGATTTCATCGAATGGGGTTTTGACATCCAAAAGGCTTTCTCATCTCCTTGGTGTTTTTATTTTCTTGGAAATAAAAATCTCTCTCAAATAGGGCAGGAGAAAATACAATGGTATTCTTTTCTCTAAATGTTCTCTATAGCCTTTTAATAATATGAAATGTAAATAATAAATGATGGATGACAGAGACTTTCATGAAAAGAGGTATTTATAGAGGTAGGGTGTAAAATAAATTAGGGTAATTATGAGTCATGGGCCAAAAATAGGTGAATTAAAATTGGCTTTAATTTTTTACCCACATGAAATAAGAATGGACTTTGCTTGCACCAATTAAGTGAAGAATGGACTTAAAAACACTAATGGGCCGTGTTGATGCGTGTTCTTGGCTCGTTAATTTATATTTAGAAGATAAAGATTATTTTGTAACGGAACCAAGAACGATCACAATCAAACACGATAAAACCGTAAATAGGAAATCACAATCAATAATGAATCGAATTCCCACCAAAGAACTCAACCGATTTTTATTACTCTCCTTTAGAACAAAACTCATCAACCTCCAGTTACAAGTGTAATGTCTAAAGTGAGAATGAGTAACATGTCTCTCTCATGTGTGAGAGACTATTTATACTATCTATGAACCCTAATCCAGATTCAATTGTCTTGCGCCACTTGGACGAAGACAAGCTGTCTTTAATGAAGTTGTCGGGTACGCCGACTAGCCTGGGGAGAAGTTTGGGTGCTACGGGTTGCTTTTGCAGGGTTTCACAGGCCGCTCCCGTCCTTTGCTGGTTTTCCATTGGTAGTTAACGGAGGATGCACCAGTTGCTTGCTATATTCTAGTTAGGATGGCTGTCCAAGATATCCCATCTTCCCCTTGCCTTATCTTCTAGCCTGCTGCACTTGTCAGTCTTCATGATGGTGTCTGTGCTTTGTTCCTCCACTTCCATTATCCATCTGATCTTCGGATGGGTTGTCTTCCAATATTGTGATGTTCGTTCGAGCCCCCGGGTAGGGGGGGAATGTCACTGAGGTTCCCTGCCGAGGGTGCTTCAAGATTCTATCCATTTAAAGGGTTCTCTCTCTGCCCTTTCCTTAATTAGGCCTTTGGGCTGGTAGTGATTCCTTTGGGCTACCTTAGCTATCCGCTCAGCACTTATCCTCGAATTAGGGCGCCTGAAGACTGGGCTTCCTTTTTCAAGTGTTTAAAGGTTATTGGGCCTTGGGCCTACTATGCATATGGGATATAATACCCATAACATTAGCCCCTCGAGCCTGAATGATCTCATGACTTGAGATTGTTCAGGGTCGAATCGTACTTCATAGGTTATATCCCTCATGCTTCGGTACTTGCGGTGCCATGATTCCTCCATCTTGGTTCCTTGTTGTTTCTGCATGCTATCTCTACTTCTGAAATATCAGGGTCTCTGAACTATCTTCGAGATATTTTCGTTAGGGAGGGGGTATTTTTGGTATTTGGGCGTAACTGTCGATTCAAACTTTTAAAATTTGAACATTCTGTCAATTTCCCTTTCTCTTCTCCATTTTTTCTCCTTTTGATTCTGTAGGCGGTTGGTATTCCTCTTATACGGTGCACTTATTCACTTCCTCCAGGCATCCCTCTTCTTCTTACTTTTCCTTTCTTCTATTGGTTCTATTGCTCTGTGTCTCTGAATTTTTTGCTGTCGTCGCCTAGGATTTCCTTCCCTCTTTCTCTCAGTACTTATCCTCTTCCATTTACAATTTCGCAAAATATGATAGGCGAGGGTTCCGTTCTCTTTCTAGATCTCTTTCTCGTTAGATTGATTCTTTGCTTGGGAGTTCGGGATCCTCTTCTCCCATTTTGAAAGAAGATTCGAGTTTCCCCTCTCCTTCCTGACTCGCTTTCTAGTGTCAAGTTGGAGAATAATCCTCAGATTGCTGATGCTGGTCCTGGGTTATTAGCTCATCTCGGGAAACTTTCGGGATGGGAGACTGGATTTCCTTTTCTGCCACCGAGGTTTCTTTTACTATTGATGATTCTTGGTTAAGAAAGAGTACTGTCATTGCTCTTAGTAAATTCCAATGCGGGGAGGGCATTGATTTCTTCCTTCCTTCTTCTGATTCTCGAATGTGTTACGTTCCGTCGAATGATGTTGCGGCCTACGAATTGCAACTTGAGCTCAGCCTTAGGTTTCCTCTCCATTCTTGCATTCGGGATATCTTCGAGTTTTGGGGTATCGCCCCTGCTCAATTGGCTCCCAACGGCTGGGCGGCTTTGATGGGGAGTTTTGGTTCTTTTCCGCAAGCAAAAATATTCCTTTTTGACTACCTCTAAAATTAATTTCCTGTACCGACTTACCCCAAATCATAGGATACAGGGATATTATTACTTGGTACCTCGTCATGTCCCTCTCGTCGCTTCTTTACCCATTTCGGTTAAAGGGTAAAAAATTCCTGGTTCTGGGTTCGTGGGCCGTGAAAGGGACCCGCCGCCTTTGATCTCGGGGATCCTCGAAATCCCATAGTGCTTCCCAGAAGTTCCTTCTTCAGGCCTTTTCTCAGTGCGTGTATGTCTTTTTCGGCTCTTTTCTTTGTTACTTGGAAATACTCTAATATTTCTCTCCATCTGCTTTATGTAGTAGGTGAATCGTGTGCTATCGAGACATTACCGACAGGATTTTAGGACACTCTCCATTGTATTTGCAAGCTTTCCTAGAAGAAACGTCACTATTAGCGTGTTCTTACTGGAAAGAATCTTTTTTGAGCTGGTTTTACTCCCTAGCCATAGCTATGCCAGGTGATTCTTTGTCGTTATTTTCTCTTTTGTGTCATTTACAGTGTGTTTCTTCTTTCTATATAGCTTCTCCCTTTCGCATTAACCTTTCCTCTTTTTTTTATGCTTAGGAGAAGAGAAGCGTCTCATGCCCGATATTGCCCATACTGCCACTCTCCCCTATGCCCGTCAGCAGGCTGTGCTCAATAAAGGAAAAAAGAAAGTTTCTAGAACTTCTTCCCATAAACTTTCTGGAGCCCCTCTTTCCGTTCAGCCCCTTAAGTCTGTCAGGATTTAAGAGCCTTCGGACCCCGTTTCTTTGAGATTAGATGCCGATATTATCTGGGGGTCGACTTTGGGTGGCGGGGAGAAAATCTCCCAGAAAGCACCTCGAGGCCCGAAGTCTAAGAAGGGGGGCTCCGAGGCCGTTGCTGCTAAATCTGTCGCCCCTAAACGAAAGTATAAGTTGTTAGATGAGAGTTTTGAGGAGGGTACCCGTGAAAGTACTGCTCCTATTGCACGTCCCTCGAAGAAGGTCAGGGGCGACGATGTTGGTGTTGCTGTTGGCGGTTCCTCCATTGCGCCTATCACCGCTCTTCGGGAGATTGTAGATGTTTGTGACATCAGCTCTTCTCTCTCTCCTGAAGCCTTTGCTAGGTCCCCTATCGTCATTTCCAGTCAACCAGGTGGCTCTACCCCGTCCAACCTTCAATAGACTCCTGGTGGTACTTCCAGTGACCTGGCCTCTCGTTGTTCCCCTTCTGAGATATGGCGATACTATCGGGGGAATACCCTCTTGCATTTCTGGGCACATGGTGGATCTTCTACTGAAGGTGCCTCTTCTGCTCTGCCCTTGTCGAATGATGCTACTCCATTTCTTCCAATAGATCCGATAGCTGACCAGGAAATCTTACAGAGGTATGGACACTTGGATGAGGCTGGGAAAACCTTCCTCCATACTCAAGAGCTTCTGTTTGATTTTGACGCTCCAGCATGTTTGACTCGTGCTGCCACTTTTCCTTTCATAGGTTGTACCCGAGAGCTTCTTAGTCATATGGAGGATATGTCTGCCAAGAATTCTCTTCATAGTATAGCCAGCTACCTTGGTCGGCAAGCACTTCACACTGTTAATGCCATGCATCGTATTTTTGAGTTGGAACTACGTGACTCCCATTTACAAGACGAGGTCACTTTGCTCATACAAAAAGCAAAGAACTAGAAAAAGAAAGCATTTGAGGCGCGCACTGCCGAGGCTCTTATTCGAGATGAGTTGAGGATTGAGCAGGATAAGAAGGCCGAGCTCCAGGAGAATTTTGAGACACTTCGTGCCCGGTACGATAGCCTGTTAGCTAGCTTCGAAAAGGAGAAGAGTGCTCTGGAGTTTCAGAATAAGGTACTTTCGGATAAAGTGACGGCCTAAGAGGTGAAACACTAGGAAAAGATTAAGATGAAGGATGACCAGTTCCAAGATGACCTGTCCCGAGTCCAGAACAATCTTCATGCCCTCCAGGTGTCTTCTGCACAAGAGCTTGAGAGAGTACGGCAAGAAAAGGAAGCATCGGAGGCTTCATATGCTCAGAAGATTAGGGCCGCTGAGGATGTTGTAGTCGAGCTCCTAAGGGAACGAGATGAGGCCATGGCCGAATTAAATCATGTGAAGGATGCGTTCCTCTTATCAGAAGCTGACAATCTCTGCTATAGAGAAGTCATCGTTCTAAAAACTAAGATTCACTGTTTCTGCTCTTGTGCTGCCGCTCTGGCTCAGGCTTCTTCCAAGAAACCCTATCCTGACTGTCTCAATGACATGCACGATATTCTCTGCCGAGCCCTTAGTGAAGAGAAGATGCCTTTATCACTGATATCCCTAAGGAATCTTCCGAAGAGTCCGAGGAGCATGGATCCGATGAGGAATTTGCCGATGGTGTCTTGGATCTTGCTGCAGTTGATTCCAAGGCTGAAGAACCTCTTGTCGAACTTCCCACCAAATTTGTAGGGGTACCTATCCGAGAGGTGTCCACTGAGGCTGAACTCCCCGAATTTGGTGATGCACGTGCTTCCAATCAAGTTGTTATTGTCGAGGCCTTTGAATCCCTGCCTTTCGAAACTATTACGGCCCCCAAGTTTTTTCAATCCCGTAGACTACTCTCTCTTCGGGTAGCACCAGGGTAGTTGATATCTCATCGGGGCCGACGATCTCCGAGGTCCCCTTAGGCGTCTTCGAGGATGTGGCGCCTGAAAGTGGGGGCTCGAAGTCTACAGATGTTGCTGATTCCGAAATGATCCTGGCTAATTAATGAAGTCTTACCGAGCCCCTAATGTTAAATCAGATGTACCTTCCTTATCGAAGTTTATCCTAAACATTCTCTGTATTTTTCTTTTTTATCGAGTAGTAGACTTTCGGTGATTCCCACTTCCTTTGTAATCCACCTCTTATGAATGGAATGTTTTTTCTTCATTATTAGTAAGTCTCGCAAGGGTATTCTGGTAATTTACCTATATTTTAAAGCATAACCGCCATTTTCTGTCTTGGGTTGTCACGCCTTTAGTCAGGCACTACGTGGATTGATCTGGGTCTTCCATTCTCCTTGGAAGTTGTAAAGTCCATGTGTCCCAGGCATTAGATCTTGTCCGTTTTTGGTCCATTATTTCTAGTAATAATACATGTTGTCCTCCAGTTTTGTCAGACAGCTTCCATTTTGGTTTTTCAAAATTCAAATCTTTTGTATCCTTTGTGTATATCTCCCTTTAACTACATTTCCCAAAATTCTGGTCCTTTCTGAAATCTTTCTTATCTCTTTCTCCTGCTAAACCCTAGTAATCACGTCTCCTGTCAATAGAAAATGTCTGGTGAAGGCACTCTCCCCACCTGATGTTCAGGAGGTGAACACTTTTCATTCTACGCTGGCACGCCAGGTGCGGCTCGGCGTTCGTAGTTCGAATCGTCTTCGCAGGATGCCACATCCCAATTTGAGGGACTTGTCTACTTCATCCTCCTTAGGTGGTAACCAGGTTTCTATTCCCTCTCCTGATCAGCAGCAGGTCCCCGTCGTGCCAGTCGTAGGTGCTGGTGGTGCATTGGTACTCATCGATGAGGATTTAGATGCCATTTTGCCTTTGAATGTGGGAGATTATCTTCCAGTTCATTGGGATATCGGTGATTTGGGGACAACTCTTAGAGGGATGGCTCAGCGGCTCGACTGGGTGCCACTCTCTAGGTTGTCTCTGGGGCATTTGGAAGAGCTCCACCAGTTGTATGGTAATCCCAATATTACCTTCGAGCTTCCCTTAAATGGTGTTCCCATTTTAGATCCCCCTCCTGGTTATACTACTTTTTACTATTCTCTCTTTCTTGTCGGTCTGCGTCTACCTATCCCCTGTTATTGGTTTGCTATTGCAGAGGTGGGATATGACCATAGGTCAGTTGTTGCCCTCCTCCTGGTTACGTTTGATATCCACTATGTCGCTGTTTCATGTACTGGGTCATACCATTTGAGACCCTTTCGAACTTGAATTTTTTTTCTTTTATGCTCTGTCTGGTCGTTCAGGAGGCTTCTACCATTTGCTTCCTTGCAATAACCATCATTTTGTGGGGACTTCTGACGTCATCGGTAGGAGTTGGGAGCAAGCCTAGTTCTAGCTGGGTGGTGATTATCGTGTCCGCATGAATGGTGTCCCTATGACTTTTCCTACCCGGTTCCTTCCTTTGGACAAATGTATGGTCTTCCCTGTTCTCTGAGCTTTGGATTACTTCATGCGATTATTAATATTCTTTTAATATACTGTGCAGGTCCCCCTCGTCGTCCTCTCATGCGGTTAAGCGATGGGTTTCGTCACGTGTATGAGATTTTATCTCTTGGGTGGAATCCCTATCGCGTCTCTCCTTTGCTTTAAGAGCCCGTTCTGGTTTTAGCTGGGTTGTCCACCCTCGGCCGCTGCACAACAGCCGGTACTCCTTTATTTGGTCCTCTGACTATTTTTTTTGTTTGTTCCTGTTCCTTTTATTTTACGCTTGACCCTCCTTTCTTATTTTTCCAGGTGAGCTCCAAAGTGCCCTGTCTCCTGTAGGGCCTACTGCTTCCGTGGCCGATTTATCGTTAACTTAACATAAACACGTATACCAGTTTTCTGACGAGGAAGCTGATTCTGACTATTCTGCTCGTTCTCCCTCTCACAATGAAGATGAGGAAATAGATGACTTATCTATTGGGTTCGATGACTTTAAACTCGGGGAAGATCTTTTGATTGAGCAATTTACTGAGAGTAGGATCTTGTCCCCTTTTGTTTCCTCCCCATGATCAGTTGCGGCATTCTCTTGTTACCCCTCTTGGTTTTTCTCCTATTGCTGGTTCAGGATCTATCTCTGCCTCATTGCTCGGAAAGCAAGGGAGAGGTGTTTATGAACAAGGTGGGCCTTCTTGGCCAACTGGAATTAGCTTTGTACCTCGCCAGTCCCTATCCACTGGTGAGTTTGACTTTTTCACTAACAGGTTGAGGGGGATAATTACCTCAGCTCGTATTTATTTATTCTTTCTGTGTCCATTGCATTCTCACCAGTGGTGTCCTTCTGCAGATCCTCCAGTTAATGAGTCTAAAGGTGAAGAGGATCCAGAGGAGGATCCGGAAGAGGATCCAGAAGAGGATCCAGAAGAGGGTGTTGAACTGATGGAAGCTCCTGAAATTGAGGTGGGTAGTGGTTCCTAGTCCGAGGATTATGATATGATGGTTAGGCTTAGGGTAAGGTCAGCTCTCGTGGTTGTTTCTGAGAAAGTGGTTGATGTCGGTTCTGCTCTTTTCGATCCTCAGGTTGTCCGGACAGTGCCTCATGTTAATCCAAACCCAGAAGGTGTTGCTGCTACTACTGATCATGCTGCCTTTGATCACGAAATCGAGAGGTTGGCCACTGAGAGGGCCCAAGCTCGTAGAAAGAATGTGGTTGAGGAATATGACGAACCTGAATTGTCCGAGTTACAGGAGTGGAGGGTTCAGGGCTTCATCCTGGGTGCTTCTCGTCATATGGATCATTGTGCTCCTCCTGTCGTTGTACCCAGTTCTCTTTCCCAGAACTCTTTCGGCTTGGCTGCGATGGCCGGGGCTGCTGTTGCTCCCTTTTCCTCCTCTCTGCAAATTATGGATCAATATCATTTGTTTGCCAATTGGCTTGATGACCGTTCTGAGGGGTCATCTGCTAGTTTCGAGAAAAGATTGAATGCCTTGGAAATCGAGAATGCCAATCTAACTTCTCTTGTTGCATATCAGAAAGAACAATTGGAGGTTTATGATTTCGAGGTTGGGGTAGGACGAGCCACTCTTGCATCCGTGGAGGTGAGTCTGACTAAAGCTGAAATTGCTAGGGATGCTGCGAGAGTTGAAGCTGCCAAAGCCCAGGCTAGGTTGGCCGAAGCTGAAGCCCGTATTCGAGCCCTAGAGCAGCGTATTCTGCGCCCTGGTTTAGTAGAGGAGAGGGCTATCTGCGCCGAGGCTCAGTTAAAGGAAATAGAGGATAAGATGGAGCATCTTCCAATCTCTTAGCAGCCGAAAGAAAGATTGATGTCCTCTGTGATTAGAGTGGAAATTAGTGTGTTTGAGTGTCCAATTTAACACCTTTTGATGGAAATTCTTGTTATATATTAGCACAAGTGTCTTATATTCATCGTATATGAGAAAAATGTGCACTTGAGGTGTTTTATTGTGTTTTAGGTGGAAAAAGGATCAAAAGTGCAATGTTGGAGAAAAGGTGCAATTTGTGCAAGGATGCTGAAAAATGCACATCCAACTTTCGTAATTTTTCTGTCTTGTTGTGGAGATCAAAAGTATTGATGTAATACATGGTTGGAAAGCCACTGAAGAGAGTGTCGTTTGGTATGAAGAACACCCCAATCGGATTCCAAACGAGAGAGTTATGATCAAAGTGGTGACGTCGCGCAAGTTGTTCCTGTTCAGAACGACTGTCCACTTTGCATGACTTGTTACATATACAAATTTAGGAGTTTCTGTAAGTTCTTTATAAGGAAGAGAGGATCGCGTGAGCGCAAGAATCACTCAAATCGGAGCTCGGATGTGGAAGTTATACACGAAGCGGTGAGACTGTGCAAGTCAATTCGACCAGGGAGGTCAATTCAACCTGATGTGCTGGTCAAATTGAGGTCGAATCGGACGGCAAAAGAGTCAATTCGACCACGACACCTCAATTCGACCTGCTATGCTGGTCGAATTGAGCACCTGAAGCTTCCAGTAGGTCAATTCGACCTGGAGGGGAGAATTTGACCTGGCTCCTTGGTCGAATTGACATGCGAAAACTTACCATATCTGTATTTTTACACTCTCAATGCATGTGATCACTCAAAAAGCCTATTCTAAGGCCTATAAGGAGAGCTTACAAGTATAAAAGGGGGTGTAAATCATACCACAGGGGGAGAATACAATAGATTAGAGGAAGAGAGGCCACAACCATACCATACCCCACAAGGGGGGATCACCCCCCAACCATCATCCACATCCTTTCCTCCATCCATCCATCACTTTGAAGATTCGTTCGTGGAATTAAGAGGAGAACAAAGAGGAGGATTCAAGATGGAGAAGGACGCGATGAATCCCAAATCTAGGGGTTATTTCATTTTTTAATTTATCTTGTATTTTCCAGACATCCGGGTAAGATCTATCCAACACCCATGATTGTTCTTCGCAACATCATGGGCTAGAGCCTTCTTGGTAGAACTAGGGTTGTGAAGGTTTTTACAAATAAATTAAACTTTTGTGTGTAAACTCCGTACAACACTACTTGTGGATTTATTTTATATATGATTGTGCCTTTTTAATTCATACTCACGGTCCTTTTATGCATCATTAACTATTATTTAGAGTCTGAATACATATCTAGGTTATTGATTGAGTGCGTTCACCGCTGAGTAGAATTTCATGTTATGATTCTAAGTGAGGGGACTTCGAAGCTTCATTAGAACTATCATATATGAACACTTATTAATTGAATTGAATTCGAGTTATTAAGTAGGATAAAGAGGATAATTTTATAGTACCTATAAAGAGAGATCATATCGGGTTAGAGTACCAATTGGCCAGGAAAATAATTGATAATGATAGTACCTAGAAAGGGGGGTGGAATTATATCTTTTGCTCTAAGGTTCTTCACACGTGTTACACGCATATTTACTTGTGTCTATAGAGTAGATATGCATGGTTTAGTGATGCGTCCATATTCCACAAGGCAGAGTCAGACATCAACACACGGAAGGGAAATTAATGCGTGAAACTGGATTATCCTAGGACTACCTATTCTACTACTTGATCCACTTTCGTATTCTTTGAGTGATATTTATTTTATTTGTTATTTTAATTAATTGTTTAGTAGTTTAATAATAAAATCCGCAATCTTTATTATCACTTGTCTTAATTAATTTAGATAATAATTAAATTGATAATACGTCGACCCTTGGGTTCGATATTCACTTGGTCTCTTGCTTAAGCTGCAATTGATATCCTTAATACTTGGGGATTAATTTTGTGTGTAAAGAAAATGCGCATCACTCTGCATCCTCCTTTTGATGGTTGACCTTTATTTTGCCTTAATTCAGGTGTTGTTTGGAACTTTACTTATTATGATGGTTTATAGACTTTAACTACTGATCGCCTCTCTTTTATGTTTTGTTTTTGTTGGATAGTTGTGTCCGACGATGTCTTTTGGTTTTACTATTTATGAACCACCGATTTATCCCTTGTTAATGTGCAATTGTTGGTGTGTCTCCGCTGCACTTATCACCTGTTATGTATCTTTGCTTTGTTCACCTTTGGGGCGGATGTTTGTGTTTTTATCTGAGCCCCCTATTTCTATTTGAACGTCTGCGGTTCTGAGGTTCTGCCTGATCTCAAAACTCTGATCCTTCACCTAGATTATCTTTCGGCTTCGGTACCTCTGGCTATACTTAGATTTTGAAGTCTAGCCCCTTGCTTATAATTCAATGTCTCTGCTTTTTATTCTATATTGTGTTTTCGTTCCATCTCCTGCGTTATTCTGAAGCTCATTTCCTTTGTTCCGACCCTGATATTCCGACCTTCCTATACATCCGCTATGTATACATATTCGTGTTTATTTCCAACGATATCCCAAAGTCTGTTCCATTTATTCCGAACCTGATATTTCAACCATTATATATATCCGTTATATATATATGTTCGCATCCCTTTCCGACGCCATTTCGAGGTCTGTTGCTGCCTTTTCATTCTAGTTCCACTATTTCAATCTTTATCCGAAATGATCTATTCCAATTCTGCCGAGGCTCCCTAATTAGCCTTTTAACTCTACTCTGATATCTTGACTTTTGTTTTGACTTTCGAAGTTGATGCTTCAGCATCTTTATTTCAGTTCCCAAGAGGTCCGACATTTACCCCTTTTGTTCCGATTCCGATCCTACCCCTTTGTTTTGACATGCCTTCCATTTCCAATTTTGGTTGTTTCCTTACGGTATCTCTCATTCTTTAATTTCGGTTCTATTTCGGCCATTGCTACTTCATGATCCTTTAATTTTATGCTTATGATTTTCTCTCTAAGTTATGGGGTGGTGTTTGCAAATTGACATTCCTAACGCAATGATATCCCAACAAATAAATACCCTTGACCATTTGCTCTGAATATAATAACATCCTTAACCACATATCACCAAAAAGATTTTCGTACAATTTCTATTTTTTCCATTATCCGTTGGGTTCCTATCCTCTTTGGCCTAAAGCCTTGATTTCCACAGAGTATGGCCTAATGCCTTGATTAAAAGCTGTAACAAAAGTTGTATCACCAACCTCATTCATCATGCTTTCCACTTCATTGGTAGTATTTCTTCAAATGCTATGCGTTCCAAGGGTGATGTACCTTCTTGCCATCTACCTCCTCCAACTCGTAAGCTACTCCTTCCAGCACTTCCTTGATTATGTAGAGGCCTTCCCAGTTTTGATCACTGCCCTAAGCAGCCGGGGTTAATACCTTCCGAAGCACCAGTTCTTCTCCTTTGAATCTCCTCAGTTTCACTTTTGAGTTGTAGAACCGCTACTGCTCTTTGCTTGTATATAGCATTGTGCATTTCTGCTCTCAGCCTTTTTACTTCCAGTAGGTCTAATATTTCTTGAATTAGCTTGTCGTTTTCTTCTTCACTATGGAAGACCATCCTCGGACTAGGTTCTCCGATTTCCACTAGGATCACTGCCTCGCTGCCGAAGGCCATTAAGAAAGGAGTCTCATTAGTGGATGTTTGTGTTGTTGTCCTGTACGACCATAAGACCCCTGGTAATTCTTCTGGCCGTCTAACTTTTTCAATCTCGCCTTCAGAGCATGTTTAATTATCTTATTTATGGCTTCGACCTGGCCATTGGATTGGGGGTGGTAGGGTGTGGAGGACTATTTCTTGATGCCATAGTCTTCACAAAACTTCTTCAGCCTCACATTATCAAACTGTTTGCCGTTATCTGTAACGATGGTGTATGGAATGCCAAAACGACGGATAATATTTTCCCAGATAAACTTTTCCACCCGAGCTTCCGTGAATATTGCTAAGGCTTCGGCCTCTGCCCATTTTGTGAAATAATCCACAGCCACGATTGCGAACTTGACTTCTCCCTTTCCTATCGGTAAAGGGCCAATAAAGTTGATTCCTCATTTAGCGAAATGACAAAGACTAAAAATAGAGGTCAACTGTTCTGGCGGTACCCTCATGATCGGTGCCAGTCTCTGACATGTAGCGCAAGCTCTTGCATGCTGTGTAGCATCCTTTTTTAGTGTTAGCCAAAAATACCCCTGTCTGGTTACCTTATGGACCAAAGTAATTCCCCTAGTGTGGTTTCCGTATATGCCCTCATGTATCTCCGCCAATACATACTTCGCCTCCTCCGGATTCAGGCATTTCAGAAGTGGAGATGAATATCCCCTTTTGTATAACTTCCCTTCGATCAACACATATCTCGCCGATCTGAGTATTACTTGGCGGGCTTCGTTCTTAACCAAAGGGGTTAACCCTGCTTCTAAATAATTCCTGACTGGGGTCATCCATGACTCCTCAGGAGGTTGGTCATTCAGAACCCAAACGATGCTGTCTGACGGGCTCTCCTGCCTCACAATATTGATGTTATTAAGGTCCTCAGCATTCGACGCTGTGGCTAGCTTAGCCAATACATCAGCTCCCATGTTGCCTTTTCTATCGATGCACTCTAAAAATACATGTTTGAACTTCTGTAGTATACCCGCTGCCAACCTTCTATAATGACTTATATGTTCATTCTTAGCCTCGTACTCCCCTTTCATCTTGTTCACCACCAACTGAGAGTCGCTATATATCATCAGCTCATCTGCTCCCATGGCTAGCGCCATTCTCAAACCATTCAGTAAGGCCTCGTATTCTGCCTCGTTGTTAGTGGCCAAGAAGCCGAACCTGATTGCTGTTGAGAAGGTCTCTCTTGATGGAGCTTGTATGATGTTTTCGGCTCCTGATGCTACTGCCGTTGTGGAATCATCCACATGCATGATCCAAGGTTTTCTTTTTTCTTCGTTGGTTGGTATAGGGAAAGTCAATTCCACTATAAAATCCACCATGACTTGCTCCTTGACTGTATTTCTTGGCAGGTACGCAATATAGAACTGCCTCAATTCGACGGACCACTTTAGCAATCTTCCCGCCGTGTCTGGCCTTTAGAGTACTTGCCTCAAAGGAAATATTGTCAGTACTTTGATGGTATGCTCCATGAAATATGGTCTTAGCTTCCTTGAACTCATAACAAGAGCATATGCCATTTTCTACATTACTGGGTATCTAAGCTCTGCGTCCCTCAAGGATTGGCTTACGAAGTATACCGGTTTTTAGTTCTTCTCTTCTATTTTGACAAGTACTGAACTGATCGCCGTTTCGAAGACTGCTAGGTATAGCTGTAGTGTCTCACCTGGTGAAGGCTTAGAGAGAATCTTGGGATCTTATAGCTCCTTTTTTATCTCGTCAAATGCTTTCCCGCACTCTTCCGTTCATTCAAATTTGGCCTTTTGATGACGTTGAAGAAGGGCTTACATTTGTCTGATGCTTTTGACATGAACCTGTATAAGGAAGCCAACCTGCCCGTCAGATTCTGAACCACTTTCATGTGCCTTGGTGGGTCCATCTTTAGGATCGCCTCTACCTTTTTTGAGTTCATCTCGATCCCCCTTGAGCTGACCAAGTATCCGAGAAAACTCTCTTTACTTGCGTTGAACGTACACTTCTTCGAGTTTAGCTTTATTACATAGTGTCGGAAGATTCCGAATACCTTTTTTAGATGCCGAAATGATCCCTTCTTATCAGACTTTTCACCATGGTATCGTATACGCAGACCTCAACTATCTTCCCAATCTCTCCTTCGAACGAACGACATGTTGTTCCATTCATAGACCTCGTTTCCACAGAAGAAAGCAGTATTTGCCTTATCATCCGGGTGCATTGAGATCTGATGGTATCCTTAAAATACATCCATGAAGCTCATAATCTCGTGCTCTGCCGTGGAATTAACCATCTGATCGATTGATGGAAGAGGGTAGCTATCCTTCGGGCACGCCTTGTTTAGATCAGTGAAATCTATGTAGAGTCTCCATGATCCCTCTTTCTTTTTCACCATAATCGGATTTTGTACCCTTATCGGGTATTTGCATTCGCTAATTCTTCCACTCGCTAACAGCTTATGCACTTCTAATTCCATAACCGCGTTCTTGTCTGGGCTAAACTTCCTCTTCTTTTGGTGGAATGGCGGGATGCTGGGGTCGATGTTCAATCTATGATAGGCATACTTTGGGTGCACCCCTGGTGTTTCATTCTGGTTTCAAGTGAACAGGTCCAGATTCTCTTTTAATAGCTGGGTCAGCTCTTCCTTGAATTCGCTTTCCCATTCTGTCCCAATCTTAAACTTGATATTAGCATTCTCCGGATCTAGCTGTACCAACTCTGTTTTTCCTGCCGCCGAGGCTCCTTCTCTTAGTTTCATCCTTGAATCCTCATCAGGTGTCACTTGCTTTCGTCTCGGCTCTCTTACCGCTGCCTCCTTCTTTTCCATTTCCTGACCAACTAAACCTGGATGCACTTTGATTATTGCGAGGAGCATGTTTTTCCCTTGTTCCTCTACTTCTCCTCATCCACCAACTACCATGATCACATCAAGTTCGTCCTTCTCTTGCTCCCCCTCTAGCAGTTCTTCGGTTCGCATTTCATGGCTCTCCCCTTCTTCTATGATATCTTCAAAACTCAGCATCTCGTAATCCATGTCGTGATAACTCAAACCCTTTGCCTTTTCTATGAACGAACACTCTCTCGCCCTCCTTTGATTTCCTATCATTGTCGCTACCCTGTCGTCTGCTATGACGAACTTGAGACACTAATGAAAGGTGGATGGAATAGCTCCAAAGGCGTGGATTAACGGACGCCCCAGTATACAGTTGTAAGTAGAGATTTGGTCTACAACTTTGAATGTTAGCTATTTTTACATTCGGGTCTTCCTATCCGAACCTTCCATCTGAACCGATAGATCAACTTCCATGGTCAGCCTAGTTAACGCGTTACCAAACCCTTTGATCTTGTCACTACAAGGTCTCACCTTGTGATGACACTCTCTCCCCAGATTTTCAAATACTTCTTTAAAGATTATATTGGCATACGCCCCGGTGTCTACAAAACATCTATGAACTTTGACTCCCGACAGCACAGGCGAAATAACTAAAGGATCAGAATGGGGGTACTTACCCCATAGAAGTCTGCTTCTGTGAAGAAGATGTCGACTTCCGTTATCCCCTGCATCGGCAAGGTTAGCGAACATACTTGAGGGATTTGCTGGCTTAGATCCCTTAGTTCTGCCTTCCTTCTCTTTTTTGACGCTGTGGTAAATGCCTGGGAGGTCCGATGTAAGTAAAGTCTTCTACCGGCTCCATCATGTATATTTCTCCAGGTCTGTCTTATCTCGGGACTTGTCCTACCATTCTATTGAATACTGATGGTTGTCCGGGAGGCGAAGGGGGTAGAGGCATCGCTCATCCATTCCGTCCTCTATCCGGGGATCTCTGTCGACCAAGAGGAGAAGGAAGATGAGCGTCTCTCCGATACACCCTCGGCCTCGGGGCCTGCAACATTCCTCTCAACTTCCCTTCCTTAAACAGCTTCCACAATTCCGTGATTAAATCTCGGCACTGGTCGGTGTTATGCCCATGTGTCAGGTGGTACATGCAATACTTTCGAGGGTTGGTGAGTTCTGAGGCTCGTAGGACAGGTCTCAGCGTCCGCATGATCTACTGATCCTTAACGTAATAAAAGACCTCAGCCACGTTAAGGTTGGTGCCCGATTTTAGTTCCTCATATATTTGTTGTACCTCGATATCCTCCGAGAATGGGTAGAAAGTAGCCGGTGTTTTCTATTCCTTTATCCCTCCTGTACCAGCTTTCTTCTTGCCTGGTTCTGCCGAGCCACTTTGGTTGCTTGCTTTTTTTCCCATCTTAGAGATTTCCTTGGCTTGGATGTATTCGTTTGCCATGACCATGAAGGCCGCGTAGGACGCGGGCAGCTTAAGCTGTACTGCTTTCCACAAGCTAGTCTCTGGGTAAAGTGCCCCCATCATCGTGATGAGGTAAGCTTCGTCCCCCATCACTTCTCCTATTGACCTCTGCACGTTAAACCTTTTCAGAAAATCTCGCAGGCTTTCCGTCGAACCCTGGCGAATGTTAGCCAGCTTGTTCTTCGATTACTTCAGTGCCCCAAGATACGAATATTGCATTAGAAACACCTTCATCAGTTCTCCCCAGCTCTTGATGGAGGCAACTGGGATCGCTCTAAACCAGGCGTGGGCCTTGTTTCCCAAGGTCAGCGGGAACATCCTACATAACGTGATCTCGTTTTCACCTTGCGCCCTCATCCACATCAGGTATTTTTCAATGTGAGAATAAGGATCATAATTGCAATCAAAAATCAAGTTGGAGGGAAACTTAATTCCTTGTTGTCGAGGGGCATTGTTGTTTCCATCGTGAAGGGCGAGGGAGCCACCGAGGATTAGAGGACTCCTCCTGTTCCTGATATCTTCCTTTCCAGATCCGCAAAATACTTGTTCACTTCTTCGTTTATTAAGGCCTGTAGATCTCTGGTTTGGGCCTTTGGAAATGCTTCTCTATTCTCCAACCACCTTTCTGCCTGGGTTTCCCTCCGTCTCATCCCTCTTCGTGAGGAGGGTCTTCTATTCCTCCTGTTCTGTTGTAAAGATAGTTTTGTCGTGGACAGATCTTTCCATGAGGGATCTTGGCTCTCCTGTGAGTATGGTGCCGAAGATGAGTGGGATCTTTGGTTCCTTGGCCTTCTACATCTATTGTGCCTCCTTTGAGAGACGGACAGGGTTCTCCATGGGGCTTCATCCTCTGCCGGTGCTTTCCTAGTTGCGGGTAGACCTCTCCTTTGGTTTTATGAGTGAATTGGTGAGATCCTTCTGCTCTCGGCCTTTCCCTCGGTGGAGGGTTCCCCGTCTCTTGATTCTGTCCAGGCCGTGGTTGCCTTCGAGCATCATCTCCTATGGATATTTCTGAGGGTGGAGGATTCCTCATCTCTTGATTCACTCCCGGTTGCGGTTGCCTTTGAGCTCCAGTTTCTGATCAACGAAGGTATTCGCTGCGCCTTTCTTCTGCCGAAGTTTTGTTCACTCTCCCTTTCTCTAACGTTCCTCCTCCGTATAAAGTTGATAGTTTCTCTCGTATATCCTCTGCTGTGTTCTTTCCTGGCTTTCTTTCTCCTCTTGAGATCCTCCCGCAGAGCCATGGCTTCCCTTATGAGGGCCGTTAAGCTCAACCTCACCGGTTGAACCGAGGGAGCTTTTGCGGCGTACTCGTCAATCACCCTTCAAATCTTTTCAGTCATCTCTTTCGTTTTCTGAGGGTCACCCAGGTTTGGGATAGGAATAGACCACGCCGGAGTGGGTATCTCCATGACTGGTGCACTGATTTGGACATTGTTTCCACTCCTCGTCACATTCCGCTGGGCTCTGGAACACTCTCCCCTCTCTTAGTTTCCATGGGTTGCAAATCCTTCATCTCCCATCTCGTATTCAAGAAACAGAACAAGAACCCAAGGATTTTTCTCACAGAATTAAACCAAGAACTTAAGAAAGAAAACAAAACAGGGGTGGCTAATCGTAGCGTTCCCACAGACGGCGCCAGATGTTGATGCGTGTTCTTGGCTCGTTAATTTATATTTAGGAGATAAAGATTATTTTGTAATAGAACCAAGAATGATCATAATCAAACACGATAAAACCGTAAATAGAAAATTGCAATCAATAATGAACCGAATTCCCATCAAAGAACTCAACTGATTTTTATTACTCTCCCTTAGAACAACACTCATAAACCTCCAGTTATAAGTGTAATGTCTAAAGTGAGAATGAGTAACCTGCCTCTCCCATATGAGAGAGGCTATTTATACTATCTATGAATCCTAATCTAGAGCCAATCACCTTGCGCCACTTGGACGAAGACAAGCCGTCTTTAATAAAGTTGTCTATTACGCCGACCAGCCTGGGAAGAAGTCTGGGTGCTATGGGTTGCTTTTGCAGGGTTTCACATGCTGCTCCCGTCCTATGTTGGTTTTTTATTGGTAGTTAGCGGAGGATGCGCCAGTTGCTTGCTGTCTTCTAGTTAGGATGGTTGTCCAAGACATTCCATCTCCCCATTAGCCTTGTCTTCTAGCCTGCTGCATTTGTCAGTCTTCATGATGGTGTCTGTGCTTTGTTCCTCCGCTTTCATTATCCATCTGATCTTCGGACGGGTTGTCTTCTGATATTTTGATGTTCGTCCAAGTCCCAAGGTAGGGCGGGAATGTCACCGAGGTTCCCTGCCGAGGGTGCTTCAGACTTCTATCCCTTTAATGGATTCTCTCTCTGCCCTTTCCTTAACTGGGCCTTTGGGCTGGTAGTGATTCCTTTGGGCCGCCTTAGCTGTCCTCTTAGCACTTATCCTCGAATTGGGCCGCCTGAAGACTGGGCTTCCTTCTTCAAGTATTTAAAGGTTATTGGGCCTTGGGCCTACTCTGCATGGGGGATATAATACCCATAACAGGCCGCAACATTGGATGATGAAAATTTTAGGTTGCGCAGTTTTTGTTATATTCTCTTTTTTATTGTTTTAACTACAAATCGAGCTCTATTTTTTTCACATCTTCGTAATTGTCTAAAAAAATCTCTTTTAAGCATGAAATCCTGCAATTTGAAGCAAACAATCAATCTCCAAAAAAAAAAAAAAAAATCTAAGCTTAAACGCAAATAACAACCTCCATTTTTTTTCATTTTCAACCAAATTTTAATCATGTTTCTTTCTTTGCTCTTCTTAGCTCTAAATCGCCAATTTTTATGCAATATTTATCCAAAACATTTTCAAAATAATCAAATAATTAATATAATTAATAAATAAAATCATACTTAATTATTCAAATAAAACAATGTAATTGATTTAAAAGAAAAAAATTATACCCAATCCATTTACGAGAAAAAGCAAAAAAAAAGTTTTTGAATCCTGCCTTTGGTATGAATTTGACCCGTAGCAAGTGCAGTCAAACAATAAGTCATCTCTATAAATTGCTTGAAGCACATCTTGCGATGTGCACCTGGGTGCACCCTAGGATACGATGCACCCACTTTTAGAAACGTATACAATTATGAACAAAAATATATATATTTATGAACAAAAATGTATACACTTTGTTAACAAAATTTTGTTAGTTTCATAATTAAAAATTAAGTGTAAAAAAAGTATAAAATTATTAAGAAACATGTATACACTATTGAATAAAAAGTTATACATATATGAGTACTAGTTTTTTTTAATGAAAAGTTGAGTGTAAAAAAAGTACTCCCTCTGTCCGCTAGAAATGTATATATTTTGCTATTTTGGGGTTCGCACCATAGGTATACATTTTCTTTTATAAATACATGGGACCCACACACATTACTAATACATTCTATATATATGAGACTCACACACCCCACTAATACAACTACCCACTACACATTAAATAATAATACTCATTAATCCACATGCAAAATATAAATATATACAATACTTATTAGGCGGACGGAGGGAGTATATAATTATTAAGAAACATGTATACAATATTGAATAAAAAGTTATACACATAGGTGAAAAATTAAGTACTCCCTCCGTCCGCCACAAAGGTGGACATTTGCTTATTGCACATGGATTAAGGAGTATTATTATTTAAGGTGTAGTTAGTAGTTGTATTAGTGGGGTGTATGGGTCCCATAAATTTATTGTATTAGTGATATGTGTGGGTCCCATGTGTTTAAAAAGGGAAATGTGGCCTTTAGTGCGGATGCCCAAAATAGCAAAATGTGGACCTTTCGGGCGGACGGAGGGAGTATAAAAAGTATACAATTATTAAAAAATATATACTCCATACATAATACTCCCTCCGTCCTACAACAAGAGTCTCTTTTTTCCATTTTGGTCGTCTCACCCAAAGGGTTCTCTTTCCTTTTTTACACACATGGGACCCCTCTCATCCCTTCTAATACAATTAAAACATGGGGCCCATACTCCAACCAATACAACTACCCACTACATATTAAATAATAATATTCTTTAATCCACGTGCCAAAAAGCAAAAACTACCCTTACCGGTGACGGAGAAAATATTTAATAAAAAATTATACACATATAGTGCACGTTTACACCCGAATGCACTAGATATCAACTCCTTCCTATTTAACTCATTCACCAATCCAGCGACATGGTGGTGGAACCCAATTGTAGGGTACACTATTTTTTTTTTCAAAAGGAAAAGTAAATGGAGAGGGTATAAAAAAATGGCAAAATTAAAATAGCTACTATTCCTTAAGTTGAATTTTTTCTAGCCACCCTTATAATAACAAATTTTTTCTAGCCACTTTATACTATTTTTTCCAAAATTACCCCTTATTTATTTAAAACAAAAAAATTCTTTTATTTCCTCTACCCGATTGATATCCGTATATGATTATTAATACCCTCTTTTTTTTCATCACAATTTTCTTCTTTAAAATAGACATAGTCCATTACGACCATATCAGGCCCATCATATTTTCGTACATTAATTAAACAATATTAATCTCGTAATTAACCAATTTGAAATAGTAAAAGTACCTTTTTTGACCGTCAATCCACCGGGTATCCGGGAGGTTTTACAGCTGCTTCTCACAACCAACCACGCACCCCGCAGTGTGATGGTTCAATTTCATTCCTTCAACGGACCTCAGCACAATCCTGGTTCATTTCCTACACCGGGTGTACAGGATGCTGCTACTGTTTCTCGCCGGAAAATATGGAGATTAAGGTTACAGAATATAATGAAAGGTTACATAATTCGGGCAGTAGCCCAAGATTATTTATTTATTGAATGGAGAAATTTATTACAAACTCATTCTCACCGAACAAGAGGAGAAACTCCTTTAGCTACCTATGGTAGCTAGAACAGAAATACTCATACAAAAAAAGAAAAAAACTACAATGTTTATTGAATGAGAGAAAATAGAGGGTGATGGTCGATGCCTTCTGCTTCCTCAACACACCTATTTATAGAGGCTTTTGGATTTGAAATCCGGATTTCAAAGCCTCTTAATATTTTGTGACGTCACTGCTTACGTCATTGTGTTGGCGTCAGTACTTACGTCATCTTCCTCGAATTCCAACTTTAGCAGCTGGCTGGTTTCTTTATTGGATTCCTCATTGTGGGTCATCTTCCCTGTCGGTCACATGTCTCTTATCCTTTCGGAAGGTCACCTGGCTTTTACTTTTTTGAGGAGTCATTTGTCCTCTTTGGTGCCTGATGATTCTCCCGACTCCTGGGTATTCCGAAGAGGTTTCACCCTCTTCTTTCCACGTGTTTCCTTGGTTGGGGGTGGATCAGCAGTTCTGATTATCCCTATGCCCAATCTTAACCCTTTCCCAAATTTTGGTTCTGTTTGGGTGAAACAGCTTGTACATACCTTGTTCGTCCATTGCCCAAAATGGGCCATGTTACAATATCTCCGATGAGTTTGTTTACTCACTGGAATCTTGTTTTTCCAGAGAAGTTCTTGTTTTTCCTGGAAAGCCTTCTCAGCGAACACTGTCTTCTTTCCTATTAAAGTGTTTAACAGGAAAGACCCATTCAAAGACTTATGCTCGAATTTGAATGGGAACTTTACCTCCACCATTGCTTTGATGCAGGCATACAAACCCCTCGCTCTTCGCGTAGAGATCTATTCTTCAGAAAATGTAGAAACCAAGAATGGTTCCTTTCCAGAAGACTCTTTGATCTTATTTGATGCTGAAACATTAGGTCTTCTCAGCTTGATGAAATGGAAGGCCTCGTGGTTGCCTTTTCCGACTGGTTCTGAGGCCGCACTAGTGAAGTACAGCTCTAATACATCGCCTCTGGATAGAGTTGAGTTATTCTCCCATGCCTTGAAAATCTTTTCTCCCAGCCATTCTGAAAGTTTTGCAAGTTCTGGAAAATCTGGTGCAATAGTATAGATCGAGGCTAGTGCTCCAAAGTCATACCACTGCTTTACATCTATTGGATTTGAGCCTTCTCGCATCTAAACTCGGGGATATTCCCCAGATATATCCACCCGGCATTTCTCCGGTTGGATTCCTTGTCTAGTGTTCAATTTCTCCCAGCTGGCCTGGTATTCCTGCCAATAAGAGAAATCAACTAAGTTAATACCAACCTTAGCAGTGCCCATCATAGGCCTAAGGTTGATCTCTCCCTCTTTGACCCCAGAGGTGTTGGGTTGATTCGTCGACTTTAGATGTGACTCCAGGTCTTCGATTTTTTTCTTGGACTGGTTCCTCTTCTAGAGGTTCCAGACTAGGACTTGTGCTAAGGGTACTTGAATCCCTTGCTCTGGGTTTAGAGCTCCATTCTCGACTACTCTCCTTTTGTAGATTGCAATTGCTATCAACAGTCCGGAAGAGTGGCTCTCATGTTGCTTCGAACAGACTTGCGCCATTTCGAATGCAGTCTCGTATGCGTGTAATAATAAATTTTTGTATTTATAATGAAATAAACACAAAAGAATTACAATGATAATCTAGACGGATTGAACTTGAAAATTTAGGAACAATCTCTATCAATCCTCTGATTCTTCTCTCGAACCAATTTGGCTTTGACTTTAACTTGACTTGTTGACTTGACCGCGTGTGTTGAGTCGGATCTTCAGTTGAAGCTTGTCCGAACTCGGATTTGGGATCTTATAACGTTAATCCAGAGGCGTCGAGCCTTTGTTTGGATTAAACGTACTTGCTCCTAAGAACACTCGATCTGGGGGGCTTAGCACCTTAATCTCGGGTCGTATGCTGTTCTTGGCGCGAAGAACACCGAAGAACTTAGTGTATGAAGAACGCTTGATTTGGGGGGCTCCGCACCTTAATCCCGAATCGTTTGTCGTTCTTGACTTGAAGATGCTTGAAGATCTCAAGGGAGCACTGCTCGTATTCTTGATCTCTTCAAAGCGTTTATGTCTTCAAGTATTTTTTTTAGTGTGTGTTGAATGGAGGAGGACTCCTTATATAGGTGAAGGATGAGGATACTCCATAAATATCTCGCAATCTGATTGGTCCATGATAGATTTGGCCTGGTTATGCGGGCTTGGGCCGTTCCAAATATATCACAGCTTGATTGGTCATTGCTTAATTTGACCTGATTCTGGAACCTTCCATACTTTACTTAACTTAGGGGTCAAGTTTTACTTAATTTAAACCCTACTTAATTTGTTGGGTATTAAATTAATTATCAATTATTTATTAATCTATTTTAGGAATTAATTTATTAAATCCCCAAAATAAAATATAATAAATTAAAATTGATATTTAATCATTAAAATCTACATGTCGCCATTTGATTGGACCGTGAATTTTAATTGCTTACAATGCGATTAGACACTTTGGTCTGATCACTATCTCGTGTTCTTCCGGCATGCCTTGCATTGAGTGCCAGATTCTCGAATTCCCTCTAAAGCAATTCAAGGTTGTCCATCAGGTGCCTTGAAAGAGTCAGGATAGAGTCTATCTCAGCTCTTTCCATCTCTCGTGAGGAAATCTGTCAAAACATTATCAACAGATTTAATAATGACAATATCAAAATCATAATATTGGCATTCTGCTTGCCATCTTAGTATTCTAGCCTTTTCTCGTTTAGATTCGATTTTATTTTTCAAAAAGGCTTTGACGCTTGTGTTATCAATTTTAAGGATGAATTTCTTCGCGAGAAGAAATAGCGGCCATTTCTTGAACGCCTTTCGAACTGCAAAGAACTCTTTTTCATTGATGTGTCATCTATTTGCTTCGCTTTCTGTAAAGAGCCCGCTACAGTATCTGCATGGCTTTTCTTCTTCTATTGTGGACTTTGTAAGCACCGCTGCCCACCAGTGGTCACTGGCATCTGTATATAGTATCAGATCATCCTCGTCATTAGGAATGGCTAATTTGGGGAGCTTTTTGCAAACCTCCTTTAGTTGTTTAACCATTGCTCGGTGTGAATCATCCCATTTGAATTCAGCATCCTTTTTCAACAAAGGATTGAACACCTTCATGTATTGCGCCAGATTGTTGATGAATATTCCGGCAAAGTTAACCACTCCTAAGAAACTTTGGAGTTGTTTCTTGTCTTTGAATTCTGTGAGAAATCCTTGGACCTTTTCTACAATATATGGTTGTAGAATAATTCCAGATTCGTCGATCTCTACTCCAAGGAACTCGATCTGCCTTGTTGCTATTACTACTTTCTTTTCAGAAAGCACCAATCCTTCCTTGTGGCATATTTCTGAAAATATTTCCAGATGTGCTAAATGTTCCTTTATGTTCTTCGAGGCTATGAGGATGTCATTCACATAGACAAACATGAATGAGAAATAATCTTTGAAAAGATTATTCATCTTCCTTTGGTATATCTGGGGTGCGTTTGCCAAGCCCATAGACATGACATTCCAAATATAATGGACATGTGGTGTGGAGAAGGCTGTG
Source organism: Pogostemon cablin (assembly GCA_023678885.1). Lineage (NCBI taxonomy): Eukaryota > Viridiplantae > Streptophyta > Magnoliopsida > Lamiales > Lamiaceae > Pogostemon > Pogostemon cablin. The sequence continues at coordinate 9,905,438 of CM042997.1, forward strand.
AACTTCTTGCTTCCTTCTTCCATCATAATCTGGTAGAATCCAGATTTGCAATCAAGCTTTGAGAATACCTTGGCATTCTTGATACAGTTTACCAAGTGTTCCCTACTTGGTATGTAGTATCCATCGAACTCCAAGATGTTGTTGAACCCTTTGTAGTTGATCACAAGTCTCGGCTTTTCCCGCTTGACTTCTCCATGATTTCGAACTAGAAATCCTGGACTGCTGTATGGAGATACTCCTGGTGATATTAACTTAAGGTCCAGATGTTCCTTAATTATTAGCTGCATATCCTTTCGATCTTCTTGGTTCATTAGGATAGGCTTATATCTCACGAACTCATGTTCCTTTCCTTCTTTTACTTTGAGTGAAGCTTTGAGCTCGTTCTTATCCCACCAGGCTAAAGGATCCTCATTGAAGTTCCTCTGTATCTTCTTCTTGACGTCCTCCAAAGACGTTTGTTCTTCGATTGTGACGTCTCTCTGTAGGTTTTCTCCCAAGCTTGCTTTGAGAAGATGGATTGTGTTCTCCTTTAGATTCTCCATCTTCCATCCTCCTCTAGTCTCGGTTCTCATCTGAAGGACTGCTTCGCCATATCTCCTTCGATCATTCATCTTCAGATGGCTCAGTTTTCCTTCATCACCATGCTTGCTGCGAAATCTGATTGGCATTTTTTGTTGAAATGCATTATGCAGTCTTGGTGCGATGATCTTATGTTCACAAAGGGTTGTGAAAATAAGCCTCCTAGTTGCGTTTTCTTGGGTAAAATGCTTGAATGTCTGTAGGAAATTATTTCCTAACAGAATATTCGCTCCAGTGTCGTGAAAATATAATGGTGGAGTTTTCACCTTGTACCATGGGGTATGATCTGCTCCTCCGATCATGATTTCCACTTGCTTGATTCCTCTGTTAAGGATTAACACCCTTTGCGAGAAATCTTTTCCGAGAACTGTTGGCAGTTCTTCGCCTAAGCCTTCTGGGAAGACCCCTTCCTTTGCTGTGCAGATGCCGGCTCCTGAATCAATGTATGCCGCAAAATACTCTACACGATGTTCCTTATATATCATCCTTACGGTGATATATATCGAAAATGGACTTGTGGCCATGGGTGGATCAGAGCTTAAAACCCTGAGACTCTACTAGTAGACTTTGTATCTTTTTCCCTTGACCGTAAACTCCATTCCATCTTGCAGTCTTTCCCAAGGTTTATGATCCTCGAGAAACTCCAATCCCAGTACTAGTTGTTCTGGGAACCTTCCTGCAACTCCTTCGATTATCAGCTCTAGATCGCCGAGTTTGAGCTGTCCTTGGTATCTCCCAGTTGTTGGTTGTTGGAGATAATACAGGACATCACAAGGAATAGAGTTTTTCTTTTTAGTGATATCGAATATTACTTCGACTCCTCTCCATCCTTCTGGGCATTTTAGTTCACCTTTAGTTGTGAACTTTTCCAGTTCCTGGATCACTTCCACGATTGGTTTCTTTTCCCATTTCTCGCTAATCATTCTATCTTCTTGGAAAGAAATTCTCCTTTGCTTGAATCTGAGGCTATTTTGTCTGCTCCAGATCGGCTTGTCTTTGATCCACAAATCCATATCGTGAATTGGTGGTAGCTCCATTATCTCAGGCCTAGTTGCACATGCAACTTTCTCAAACACTTCAGGTATCTCAATATACTCCTTCATTTGGAATAGATCTGAATGATGAGTGTTGGAGAGGACATACAAGATACTGTATGTAATAGAGTAAGACCTGTTCCCTTCCTTTATCAAGTCTTTGTTTTTAAAATCTTGATGAAGGGTAATTGCCCTGTTGAAATCTCGGTCTGCTAGATTGTATGCGATCCTTGGATAAATGTAGGATGCTACTTTTCCTACGTACAGATTTCCCGAGAGTCCTCCTAGGCATGCTTCTCTTGTGCTCTTGATTCTCTTATCAAAGACAGCAATATCGATTAGTGTGTCGATTCTTTCTTTAAATGTAGCTTTGATGAGAATCCGAATAGCTCCGATATGGACCCAAGACATAGTCTTGGACATCCTCTCCGGGAGTTTACTTAGTTCCTTCTTGATTTCTTCATAAGGAACCAGTTGCATTTTCATCATATTTTCTGTGAGCTCCATTGGGATAACAATTTCTCCTTCGGTCACTTTGTATATGATGTTGTATTTTCTCTTCTTGAAACTTGGAAAGAATTTTTCCAATTTTCCCACAGTGAATCCATCGTATAGGCTAAGCCTTGGATCCTCTCTCATGATTCTCATAAGGGCTTTGTGAGAAATAGATGTCTGGGAAAAGAATCCAGACATATCTTCTTGCATCTCTTTCCTAAAGATTTCCTCTTCACTCCGACTCATCTTCGAAAGACTTGGCTAAAGAATTCTTCTTCATAGATGCACTCGTCCGAGGGTATATCTTATAACTGATATACCTGTACTAGGTCTTGGAAGTAAACTGCTTCCTCCATTTCTGGAGTTGTCTCAAACTGTCGTACTCACCTTTTCTGGTTTTCTGGGCAATCTGGTGAGATATGCGCTCTTGCTCCACACGTGTAGCAGTTGCAATCCTTGAATCTTTCGTTAATTCATGTGGCCACTCTTCGGAATGTCTTTCTTGTGGGAGTTCTTCCTATGCTCCTTTGGTTTGACCCTGAGGATGAAGCTTGGCTTCTTGAACTCCATCTTGATGGTCCAGATCTTTGCCCTGATTTATAGCTTCGGGCCTTTTGTTTAGACCAAAATGTTCTTGATCTTCTAGATCTCCATCCTCCGCTCCTTTGATTGTAAGGATGATTCTTCTTCATCCTTTTCTGCTTCTTTGGGTTTCTTCCAATGACAGTTGGAAGATCATTGCTTTCGCAACATAAGGGGACTGTCTTGTTGATTCCCCTTAATCTCTTATAGTTTTTGTGTAGCGCCGCTTGATGACACCACTCTGCAATCTTGGCTTTGAGGAAGGACATTCTCCTTGCTATTGAATCCAGCTCACATGGTTCATACTCTTTAATCAATATTTCTCTCCATGGGCTCGGGATCTTGCAAAGAATAGGTGGAATACTTCTTCCTCTTTAACCTTAGATTTCCATCTATACTCTATGAAGAGTTTGATGTACTCATCTACGTGACAAATGTCAAGTAGTTCTAGGCTGTATAGGGCATTCCTATACTTTTTTTTCTTTTCTTCTTCCATTTCTTCGAAGTATTCTACTCCGATGAAATGGATCTTGAAGATCTTGGCCATTCGATCGACAATATTACCTAGATCTTCGCCTTCCATAGCCTTTTTTTTACTTCGTCTGAGAGCTCTTCCCAGGCGCATTTTACTGATCCTTCCAGGCTCATAGTAAGGAATCTTATGAACCCTTCTTTGTCCAACTCCAATGCACCACCTGCGATCTTCATGGCATTTGTCCATTCATCGATCAAGGCTTCTCTATTCTTGAAGTCTAGAGTGTCGAGGTTTAAGATCAACCCGTATGGATTTATCGGTTCAAGGTGAGATCGACCATATGGGGTGTTGTGTATATTAGATCCTCGAACTCGGCTTGCTCCTGTTGACATTCCTATGGCCTTCATCTTGAAGTTTCATGGTGGTTGGAATGTATCTTCTTGTCTTGCCCCATGGACTCCGTGTGATCCAGAGGTTCCTTCTTGGCTCCGATCCTGTTGTGTCTGATGAGCCTGGGACTGTTGTTGTGAACTTGATGCCTCTTTAACATTTATCTTTAGATCTACAATTGATAATCCTTGGAAGGACTCATATAGATCTTGTAGATCTTCAAGATTTGCTCTTTCCTTCTGGGGATGTAGAGTCTCCTCGAAGGATAGCAATCATCTTCTCGCTTTCGGACTTTGGCCTTATGACCTCCGTCGTTTTTCCTTTTTGGTGTAAAAGGGGTTCTGTTTCAAAGGTTAGTGGTAACCTTCCTCCAGGCCTTCTTCCTGTCACCTTGGTTTCCAGGGACTTTACTTGTTCTATCAACTTCATGATGAGGTCGAATTATTTGTTCTGCAATTTCTCGACCTTGTCCATCTTGAGGCTGATCTCGAACATCGTCTTGGACATGCTTTGGCAATATTCTCCAAAGAATCTCACCGTATTCTGCAACTCTCTAAGATCTTGGTTCATCTTAGAGTTATCTGCCTCGATCTCCCTCCACTCTGTCATTCTTTCCAATGCGTAAAGTGGTAGGGCTTGCAAATTTCTCTCGGACCCTGGTTTGGTCGTCTCCTCCATTGTTCTTGTTTGGGGATTCGTCCATGGATCTCGGTGAAACTTCAGATTTTCACTATGTTCTTCGGAATTTCCTTGGAATAATTTATCTCTGTCTGGCGGATTTCTTCCAGACGTTCCTCTTTGGTGAGGTCCTCAAGATTCGCCAATTTTCATTTTCGATTGAGGTTTTCCCAAAATAGATCGACGTCCTCGTCCTCTTTCTCTACGTATTGTCTATACAACACATTATAGTATTGTTGTATAGAACTGCTTGTTTCGTCATATCCAACGGGCCAGAAGTCATGTTGCTCCAGCTTGGAACAGGGCTAATAGTCCTGTCACTCTCGGATGTCGAACTTTCGTTCGGATCCATATCTCTTTGAAACTCTCCTCTCGTTAAGTGATATAAGTTTATAATAATTTTTCCATTCATAAATAAATAAACCTAGGGCTCTGATACCATTTTAAAGCGTGATAAAAGTGATGAAAATTAGATAAACATATAGGCCGAATAGAACAACTATTTAGACGAAAACATATTGGCCGATCAGGCTAATACGTATAGGCCGAATAGACAAATACGTATAGGTCGAATAGGCAAATACGTCTAGGGCGAATAGAATAACTATTTGGGCCGAAAAATATCAAGGATATATAAGTCATTTCGAGTATCAATTGGATATTTATTTGAATTTTTGATTTAAAATTGCATTTGAATAATGTTTAGGGGTAAAATGGTCTTGAATATAAAAAGTGACTAGAAAAAATTACTCTTAACATGAGTGGCTAGAAAAAATTCATTTTAAGTCAGAGTGGTTATTTTTTGCCATTATAAAAAAAAAATGTTAATAAATTGAAGGATCCTACTCCTATCCTATGGCACGGAGACAAATAGAAGTCGTGATCATAAATGAAAATGGGGAACAAGATTCCATAAAGGCAAAAGCTCCTGTGCACCCGGGCGCACGGAACACTTTCCGTGCGCCTTTAGAAATTTGTGCTAAATTGTATACCTTTTAGTATACAGATTGGTACCCTTTATTTTCTAAAGAAAAATCTGGGCGCACGAACAACACTCCGTGCGCCTTTAGAATTTTGTGTTAAATTGTATACCCTTTAGTAAAAAAATGTGTACCCTTTATTTTCTAAAGAAAAAAAAATATTAATGAAAAGTGTATACCCTTTAGAACAAAATTGTGTACCTTTTAGTAATTAAAGTGTATACCATTTAGACCAAATTAATGTACCCTTACCCATAATATAAAATTTCTAAAGGCGCACGGAATGTGTTCCGTGCGCCCGGGTGCACGCAAGCCTCGCTCTTTCATAAAAGGACGGAAATTTTCATGGAAAGCGTCTCTCATCGAAAGAAGGAACAACCATGAAGCAACCACGTGGAACCAACCTCCCCAGGTCTAGCCTTCTTCACCATCCCACCCCACCCCACCCCGCACCACTTCTGCCAACTCTCCTACTCCTCGCCTATATATATCACTTCAATCGCCCACCATTTCCACCAATTCATTTCTTCCACTTCTATAAACCTACTACCTAAGCTCTCATATTCCTTTGCATTTCGCAATTCCCGATGCCTATTTCAACCCTCACCGGCATGTTGACCCATGTCGCCGGAATATTCCCTTCCCGGCGCGCCGTCAGTGTCGCCGGAGTGGTCGATTTAACCCATGCACAGCTGCATCAACTTGTCGAACGCGCCGCCGCTGGACTTATCGCCGCCGGCATTAAGCCTGGCGATGTCGTTGCGCTTACGTTCCCCAATTCCGTGGAGGTATAATTTGTTGATTTTTTATTTATTTTTTTTAGCAGGAGTATTCGATTGCTAATTGATGCTATCGAAATTTTATTTCGTTTCTGCCTAAATTGAATCGATTAATCGTCTTGTACTATAGCTATTCGTCGGAAGAAGCAATCAATATTTCTAGGTCTTTACGCTCTGTTTTTGTGATGGAGTTCGCTTTCAGTTCCGTGATTTTCCTTAACTGTAACGTCTTTGACGTGAAGTCGTGATGTTGACTGGTTGCTGATTTTAATTTAATTTTTTTTTAATTGGGTTACAGTTTGTTATAATGTTTCTGGCGGTGATACGCGTCCGAGCGACGGCGGCGCCTTTGAACGCGGCGTACACCTTTGACGAATTCGAGTTCTACTTGTCGGATTCTGAGTCAAAGCTGTTGCTTACTTCGAAAGAAGGCAACGAACAGGCTCAGGCGAGTGCAGCAAAGCTCAAAATTCCTCATCTCTCGGTCGAGCTGCAACCCACCGCCTCAGAAATTGTATATTATCCAACTCGGTCCGATGTTGATCCAGAATCAGTCTCTAAACTCACCAACGAGCCATCCGACGTGGCACTCTTCCTCCACACATCCGGCACCACGAGTCGACCGAAAGGGGTGCCTTTAACTCAGCATAATCTGTATTCCTCTGTCCAAAATATTAAATCTGTGTATAAAATAACGGAGTCGGATTCAACTGTGATTGTCCTTCCGTTGTTTCATGTACACGGCTTGTTAGCCGGGTTATTGAGCTCCCTTGGATCCGGCGCTGCCGTTACTCTCCCAGCCGCCGGGAGGTTCTCTGCTTCGACTTTTTGGTCCGATATGAACAAGTATAACGCTACCTGGTACACTGCTGTGCCAACAATACATCAGATCATTCTTGATCGCCACCTCAGCAAGCCCGAAGCTGTTTATCCGAAGCTCCGGTTTATCAGAAGTTGCAGTGCATCTTTGGCTCCGGCTATAATGGCCCGGTTGGAGGAGGCATTTGGTGCTCCGGTTCTGGAGGCGTATGCAATGACTGAAGCTACGCACTTGATGGCGTCAAATCCATTGCCTGAGAACGGGCCACACAAACCCAGCTCGGTGGGGAAGCCTGTGGGCCAGGAAATGGCTATTTTGGATGAGAATGGTGTGATTCAAGGGGCCAATGCAAATGGGGAGGTTTGCATAAGGGGTCCTAATGTGACACAGGGGTACAAGAATAACCCTGAGGCGAATAAATCAGCTTTCCTTTTCGGATGGTTCCACACCGGGGATATTGGCTATTTTGATTCCGATGGATATTTGCATCTTGTTGGTAGAATCAAGGAATTGATCAACCGTGGAGGTAAAAAGTTTTATAATTGTTCTGTCTTTGATATCTTCTTACATTTAAATTTCTCTGCTAGAAATTTGCAAGTTTCCCTTGTCCATACATGATACATACCATGTTGGATAAAGAATTGATGGTAAAGTCACCTGCTTTCACTGTTGTATGTTATTATTGTTTTACTCCTGATTAACTTATTACTTGTATGATATAATAACAAGTGAATTAAATTACATATCTTGGGAGCCGTATTGTGATTTATTAGCCAAGTCTGTATGTTTGAACAGCCAAAGAAGTTGCTTAAGGTATCCATTAAATCTGTGTTTTGTTCTTTGAAATCTAAGTTAACGAAACTCCAACTTGAAATGGTATGTGCTGGTCCTTGAAAACCTCATGTTACTTGGTTTATCAATGTTTTTTCTTGTAGCTTCCTGTGCTATGCTGAATTTAAAATTGCATTTTTTTCGTGTACCAAATTCGATTATCACATCGATTTTCTTCAACTGTGCAGGGGAAAAGATATCACCAATCGAAGTAGATGCTGTCCTATTGTCCCATCCCGACATTGCTCAGGCTGTTGCATTTGGTGTCCCGGATGATAAATATGGAGAAGAAGTACGTAAAGCCCTTTCTCATTTCTTAATGATATTAGTTACCCTCTCAAATTTACGTCTTGTCTCCTTTGTTAACTATATATGTGTTGTTGGGCATTTGGTAATTATGTGTGATGGTGGGAATTTAGTTATATGTGTAACTCAATGACGTTATACTGATTTTCAACTAAAGCTGTGACAAAATACCAATCACTCATGGTAATTATATGTGTGATAATGGAAAGATCAGAAAAAATACCATGTTGAATACTAGCCATTGATCTTATCTGGCTGAGCTGTGCTATATTTTTAAGGTCTGATTTTAAAATACCATCGTTTTCACTTTTCACTAACACTTGTTTGAATGACTCTCAAGTTCTCAACAAAATGTGGGCCCAAATTTTGTCTTTAATCTATAACAAGGCTTTCCACCACTTATTCTAGCAATGCATCTTGTGTGCTCTGAACATCCTCCCTTCCCACACACACTATACAATTTTATGTGTGGCTAGTCTCATATGAGACTGTCTTCTGTGAGACGAAAAAAGTGATACATTTTTATGAAATAGTGTTGTTCCTATCAAGAAAAAGTGACATCCCATCAAGAACAAGTAGTATTGGTCTCACATGATGATTTTTCTTTTTTCGGTTAGCTTGTCCCCGAGTGCACTCTCTTAATACGAGTTTGGAAGTACTCTTAAATAGCAATACATCTTAACCATCAAGTGTTGGCTACCCCTTCTATATTCTTATTATGGTTGTTTGTGTGTTCAGATAAACTGTGCCATTATTCCCAGAGAAGGATCAAATGTTGATGAGGCAGAGGTTAGTAGGTTCTGCAAGAAAAACCTTGCTGGTTTCAAGGTCCCAAAGAAGGTTTTCATCACCGATTCGCTCCCTAAAACAGCTTCTGGGAAAATCCAACGACGAATCGTTTCGGAGCACTTCCTTGCGCAAATATCAACTGCTAAGGTCACAAAGTTTGGGGCCTAGTCTACTGGTTTCAAATCATGTGATTGGAATAGTACTCCGAATGCATGCAGTTTAAGCTTGTGATATAATTCTGCATAGTGAAGATGCATATTGTTATTTGAATTCAAGTTGTGCAATTCTTTTCTATTAGGTGAATTAAAGAATGGCTTCATTTATGTAAAAGTCACCCCATCTACTTAATTTTAGATTTGTGTCATATATGGGATAGGGATTTTGTTTAAGGAAAAAAAATATTAACTACTTTAACATGGTTTGCAATCGCGATGCTAACGCCACTAAATTGATGTTCTATCGGCTATTATAGTCCTATCTGTCTATGCGTAATTTCACATAATTACAAAAGTTAAACAAGAAAAATTGTATTTTAACTAATTCTATCTACTCTTATAATCTTTTTAAATAATAAATGGTAAAATATGTTTTGTATGTCATTTTATTGTTATAAGACGAGGGGAGTATATCTTTCAATCTTATACTCCTTTATCCCATTAAAAAGTTTATAACGTTTCACATAATGATTTAAATTTTTCTTTTCTAATAAACGTGAGTCACACATCTAAAATTTACTTCTTTTTTTTATTCATTCTCTCAAAATGTATCATTTGTCATTTTACGTGTAAATTAAATAATTTAATTATTTGATGTGTAATGAATATTTATAATAAATATATACTATGCAAGTCCTTCTTTCAAAATAGGAAAATGAATACATTGAAACTATTTTGGGACAAAATGAATATATTTAAAGTGGACGGAGAAAATAGATTTTATAATATCAGACAATATGTCATACATTCAAATTAACATCAAGATTAAATTGGTAGAAGTATAATTAAAATTTATCTAAAAATATTAAAATATTATATTTTTTAATCTTTGATTAAAAACTAAGGGTAAACATAGAAGGGAAAGATAAGAGTATCAACATGGAGTAATTCCGATAGTTAGTGAAGTGGTAGTGAAACTTGGTGTTTCTTAGCGAAATGCAGTCTAGTTTGGGAGCTTTCGTTGTTGGGTGGGAAGTGGGGTACATCGTTGGATTCCCACCACAACGTGGCTACACCGTTGCCGTATAAAACACTAAGAAAATCGCTCCAAGTGACGTGGCAGTTGTGTCCGCTAGTTTAACTGATTTTGGGTTTTCTTGTATATTCATTGATTATCTCTCATCTTGCAATAGTTTTGTTTCTCTTTTCTTATTGTTTTGGTTTCTTTCTCTCCATTTTTTCTTCAAAGTTAAGAAGAGAATAGGATTTTTTTTTTATGCTAACTTTTTTAATATCGCATGCAAGTCTGATATCGTAATGTAACTAGTATTTTTTTTAATTATGAAAATGAAAATTTTCAACATAATATTCAATAAATTAAGTAAATATTTTTATGAAGGATAGGTATTGGGTGAGATCATCTCACAGATCTTTTTATGTGAGACGGATCCAATCCTACCCATTAACATAAAATAAAAATATAAAATATAAAAAAATTTATTAAAAAACAGGGGCTCCGTTTAATTAAGGCTACTAATTAACAATAGGGGCAAGCTATTTGCACCCCCAAAATTACTGAACGTACCCCAAAAATATTTAAATTGACATAATTATTCTTATAAAATTTATATCTGTTTGGTTGCAATAACCGAACAGTTATCCATCTTATCTGTTCGGTTGCAGCAACCGAACAAAATAAAGATTCATATATCTTATTTGTTCGGTTGCAGCAACCGAACAGAATAATTATTTATCTTATCAGTTTCATTGCAACAATCGAACAGAACAAAAATTATGATTTTTTTTAATTTATATCTATATTATCCAATAGATAAGATAATATAAAAGTTTCATGACATCATCGATGATGAACAAAGATGGTGATTTCTCTCACAGTTAAAGTAAGCAAGTTTCTGAATCAACAAAACTTGCTTATCTGAATCAATTGCTTACTTTCACTGGAGAGGAATCACCATCTTTGTTTAAAGATCGATGATGTCATGAAACTTATCTGTTATTTTATCTGTTCGGTAATATAGATATGAATTAAAAAATCACAAATCTTGATAATTCTTTGTTATGTTCGGTTACAACAACCGAACAAAACAAAGAATTATCTTATGTGTTCGGTTGCTGCAACCGAACACATAAGAAAATTTTTATTCTGTTCGATTGCTGCTACGGAACAGTTTGTTAGATGACTATTTGGCTGCAACAACCGAACATATATAAATTTTATAAGGATAATTATGTCAATTTAAATATTTTGGGGTACGTTCAGTAATTAAGGGGTGCAAATAGCCGCTCCCTTAACAATATTATAAAAAATCGGCCGCTGCCATCACGCCATTTATGTTATTACATTAATTATTTTCACTTTTTATAAAAATATAATCTTAATATTATATTATTATTATTAATTATTAAATAATAATAATGGTATTAGTAATTATTCTTTAGATAGTTAAATTATTTTATTATCACTTTATTTTATTTAGATATCACTTTATATTAAAAACTTTATCGCTTTTTATTCATTTTTCGAATAGTTTATAAAATAATTTAATTAAACGGTTATCACTTTTTATGTATCATATTAAAAATATTATCATTTTTATTATTCCAGTGAATTATTTGTGAAATAATTCAATTAAACGGATATCACTTTTCTTTGATTAAGAAAAATTTTTTTATTAAAAATATTATCACGTTTTATCCATTCTAAAAAATATTTATAAAATACATTTTTAGTAATCATTTATCACTTTTTAATAAAAATGTTATCACTTTTTGTTTTAAATATTATCACTTTTTATTTATATTAGAAATTATTCATGAAATAATTGATATCACTGTTATCACTTTTCATCAATTGATTATCACTTTTAATATAAAATTTACCACATATTATCACATTTTATAAATTTATAATATTTAAATTAAAAAATAATTAAATAAACAATGATAATATTTTAATATAAAGTGGTACCTATTATAATAATATTGTTGAATTATCTAATGAACAATTAATATTATAATAATAATAATTAATTAATTAATTTAAAAAAACAAATACTCATATGAGTGATATTTTCACTTAGTTTTTAGTATTTTTATGTCCGTTTTTATAGTATTTTATCCGTATTTTATGTATTATTTGGTTGCGTTATGTGTTCCCATGGAAATGTGTGAGAATGAGCTTATACGTGTTAAAACAGGTGAAAAATGGAGCGAAAATGGAGTCAGGAGAAAGAATGAAGCAAAGCAGCACAAACCGTGTTTGGTACTCGAGGTAAGTAGCGTGCACGGGCCTGTAAGGGTTGGCCGTGCGCGGACGTCAGAAATCACAACACGGTCACCCCCTGTAGCCGTGTACCGCGCACGAGCCGTGCGCTGTTCGAAGTTCATCGTTGACCAGAAACCCTAGACACGACTCGGGCCGTGTACTGAACTCGAGCCGTGTAGGTGTTAAAATTCAGAAAAATTCCAGATTCCTTCTAGAAGATCTCCAAGGGTATAAATACCATTTCATTCAACATTTGATCATCTTGGATCCGAAATTCACAGCTGCACACACACATCACACACCATTTCCTCCATTTTACATCATCATCTTCATCCATTCTTCATCCATATCATCTACCTTCATCCCACCATCCAAACCTTCATTCAATTGAGGAAAAGAAGCAAGGAAGAGAGGAGAATTGTAAAGGAAGGCAGGAGATCACAATTGAAGCACATTGTCCAAATTCAAAAGTTATTATATAAAAAAAAACTATAACTTTACTAGTATGATAATAAATATGAGTGAGGCTTGCGTGCGCCCAGGCGCACGGGAATATATTCCGTGCGCCTTTAGAAATTTATTATTATGGGTATCGCTTGCAGATTTTAATCTCTTCTTAATGGTGGATTAATGTAGTTGTTATAGGAAGAAGAGGCATTAATCTGCGCAAAGCTAACAGAAAGGAGAGAGATTTGCCCCCAGGCGTGATTATGCCTTTTTTAGGGGGAAAAGGGGATGATTCTATTGCTATGGGGGTTTTTCATATTTATAGTGGATAATCTGACGTCACCCGTATCTGGGTAAGCTGATAGATTATTGCGTACAGTGCGAGCATTAAATGCGTTTAGCCTCATGTGACTATTTTTAGGATATGATCTAGGAAATCCCCTACACGTATATCTCGAAGGATATTTTGCGTATCAGGGGCAATTGGATCAAGTGGCCTAGTTGGCTTAGTCAGGCGGTTGCTCCTTGCTTCTGGCAGGAAAGCTCGTGGGCTCTCAATAGACTATTGGGCTGAAAGGCCCAATACACAAACAGGTAAAAGGCCCCTTCTCAGAATTCATACCATATTAAACCCCAGGTTTCGTCGTCACTAGCGCGTGGTAAGTGGAGGCGAAATATTTTTGAAGCGTGCGCGTGTCCTGATTTTTGAATTTCGAATCTAAAATGACATCTTAAAGATCACAAAGCAACGTTTTAAAATTTTAGGCATTTTCGATGCACCTTTCCATCATTCGAGCTGCTTGCATTAGGCTCCGCATTAATTATCTTCTGAGCGGGGGTCACGTCGATCAGAATATATGCTTTTAAAAGGGCCTTTCCCCTGCCATATTTTTTATCTTTGTTTCTTATCTGTTCGCTCTCTCGATTTTCTATTCTGTTCCCCAATCACTCCTAAGCATGAGTTTTAGCGATCAGCCAACCAGTCAGTCGGGTCCTCAGCAAGCAGTAAGTGGAGGGAGGCAGTATCAGAGTCTTTGGAGAGGGCCTTTCAGGATTTACGAGAAGAGACAGAGGTTTCTTCATCTCGCCGCAGGCTTCTGCCAGTGTCACGCTCATTGCCCTCTTCGTTTGCTATGGCAGAAGACGTGCCAGATCCAGAAAACATTCGAGAATGTATCGCTTCTCATGATGGGGCCCACAATGGGATGTGGGCCCACTTTCAAGATAACACTATTCCTCATTCCCAATTTGAGGAGCTATTCTCGAGGTATGCGGCGCCAGGGGTGGAATTCATCATGCCGGTTGAGAACGAGAAAGCGAGTAAGCCGGCGCAGGGGCGAGTGGCAGCGAACGTTCACATGCTGAAGTTAGGGTTCCGTCTACCTCTCCACCCTTGTCTAGCAGAGCTTCTCAATTATTGGAATTTGGCACCACATCAGCTTTCCCCAAATGTTTGGGCTACTATAATTGGGTTCATACTCTTATTTTGCAAGAAAGGGTATGGGCACCTGTCCCCCAAGGAAATCGACTACTTGTATCGTCCTTCAGAGGAGAATGTTCATAAAGAGTTTTATCGAGTCAACCCTGATGAGTGATATTTTTACCTAGATTTTAGTGTCTTTTTATGTCCGTTTTTGTATATTTTTATCCATATTTATGTGTTATTTGGTGGAGTTATGTGTTTTTATAGAAGTGAGTGTGAATGAATTTAATCGTATGTAAAACAGGTAAAATCAGAGCGAAAATGGAGAAGGGAGACGAAAGAAGGAAGAAGAAAATAAGGCAGCAAGAACACGGTCGATCGTTTCACGTACACGAGCCGTGTCATGCTACATGAGCAGTGTACTGTAAACGGGCCTGTAAGAGATGACCATGCGACGACATCAGAACGCACAACATGAACATCCCTTAGCCGTGTTGCGGTACACGACTCGTGTGTCGTCGTAAGTTGGTGTTGACCCAGAAACCCTGACACGACTCGAGGCGTGTTGTAGCACACGAGTCGTGTAGGCGCCTGATCAGTAAAAAAATAGAATTCTTTTAGAAGGTCCCCAATGAGTATAAATACCTTTTCATTCAACCTTTGAAAAGGGATCCACGAAATTCCAGCTGCTCACACACCTCACACACCAATCCTTTGATTTTACACCATATTCTTCACCCCATTCATCCATACTTTGATCTTACATCATCTCTCCATAAATTCTACCATCCAAATCAAGTGAAGAAGCAAGGAAGAGTGGGTGATCACCAAAGGAAGGAAGGAGATTCAATTGGAGCCAATCCAAGGGAGTTCTTATCCCAATTTTGTGTTAATCCTCTAGTTTATCATGATTTGTAAGGTTTTTGATGTCTATGTTAAGGATCTTATGAAGATTATAGGCTAATCTCCCTTGTGGGATTAGCAACATGAAAGTTTGTGGTTAAATTTTAGTATCTATGTATTTAAATTCATATGTTGATTGGGTTAATTGATTTCCTATTATTGATGCTTTAGATCTTGATATTTTTGATGATTTGTGTGTTTAGATGCTCTAAATATATGATTAGATTGAGAAATCAATTATGTGATTAGGACATTTGAGTGAATCATTTCATCAAACACTTCATGTGCATTATAAATTGTGAAGAGATTGAGAAATCCTTCAAAGTTTAGAACCCTTTGATAGGACATACGGTTGGTTTGATTGAGAGATTGATTAATCGTGTGAAGGGATTCTTATTTTAAGCTTAGTACCTAGTTGGAATTATTTGAATGAGAACCAACCTTTGAGCTAATTGAAATTAATATCCTATTCATCTTGAGAAGGAGCTTAGGTGAATTTAGAGTTGGCCCTTAATTAATACCCTTGATTCATAAGAGTTTAATGCATGTATCCTAAGATCTCCATTTACTTAATTGTTGTTAATCTCACTTTTGCTTAATTTGGTAAACTGCATTTCATCCGCTTATCTTAATTCGTTAGATCATTGCTTACATCGCTTTGATTATTTCTATTTACTTTTTTGAACAACTAATCTATTGATGATTCGTCTCTATAAAATTACAACAAACGTGAGATTGCGTAAGCAATAGTACCTACCTCCCTATGGTTCGATAAATTCTTGAATTGGTTAACCCAACTACAAGTTATGGCTAATCAAATGGCGCCGTTGCCAGGGAGGCAACGGTTGCTAGTAGCTTGAAGAAGGATCGTTTTGAGTGATCTTAATAGAGATATTTTTTAGTATTTGTTTACTTGTATTTGCTTTGAAAATCTTGTTCTAACTTCTTTTATGTTGAAGGTGTATGCAAACAAGGTCAAAAGGGAAACAAGTTGAACCTATTGATTTAGAAATCGAACACACTTTTCAAAGAAGGAGAAATGAGAACAAAACCAAAAAGAGTGATCTTATGGAGAACAATCAAGAAGAACGTGTAAATATTGAGTATGTTGGAGACAGAGTGCAAAATGTGCAAGACAACGCACAAGCACCACAAGTTAATGCCAATCTTCCTCAACAAGCTCATCAAAATTTTGGAGGGCTTAACAATCAAGCTTTGCTTCAAAAAATGGTGCAACAAGCCATGCTTCAACAAGGTTTTCAATATGCTTATGCACCTCCACCACCACCTCCGGTGCATCGAGGGCCTCAAGTAAATCCAAGGGTGATTCGGGACTTCTTTATGCCAAGGGCAATGCCACAAATGATGGGACCACCAATCAGTGCCAACAACTTTGAATTTAAGGCGGGCTTGATTTCTATGGTGAGAGAGCAACAATTTAGTGGAACTCCGATTGAGGATCCTAATGCTCATCTAGCTCAATTTATTGAGATTACCAACACTTTGAAGATGAATGGAGTGAGCGAGGATTGCATTAAGATGAGATTATTTTTATTTTCATTGAGGGATCGTGCTCGAACATAGTTATCTACCATTACTCCAAGTACGTGCAACACTTGGGAGGAGCTTGCACAAATGTTCTTGAACAAATATTTTCCGCCTTCTAAGACGCTTCAAATGAAGAGCTTGATTACTCAATTCAAGCAAATGCCTCAAGAGAGTTTTTATGAAGCGTGGGAAAGGTTTAAGGATATGCTACGCAAGTGTCCACAACATGGATTCTCGGAGAATCAACAAGTTGGATTTTTCTACCAAGTTTTGGTAAATAGTCAAAGAATGTATGTTGATGCTTCGGCGGGTGAATCCGTACTTGGTGTGACTCCGGAGAGGGCTATAAGGATTTTTGATGAGATTTCTACAAATGTCTACCAATGGCCATCGGAGAGAGTTAGTGGATGCTATGGATTTGAGAGCTTCGAGCAAGGGCAATAGTTTAGTGTGAAGAGCGCTAGTGTGGAATCAAGTATGCCAAGTGTTGAAATGATAGCAGCGGAGATTGTTAGGCAAATGAGCTTGAATCAAGGTGTGAATCAAGGAGTTAACATGGTGGAAGGCCAAATTGATCAAGGTGTTCTTCCTCCGAATAGTGTTAGTGGGGAACAATGGGCTATGACAATGCCACGTGTGGAGGATGTGCAATACATACAAGGAAGAAATTACCAAGGTAACTATCAAAATAATTACCAAGGTAATTTCAATCACAACCAAGGAAACTACCCACCAAGGCAAGGAGGTTTCAATAGTCAAGGAAGTGGAAGCTCATACCCACAACAACAAAGGAGGCAAGATAATTTCTCTTATTCAAACCCGAGCAATGCGGTTGCTTATCCTCTGGGGTATCATCCGGGAGCTAAAGCGCCAAATAATGAAGGAAAAGCAACCACCAAAGAACTCATTGAGAAGTTGATTGTATCGAACAAAGCTCAAGATGAGATAAGAAGAAAGATTGATGAAGCTAATAATAGAAGGTTCAAAGCCTTGGAGCATTCGGTTAGTCAATTGGCTAGTTCGTTAAGTGTGAACGAGAAAGGAAAATTTCCTTCTACCACTATTGTAAATCTAAAAGAACAATGCAAGGTAATCACTTTGAGGAGTGGAGTAAATTATGAGGGACCTTCTATGCCTATGGAAAGTGAGAAGTTAGAAGAGAACGAGGTTGAGGAAGAGTTTGTGGAAAAAGGTGAAGTTGAAGCTAAAGAGAATAATGAAACGGTTGTAGTTGAGTCGGAAGTTGTTAATAAGAAATGGCAAAGAACTAAAGCAATGAAAAAGAAAGAGAATGAAGTGGAGTTGGAAAGGGATAGTTGGGGCATACCAAAAACTCAAGTGTCTATTCCTTTTCCACATAGATTTTTGAAAAAAGGGGCTTGATGAAAAGTTTGCAAAGTTTTTAGAGATCTTCAAGAATATCCACATCAATATACCCTTTGCGGATGTTTTGAGACAAATGTCTCACTATACTAAGTTTTTGAAAGACATCATGGCAAGAAAAAGGTGCTTAGTGGAGAATGAGACCGTCAACTTGACGGAGGAGTGTAGTGCAATAATTCAAAAGAAGTTGCCCCCAAAGCTCAAAGATCCGGGGTGTTTTGTCATACCATGCGAAATAGGGAAGAGTGAAGTGCATAAAGCTCTTTGTGATCTTGGGGCGAGTATCAACTTGATGCCTATGTCTATCTTCAAGAAACTTGGTATAGGGGAAGTAAAGCCTATGTCCGTTACATTGCAACTTGCGGATAGGTCTTTGAGGATGTGTTAGTTAAAGTTGAAAAGTTCATATTCCCGGTGGATTTCGTAGTGCTTGACATGGATGAGGATGCAAGCGTTCCATTGATTTTGGGACGTCCATTCTTGGCCACGGGAAGAGCTTTAATTGATGTGCACAAGGGGGAGTTGACTTTGAGAGTAAATGATGAAGAAGTGGTGTTTTCTTTGAGAAATGCAATCAGGCATCTAGATGAGAAGGAAGAATGTAGAAGGATTGAATTGATTGATGAGATTGTTCAAAAGAACTTGCCATTTTTCCTATCCAAGGATCCTCTTGAGACAAGCATAAGCCATTCTCATACTTTATCCTTAAATTCTACTTCTTCTTTATATTGTTTAGAAGATGATGATATAAATTATTGCTTACATGATTTGAATGCTTGTAGAAAAATGCAAGAAGATGAAGCCAAAATGATATACTATGGAAAGAGGGAGTATCTTCCATTGGAGGTCGAGAATGAAGAGTTAAAGGTTGAAAAGGGAAAAGAGGAATTAAAGCCATTATCCGATCACCTTATGTATGCGTACTTGGGGGATGACAAGACCTTTCTGGTAATTGTATCATCATCCCTTTCACCTCTAGAGCTTGATAAATTGTTGAGGGTGCTTAGAGATCATAAAAGTGCTATAGGGTGGAGTCTTGATGATTTGAAATGTATAAGTCCAACTATTTATATGCATCATATTAGGTTGATTGATGAGAGTAAATCATGCATACAACCTCAACGTCGTTTGAACCCTATTATGCAAGAGGTTGTTAGGAAAGAAGTTTTGAAATGGTTGGATGCTAGAATTGTTTATGCCATAATTGTTATTAATCCCACTTTTGCTTAATTTGGTAAACTACATTTCATCAGCTTATCTTAATTCGTTTGATCATTGCTTACATTGCTTTAATTATTTCCATTTACTTTTTTTGAACAACCAATCTACTGATGATTCGTCTCTATAAAATTACAACAAACGTGAGATCGCTTAAGCACTAGTACCTACCTCCCTGTGGTTCGATAAATTCTTGAATTGGTCAACCCGACTACAAGTTATGGCTAATCAAACCCCTCTCGTGGGCTGACTCTCTCGGGGAAGTCCACGTCCATAAAAAATAGGAAGGCGTGGTGGTGTTGGGCTTCAGGCGTATGGAAGCCGTCGCACATCAGGGTTCCTTCGGCCTTCCAGTTAATTCGTTCTCGCGGAGGTATGTTCGCCTTCTTTTGTCTCTTCATCATTATTTTTTTGTGCGTGAGGTATAGTCACTATGTTTTAAATTTTCAGACAGGGATACTCGTCCTGGTCCTCCCCTTTCGAAAGAGTTTTTGAAGTTGGTGGGCGTCATTAACAAAATAAGCATCTCTGAGAGGAGTACTGACATCATTACTGATGAGCTTTTGAAAAAGTATGGGCTCATGGTGGATTCGAGAGTGCCGGTTCCTCTGAAGATGGTGACTGTGGTTACTCATGTGGTCGCTCATTCAGAGCCACCAGCGGCCTCCCTTACTGATCCGGATATCCCTGTCGGGGTGGCGAAAAATCCTATAGGGTCGTCCGCCTCCCATGATCAAGCGGTTCCAAGGTCTGATGCCTTGATTGATATAATAGAGGTGGACGAGTCCTCCCCGATGGAGATGAGTCCTCGGGCCTTACAGGGAGATACGACAACACCGATGTCGGGACTTGGAGACTTTACGGGAGATAATGTCGGAGCGAATCACGAGTCGGTTGGTGTCATGGTTTAAGAGGGTCTTGACGACGTGGTAGTCGTTTCAGAGGGGGAACGTGAGGAGGACTTTCTGCTTCATGATTCTGGTTGCTCTTCCCCAGTCGTCTGCATGGTACAGCGCCGTCCTTCGGGATCTAGCGGGGTGGCCGTGGATGATCAGTCAGTGCCTGTCAGTAGGCCTTCTGAGCCCCCAAGTAAAAGGGTTCGGGCCGACAGCTATGGCCTTTTCTCAGGCAGAGCCACCTTAGGGGTTCCTTCGACTGAGACCCTTTACCTCGATTTTAAGGTTGGCGCTTCTACTCTGGAGGTTTGCTCTTTGCCTCCCATTCTTCGTATCCTGTACGAGTCAAACCCATATCACCCTGATCAACCTACTCTTCCCGCATATATGTTGAGGGCGATGGAGTCCGTCCCCACTAGTTTCACTTAGGAGGAGAGTGATATTATTAGGGCATTGAATCCGGACGATCTTATTTATGCGGCGACTAGGTACCATGCACGGGCTGTAAGTTATTTAAGCCAGGCATCGCTCCTTTTAGCTCGCCAGAGTCAGGAGGCAGCTCAAGTCGCTGTCCTTAATCGTCAAAAGGAGGCGGAGCTAACCCAGTTGAAGGAGGAGATAGAGAAAAGGGAGAGGATGCACTCAGAAGTGGTGGCAGTGATTATAAGAGAGGCGGACCATCAATGCACAGCTTCAGAAGATGCCTTGAAGGCCCTTCAAGAGGAGTTGAGGCTGGTTGAGGGGAAACTCCTCTCGAGTGAGGCATCAGCAATGGCCGCTGAGGAAGTTTTGAAAGAGTCAGAGGAAGGGCAGGGTCGACTCGTTCGGGAGTTAGATGAGGCGAAGAGGCAACTAGCTTATTCCCAAGAAGAGCTGAAGGTCAAGGGATTGGACGTAACCGCATTGTTCCATAAATATGAGGCGGACTTCTCCTCCGTGATTAACTCCGAGAGGAAAATTGCTGGAATAGTTGGTTTTACCAAAGCCTTAGCTCACTCGTTGAGGTTGGCCAATGGGATAGGCGCAACTATCCTTTTGGAAAATTTTCATCAAATGCTACACTCCCGCATAGCAGCTTCGGGGCTGCCTACCGGAGTAAACTGGGAGTCGGAGGGGATGAACTTGGCTCTGTTAGGACTCGTGTCGGACTTTTGTCGTGTCCCAGGTTTTTCTAGTCGAGTGGCATCTCAGCTTTCTATAGCATCGACTTCTGCTGTGGCCCCTACTGGATCTGTCCCATCTCCGCCTGGTGGGACTTAGTTTTTAGGATGGGATTGTAACCTTTCTTTTTGTTGATTTTCACCTGGTTTGTAATTTTGTTCTTTAATAGCAATGATTGCTTTTAATGGTGGTTCTGACATGCATTTATCACTCATTTAATGCGGTGGATCCCCCATATCTTCACTGCCGATTTTCTCTTTGAACTATCACATCAGCATCCCTTTCCCATGATCTCCTAAACTCGATTTTGTCCACGTGTCTTGATTGGATGCTCCACGATTTTCCCTGCAAGTGGACTCTTTGAATTCCAAGGGGTAGGACAGAGAGTGGAGCAATTACTGGGCCCCCACTCCTCTTCTCTCATGCTTCTCCCTATAAAAGGGGTTAGCCATGTTGAAACCTAAGCCTACACTTAAACTTTTCATCCAGAGAAAATTTCTCTTTCTGTTGAACTTGCACCAAAAAATGGCGATTGTTTCATCTCTTCCATTATTTGTACTTCTCTTTCTGTGTCTTGCTGTTCCCCCGCTCATGGCGGTGGATTCGCGATCTTCATAGGAATTACTTAGTTCTGAAGAAGGCGAAGATGCCAGTAATGCTAGGGCTCCTTTTGTTACGCCTATAACGCGGAGCAACCATCGTTCAGTTCCTCCGCCGCCATGTTATAAGGTTCCCCGTGAGGCTGCTCTTCAGAGGGAGGGTTCATCACGGCGGCGCGTAGTTCCTAAGACTAAAAGTTGAGCCTCTCCATCCTTCGTTAATTTGGAAGATTCTGCCAGCCCTAATAGCACAAGCCGTCCCTCCAGTTAGGGCCGCGCGGTGACTAATTCTACTCTGTGGGGTTATCCCACTAGTATGCGGGATGAGGATGTGGATGGGGTCTTTGCTTTATACAGTTATCCTAGGATCGAGTCTGGTATGCCTGGGCAACGCGAGCGTCCCTGGAGTAGTGAGCCTGATCATGCTGCCTTTAATACGGGCATGTTTGCTGTCGGCGTCAGATTACCTCTGGCCCACGTTATCGGACGAGTATTGATTAATTGGGGTTTGGCCCCAATACAGATAATCCCTTTAGCTTGGGCGAACTTGATTGGTCTGCTAGTGTTGCTCCATGAGAACGGATGTCCTTCTCCTTCTACCCGGGATATTGACTATGTTTATCGTTACGTCCGCGACCCTGGTTGTCATGGCCATTACTACTTACAGGTGCAGAGAGGCGTTCGTTCTATATTTAGTAGAAATTCCATCGGTGGGCAGCATTGGAGGCGCCAATGGTTTTGGGTGTGGGGTTTTGAATGTCGTAACTTACACAGAAATTATCTGCCCGTACCATGTGCCTTTCGGACTCTTGAATCTGGTAAGTCTTATCATTGCCTCTTTTCTTGTGCTCTTACTATAACTCACTGGCATTTTTTTATACTTTTCGGTAGCCTTGCTTCGGCCGGTTGAGAAAGAGCTATCCCTATGTTTCCGCTGTGCCTTTGATGCGATCAACTGCATGACTCTTCCCCACGATATGTTATCGCTTTTGTCGGATGACAGATTTTCGGGGATGAACCTTTATCAGGATCCGACTTGGGCTCCGCCGGTAAGCTTCGAAGGGAGGGTAAGTGATAATTTCTCATCTTAGGACGCTTCTCTTGATGAGTATTTTTCTGATCAGGTTGTTTTTTCTTTACCTCGGAGGCCCAGTCAAGAAGCCGGTCCGAGCATGATTGTGGCCGAAGATGCTTCCACGGTCGCAAGGGGTAGGACTGGTCTTCGCGGCATCATAATTGTTCATGCTGACGGAACTGAGGAGGCGGTGGTGGGTGCAACTCAGGATGGGGTCTCTGTTGGTGAAACAGTACATGCTCATTCACTGGACAAGAGAAAAACTCCCATGAAGGAAGCCGAGGTATGGAAAGTGACCTTTTGGAGGCGACCATTCTGGAGGCCACTCGTAGAACTAGTCGGGGCGCTGGCATTCGGATCAATCCAATTGAAGATCTGCCTAGTGTCAGACAGCCTCAAGTTTCCCTACCAGATAGCGATCCGACTCCCAGAGAGGAAGGACGTGATAACATGCCCAACCACGGGCTCCACCGATACGGGAGACTTTTGCCATGGAAGGCGGTATTGGTAGGAGCATTCCCTTAGTTACGTTGGATGAACTGTTACGATTGAGGAGTATGGGTGATGCTCGATTAGCTATTGAGTCAGAGCTGAGTGTTTCGGAAGCCGACTTTGTTCCCGCTCATTCATGGAATCCTATGTTGTCTCGCTGGTTGCAGAGTGTGGGGCCTCATGAAATTGGTTATGCCGTCCTGGTGAGTGTTGGGCATGCATTGACTTTTCTATGCCGCTTTCTTCTTGTGACAGAGTCTGGGTAGTCTATCCCTCCTGGAGTTGGTCTTAGCGTGGGGGCCTTACCAGTGCTGAGGGGCTTCCTTCTATGGTGGAGACTCGTCAAGCTATGGTGGCAGAGCAACTTATCACTGCGACTAACACTCAGGCTACGTCCTATAAGGAGAGAGCCCGCATGGCCGAAAATAAGGTTCATCAGTTGGAGGTTGCACGTTACCTAGCTGAGCATAAATTGGAGCAGGAGAGAGAGCGTGTTGCCCAACTGGAGGCGGAGGTAGCATGGATGAGAAGTCTTCGTAACTTTTCAGGGGCTGGTGATGGTACGGGCCCTAGCGGCACGAGCGGCGTGGGTCCTAGTGGTGTGGGTGGTGTGGGCCCTAGTGGTGTCTGATGGGGGATCCTCCTTTATTTTATGTTTTCCTTTTTGCTATAAATCTTTTTTGATATTGTGGTGGTATGTGTATTTTATTGCACTCTTCTAGGTTATTATGGCTTTATAACTCTGTAACCTTAACTTTACAATTTATGCATATAGGAATTTCACTAAGTATGCTTAAGCATAAAAGCGTTTTAAATTATGTATATTCCACGGATGCCTGATTCCTTCGCCACTGAGCTCACTTAGTTCATACGCTCCATTACCCAAATTTCTTTTTATTACGTATGGGCCTTCCCAGTTTGCTCCAAACACTCCGCCTGGTTGGCATATTTTTCTCATCACCAAATTTCCAACTGCAAAATCCCTATTGTGTACCTTTTTGTTGTATTGGGATTCTAGCCTTGATTTATATATCGCATGTCTCTCCGCTGCCTGTAGCCAAAGTTCCTCCAACAAGTCCAGGTTGAGTTTGGTGGCTTCTAAGTTGGTTTCTTCCCCTTTTGAGATACACGAAATGTTGGGCAAGCTACTTTTGCTAGTATGACTGCTTCCGTTCTGTATGTTAACGAGAAGGGAGTCTCTTCAGTTGATGTTCTAGCGGTGGTGTAGTACGACCAGAGAACACCAGGCAGTTGTGAAGCCCAATTTTTCTTGAGGCTTTCCAACCTGGTTTTGAGGGTATGCTTAATTACTTTATTGACCGCCTCAACTTGTCCATTCGACTAGGGTGGTAAGGTGTTGAGAACAGTTTCCTTATCCCCAGCCCATCACAAAATTTTTTAAGTTGCATGCCCTCAAATTGCTTTCCATTATCCATTACAATTGCATTGGGTATTCCGAAGTGACAAATGATATTTTTCCATATGAAGGTTATCATGTTAACATCATTAATTGTGGCTAACGATTCTGCCTCCGTCCATTTTGAGAAGTAGTCGCGCGCGACCACGACATACTTGATTCCTCCTCTAGTGGGCGGGAATGGGCCTATCAGATTGATTCCCCACTTGGCGAAAGGCAAGGCGCCGCCGTCATTATCAATTCTATAGAAGGAGCTCTGATTATGGGAGAATAGATCTGACAACTTTTACATGCTCTGGCATATTCGATAGCGTCCCTTCTAAGAGTAAGCCAGAAATATCCTTGTCGAATTACCTTCAACGCCAGTGCTTGTCCTCCTGAGTGATTCCCACAGACTCCTTCATGAATTTCCATCAACACTTTGGCGGCTTCCGCTTTATTCAAGCACCTTAGAAGTGGCATTAGGCATCCTTTCTTATATAACACATCATTTATCAATGTGTACCTGTAGGCTCGGAGCCACAGTCGCTTCGCTTCCACCTTGTCTTCTGGTTCATCTCATTCTTTCAGGAAGGCTTTAATGGGGGTCATCCATGTCTCCTCCTCGCTGACTTGCCAAATCGCCTGGTCACTTAAAGCTTCTTGGTTCGCTATGCTGATGCTTCCTAGTCGCTCGGCATTTTCCAAGGTTGCCAAACGAGCTAACGCATCTGCTTGGTGTTTCGTAGTCTAGGGACTCGCGTGATGTAGACGTGATTGGTTTTTGGATCATGTCTACTACTAGCTTGTGGTATCCGACCAACTTTTGGTCTTTTGCTTCGTAGTCCCCTCTTATTTGGTTGACCATTAATTCCGAGTCGCTATAGATCATTACTCTCTTCACCCCGATTGTCAATGCCATTCTCAGCCGGACAATAGAGCTTCATATTTAGCTTTGTTTTTAGTTGCTGGGAATCTAAACTTGATGGCCGAGCAAAATGTCTCTCCGGTGGGGCTGGTGAGTACTACGCCAGCTCCGGAGGCATAAGTTGTAGATGATCCATCTACCGATATTCATCAGGGTCTGTCGGTCACCTCTCCTGGTAAAATGGGAATGGTGAGTTTCGCTATGAACTCAGCCAGGGCTTGTGCCTTGATTGCCAGTCGGGGTACGTACTTAATATCGAATTGGCTTAATTCCACTGCCCATTTCATTAGTCTTCCTGCTATGTCCAGTTTTGAGAGCACTTGCCTTAATGAGAAAGACGTTACCACCTCGATCGAATGTCCCAATAAATATGGTCTCAGCTTTCGTGCGCTCATTACCATTACGTAAGCAAGTTTCTCGACTGCAGGATATCTGAGTTCAGCATCATAGAGCATTTGACTCACATAGTATATTGGCTACTGTTGCTTTCTTTCAGTCCGAACTAGTACCGCACTTAATGCGGTCTCGGAAGCGGCTAGGTACAGGCTGAGAGGCTTACCTGGCCGTGGTTTTAACAGGATTTGAGTGTTAGGCAATACGTCCTTTAATTCTTCGAAGGCCATTTGAGCCGCAGGTGTCCAGTCGAATTTCTGTTTTTGGATCACGTCCATGAGGGGTTTGCATTTATCGGACGCCCTGGGCAGAAAATGACTGAGAGATATGATCTTTTCGGCTAGCCTTTGTACACCTTTTAAGTGTTTAGGAGGTTCCATGTCTTGTATGGCTTTCACCTTATCTGGCTTTGCCTCTATTCCTCTCTTGCTCACTATATATCCAATGAATTTTCTGGCGGACACCCCGAACGTGTATTTTTTAGGGTTGAGCTTCATTCCATAGTGTCGTAAGGTGTCAAACGCTTTTCTCAGGTGGCGCACATGATCATTTGTGTCCACACTCTTAACCAGCATATCATGCACATATACCTCCATGGTCTTTCCTAGCTCCTCTCGGAACATCTTGTTCACCAATCTTTGGTACGTGGTGCCTATATTTTTCAACCCGAATGGCATCATTACCCAGCATAATAGATTTCTTTTGGTGTAGAAAGTCATTTTTTCCACATCGTCTGGGTGCATAGGAATCTGGTGATAGCCGGAGTATGCATCCATGAAACTCATCAACTCATGGCTGGCCGAGGCATCCACCATTTGATCAACATGCGGCAGTGGGAAATTGTCCTTCGGGCATGCTTTATTGAGATCCTTGAAGTCGATGCATAATCTTCATGACTTGTTTGCCTTTTGCACCAGGACCGGGTTGGCTACCCAGGCGGGAAATAATGTCTCTCTCACCAGATTGTTTGCCAATAATTTTCTGGCTTCCACCTTAATGATTTCATATTTTTCGGGGCTGTATTTCCTTTTCATTTGTTCTACAGGGCGATAGGATGTGTTTGTGTTGAGTCGGTGACATGCATGTTTCGGGTCTATCTCCTGGATGTCACTGGATGTCCAGGTGAACACGTCTAAGTTGGACTTTAGAAATTCAATCAGAGCCGTTCGATGAGGATCCTTTAGCTGTGATCCGATGTACAACTCTAAATCTGCGTTAATTGGCTCCATCCTTATCGCTTCGGTTTCTTCGGTCGGTTCTCCCTTTTTTCTTTTCTTATCTGACCTTGGATCTTCGTCAGTTATTGAGGGCAGATCAATTTCTTGAGCGTCAAAGGATCGGAACTTTTGGCCATCCCCTGCCGTCGAGTCGTCTAGCGGCGGAACCTCCTCACGATTTGCTTTCTCTTCATGATCTTGTTGTTCCATCATCATCAACTGGAAACTTGGATCGTGGTAATTGAGCCCATCTCCTCTTTCGATGAATGAACACTCTCAGGCTTTCCTCTGGCTCCCTCTAACGGTACCGACTCGGCCGTCGGTGGTCACGAACTTTATGCATTGGTGGAGTGTGGAGGGGACAGAGTTGAATCGATGAATGAACGTCCATCTTAAGATGCAGTTGTAGGGTGATAGAAGATCCACTACTTTGAATTCGAGGATGTGTTGGGCTTTTACCACCTGCTTCTCATCTATCAATTGGACTGATAGGTCAGTTTGTATTAAAAAGAGAGTGACGACATTTTCGAAGCCCCAGATCTCGTCGTCGCAGGGGAATGTCTTGTGGTGGGAGAGTCCTCCTATACCTTTGAATGCCTTTTCAAATATGATGTTTGTGTATGCGCCTGTGTCGACCAGACACCGGTACACCTTCACCCCTGATATGATGGCCGAAATCACTAAAGGGTCATTGTGAGGAGTTCGTATTTCAACGAGGTCTTCTTCGGAAAAGAAGACATCGACCTCATGTAAAGGTGGTCGTGGACTTGCTGCAAGCACATGTTGGTACCTGTCGAGCTCCCGCAGCTCGGCTTTCTACTTTCTTCGTGACAGGGTGGTCAGGGCCTGGGAAGTCCCTACGTACCCTTCGTTCAGCATGTATACCTCCCTAGGTGGTGTGGGTAGACGGTCTTCCAATCCCCCTTGTCCCTGAGGGTGGGCTAGTCCATTAGGCCATTCGGCTATAGCTTGGGGTTTTTCTTTCCTTCATCTCGGGCCAGCCACCAGTCTATCTAGTTTCTCATCCTCGAATAGTCTGATGAGTTTGGTCAACAGATCTCGGCATATTTTGGTGTCGTGGCCGATGGATTTGTGGTATATACAGAATATTTTCTTGTTTAGATTAGTTGGATCTGCGCGCATCCTAGGCGGGGGACTCAGCAGGTTGGTGTCTTGTAATTTGCCGAATATCTCCTCGGGTGTGAGTTCAAGCAACTCTGTCATCTCCTGAATTTGATCGTCGTCAGGGAATGCTTTTCTCACCTTTCTTCCTCTTCTTGTCGCCTTCCTTAGGGTCGACTCTAGACTTTTTATATTCTTCGAGAATTTTCTCGCTGTGGATGAATGCTTGAGTTGCGGCCATGAAAGCTGCGTAGCTATTTGGCAATTTCTATTGGCAACTAGTCCACATAGGAGATCCTGGGAGTAAGGTGGCGGTTACCAAAATGGTTGATGTTTCGTCCGACACTTCTTCCGTATTAGCGCGCTGTTCGTTGAATCTCTTCATAAAGTCTTTCAAAGACTTCTTCGGGCCTTGCCATAGGCAAGCTAATTTTTGCTTGAGCTCCTTTCCCTGTCCTAGATATGCGAAGTGGGACAAAAGGACAGTGGCGAGTTGTGCCCAAGAGTCAATGGAGTTAACGGGGAGTGAGTCAAACCAACGTGCACCTTGTCACCCAATGTCAAGGGGAACATCTTACACCGATCGTCTTCTGAGCACTCTTGCGCCAGCATCCACCCAACATACCTATTAAGGTGCGAGATTGGGCTGGATTCGCCGGCATATTGAGGGATTTGAGGGATTCATATTTTTTTCATGGTGACTGTCATGATCATTCTGTGAGTGAACAGGGACCTCCCCGATTCCGGGTCAGGGATGCTGTGTAGTCCGGCGTCATTTTTTCTTTCCATTTGGTCGAGTCATCTCCTTAGCGCGTTGATTTCCTCATTATGCTGCCGCTTGAGTTGGGCGATAGGGTCGTCTCCTGCGCTTTCCTCCACTCGCTCGCGTCGAGTCTTTGTTGGATCTGATCCCAGTCGATCTTTTGCACTTACGCATCCAGTCGTGAGTGCGGGGGAACGACTGGCGACCGAGTTAGCTCGAGATGCCGTCCTTCTCCATTTGCGTCCCTTGTCTACCACTTTTTTGGCTTTCCTTGGTTCCTTAGATGTATACTTTTGGGCCATTCATTCGTGTACTGACTTCCGAGGTGGAGTTCGTTCATGTCGTCGCTCGTTCGTCTGTTCTGCTGAATTTTCTTCGAGGCTAAAGCTGAGCCTCCGACTGGCAGTCGTCACTCGCTTTCCTTTCATCTGTTTGAGAAGTTTGAAGTACTTTTGCCAGAAGTCGGTCTGTGGATCGTCTTCTTCCGGGTTCGTATTGTACGGCGGAACTTCCTTTTCCACGGTCCGAGGGAGATTAGGGTTCTCCTGGTGGCGCCGACTGGTGGTTGCATTGGCTCTACTAGGAATGGCTTTGTCTTGCTCATCCATTATTTTACATATAGTTGAGTTGGGGCAAACTGAAGAAGGCAGTCGTCCTGGAGATCGAAGGCCACCAGCAGTGCGGAGGCGGGGGCCCTTCCTCTAGTGCCAAATGTCACTCGTCAGATTTTAATCTCTTCTTACTGGTGGATTAATGTTGATGTTTTGAGAAGAAGATGCATTAATCTGCGCAAAGCTAACACAAATGAGAGAGATTTGCCCCCCAGGGGTGATTGTGCCTTTTTTAGGGGGGTAAAGGGGGTGATTCTATTGCTATGGGGGTTTTCCATATTTATAGTGGATAATCTGACGCCACCCGTATCTGAGTAAGCTAATAGATTATTGCGTACAGTGCGAGCATTAAATGCGTTTAGCCTCATGTGACTATTTTTACGATATGATCTAGGATATCCTCTACGCGTATATCTCGGAGGATATTTTGCGTATCAGGGGCAATTGGATCAAGTGGCCTAGTTGGCTTAGTCAGGCGGTTGCTCCTTGCTTCTAGCAGGGAGGCTCGTGGGCTCTCAATGGACTATGGGGCTGAAAGGCCCAATACACGAACAGGTAAAATGCCCCTTCTTAGAATTCATACCACAATGGATAAGGGTACATTCTAAAGGATATACACTTTAATTAATAAAAGGTACACCATTTTATTCTAAAGGGTGTACACTTTTCATTAATATTTTTTTTCTTTAGAAAATAAAGGGTACACATTTTTATACTAAAGGGTATACAATTTAACACAAAATTCTAAAGGCGCACGGAGTGTTGTCCATGCGCCCAGATACACACAATAATATTCTTTAGAAAATAAAGGGTACACATCTTTATACTAAAGGGTATACAATTTAACACAAAATTCTAAAGGCACACGGAATGTAGTCCGTGCGCCCGGCGCACAGAAGTTTTTGACAATAAATATTTAATACTCCAATTTTTTTAAATTTTTCCAAATTTCACATTTTAAACATTTTAAAAACTTCGGATATTTATATATATATATATATATATATGAAATTATGATTAATTAAAATTTAGTATAAATAAAAATTAAAGTATTCGTAAATTCAAAATTAGTAGGAGTTATATAACATTTATCTTGAAATTTAAAAATTATATAATTTAATATTAAATATATTAAATTATTCAAATTATGTTTATATTATAATTTTTTGAATAAATTAATTATATTTATATTATGATGTATAAAAATAATTTTGAAAATTTAGGTTAAGATAAAATTTAATTTATTGAAATAAATACTTTTCAATTATTTTAAGTAAATGCTTAGCTTTATCTTTATAATAATTATCATTGTTATGATTTAAAATTTTAATTTCAATTTAATATATATATATATATATATATATATATATATATATATATATATATATATATATATATATATATATATATATATATAAAGTAGATAAAGTAGATGGCAGTTTCAAAATAATTGATACAACAATACATTTGACATCCTATAATTTTTAAAAGAAAATTACCATTTAATTATAAATTAATAGCGTTTTAATAATTAAGGTTTATAATTAACCTACAAAGTATAAATGGAAAACAATAACAACTAAGTTATAATTAAACTTTAAAATAAAGAAATTTAACATGCTTTGAGAGATAAATTAACGTTACTTTGAAAACAATAACAACTAAGGTATAATTAAACTTTGAAATAAACAAATTTAACATGCTTTGAGATTTAAATTAACATACGTTTAACTTAACCCACTATATAAGTAAACACTCATAATAGTACTTTCATATGTCCATAATTCCAAACCTTACACATAGGAATCTCAAGATACTCACTAAATACTGAACAACAAAATCCCTGTAAAATTGGAAAATAACGAAACAAGAAAAAGTGAGTAATATATTTGTAAGCAATCTAAATAAATAAAAATGCTATGAGAATATATTAAGTATTAATTAAATATTTATTTATCAAGGAATTTAAATAAATTGATTTCTAAAATAAATAAATAAATAAATGATAATTAATATAATTATTTGAGTCCAAATTCAAGTCGAATTGGCTCAAATCCAAGTTAAATGAGATCAATTCAAGTTATGTGGATTTGACCTAAGTCAAATAAGTTCAAGTCAAATCCAGGAGGTCTAATTAAATTAAATAGGCCAATTCAAATTCAATTGACCTAATTAAATTAAGGAAAGCACTATTGTCACCCAACCTTTTGCTTAAGGCATCCATATCCAAGACAAAAAATATATAAAATGTCAATTATATCCTTACCTTATTTTAAAAAATCTTAACCCCATTTATTAAATTAAAAAAAAATATATTTTGTTGTGTACACCCAACACGTAAAATAAACGTTTACACCATGAACACACACTCTTACACACACATAAGTCCACACACTCGTACACACATCAATTGCACTATACAAAAGGAACAGAGACGCACTGTACAAAAGGAACGGAGAGAAGAAAAGAGTGGCAATGAGAGGGAGGAGAACTCAATTCTGTGAACCTTTCTATTATCATCCTCGTCTCACCACTTGGAGCATTCCCACCCTTAGCTAAAGTAATAGGAGATCAACACGTCGTCGAGACGAGAGACCAAAAGTAGGTAAAACACTGCCCCGGAATCGTCAAAAGCCCCACACCCAAAACATGGAACAAGCCAAACAAATTTTACACAACATTCTTCCTCTTTTTCATGCTTTGTATTATAAAATTTGTGAATTTGTGAAATTGTGTAGTTAATTGTCAAATTATTGATGGATTATTAAAATTATAGATGTAATTTGAATTTAATAGATGACAGCAACATGGATTAAGGTTGTATGTTATTTGAGTGTTGAAAATTGGAGCATTGGAATTTCAGAACTGGTCTGCCGAAAATGTTGTTACATTTCGCCTAGATGTAGCCGAAAATTTGAAAATAATTCGCTGGCATGTTGGTGAAGTTTTTGTTCATAAATTCAACAGGGTGGTGCCGAAATTTTGTCAAAATTTCGGTTAGAGTAGCCGATTTTTATTTTTTATTTTTACCAGCAATTAATTTTTTAACTAGCTACAATAGTTGATTTTCTATGAAGAAATATTGTAGATTTAAGTCTTACATGCTCAATAATTATAGCTGTAATAGCACCAAGATATCAAAGGATAGGACCATCCCAAAATCCATCCATATATACAGGTTTGTTTTTATAAAAGACGACTGTAATGTTATACTCTATTGGTTACTGGCTATTGATTTCATTTAGCTTAAAGATTGGTCTACTAAAATATATTGAAACCTTGATCGATTTTCTTAGTTTTTTTTTTCCCTTGTTGATATGGAGATGCTTCACCCTCAGTATTTCTAATGCCTTTAATCCCTATTACTTTTCTGGCCATCCCTCAGATAAATTTGAACACTTTCATGATTATGCACTTGCATATTGTAGTTTCCTTGATACAAGGTGAGCATGCATCTCTTTTCTGCACTAAATTTGCGTTCTTATTTCTTAAGCAGTGTAATAGTGTTGGTAAAAAAATTTGAGGTAACATTTGTAGTAACTTTTAGTTTGCATATTTTACGAGACTGGCTTGCATGTTGGCCTCACCATATCATAACTAAGCTTACTCGACTTCATTACTCTTGCTCTCTTTATTTAAATATAGTAGGAGTAGTATAATTTATTCTTTACATAAATTGTTTTCAGCTTAACTGATGATGGAGCCAAGGAGGTCAGCAAATTATTGTGCAAGTATCTGGGATGACAATTTTGTTCAATCTCTCACAACTCCCTACTCTGTAAAATCACTAACAATTGTTTTTCTTTAGTCTTTAGATACATGTTGTTCATCACTCACCAAGAAATTGAGTTGTGTTGCTCTTTTGCAGGCCCAAAAGTACTTGAAGAAATGGGAGAGCTGAAAGATGAGGTGCAAGTAATCGTTGATGAGACGACGGATGAGATGGATCAACTCGAGCTCGTCGACAACTTGATCAAGCTTCACATATCCGACCACTTGAAGGACCGGGTTGAGAGGATTCTGGAGAGTATTCACCGAACAAGAGCATCATGTCCCAATAGGAGGTAGAGGTCCAACCTCAATCACATCCACCTCTGCCAAATCAGACTGTAATAGATCCCATACAATACCGATGGGAGGCAGGTGACCCTATGCTCCGGTTGGAGGAGGCCATGCACGCATTGAGCAATGTACATGCTATCATTCAATGTGATATGGCTTCCGGAATGCATGCAGCCAAGGGATAGTGATCATCAGAGTGACGTGGGTGCATCTACTAGTATGCCAGGGCGTAGAAGTGAGTCGGTCTGTCTTTAAGTAGGTTTAGAAAGTGTTTTTGATGTGGGGCGTTTAAGTGATGTCGGACCATCTACTAGTTCTGTTATCTGTTAGTCTTTTAGATGATTACACTTTATCCATAAATCAAATTTGTTTAACAAGTAATGTCTATAAATTGCAGTCTGTAGATTATGACCTATGCCATGATGGAGAAGTAGATTTTATACTTTGAAGTCTGATCATCATATTGAAATTGAGTTTATTATCCATCATATTATATTCAAGATATCTGTAATTATGAAATTTTTAGGGGTTATTTATCTTTAGCAATTAGAGATAAGAGTATGTTTAATTAAATTATTGACAATTTTATGATAAAAAGAATAAAATGATTTATAAACAAACTGCAAACACCATTCAGTTAAATGAAATGAATATTATTTACAATACTCGTATTTAATACTCCATAAATATAAATTTGGGCACGCATACTATATTTAGAAGTGCATATTATTGATATATGCACTCTTCTTAACATGCTTTTATCATCATTTAATTTAAGGATTAGGTTTTTTAGTGTATGTAATACTCCCTCTATCCCGTCCAAATGGTCTCTTTTTTTATTTTGATCGTCCCACTCAAAGTGTCTCATTTTCTTTTTATATACACTAGTGTTTTTACCCGTGCGTTGCACGGGACAAAAATTATCTATCCTTATTTATGTGTAATAGATTTTATATTAGTTTTAAGAGTCCAATTGTTTTGAATGAAGTAGATCGGTGTATCTTGACGATCTTAACAGTTGATTTATATTTTAATTTGATATCTACCATCAAATCAAATAAAATAAAGTAATTAATTTTTTTAATTAAAAAAACTACCCACTCTTCCTATTTTTAATCCACTAACTGCATGTTCACCAATGCACTGAATGCACCGTAAAATCCCCCTTATTTTAATTTTTTTTAGCCTTCAATTTTGTTAAATTAATTTTATTTAAAAAAATTAAATAGGTTGAAGATCAACTACAACTGAGGATATTTTAAAATCTTCCAAGCACTTATGGTTAATTAGAGAAAAACCGAACATGGTTCGAGATGGATGATTGGCTAAGAGGAAATACTTTGCATAGCTTTGAATTTCCTTCAAAAATCTAGAAGTTGGCAGGTCATGGTATTTTCCTAGATGACTATCAAGAGTTTTATAGTTTAGAATTAATTAAATAGCCTATTTTTGGTTCAATATTCTACATTATTGTTAAAATGTAATTCACATCAATATAGTGGCTATAAATAGGTTGCAGGACTAATCATAAATTAAACACACAAAAATAGAGGAAATATTATATGGCAACATAGTCTAAGAGAGAGAAAATGATAAGAACATAAGTTTGTCTTAAGAGATTGAGTATGTTGGGTAGTGTACTTTAAAATATTAGGTCAGAAAATAATAAGTTCAATTTGCAAATTTTTTCATAAATTGTGAAAACATATAGGATTTAACTAAACTCAATATTAATAAGAGGATTTGCACTAAACTTAATATTAATAAGAAAAATAATTACAGCAAATAAGTGTTTATAGACGACTTAAAACATATCCCTAGTAAATAAAACAAATAAAATTTGGTAACTATGCGACAAAGAAAACAAATATTCATGTATTTATATTTTTTTATCGATATAATTTATTTTAATAGTATTAAATGAAGTCCAATAAGTTCTCCCTGATTAAAAAGAACCAAAAAACAACGTATATATAGTTGAATGTTGATGAACAAGTACAAATAACTCAAACATTTCTAAAAACTTCTTTAAAAACAACATTCTTGCATGTAGGTGGCTCTTCATGATTTGAATCACAAATCATTATCTTTAATCCTTTTCTTGATGTTACTCTAGATATGGCAACATACAATTGCCCATGACTAAAAATCGGTCTCTTTAGAAACACTCCTACACTTTCCAGTGACTGTACTTAGATCTTGTTTATTGTCATGGCGAAGCAAACCATCACCGGAAACTGTCGTCATTGAAATTTAAAAGAAATTCGTACATGAAGGTGTCAAGGTAAGTTTTGGAATCAACACATATTCTCCGGCACTATGTCCAGTCAACACCCTGGCTTGAAGCACTTTATCTCCAAGCCTTGTGATAATCAAACGTGTGTCGTTACATAGACTTTTGGCATGATCATGATCTATATTCCTTAGAAGCATGACTGGTGTTCCAACCTTAAGAATTAATTCATGATTGGTACGCCCGAACATTTAATAGAATTAAGGAATTCTGGTGTATGAACATCCGCCAATATATCAATATTTGTATCAGACTTGCATGCGGAATCAGAACTCAAATATGTTCTTGATTCCTGTCGGGTGTTTTCTCAACACACAACTTTAATCCCCTAGTATGAAGGATACTAATTGTAGTTTCGAATGTGACCAAGTTAAATATCGAATCCACGGGACGGATAAATGTTACTTTAGTTATTTTCTAGCAATTATGACTATGTTGAGAATTGTAATTGTTGGTTTTTAAACTAAGTAACAATTAAAATAGCAAATCAATAACAAGAACAAGAGAAGAGTTGTTGTGATCAAATAGATGATAAGTAGTTCGTCAGGCCATCCAGTTTCATTTGTTAATTCATATTTTCGTGTGTCGATGTCCGACTCTGCCTTGTGGTTTATGGACGCATCGCTAGATCATGCAAATCTACTCTATAGACATAAATAGATAAGCTTTTGACACGTGTGAGTATCCTTAGAGCAAGATGTATACTTTACCCCCCTTTCTAGGTACTATCATAATCAATTATTTCCCGTGCACTTAGTACTCTAACCCGATTTGATCTCCCTTTTTAGGTACTATAAAGTTATACTCTTAATCCTACTTGTTAACCCGAATTCAATTCAATTAACAAACATTCATATAAGACGGTTCTAATAAAATCTCAGAATCCCTTCACTTAAAATTATAACAATAAACCCTACTCATTAGTGAACGCACTCAATCAATAACCATGTTATGCATTCAGACTCTACACAACGATTATTGATGCACAAAACAACTATGAGTATGGATTAAAAACGAATAATCTTATATAAAATAAACCACAAGTAGTAGTGTTGTACGGAGTATACACACGAAATACAAATCAACTCATGAAACCTTCATAACCCTAGAACTACCGAAGTGGCTCTAGCCCATGATTGATCTAGGAGCAATCATGGTTAGATGGACCAATCTTATTTAAATCTCCAGCAGAACCTCTGTCACAACTCCTCCTAGTCTCCTTTTGTGCTTCACGTTCTTACGCTCTCTAAAACTCTCTTGTATTGTGTTGTTGTCTTGTTGTCTGCATGAGCCTCCTTTTATACTTTTAATCACGTCTCTAGGGCTTGGAATGGGCTTTTCAAGTGATCACACGTATTTTGGTCTCAAAAATCCGGATAAGGTAAGTTTCCGCACGACGGTTCGACCTCAGGAAACAGGTCGAACCACTTGCCGCAGGTCGAACCACAGGTCGAACCCACCTACTGGAAGTATTCTGCACTTGGTTCGACTTCTTGTACAGGTCGAACCACAGGTCGAACCACGCTACTGGATAATTTCTGCTCTCGATTCGACAAACCGTCAGGTCGAACCCCCAACGTCGTGATCGAATCAACTTTCTCGCGAACTGGTTCGACCATGGTTCGACCTGATAGACAGGTCGAACCCCTCGAGTCGTGGTCGAACCCACCTCCTGCACTCTTTGCATTGCTGGTTCGACCTGCTGGAGAGGTCGAACCCTCCTCCAACAGGTCGAACCCACCTCTCTCCTTGGCGGTTCGCATGGTCTCGACTTCGTATCTTCGATTCTTGGCACTTCTACTCCGATTTTATTATGAAAATCACTTAAATAGCTCCACTAACACCTGATTCATGCTAATTCACAATATATATAGGTTTTCCACCTATTTCCACCTCAAAACTCTCCAAAACTAGCACAAAATATGATGCCAAACTTGTGAATTTACACACTTATCAAACCCCCAAACTTACATGTTGCTCGTCCCGAGACAACCAAATCAAACCACAGGAGTCGTGTATAATTCACCAAGATCAAGTACAACACATATCACACATGCAACTTCATTAAATCAAACAAGTATTAATTGCTTCATATATATCACTCATGCAAAACCAATCCAATCACACACCATTCGGAGTACTAAGTAATCTAGCTCACAAGATAAGTATTTATTCTCTTTCACTCAAGTGCGTGAGGCACTATATATGCTAATATAAACACTAATATCAATCCATATTCACGCGTAACCATAAGCTTGACAAAGGTCTCAAAAATCAACTTATAATCAAATCTTCACTAGCATCACAAAGGACTTGTTTTTGGGTTGTAATGTTGGCTCTTTGGAAAAAGGTAGGAAAATTTAGGTAAAGTGACTTAAGACACTAGTAGAGAGTTACCTTAGAGGTTTTCGATTTCTTCTTCTTGCTGCAATATCTCCTCCAACTTCTCTTCTTCTTCTCATGGATTTTCCTTCTTTTCCGTGCATCAACATCATCTCTTTAGACAATTCGGGTACCGGTTTTAGGCACTACCCTTCTTCTCTTTATCAATCAGCTGCTCTTAAGCTTAAAGCTTCATGTTATAAGCAATCGAGGTACCAGTTTCAGGCACTACCCCTAAACAAGATTTAACCATACTTTTTTCCAACCATATTCTATTTTCCTTTTTCTTCTTGCAACACTTACTCACCTCAATTCTCTCTACCAATGAATAGGTTAATCAAGGCTCAAGTAAAGGTTTATAAGGTTATTTACTTCGGCTACCAAAGAAAAGGTTTTTAACGGCTCAACGGAGCATCCAAAGGTTAATAAAATCATTAGGAAGG
This sequence comes from Pogostemon cablin, assembly GCA_023678885.1. Lineage (NCBI taxonomy): Eukaryota > Viridiplantae > Streptophyta > Magnoliopsida > Lamiales > Lamiaceae > Pogostemon > Pogostemon cablin. Next base: position 9,944,372 of record CM042997.1, read on the forward strand.
ACAAAATTTGGCTAAGTAGCTTAATCACAAAATAATGGCATAAGATCATGTCCTAACAATTTATCAATCATAAGTCTCACACAAGACTCCAAGCCAAGTTCTAGAATATGTTCATATGAATGATCCTCTCAAGAATAAAACAATCATGATCAAGCATGATTAAAAAGGCTCAAATCCTCACATAGGTAAATAGAATCCTAAGTACTCCTCATAGCACATAATTAAGATCAATTCCACAAGAACTCTACATACTTATCAAATTATACATGCTTTTCATCAATAGAAATTAACACATGAACATATGAATGCATAAAATCAATAGCCCTAAACCGAATCAACCATACAAGTATTCAACACTCATGAATCATCTATCCTAACAATGATATCTAAGAATATACATGCCACTCACTCAATAAACACAGCCCAATCTGTAAAGAGAAAAAGAAGAATGGAGGTGAGATGAATCGGAGAAAATCAAAAGAAAACCTGAAGATCTTCTCCTCTGGAGCATCATCATCCTCATCATCATCATCCTCGTCATCCAATCTCTGCTCCACAGCTCGATGCAGACTGCTGATGTTCCTATCCATAAGATCCACCCGACTACTCACCCTACCAACCCGCTTATTCAAGGCAGTGTACCTCTCATTCAACATGGCGTAGTTGGCGTTGGTGAGTGCGAGCTGCCTGTTCGTCTCCTGCTGTGCAGCTACGACCGCGACCAGCTGCTCGTGAATCAATCGAAGCTGTTCCCGGGTATCATCCCGAATAGGCCGCTGCTGCTGCGGTACTGGAGCATGCTGAGGCGCGTCGTGCTGCTCCTCCTCCGGAATCTCCATCTCTGGCTGCTCATCTACCCGATGCTCGACCTCGGTCTGTTGTGGTGGCGGATGGTACTCTTCCTATTCCACAATTTGCTGTAGCTCCGCCAATCTGCCTTCCGCACACATCCTAGCCACAGCCCTCCAATCCCCGTTGGTCTTCACAGTCACGGACAGAGCGGTGTGTCCTAGGGAGTTCATCAACAAGTTCCTCGCCTCCCGAACGGTGGTCATATTGTTCACATCAAAGGGAAACATGAAGTCGAATGGCTTTAGTCCCCTCGTGAAGAACCAATCACCATCTCTAAAGTGTGCAAATCCTCCCTTTACGCATGTGAACATCACTAAGTTGGGCTCTCCTCTAACAGGTGTAATGCCGGTGAAGTCCATGTTGTAGTGCTCAGCTACAATCGTCAGCAACCCTCCAATGTTCACCTTCTGAAATCCAACGGTCCTGAATCGATGCAGCTGCGCGATAAAATATGCTCCCACATTGAACTTCACCCCATTCATCATACACCATAAGGCGTAAAGCTCTCCTCTAGACACACAGCCACCCTCCGAACGAGCAAACAGTGTGTTTCCGAGCACTCGATCCATATACTTCAACACTGGATTCTTGATCGAGGCCGCACGAGCCTGCTTAATCTTATAGTCTCTGATCTCCCCGGAGATCTCCCTCCAAAACCTATTAGTGTCGAAGTGTCCATGCTCCACTCGAGAAATCTCTAGAGGCGTCTGAAAAAGCTGATTAAAATCCTCAGCCATCCATCTCTTTCGGACTCCTCCCAACTAAAATGTACACTGATACGAGTAGCCAAGTGGGTCCTTATCCATCTCAAAGGAGCAAACTACCTCCGCTGTAACATGGAAGTAAGTCGGCCTCTTCAATTCCATAAATATGCGGATTCCTACTCGATCGAACAATATCGTCATATCATCCCGCATGCTCATGAGTCTTATGGCCTCATCGTCTTGGTATCTAGTCCGAGCTATCTTTTCTGAGACCTCTGCCCACTTCTCTTTGATCTCATCCCAATCAGGCATCTGAATCTTGAAGTTCTCGGAAAGGCGTTCTTGCAATCTCAGCGTCTTCGTCACCTTATCTACGTTCGAAGGCCTATCTTGCCTTTTTTTTTATCTTTCTTCAGCTGTCTTCCCCTTCCCCTTGTCTTGCCTGGATTCTTGTCCGGATCCTTGTCCTGTACCTGAAAACAACTACTCAGTACAACCAACAAGACAAGAAAGCAAGTAATCGACTAGCATATCCTATACTCTACTCAAGACTTCAAGCATCCATGCTTCATCAACAACATATCACCTCAACAACCATCATCAAACACCACTTTCTTTTCAACATGCTCAAACTACTTCAATCACATCTTCCTCATCATTCGAACACAGCCATACAAGCATGCCTTCAACTTATCAAAGCAATTCACATGAATTTCAACAAGTCAAAACATGAACTCCTCAAATTTTTGAATGATTCAACCAAACTAACATGCTTATACTCATAAACGCATAATATCATTGATCAATTCACATCAACACTCAAGTTCAATCAATAATCAAACATTCTCAAACCAATGAACAAGAATTCATATGAATCAAATCAAAATAACAACATTCACCATGAAATTCAACCAACATCAACATCAATCCTCTTACCCACAATGAATTACATACACTAAGCTTCAATCCTAGAGTAATTGAGTTGAGAAAACATACCTTTAGCTTTTGCCATGGCAAAAGAATAATCAAACACTCAAAACCCCCCAAGAAATTGCGACTGAGCCCTTACTTGCAGCGAAATTCGCCCAAATTCGCGTCCAAGTCGTGAATTAAAGGTGTGGTGATGTGTAATCGGTGCGAAATCAAGTGTAATTGAAGAATTGGTGCAAGGGTGTAGTGATTTCGTGAAGGTTCGAGGAAGGGTGAAGTGAAAAGTGATCGAACCATTCTAAAAAATCGAACTTAAAACACATACTTGGCTTGGTTCGACCTTGGATTCGAGCAATTGAACAGGTCGAACCACGACTGACGAGGTCGAACCACCCTTCTGGACAAGTTTTTCTTCAGGTTCGACTTGGGTTTGACCTACTGGAACAGGTCGAACCAAAACGCATCAGGTCGAACCACCCTACTGTATGTTTCAGATCACCGGTTCGACCTTGGTTCGACTTGTTAAACAGGTCAAACCAAGTACGTCGTGGTCGAACCGAACTTCAGCCGCACTAGTTCGACCTAGGTTCAACCTGTAGGATCAGGTCGAACCATGCTTTTAAAGGTCGAACCACCTCACTGGAAGTTTATCACCACGGTTCGACTTCCACTGTTGGGTTCGACCTCCTGGCACTGGTCGAACCTATCCCCTGGAAGCTCCAAAACGCGTGCTCTTCATTCCCTACACACTTCAAACTTCAAAATGAATCATTAAGTACCAACTAGAGCACAACTTCATCAAGAATTGGTTCTTTAAAAATTTATCAATCATGAGTAACTCCGTAATCACTCAAAATACGAAACCACAAAACACCACGGAACATTAGGCAAGTTACAAAAAAATTGACACATACAAACTGATTAAAGTTTTAAATATGCCGTAAAAAATTAACTCCCCTAACAAACGTCACAAAGAAAAGATTATACTATCGGTGCTTATCAAGGTAAGTACATCACACCCCCCAAACTTAGTAGAAACTATAGTGGAAACTAAGTTTGCAAAGAGATGTAATTGCAGATAAGTAAGCACTTCAAATATAAAAATTTCTTACTCACACGAAAGAAATAAAGCATTAAAACAGGAGGGAAAGCCTCCAACAGGCGCTCATGTTTAACGTCGGAGAGTCACGACGGTACCAACTCAGATCAAGGTATCCTCAAAGATGACACAAACATTATCCGGCGACCTAAAATGCTTCAAGCGATGTCCATTCGCCGCAATAATGTCTCCATCCTTGTCAATGAGCTCAAAACTCCCCCCTCCTAAGGCTCGATGAATCATGAACGATCCCGTCCACTTCAACTTCAACTTGCCTGCAAAAAGCTTTAAACGAGAGTTAAAGAGTAATACCTCGTCTTCTTGCTTGAACTCCTTGTACGAGATCTTCGAATCATGCCACCTCTTAATATTTTCCTTGTAGATCTCGGAATTCTTGTACGCACGACTCCGAAACTCATCCAAAAGATTGATGTGAGTCATCCTCAACTCCTTCACATCCTTGAGAGTCAAGTTCAAGCTTCGCAAAGCCCAAAATGCTTTGTGTTGAATCTCTACAGGTAAGTGGCATGGCTTCCCATAGACAATCTGATACGGTGACATATCTAACACCGTTTTGTACGTGGTCCTGAACCCCCACACGACATCATCGAGCTTCAAAGCTCAATCCTTTCTATTGGTTCCGACCACCTTCTCCAGAATCTGTTTGACTTGATGGTTAGAGACCTCCATTTGCCCATTCGCTTGAGGATGATAGGGTGTAGTAACCCTATGCTTAACACCATACCCTTTAAGCACCTTCTCAAGAAATTTATTAACGAAGTGCGTACCTCCATCACTAACAAGTGCTCTAGGGACTCCAAAGCGGGCAAAGATATGCTTCTTCAAAAAAGATATAACAGTTTTCGAATCATTCAAGCGAGTAGGAATCGCTTCCACCCACTTAGAAACATAATCCACCTCAAGTAGAATGTAGAGAAATCCATTAGATGGGGAAAAAGGCCCCATAAAATCGATACCCCACACATCAAAAATCTCAACCACTATGCTCGGCTGAAGCGGCATCTCGTCTCTCCTACCGATGTTCCCCATGTGTTGACATCTATCGCAAGATGCCACATAGGTCTCACAATCCTTGAACAACATAGGCCAATAAAGAGCGGACTGAAGTACCTTGGCTGCTGTCTTTTGAGCGCCGAAGTGCCCCCCGTTAGGTTGTGCATGGCAAAACTCGAGAACACTCTCCATCTCCATCTCGGGCACACACCTACGGACGATAGAATCCGTGCAAATCTTGTACACAAACGGATCATACCATATGAAAGTCTCAATATCCCTCTTGAATTTAGCAAGTTGATATCGGTTGAGATCCCTTGGAATTTCTCCCACAGCAATATAGTTCACATAATCCACATACCATGGATCAACTCCCTGTGCAGCAACCACACACGCTCGCTCAGCCCCTTCAACAAACACGGCCATGATCTTTTCATCCGGGAACATTTCCTCAATATACTCGAAAGAATTATCACAATGCTCCCTAGTCTCCAACCTCGAAAGGTGATCCGCCAACACATTATCAGACCCTTTCTTATCCCGGATCTCCATGTCAAACTCTTGAAGTAGAAGAATCCACCTTATGATCCTAGGCTTTGTCTCCTTCTTCTCTATCAAGTACCGAATCGCTGAATGATCCGTGTACACAATAGTCTTCATGCCAACCAAATACTGACGAAACTTATTGAATGCGTACACAACAGCCAAAAACTCTTTTTCAGTCACCGTGTAATTCTTTTGTGCCGCATCGAAAGTCTTACTCGCATAGTAAATGGCGCAGAACTTCTTCTCCTTCAGCTGCCTAAGCACCACTCCAAGTGCTACATCACTTGCATCACACATTAGTACAAACGGTTGAGTCCAATCCGGTGTGATCAAGATAGGTGCAGTGATAAGCGCCTCCTTCAAAACTTGAAAAGCTGTTAGACATTCATCATCAAACACAAAAGGAACATCCTTTTCAAGTAAGTGAGATAAGGGCTTTGAGTATTTTGAGAAGTCTTGTATGAATCTCCTGTAAAAACCGGAGTGTCCAAGGAAAGACCGCACTCCTTTTTCATTGGTCGGTGGTGGAAGCTTCTCAATTGCCACCACTTTAGCACGATCGACCTGCAATCCCTTGGCTGAAACATGATGCCCAAGAACAATCTCATCCTTCACCATGAAGTGGCACTTCTCCCAATTCAAGACAAGATTAGTCACTTGACATCTCTTCAAAATAGTAGCTAGGTTAGACAAACAAATATCAAAAGAGGAACCAAAAACAGAAAAATCATCCATGAACACCTCCATGATCTTCTCTATCAATCCATCGAATATTGTCATCATGCATCTCTGAAAAGTAGCAGGCGCATTACATAACCCAAATGGCATTTTCCGAAAAGCAAAGGTCCCGTAGGGGTAAGTAAAAGTGGTCTTTTCTTGATTCTCGGGGGCAATCATGATTTGGTTGTACCCCGAGTATCCATCCAAGAAATAATAAAACTCATACCCTGCAAGACGATCTAACATTTGATCCATGAAAGGAAGAGAAAAATGATCCTTACACGTGTTCTCATTCAACTTCCTATAATCTACACATGTACGTCATCCCGTAGGAATCCTTGTGGCTATCGCTTCTCCATCCTCAGCTTTTACTACAGTCATTCCCCCCTTTTTAGCAACTGCATGCAATGGACTCACATGGGGACTATCACTAATAGGATATATGATTCCAGCATCCAACCACGTAAGGATTTGCTTCCTAATCACCTCTTGAATCACGGGATTAACCCTCCGCTGATTCTAAACACTTGCCTTGGCCTCATCTAATAATCTTATCCTATACATGCAATACGAAGGGCTAATTCCTTTCAAATCCTCAAGAGACCAACCAATCGCAGACTTATACTTCCTAAGAACATTCAATAACTCCTCAAGTTGATCTTCATCAAGAGAAGAAGATACAATTACCAGATATTTTTCATTGTCGCCAAGAAAGGCGTACTTCAAGTATTCCAGCAAAAGTTTCAACTCCTCTTTCCTCACTTTCATCGGAGAGCTCTCGTATCCAGAGGTAAGTACTTCCTTTTCCACTTGACTTCTTCCACCTTAGTTCTTTCCGATACAAACCTGTCATCACCCAAAGCAAGTAAGTTTTTAAGAAATTCAATACATACCTCGTTGGAGAGTCCATCAAGCTCCGTAGTGGGATAAGTAAAAGACTCCATCAAACATGTCTCAAGAGGATCCTTTGACAGGATCAGAGACATATTCTCCTTCATAATCTCCTCCACCACGTCAATACTATAACACTGAGACTCCATAGGCATCTTCATTGCTTTGTCCAAGTTGAAAAGAACTTCTTCTTTGTCCATCCGCAATCTAAGCTCTCCTTTTTGAACATCAATCATAGCTCCAGCAGTAGCAAGGAAAGGTCTCCCCAAGATTAGAGGGATATTATCCTTATCATCTTCCATCTCTAGCACAAGAAAGTCCACAGGAAAGACTAGCTTCTCCACTTTGACGAGAACGTCTTCAATTATACCTTTTGGAAATGTCATCGACCTGTCCGCCAATTGGAGAACCACTGTTGTAGGGGTCAACTCCCCCAAACCAAGCCTTTGAAAGATGGACAACGACATTAAATTGATGCTTGCCCCTAGATCGCACAAAGCTCGCCGTGCCGGCCCCTTTCCGATCTCACATAGAATAGTGAAGCCTCCCGGATCCTTCATCTTTCGCGGCAGCTTCCTTTGAATGATTGAACTACAATTCTCAGATAAATTCACCGTTTCAATGCCGGTTAAGCTCCGCTTCTTTAACAATATGTCTTTAAAAATCGGGCATAATACGACATCTCCATGATTGCCTCTGAGAAAAGAATGCTCAAGCTTATCTTGTTTATTATCTCTGAAAACTTCTTGAACTTCTTTTCCAATCCCTTCTTCATAAGCTTGTAAGGAAACGACGGAGGTATCTTCGTTTTAGGAATCCCCCATTCATCACGATCAATCTTCTCCGCTTTCTCCTTTTCAGCTCTCAATCGCTTGGCTCTCTCCCACTTTTTCTCAGCTCTTATCTCTGTACTTTGCTCATTCCGAACCACTGGAGTAGCATCAACATCATCGAGAGTGTTCGAGTAGCAACAGGCAACTTCTGGATGGGTTCGACCAGGGTTCGACCTGTGGAACAGGTCGAACCAGGCACGTAATGGTTGAATCGCTCTTCTGGACAACTGCTCACTTTTTGAAGTTGAGGTTCGACCTGGGTTCGACCTGTTGAGTAGGTCGAACCACGGCTACCTAGGTCGAATTGACCTACTGTACTCCTTCCGCCCTCTGGTTCGACCAAGGTTCGACCTGTTGGATAGGTCGAACCATGTCCATCGTGGTCGAACCGTTGCTGCGACAAAATAGAGTGCTCCAAGTTGTGTGGTTCGACCTGGGTTTGACCTGTTGGATAGGTCGAACCATTATTGATTTGGTCGAACCGGTGTTCTGGAAAAATAGAGTGCTCCGAATTGTCAGGTTCGACCATGGTTCGACCTATATGCCAGGTCAAACCATCTGCAGTTTGGTCGAACCGATGTTGTGATGCCTCCTGATCGTGTCCAGTGCATTGGTTTGACTTTTCCTGTATGGTTCGACCTTCAATATTGGTCAAACTATGGTCGATTCTTGCAATAGACATGTCCAAATTTGATTCCGATCTCATAGGTCCCTCGTATTGTGTTCCCGACCTCAGTGTGATGGCGTTGCAGGTCCTTGGATTCTCAATACTTTGAGACGGGAACTTCCCCTTCTCAAGAGTTTGAGTAAGCTTGTTAACACTTCCTGCCATCTCCCCCATCAGCAATGTAAGGTCCTTCACCTGCTTAGATATAACCTCATGGTTTGCATCGATTTTCTTTTCAAGTTTGGCCTCAAGGCGGTTCACTCTTTCATCGTTCTTGGCCATATACCTGTTCACAGTATCCTTAAAATCCGGTTTCCCTTCTTCCACCTTAGCGCCCGGATCAACACCCATCAGAGGTTGAATCGCATTATTTGGATTGCTCCATGAGAACTCCGGCCTCCTAGGCTGTTGATAAGCACCTGGGGGACCACGATTATTAAAGTTTCCTCGATAATTCCCTTGGTAGTTCCGGTTTCTTTGATCTGGATACCTAGTCCCTTGAATACTTTGAACCATGGCATAGTGTGCCTCTTCCAACTCCTCTTGGATTGGTCCATCATTCTTCAACTCCTGCTGCATGATTGGTACGTGCTGAGATAATTTGTTGATTTGCTTCTGTTGGGATTCAAGTAGCTTGTTGATATTGGACAAGCTAGAGACGATGTCATCCTCTCTACTTGTTTTCACCATTGCTTGTTCAACCTGAGCTACCTTCCCAAGGACATAAGTACCTCTAACTCTATCAGTTGGCCAATCCCTCGAATTCATCGAAATATCTTCAAACAACTTCTCGGCCTCTACAGATGACTTTGTAAGCAATGCTCCATTAGAAGAAGTATCCAATAACACTCGTGAATCACAGTCCAATACATTGTATAATATACTGATATATTGAGCTTTAGATAGCCCATGTTGAGGACACTTCCTAAGCATGTCCTTGAATCTATCCCATGCTTCATGAAATTTCTCACCTCCACCGATAGCAAATTGGTTAATGTCTTGCTTCATCTTAAACACCTTTGAAGGTGGCATGTACCTCTCCAAGAACCTTAACTGCAGTTGCTCCCAAGTGGTGCACTCAGCTGCGTTGATAGTGTCGTACCAATCTCTCGCCTTTTCAGTAAGCGAGAATTTGAACAAGAGGATCTTTCTAGCATCTTCATGTTCTCCTGCATCTTTTTGAGTACTTGCATAGCCCAAGAACTTGTTCAGATGCTGCTGCGGATCCTTGAAAGACCCTCCTGAAAAGGAGTTCCTTTCTATCATGCTAATAAGAGCGGGATGAAGATCGAAAGCTGCATTAGTTCCCCTCCCTCCTAGAAGCCCAGAATTTCCAGCCCCATTATTTCTGAAAACCTCTCGGATGGCTAGATTATCCGGATTTGCTGCCATGTTGACTGTCTCTACTCCCGAATTAACTTCAGTTGTAGCTTCAATCGTCTGCGAAATCTGCTCGTCAACTTCAACTCCAAAATTCAGAGCTTCAGTTGGATCAATAGTCTTTGCCTTGCTCTTCTTCTTCTTCTTCTTTCTTGACGATGCTCCGATCTCAGGATTATAGGGTTCAAGTTCACCTTTCTTTGATCTCGTGAGCATACACCTAAAAAAGACTAGAATTAAAATAGCAAAACAAGATAAATAGCCCTAATAAACTAGAAATAACAAAAAGATATTTTAAGCCGTCCCCGGCAACGGCGCCAAAAACTTGTCGGGTGTTTTCTCAACTCACAATTTTAATCCCCAAGTATGAAGGATACCAATTGTAGTTTCGAAGGTGACCAAGTTAAATATCGAATCCACGGGACGGATAAATATTACTTTAGTTATTTTCTAGCAATTATGACTATGTTGAGAATTGTAATTGTTAGTTTTTAAACTAAGTAACAATTAAAATAGCAAATCAATAACAAGAACAGAAGAAGAGTTGTTGTGATCAAATAGATGATAGGTAGTTCGTCAGGCCATCCAGTTTCATTCGTTAATTCATACTTTTGTGTGTCGATGTCCAACTCTGCCTTGTGGTTTATGGACGCATCGCTAGACCATGCAAATCTACTTTATAGACACAAATAGATAAGCTTTTGACACGTGTGATTATCCTCAGAGCAAGATGTATACTTTACCCCCCTTTCTAGGTACTATCATAATCAATTATTTCCCGTGCACTTAGTACTCTAACCCGATTTGATCTCCCTTTTTAGGTACTATAAAGTTATACTCTTAATTCTACTTGTTAACCCGAATTTAATTCATTATATAACAAACATTCATATAAGACGATTCTAATAAAACCTCGGAATCCCTTCACTTAGAATTATAACAATAAACCCTGCTCATTAGTGAACGCACTCAATTAATAACCATGTTATGCATTCAGACTCTACACAACGATTATTGATGCACAAAACAACTATGAGTATGGATTAAAAACGTACAATCTTATATAAAATAAACCACAAGTAGTGTTGTACGGAGTATATACACGAAATACAAATAAACTCATGAAACCTTCATAACCCTAGAACTACCGAAGTGGCTATAGCCCATGATTGATCTAGGAGCAATCATGGTTAGATGGATCAATCTTACTTAAATCTCCTGCGGAACCTCTGTCACAACTCCTCTTAGTCTCCTTTTGTGCTTCACGTTCTTACGCTCTCTAAAACTCTCTTGTATTGTGTTGTTGTCTTGTTATCTGTATGAGCCTCCTTTTATACTTGTAATCACGTCTCTAGGGCTTGGAATGGGCTTTTCAAGTGATCACACGTGTTTTGGCCTCGAAAATCCGGATAAGGTAAGTTTTCGCACGATGGTTCGACCTCAGCAAACAGGTCGAACCACTGGCCGCAGGTCGAACCACAGGTCGTACCCACCTACTAGAAGTATTATGCACTTGATTCGACTTCTTGTACAGGTCGAATCACTCTGTCTTGGTCGAATCACAGGTCGAACCACACTACTAGATAATTTCTACTCTCGATTCGACCAACCATCAAGTCGAACCCCTAACGTCGTGATCGAACCAACTTTCTCGCGAACTGGTTTGACCATGGTTCGACCAGATAGACAGGTCGAACCCCTCGAGTCGTGGTCGAACCCACCTCCTGCACTCTTTGCATTGCTGGTTCGACCTGCTGGAGAGGTCGAACCCTCCTCCAACAAGTCGAACACACCTCTCTCTTTGGCGGTTCGCATGGTCTCGACTTCGTCTATTCGATTCTTGGTACTTCTACTCCGATTTTGCTATGAAAACCACTTAAATAGCTCCACTAGCACCTGATTCATGCTAATTCACAATATATATAGGTTTTTCACCTATTTCCACCTCAAAACTCTCCAAAACTAGCACAAAACATAATGCCAAACTTGTGAATTTACACACTCATTAATTCCCTTTTGTTAAGAGATACCATGTAATCGTTGATAGAGTCAACAGATTTTAGTGTAGGTGCGAGAATTGCTCTACACTTTATGTAATTCAGATCGTCCATGATCAGTTCAAAATTTGGGTAGATGGCTTTCACCATGTTCCACGGGGTTGTCACCGGAGGAAGCATGATGTCCAATGGAATGTCGACTAATGTTCCATAGTCAATTGGTTTTCAAGTGTTCCATCTCCTATGCCTGATATCCAGTCACTGAACTCTTTGAGATCAAGTGTGGCAGTATCATTGCTAGCCTCCCTCAGACTCATATTCTTGGTTAGTTGAAGAACAGTGCAGATATCCCATAAGTAAGAGGAGTTTATCATTTCATGAATGATATCCTGTCGGGTTCCTTTAGGGACAGCGAGCAAAATCTGTCTAAAATCTCCTTCGAAGACAACAGTCTTTCCACCAAACGGCTTTTCTGAATTATCCGGGTTGACCACTTGCATTATATCACGCATGTCTTATCCAATGCCTCTATGCAGAATCTCTTAACCATGGGTGCTTCATCCCATATGATCAATTTGCAAAGACTTAGTAGCTTCGCCTGATCACTACCCTGCCTCACATTGTATGTTCAATCCTCACAAATAATCAGTGGAATCAAAAACCTTGAGTGAGTTGTACGTCCTCCAGGCAACAACATTGAAGCTATCCCACTTGATGCCACGTTTAAAACTATATTCCCTTCTGCCCACTTTGAAGCCGACAAAGTTCTCCACAAAAAGTCTTTTCAGTTCTCCCATAACCATACACTAAAAAGACCCCACCGTTTCCGGAGTGAACGTTGTTTATCAATTGATCATATATCTTCTGCTGATCCTCGATCATATATCTTCTGCTGATCCTCGTTTATCTTTCCCATCAATTCAGCGTGTTCTTTTTACAATGTTATTCTATTGTAAGCAAGCCCGTTAGATACCAGGCAGTTGATATGTGAAATGTCTTCATTCGATTATGATATAGGCATGCTTTCAAAGTCATAAAGACTCTTACCCTGCTGGCGTAGTAGAAAATTTATCTCATTAAGGCATTCATTTTTTTATCTCGTCCTCAGTCATCACTAGGGCTGTATTGTATACATGTTAAATCATTAATGAATATAAGATATAGTTTGTTTAAACCAAAAAAATTAATAACATGCATTATGAATTAAGAAGTACCTGGAAATCTCAATTTTTTCTTTGATTGTAGAGAATGTCCTCTGATAATTCTCTCCAGCACTCTCTCCATACTGAATCCGGTATGCTTGCTGATCCAGAAATTAGGATTTGGATGAACAATTCCCTCAATTTTTTCCCGAATAAAAATTGTGCACATTCAGTGATTGAATCGATATATTCTTTGTCATCGTCCAGAAGACCACGAGCATAGCATGCTTCTCGGTATGTTTTGTGTGGAAATTTTTTGTAGAGTCTGAAATATGCATAACATGTGGGACCACGAACAACATTTAGAATAATCCTCAAGTAGTAGGGGTCACCTGATCTGGGCGGTACGTAGCAGATCCTTCCAATCGAAGTACCCATTTTTCTTGGAATCCACTCCTTTGTTTTTTGCTTTCATACAAACTTTTTAGGAAATTCTGTATATAACAGCTCACGTGCTTCCAGGTATTTTTTATTCGCCTCAAACCAATCTAAAAACATGCTTTCTCCGACAAAGAGTACACTCTGCTGACCTTCCAAGTGAAAGCTGAGATGCTCAATCGGAGGATATCTATATTGAATTTCGAAGCCAAATAATTTTCAAGTTGCCTCACATAGAGATATGTAACGACAATCGTAGTACATTTGAATTTCATCAACAATTGGTGAATCTTCTTCATCCGTGCTTCCGCTGAAAGTTGTTGATATCCTATCATTGCCCTTGTTCACATATTTGAAAAGGTACTTTATAGATCTTGATTGATTGCACCATTCAACGTTCAAATGACCTCCATATTTTAATAGAAGGTCATGATTGTGCGGCACAATATATAAATTGTCAAGTTCTATTCCTTTTTTAAAAATAGTCCTTCTATTGTTCCTTCTCTTGTAAATTGGGTACCCATCTGAATCAATTGTTGTAGAGTCAGAGTATCTCTTTGGAAAGTATTTTGTGCATTCTTCATTCTCGGATATACAAAGAGCATTCTCCATAACTTTACCACATGGTCCATGCATCATGTAATCTCGCACAGCAGCAAAATACTTAGGATCGGTTGATTCATTTAGTATCTCAGCAGATATCATCTTGTCTATCTCGTCACCAGTTGGATCGTTGCGACCATTATGTAGAAACAACAGAATATGTGCATGTGGTAGACCTCTTTTTTGAAATTCTACTGTGTACACAACTGCAGTAATGTAGGAGTAATCTATTAGTTTTCAACATATTAATGCAAATAATTTAAAATATATCATGCGATATGTCTTCAAATTTTAAAACAAATGATGAAAAAAAAGTTTTCACTTGTTCTTTCTCAATGATGTGATTGAAAAAAAAATGTAGAATCAATTTGAAATTCTTTCAATTTTCAACAAAAGAAAATAATATACATAGTTTTGTAATTTGAGTATCTAAACGAATAATAAGTAATGAACAATATTGCTGTTTTTACCTACGTTTATCTTCCCAAAGTACTTCTTTTCGCGTAGATCATCAATAAGTGAATTTAACTTCATCTTAAAAACTCTTGCCACTATGTCTAGTCTATCTTCAGCTTTCAATCCCTTTCCATTAACGGCTCCCTCAATTTCAGGCCATCTAGGATTGCATGTGAAAGTTATGAATATGTTAGGATAACCTATCCACCTGCATATTGCCATTGCATCCTGATAGTTTTAAACCATGTATATAGGGCCACCAGTAAAAGTCGATGGCAGGATAATTCTTCGAGCTTGAGTTCTTGGATCTGATTCTCCATTGAATACTGCATCCTGAAGTCCGCTATAGATATGACTCCTTAACTTCTTTTGATTCATCCTAATGTACCTCATCCTTCCAGCTTCAACCATAGTATAAGCATCAATAATGAATTGCTGAAACAGCCTTTTCGATCTTAGAATTGTTGAGAATTCTAAATCTCTATCTTGCAAACGAAAAGCGAAAAATTCGTGAACACTAACTTTCTTTCTAGCTGAGGTAACAAATGTTCCTGCATTTACCAGTGGTATATCTTCTCTATAGCCATCCTCGCCGAACGAAAACAGAAGTGGAAATTGCAATCCAAGGTAAGAAGCATTCAATTCAGTTATTCTCTTCAATGAACCACGCTTTGTTTCTACCAAAATGTTCCTATCACCCATATCCATTTCAAAGTCACCCACAATCAGTGCTGCCACCTCAGATGTTGTCGGAGTATTATAAATCCGTACATCGCTACCCCATCTACCACACGAGATTAGTTTCACATCATTATGACCTTCTTCGAGTTTTTTCCAACCATTCTGAAGTTTTTAACAAGAACATTGTGTTCGTCTAACATTGATTTCAATCCGAAAATAATTTTTTCTCGATATTTATGCGCTTGATCTTTCATGCTGGAAAAAAAGTATAAAGAAACATACATAGTTATGCTAGAATACATCAAGTATACAGTTTAATAATCTACCCTAAAATATGAGAAACCCAAGATTAAATATGGTAAAACTCTAGTCATCATCATCACCATCATTAGATAATAACGTAAATCATATGAATAACTTATTTATTGTTTATTCTTTACGTAGATTTTGAAAATTATGTTGATATAGTGATAATGATACATTGGTACTTCTAATTATGTTAATATATAGTTTAATAAAATAAGTGCTATAAAACATTTAAATAACTATTATACAATTGTAATTGCATATAAGCTTACCCAACAGAGTTCAAGCGATTGAAAATTTTATTATCGACGTCGTAGATATAAAGTTGTGCAAACTTTGGAGAAGATCCATTGACTGGTATTAGACTTCCTAATATATGGTAGTTCTGCCGACTTATTCTGAACATATATAGGTGGTGATCGTCCATCATTAAGGCTCTTGTCAATTTTGCCTCCCATAGATGTGAAAGAGAACATACTGTTGAATTAACGTGCATAGCTTAGATAGTGTCTAGATCTTGCACTCAAGCCAAGTAAGAGTTCTTCCAAAAATGGTGGTGGGGTCTTTAGATAGGGAAATTTAATATTTTCTTTCATGCAGCAAAGTGAATATACAGGACGTCTACATTTAGCGTACGCAGTCTCTCGTCAAACCAAAATCTGGAACCACAATATTCACATTGGTACTGTTGATTTCCACAATCAAAATACAAATGAGCTGCAATTAAGATGAATATTTATTTAGTTTATTTTTAAACAGCGTAGAGATAAATAATTAGTCATATTTAAAATTAACATACGTGTTTGTATGGTAGAATAATCTTCAAATATTCCTGCAGTGTCATCAGCATTTTCTGATTCAGGAAGTAACGTGAGGTCTTCACCATTATAAATATCATCACATTGATCAATAGGAACATCAATCAAGAATTCTTCATTTAAAATAATATCCTCATTATTTATAATTTCGGATTCCTCCGTAACATTAAAAGCGTCTAGCTGAACATGCGGAGTAATTACTATAAGCAATTGGATAGTTGAATTCACCTGCTAAACGAATTGGTTAGCTTAATCTACATTAATGATTTTCTTGCAATGCAATATAACACATGTATTATCACTTTAATGATTTAATATGAAGAGCAATTAAAAAAAAGAAAAATAATCCTTTTAATGCAATAAACAGTAAAAGTGAACAAAAAATAATCAAAAGTGGACCAAAATGACCAAAAGCGGACCAAAGGACCACTTTTGAGAAATTACCAAACTTGAGGACTAAAGTTGCATTTTGCATATTCTAGAGTATTAAAATTGATATTATCCTGACTTTTGCAAAAGTCGTGAAGTTTCCAAAAATACTTAGTTCATACGACTATTTGTGTTAAAGGTAAGGCATAGGATCTACTTAAAAAATTATAAAGTTATGGATACTCGAAATATATAAATGAATGAAAACGATAATAAATCAATTAAGTAAACTTAAATGACCATTATTATATAAAGAATAAATATCATTTTAATGAAAAAATAATTTAAAATTCCCTGTAGATCCATTACGCTGGTTTGTTGGAGTATTTTGATATTTCATTACCTCTCCAAATACATATGATGTTGATGGTTGATTCAACTTATTACTTGAGACATCTGGATGTGGATCTTAAAAGAAGAATAGAAAAATTAAAAAATAAATAAAAAAAGGAATATGATTATTAAGAATGGGTTATTGAGTTACAGAAATCTTGGCTTTGCTTGATGGATCTCTGTCGTTTATTCCCAATGATGGTCGACATACAAATTTTCCTCATTTGATCTCCTTTATATGCAGAAGTGCTGCAATGTTTAACAAATATTTTTACTGAAAATGTTGAAAATTACAGGATAATTCATGTAATAACGCAATAAATTAATAATGGGATTTTGAATTCCCATTACTATTACTATATATATGATGATATGATATATGATATGAAAGACTGTAAACTGGTAAAGAACATGTGCAAGAGATTGATTTCTCGGTAGTTATATAAAGCGAGTGGTTATAAAAGGCAAGTGGAAAAGAAGCGAGAATTATTTTTGGTCCAATTTTTTTTATTTTAGAATTTCAGTTTTGACATTGATTGTTACCCTAATTATGCTCCACATTGAATTTACAAAATCAATCAAATCTGAAGTTATCTCGCAAATACGTATTTTGTGTATATAGGAAACAACAACTTTAAATTAGTAGTTTGATTGATTAATTAACTTTAATTTATAGTTATAAAAGGTATGTTAACATTTTATATACATTAGCAGAAAATTATGCATTATTTAAAAAATAAGTTACGACTTTAAATTAGTTGTTAAGTTTGATTGATTAATTAACTTATATGCCTAGTTTTAAAATTTTCAATTGGGAGGGGGGGTTGCAATTTGATTCAAGTCTTAAACCTTCAATTGGGGGGAAACATTTTGATTCAATTTTGACTTTTAGAAAAAAGAATAACGCCTTACTAAAACATTTAGTCACAAAATAAAAAATAATTATTGAACTAACTTCTTTTGACAGAAATAATGTGGTAAGTCGTATAAGTTTAAGATCCCATATATATAGTTCATATCTTATTTAAAAATATACTTAACAAACGAAGTTATGAGTAAGCAAAAATTTGGGATCAATGTAAAGAAAAAATTATTTTTTTAAAAAAAGTTGATGGAAATTTAAATTATGGCAATTATATTTAACTTAAATCATTTTAAGTAGATAAAATAAGAATTAATTATATGTTTTAACTGCAAAAAAGATAAATAGTATGTTTAACAAAAAAAAAACTAATTGAAAATTTAAATTAGATAAAATAGTCTTATGTAAATTATATTCAAATAACAAAATAATCATAAATATTATTTCATGAAAATAAAATATATTATTATTATTCATAAAAACTGAACGATGTTGTTCTCCACCAGAGAAAACAAAACTAAAAAGAAAACTGTTATTGTGGAATACGGAATAAAAACATAAAATTTTGAGACTACTCCTTTTCAATCTTAATGCTAACTACTCTTGATTTCTTTGACGAAACACTGGCGGTCGCTCCTTTATCAAATAACACCCTCCTAGTGGATGTGTCAACATCAACGTCAATGCAATCAACAAAACCACAGTTCACCTTGAGTGGTGATTCGAAATCATCGCAAGTTGAATTAACCTAAAGACATGAGAATTATGTACACTATTTAACCGTCTAAAAATATATAAAAAAATATTTTAATGTAGAGTACATAACAAACTTGCTTTTGAGTACTTCTCACTTTCCTCGATTATGGTTTTTGAAACAACATCAGTAGCCTATGATAACAAAAAATATATATACTGTATTATTTCAAAACCTCCCAATTAAAGATATATACAATTAATGGTTAATTTTAATGTAAACAAAGTTTAATGACGTACGTAACCGAACATAAATGGAAATGTATGTACCTGACTGGGTCCATATTACATGCATACTTGGATAAAATATCTGGGTCAGTGCATATTTTAATTATATATAAGCAGCTTCTTTTTTCATTAGAATCATCCAAGTTATCCTGTGAAGTGTCTGACATTCTCACAGCAACTTTGAACATCATCTCTTTTCCAAAGAGATTTTTAAATTCCTCCGGAAAAAGAGGATCAGATTCCTAAGAATTATATATAAAAAATAAAAATTGCGGGTGAAAAAGTTAATTTTAAGATAACTAGACATTTTATTTAATAAAAGGATACTGAATAAAGGTGTTTACATGCCTCGGTTTGGTTGTCCATAATTTGAGAAGCTGTTTTGTTGAATAATTCTCTTCCAATTTTGTCCCAAGCCATAAAAATTTCATTGCTTGTGCCATCCCACAACAAAACCTTCAATTTATACATTTCAATACTAAATAACTAATATTAGAGACGTATTCTATAAAAACGTGCTGGGAATAACGATTATGACATACAAATGTGACATATATAGAAAACTACATAATACAATAAATTTAGGATATTACCTGATTATTCCAGTCGCAGAATTAATTTTGCAGGAAGAGCAAGAAAAATGATCATCTTTCTTAGACAAACTCTTCATGCATTTCTTGCAAGATAAGTGTAAGCAGTTAAAATTTTACTGTCCAATTAAATGGCGACACGTGAATTTTATTAATTAAATGTTAATTTATTTTGAAATTTAAATAAATTAATTCCTAAAGTAAATTAATAAATAATTTGAGCCCAACAAATTAAATGGGGCTCAAATTAAATGAGGCCTGATCCAAGTCAATTAAGCTCAAATTA
This sequence comes from Pogostemon cablin, assembly GCA_023678885.1. Taxonomy (NCBI): domain Eukaryota; kingdom Viridiplantae; phylum Streptophyta; class Magnoliopsida; order Lamiales; family Lamiaceae; genus Pogostemon; species Pogostemon cablin. Next base: position 9,963,930 of record CM042997.1, read on the forward strand.
AATGAGGTTTGACCCAAGTCAAATAATCCCAAATTAAATGAGGTCTGACCCAAGTCAAATAAGCTCAAATTAAATGAGGTTTGACCCAAGTCAAATAAGCCCAAATTAAATGAGGCCTGACCCAAGTCAAATAAGTCCAAATTAAATGAGGTCTGACCCAAGTCAAATAAGCCCAAATTAAAGGAGGTCTGACTGAAGTTAAACAAGCCCATGCAATAAATCAGACCCAAATAAAATAGGTCTGATTACAGCCCAAACAAATAAGGTCCAAGCCCGCAGAATCAGGTCAAATCAGTCTGGACCAATCAAAATGCAGGGCATTAATGAGGGAGTCTTCACATCTCACCTATATAAAGGGGACTCTTCTCTCATTTGAGACACACACAAATATCTGAAGACAAAAGCTCTGAAGAGATCAAGAATACGAGCAGTGCTCCCTTGAATACTTCAAGCATCTTCAAGCGAAGAACAGCCGCCAAATCGAAGTGAAAGGTTCTAAACCCCTTCGATCCGGCGTTCTTCAAAAGTAATAACCACCAATTGGAGATCAAGGTTCTGCACCCCTCCGATCCGGCGTTATTTAAATCAAGTTCTTCAGCGTTCTTCGCGGAAAGCTTCAAGAATAACGTTTTAATCCGAACAAAGGCTTGACCCCTCCAGATTAACGTTATAGGTTCAAGAATAACGTTTTAATCCGAACAAAGGTTCAATCCCTCCGGATTAACGTTATACACTTTAAATCCGAGTCCGGATAAGCTTCATTTGAAGATCCGACTCAACACACAAGTCAAGTCCACACAAGCTATCAACACAGTCAGCATACACTTCGTCAAAGAAGTCAAGCCAAAGAAGTCAAAGTCAAGTCAAAGCCACGTTGGTTCGAGAGAAGAATCAGAGGACTGATAGAGATCACTTCCTTAATTATCAAGTTTAATCCTTCTGGATTATTGTTGTAATTAACTTGTATTTATTTTATTATAAATACAAAATTTATTGTTACAATTTTTTGGCACGCCCGGTGGGACCATCTCTACCTCTCATTTCTTCTCCCTACAAAGATACAATATGACTCCTGTCAAGATCACAGTAGGAAGGACTTCTGCCTCCAAGCTCTCCGCCTCGTTGAGTGAACAAGTTGTTGTTGTTACAAGGAGTATGTCGATGAAAGCTCAGTCAGAGGCTTTCTCCGGCTCTAACTTTCCGGTTGAAATGGCTTCAAGAAAATAGCTACCCATGAAAGAGGATAGTGATGAAGATTCTGCATGCTCACACCCTCGTTCATCCTCAAGCTCTTCATCGGACTCAATTGCAGCCCCGGTAATGATGGCCGGCACTACAACTATTGAGGAGCAATTAGCAAATATGATGAAAGCTATCGAAAGGCTCACAAAACATATAGAAGCTCAAGACACCAAGATCTCCCAATTGATGGAAAAAAAAGACATTGCGGAGACTAGCCGTGCAAACGGAAAAGGAGTTGTGGACGAGAGTGAGGTGGAAGAGTTCACAAAATGCCAAACTACTGAAAAAGAGCAAACTGAAAGAGGAGTGCAACTTTCGGCTGATGGAATGCTCCAAGTGGAGCAACTCAAAGATATTATACTTGGAACAATAAAAGAAAGGTTTGAAGAGAATGCCAAGCCTACCGTCACTTATGTTAAGCCTTACACAAAAAGAGTGAATAACTTAAGGATACCACCTGGTTATCAGCCTCCTAAATTCCAACAATTTGATGGCAAAGGAAACCCCAGACAGCATGTGGCACATTTCATTGAGACGTGCAATAATGCTGGTACTTATGAAGACTATATGGTGAGGCAATTCGTCCGCTCTCTCAAAGGAAATGTCTTTGATTGGTATATCGACTTGCAGCCTGAGTCCATCGACAGTTGGGCACAAATGGAACATGAATTCCTCAATCGTTTCTACAGCACGAGGAGAACCGTTAGCATGACTGAGCTAATTAATACTCGCCAATTGAAGGACGAGCCTGTGATTGATTATATCAATCGATGGAGAAACTTGAGTTTAAATTGCAAAGACCTATTATCCGGAGAGTCTGCTATCGAAATATGCATCCAAGGGATGGAGTGGAATTTACTCTACATACTCAAAGGGATTCAGCCAAAGACTTTTGAGGAGTTGGCTGCGAGAGCTCATGATTTGGAATTGAGCATGGCAGCCAGTGGAATCAAACACTCACCAGTGTCGGATTCTTACAAGTCCAGAGACAGACAAGAAGCCAAGAAAGGGGGCAAGCCTTATGCAAGAAACTCCAATAAAGAATCAATGGCCATAAACACTGCTACAGTCAAGATTCGAAAGAATGGAGATGACAAGAAAGATAAAGGAAAACAAGTTACCCAAGAGTGGGGGCAAAGAAGGCTGACCCTGAAGGAGATGCAAGAAAAGGAGTATCCATTTCTGAACTCTGATGTTTCTGGCATATTTGATGATCTGATGAAAGACAAACTCGTCGAACTCCCCGAAATGAAACGTCCAGAGGAAGCGAATCGAACCAATGACCCAAAATATTGCAAGTACCATAGATTGGTGGGCCATCCCATTCATGATTGCTTCATCTTCAAGGAAAAGATCATGCAGTTGGCCAAGGAGGGAAAGATTGTGTTGGAGGATGAAGCGACCGCAAACTTCGCTTCCATAAAAGAAGTTCATAATGAAGGCTCTTGTCATGCGGTGAGTGAGGAGGGCAATGAAGATGAACAAGTTGAGAACAAGGAAAAAGCTTATTCTATGAAGGTGACCTTCACAGATGAAGACATGTTGTTGGGTTCACAGCCTCACAACCGACCTCTATTTGTAACCCGTTATACGCAAGGGCTGCAAGTAAAGCGTATACTTGTTGACAGAGGCTCAGCAGTAAACATCCTGTCTTTAAGGATGTTGAAGAAGTTAGAGATACCGGTGGATGAACTCAATCATAGCCGATTGATGATCCAAGGGTTCAATCATGAAGGGCAAAGGACTCTCGGCACGATTGTTCTTGATTTGATGATTGATGAGATGAGATCAACGATGCTCTTCCATGTCATAGACGCAAAAACTTCATACAACATGCTTTTGGGGCGCCCATGGCTGCACGAAAATGGTGTGGTCCCTTCTACATTACATCAGTGTTTCAAGTATAGTGAAGGCAACAGTGTGAAAAGGGTATTCGGCGATGATAAGCCGTTTACTGAAGCTGAATCTTACTTTGCTGATGCTAAATACTTCTTCAAGAATACAAAGGAAGTGAACCGAGAAGAAGCCCCAGCACAAGATAATGGGGGCAGTAAACAAATAAAGGAGGAAGGTAGCACATCATCCACCACTCTCAAGAAGAACAAAGGCAAAGAGCTTGAGGCCCTGGAAGAATTAACATTGCCTTTAACAAAAATTGATTAAGGTAAGACTTCTTCTCCACCGCTCAAAGGATTCGTACGTTCTATTGAAGGAGCAAAAACTGAGCATGGTGAAGTATTTAAAGCAGAAATATCTAAGTCATATGACCCGCAAGCTTTCAAACTCTTCAAGAAGGCTGGGTATGAACCGAAGGAGAAACCCGTGATGAGCAAGTTGCCTCAAGAGACTGCCATCCCATCTGAACATGGGCTCAATGCCACTCAGAAAATGTTGAAAAATAGTGGCCACACTGTCAAGAATGCTAAGCCAGGTTTGGGATATATCCCTCAAAAGCCAGTCCGCATAGCAATCAGAAGAGCAAACACAAATTATATCACAGAAGGAGAAGTTTCGTCCACAGAAGATATTTTTGATGAAAGTGGAAGGAAAATCAAGAGGAGTTCTGTCTTCGAAAGGCTTGAAAGTGTTTTCGAAAGGCTAGGACCGTGTGAAAGGAACAAGATTGGGAAAAAAAAATTCCAAGTCTCCTAGCTTCCCAAAACTCCGAAGTCGAATCCCTTCTCGTATGAAGAGGCAAAATATCTTGACAGTCTCATGTGGAAGAGAGTTGAAGGCTAAGATGCAGACAATTGTCTTTACTAAAGAAGACAATGATGATGATAAAGAAAGTGTAGCTTCCACCAACCATATCACTGCTCTTGAGGATTCTCAAGTGGAGGAAGTGGATGCCGAGGATGCCCCTCCGCAATTTGAGGAGGGTGTGAAAGCCACTGTTGATGAGTTGAAAGAAATCAACTTAGGTGACGAAAGCGACTCACGTCCTACTTACATAAGTGCCCTGCTAAGTAATGAGGAAGAAGAACAATATATCAGCCTTTTACGAGAATTTCGGGATGTCTTTGCATGGTCGCATAAAGAAATGCCAGGTGATAGGCTTTTTCTGCGTGCTATAATTTAATCCCCAAGTATGAAGGATATCAATTGTAGCGGTAAGTGACCAAGTTAAATTATCGAACCCAAGGGACAGCTAACTATTTATTTTCTAATTATACTAGCTTAATCAGAATAAGGTAACCGATTTTCAATGTTTTGTTGCGAATTAACTAAAATACTTAAATAATAAATTGCAGAATAATTAAAAGCAATAAAATAAAATAAAAGCAAGTTTCTAATCAAGAGATAACGAACAGTTCTAAGGTATCAGGTAGAGACCAATTAATTTGGGTTATTAAACTTACGATTGTTCATTCATGCAGTTTCACTAAAAATACACCACATATCCCTGTTATCCCACCGAATATGATTCGATTCTAAGCTAACAGTATAATCTGATTTAAATCCTATGGTGCGCAAATATTACCAAGCCTTATTCCTAGATACTAATCCAGCGAACAACAATACCTCCGGATGGCAAGTTCGACTAACAAGATATTTTCTGGAATTACTACAAGGTCCTATTCACTTCCTACTTGATTGTCTAATTGCATTGTTCCACTAAAGTAATCAAGCATTTGACATACCAGTTCATGAAATTAAAGTGCTTATAGCGGAGCTACTCTAATCCCTAACAGATAGACAATACCAATCATGAATGCACACAAGCTAACACAATAATCCAAGCATTATAGCGGATGTCATGAATATATTATGAAGACGTTACGAAGCAAATTAATATGTCTTAATAAAATAAGTAAAATCAAAAGCTCAACTGCATAAAATCCCAATCTTTGGTCTAAATCCCCAAATCAATTAAATCAATCCATCAAATCCTAGAACTGTATATAAAATTAGCCCATGAGGTCACAAGCAACACTCATGGCTAAACAATTCATAACAATAATCAAAGTAATAGAAAGGATTAGATAGGAATGGTGAAACCCTAGTGTAGGAGCAATCTCACGTTCCTTCTCCATCTCTTCAATTGCTTGATTTTCCCTTAATTAGCACTTGAAACCCTTGTGGAATTGGATGGAGGATGAAATCAGGTTGTAAATCTGATATGGAGGTGTTGGAGGTGTGAATTGATGATGGATTATGGATGGGTTCTCTCCAATTTGGGTCTCGATCTCCCTAATTGTTTCTAGGACTGATGTAGGGCTTTTTCGCGATCGAAACTGCTTCAGAATCGTGACTTGAGGGTATATATACGCTGCTGCATCGAACAGGCCCCGACTGGGCTCGATTTTGGGCCGCTCGGCACCTAGCTCGAGCCGCGCTGATGGCCGAGCGGCCCCCAAACCTGCCGAGCAGCATATGAGTGACACATTGACGTCGTGTGAGCTCCGTGGGACACCGGCTCGGCAGCTTTTGGTCACGTGGAAGTGCCGCTCGCCGCGAGCTACCCGCCGAGCTGCAGAAACTGCACTGCGCGATCTCACCGTTTTGAGCATAACTTATTCATACGGACTCCAAATTGAGTGATTTTTATGCTCACGTGTTCCTATCTTCCTTGGCTTTCTACCATATAAATAACTCTCAGAAACTCCAACATTTTAATATGTAAAAAGTCATGAAAAGTGGCTCCTCGGTACAGCATGCGCGATGTTAGCACTTTGATCATAACTTTCTCGTTTGGAATCCAATTGGGGTGTTCTTTACGTCAAAACGACCCTCTCTTCTGTGGCTTTCCAACCATGTATCATATGATCAATTTGGACTTCTATAAGAATACAAAAATTTGTGCAACATGGACTGTATTTTTCAGCATTCCTTCTCACTTTCACTCCTCATTCCAACTTTGAACTTTTGATCATGTTTTACCCTTCAAAACTCAACAAAACACCTTAGTAGCATCAAAATCATGTAAATACTCAAATGTACTCAATTCCATGCAAAAATAATAACTTTCCTAAGCAAAACGGTGTAATGGGCATATATAAAATGCGTGAAATTCAACTCTCAACAAACCCCCAAACTTACCTGTTGCTCGTCCCGAGGCAACGACCTTAAAAACCAATAGATTAATTGAGAGGAAATTTCACAGCAGGAGACATCCAAGTCAATATAACAATTCAGAGATCATACTTCAGATGCAAAATAACCATCCATCTAAGAACATACAATTCAAATCAACTATTTCACTCATTCGGAATGCTCATCCAACCATTCTCACGGGTAGTATTTACGCTCATCGCTCGAGTGTGAGATATATACACTTCAGGGTAAGGTGTTTACACTCAAAGTCAATTCAAACACACGCGTAACCATAAGCTTGACAATCATCTCAACTCTCGACTAAAGGGATAATTTCAACAATATGATCACAAAGGTCTTGCATTAGGTTGTAATGTTGGCTCTTTGGTAAAGGTAGGGAGTATATGGATAAGGTGACTCAATCACTAGTAGAGAATCAAAGAAGACTTACAGCTTTTCAACAAACAGCTTTACTTTCTTCTTTCTTCTTCATCGCTCTTCAATGCTTCTTGCAATTTGATTCCTCCTTCACTTTTGAACACCACATCCTTACTTGAAAATTTTTTTCTTCTTCCCTCTTTTCTCTTCTCTTTTTTTTTTCAAATAAGGGTACCAATTTCAGGCACTACCCTTTTCATGGGGTACCAGTTTCGGGCACTACCCCTTTATGCAACAATTTAACCACTCTTTTCAACAATTTTCATCACTTCCAACTTATTCTCCTTTTATGTTTCTTCACAAGATACCAACTTGACTCCTTCAACTCTCTACTAGGTAGGAATTTTTAAGGCTAGCAAATGGATCAATTGGCTAATCACGTAGGCTTCCACAAAAATAAGGCTTTTAGGCTCAAAAGGGTTAACTACGGATAATTTCAATAGGTAGGATAATAATTTGGCTAGTGACTAATAAAAAACAAAGATGGCCTAAGATCATTTCCTATTGTCTAGTCAAACACGTAGCTTCAAGCAAGATAAAAAGCCAAGTTCTAGAATACATGTGTATGAACGACACTCACAAGAATAAACTGAATCATGAAATTTCTCATGATTTTAAAAGGCTCAAAATCTCACATGGCTATACGAATGAACGAGCAAACCTAATAAAGATACATAGCTAATCTTCCTTGCACATAATCAAATTTCAAGCATCTCAATATCAAAGCACAATCTCAAATTGCTTCTCAACAATCACACATATAATCAAGTGCTAAGAAAAATCAGAAAATCATCATAGAGAACCAAAAATCAACTATACCAACACTAGGATTAACACAAAACAAATAAACACAAACAAAAACAACACGAAACCTGAAAAATCGCAAAAAATTGAACCCTCAACATCATCAAATAAATTGAAAATATTAAAAATCCGTAAAAAATCGACCCTCCAAGTAACAACACAATGCAAAAATTTTACTTGGTACTACAAGACAAGGTATGTACGTAACCTCCCCCCAAACTTAGATCAAACAAAGTGAGAAACTAAGTTTGCAAAGAAGTATATACCGTAGTCGAGCAATACCTAATAAAATTATTACACCAACACAGACATAGAAAAGCAATTAAACCGGGAGGGACAGCCCCCAACAGGCGCTCATGTTTAACATCGGAGAGTCACGACGTAATACCTCAAGCTCATCGGAATGGCCATGGATATCTTTCATCCTTTCCATCGTATTCTAATCGTTGTGCTTCTTCATCAATCCAATACTTATGGCAAGGGATGGCCTCGTTGGCAATCTTAAAATTTATCTTGACCTTGCCAACCATGTTAAGATCAAATTTCATCAACCTCTTCATTCTACTCCACCACTTATTCCTTCTTCCGACAAAAATTCCCAACCTCTCTTCTAACTTCTTTTTATCCCTAAAAATATGTGAGGAATCATTAGGTAAAACAAAGTCAATAGAAACAATATCATCAAATTCAATGCAACTTAAAGAGTTTAAAGGTTTAGAAATGCTCATTTCATTCTTCAAGTTCTTTTCGGTTGCTTCATGGCTTTGCGCTTCTTCATTCTTTTCTTCCTCAACAATTGACTCCAGTTGATAGCTCAATTCAAGTGGAACCACTTGACTTAATCGAGTGGACTCCTCTTCGAGTTCTATTTCCTCAAACGACAGCATAGGACCTTCAAATTGCATTCCAGGACACAATGGAACAACAATATCTTCCTCAAACTCCTCTTCATCCATTCTTTCCTCTTGTTGACCTTGAGAATTTAAACTTGAAGTGATGTTCGCAAGAAGATTGTTTATGTCTCTCGTTCTTTGATCAAACTCCTGCGATGCAACTTCCCTCTCCTGCGATTGAACTTTCATCTTTCTTTCCAGAGCTTCCAATATTCCCATGTTTTCTTCATGCTTCTTGATGGAAGTATCAAACGCGTCTTGTAATTCTTGGGAAACTCCGATCGATCCAGAATAAGTGTTCTCTTGATAAGGTTGATATAAATTTTTATTGTAAGCACAAGACCATTCATCTTCATATCTGACTTGACTGTAGTACTGAGAATGACTTTGATTCACTAAAGAATCATAACCATAATTCCTCTCATCCATGTAATATGGAGAAGGAACCATAGCATTATGATTTTCATAGCGTTTCAATATTTTGTCAATGCATGGAGATGGGTCCATAACATTCTGATTTCCATATATTTTCAATATTTCGTCCATCTCAGTACCTCAAAGATAATTTATAGTCAGAATATATTCAAATAAGAAAAATAAAAAAAACAATAAAAAGTCCTAATTAAACTAGCAATAAAAGAAAAATAAATAATTAAGTCGTCCCCGGCAATGGCGCCAAAAACTTGATAGGCTTTTTCTGCGCACTATAATTTAATCCCCAAGTATGAAGGATATCAATTGTAGCGGTAAGTGACCAAGTTAAATTATCGAACCCAAGGGACAGCTAACTATTTATTTTCTAATTATACTAGCTTAATCAGAATAAGGTAACCGATTTTCAATGTTTTGTTGCGAATTAACTAAAATACTTAAATAATAAATTGCAGAATAATTAAAAGCAATAAAATAAAATAAAAGCAAGTTTCTAATCAAGAGATAACGAACAGTTCTAAGGTATCAGGTAGAGACCAATTAATTTGGGTTATTAAACTTACGATTGTTCATTCATGCAGTTTCACTAAAAATACACCACATATCCCTGTTATCCCACCGAATATGATTCGATTCTAAGCTAACAGTATAATCTGATTTAAATCCTAAGGTGCGCAAATATTACCAAGCCTTATTCCTAGATACTAATCCAGCGAACAACAATACCTCCGGATGGCAAGTTCGACTAACAAGATATTTTCTGGAATTACTACAAGGTCCTATTCACTTCCTACTTGATTGTCTAATTGCATTGTTCCACTAAACTAATCAAGCATTTGACATACCAGTTCATGAAATTAAAGTGCTTATAGAGGAGCTACTCTAATCCCTAACAGATAGACAATACCAATCATGAATGCACACAAGCTAACACAATAATCCAAGCATTATAGCGGATGTCATGAATATATTATGAAGACGTTACGAAGCAAATTAACATGTCTTAATAAAATAAGTAAAATCAAAAGCTCAACTGCATAAAATCCCAATCTTTGGTCTAAATCCCCAAATCAATTAAATCAATCCATCAAACCCTAGAACTGTATATAAAATTAGCCCATGAGGTCACAAGCAACACTCATGGCTAAACAATTCATAACAATAATCAAAGTAATAGAAAGGAATAGATAGGAATGGTGAAACCCTAGTGTAGGAGCAATCTCACTTTCCTTCTCCGTCTCTTCAATTTCTTGATTTTCCCTTAATTAGCACTTGAAACCCTTGTGGAATTGGATGGAGGATGAAATCAGGTTGTAAATCTGATATGGAGGTGTTGGAGGTGTGAATTGATGATGGATTATGGATGGGTTCTCTCCAATTTGGGTCTCGATCTCCCTAATTGTTTCTAGGACTGATGTAGGGCTTTTTCGCGATCGAAACTGCTTCAGAATCGCGACTTGAGGGTATATATACGCTGCTGCATCGAACAGGCCCCGACTGGGCTCGATTTTGGGCCGCTCGGCACCTAGCTCGAGCCGAGCTGATGGCCGAGCGGCCCCCAAACCTGCCGAGCAGCTTATGGGTGACACATGGACGTCGTGTAAGCTCCGTGGGACACCAGCTCGGCAGCTTTTGGTCACGTGGAAGTGCCGCTCGCCGCGAGCTACCCGCCGAGCTGCAGAAACTGTACTGCGCGATCTCACCGTTTTGAGCATAACTTATTCATAAGGACTCCAAATTGAGTGATTTTTGTGCTCACGTGTTCCTCTCTTCCTTGGCTTTCTACCATATAAATAACTCTCAGAAAATCCAACATTTGAATATGTAAAAAGTCATGCAAAGTGGTTCCTCGGTACAGCATGCGCGATGTTAGCACTTTGATCATAACTTTCTCGTTTGGAATCCAATTGGGGTGTTCTTTACGTCAAAACGACCCTCTCTTCTGTGGCTTTCCAACCATATATATATGATCAATTTGGACTTTATAAGAATACAGAAATTTGTGCAACATGGACTGTATTTTTCAGCATTCCTTCTCACTTTCACTCCTCATTCCAACTTTGAACTTTTGATCATGTTTTACCCTTCAAAACTCAACAAAACACCTTAGTAGCATCAAAATCATGTAAATACTCAAATGTACTCAATTCCATGCAAAAATAATAACTTTCCTAAGCAAAATGGTGTAATGGGCATATATAAAATGCGTGAAATTCAACTCTCAACACCAGGCTTGGATCCAAAGATCGCAGTGCATCATTTGTCCATCAAAAAGGGAACTCGGCCAATTAAGCAAATGCAGCGTCGATTTCGACCAGAGTTAATTCCATTAATTGAAGATGAAGTTAATAAGCTTCTTGAAGCAGGCAAGATCAGAGAAGTCAAGTATCCTACATGGATTTCTAACATCGTGCTAGTGAGAAAGAAAAATGGACAAATCAGAGTATGTGTTGATTTTCGGGATTTGAACATGGCGTGTCCGAAAGATGACTTTCCACTGCCAATTGCTGAGCTCATGATAGATGCAACAACGGGGCATGAGGTCCTTTCGTTTATGGATGGGTCATCTGGCTATAATCAGATTGGTCTGGCTCCCGAAGACCAAGAGAAAACAGCCTTTCGTACTCCGAAAGGAATATATTGCTATAATGTGATGCCATTTGGCTTAAAGAATGCTGGTGCCACTTATCAACGAGCCATGCAAAAGATATTTGATGACATGCTTCATAAGATCGTCGAATGCTACGTTGATGATATTGTGGTGAAATCAAAGAAAAAGAAAAATCATCTCCATGATTTAAGGCAAGTGTTTGAGCGTTTAAGGGAGCATCAACTCAAGATGAATCCACTCAAGTGTGCATTTGGGGTTACATCCGAAAAATTTCTTGGATTTATTGTTCGCCGTTGAGGAATCGAGATTTAGAAGGTGAAGATTGATGCAATCATGAAGATGCATGTGCCTCGGAACATCCATGAACTCAAAAGTCTGCAAGGAAAATTGGCATACTTGAGAAGATTCATATCAAACTTGGCCAGTCGATGTCAACCATTTAGTCATCTCATGAAGAAAGGCAGTATATTTGAAGGGGATGAAGCTTGCAATAATGCTTTCAATAGCATTAAAGAGTACTTGATGAAGGAACCAGTGTTGTGTGCACCAATACCTGGACGTCCGTTAATTCTCTACCTAGCTGCTCAAGAACGTTCTGTTGGAGCTTTATTCGCACAAGAGAATGATGATGGCAAAGAAACTGCCCTTTACTATTTGAGTAGAACCATGACTCCAAATGAGTTGAAATATTCACCAATTGAGAAGATCTGCTTGGCCCTTATCTTCGTGATTCAGAAGTTGAAACATTACTTCCAAGCTCAAACAGTTCGGCTAGTTTCAAAAGCTAACCCACTAAAGTTCGTCATGTTAAAACCAGTACTCTCAGATTGGCTTGCCAGGTGGTATCTCCAACTTCAACAGTTTGAGATTGTATATGTCCCTCAGAAGGCCGTAAAAGGACAAGTGTTGGCAGATTTTCTAGCTGATCATCCAATGCCTGCAGAATGGGAACTGTCTGATGAACTCCCTGATGAAGATGCTTTCGCTGTGGAGATAGCTTCTCCTTGGAAAATGTATTTTGATGGAGCATCTCATAGGGAAGGGGCCGGTGCTGGAGTCGTATTTGTAACATCCAGTGGTGAAGTTTTGCCATTCTCATTTTCCTTAACAGAAAACTGCTCTAACAATGTAGTCGAGTATCAAGCACTCATACTTGGTTTAGAGATGGCCGTCGATATAAAGCAATTACACCTTAAAGTGTATGGTGATTCATTACTTGTGATAAACCAACTACTTGGGGTGTATGAAGTAAGGAAGCTTGAGTTGTTCCCATACCACAAGTATGTTCAAAAGCTGATGAGCTGGCTTGGTGATGTTGATATCGAGCATTTACCCAGAAGAAAGAATAAGCAAGCTGACGCCCTCGCCAAGCTAGCATCAAATATAGCTATGCAGGAGGAGCAAGTTCAAATTTCAGTGTGCAAAAGTTGGGTTGTACCACCAATCTTCGAGGATGATGATTATGAAGAAGTTGAAAATCATTTGGGGAAGTCTTCGAAATTGAAGAAGAGGATTGTCGTCAACCACTCATCGATTATCTCAAGTATGATAAATTGCCAAATGAGCCACGTCAAAGGGTTGATATTCGGCGTCGGGCACCTCGATTCATTTACTTCAAAGGCACAATATATAGAAGATCATTTGATGGAATTTTCTTGAGATGCCTAAGTAAAGAAGAGTCTGTTCAAGCAATGGAGGAAGCTCATTCCGGAATTTGCGGTGCTCATCAGTCGGGGCCGAAGCTACACTTCAGAATCAAAAGAATGAGCTACTATTGGCCAACAATGGTGAAAGATTGCATGGAGTATGCACAAAAATGTCAGGCTTGCCAATTTCATGGGAACTTGATCCATCAACCTCCGGAGCCTTTGCACCCGACAGTTGCTTCATGGCCTTTTGATGTTTGGGGATTAGATGTGGTGGGGCCTCTCACAAAATCTTCTGGTGGTCATCTCTACATCCTTGTTGCCACCGATTACTTTTCCAAATGGGCTGAAGTTGTGCCTTTGAGGGAAGTAAAGAAGGAAACTGTTGCTGATTTCATTCGGATCAACATCATTTACAGATATGGTGTTCCCCGCTATATCATCACCGATAATGGAAAACCATTCAGCAACAGCTGGATCGATAAGTTGTGTGAGAAGTTCGACTTCAAACAAAGGAAGTCGTCAATGTATAATGCAGCTGCCAATGGTCTAGCTGAAGCATTCAACAAAACCCTGTGCAGTCTGTTGAAGAAGGTGGTATCCAAGTCTAAAAGAGATTGGCATGAAAGAATAAATGAAGCTTTATGGGCGTATCGCACCACCTATAGAACTCCTACTCAGGCTACTCCGTACTTTTTGGTTTATGGTGTTGAAGCTGTGGTACCTCTCGAGAAACAAATCCCTTCTTTAAGGATGGCCATACAAGAAGGCTTAACCGAAGAAGAAAATGCAAAGTTGCGCCTTCAAGAGTTAGAAGCTCTAGATGAGAAGAGGTTAGAGGCACAACAAAGACTTGAGTGTTATCAATCTCGCTTATCCAGAACATTCAACAAAAGGGTGAAGATACGTTCTTTTCAAGTTGGTGACTTGGTGCTTGCCGTGAGAAGACCTATTGTGGTCACACATCGTGTTGGAAATAAGTTTCTCCAAAAATGGGATGGCCCTCATGTTGTAAAGGAAGTATACACAAATGGCGCCTACAAGTTGATATCAGAAGATGGCATAAACATTGGCCCCATAAATGGAAAATTCTTGAAACGCTATTACGCGTAAAACAACTACAAGATACAACGCTCCTTGATATGAGCTAAAACTGTCCACATGATACTCCTCGATATGAGTTTAAACTATCTGACACAAATAATGCAAGGCTCCTTGACACGAGTATAAACTGTCTACAAGTTCAAATTCAAGACTCATTGACATGAGTATAAGTTGTCAGCAAATTCAAACACAATGCTCCGTGACGCATGAGCCTAAACTGCATGTTACTCCTGGTCTGCATGAGTATAAACTGTGTACAACAAACTCCTAGTCCGCATTAGTATAAACTGTGTACGACAAACTCCTGGTCCGCATGAGTATAAATTGTGTATGACAAACTCCTGGTCCACATGAGTATATAATGTGTACGACAAACTCCTAGTCCGCATGAGTATAAAATGTGTACGACAAACTCCTGGTCCGCATGAGTATAAAATATGTACGACAAACTCTTGGTCTGCACGAGTATAAAATATGTACGACAAACTCCTGGCCTGCATAAGTATAAACTGTGCACGGCACCCCCCAATCAAAGCCATGTCCCTTTGAACTACGTTATGACTTGATCCTCTGCAAAAGAGGTACGTAGGCAGCTTAGCACTTTACTAAGTTCAGTCATAAGTTAAGCCATTCACATCGAGCCTATGAAGTAAGCAATAAAGTTGAAGTATGGATGAGTTGAGAAGCAAAGGTTGACGAGAAGAAGACGGTGGTGGAATGCTAATTTGGGTGAAGAAATTCAAATTATTGATATGGTGAAAGGAGTTTAAATTCTTGGAGTGATACATTAATCTCAAAGTTTGAGAGTGGTGGAGTGAAATGATGAAGGAGTGAACTGATAAAGACGATTCATGTTGTCACATCATATATGTTGCAAGTGGATTTATATTAACAAAAGATGGGTTCGAATTAATTTAAATTTATGGATTTAAATAATTAAAAGTCTCAAAATAAATTATGGGATCAATTAATTAGTAAAATCCAAAATTATAAATTAAACCCATAGAGAAGCCCAAGATATTAAAGTGGGCAATTAAAATAATTCATGTGGGTTTAATTAATTGAGCCCAAAACATGAATTAAAATTAAATGGCCCAAGAGTTGAAACCCAATAAAAAAATTAAATAGCAGGGTGGCCCAAAGGAAAAAATTAATTGGCCCAAGTAGAGAATGAAAAAAATCAATTGGCCCAATTAAGTGGAGAATCACGTGGGTGATGGAATAAGAAGCAGATTTGACATTGGGATGAGGTTTGAAAAAGTCAAAATTAAGGATTTTGTTCCTTCTTCAAGAAGAAAAACTTGAAATTCCTTCTCTCTCCACAAGAACAAACGATGTGAATGGTTGGGGATTCGAAGGGACATTAAGCTTTTCCCACGTTCGGACAACATCGTCAAGAGCTGTGTTGCCGCCGACCACCACTAGCCATGCCGCCAGTTTTTCCGTCCAACCCGACGCCGAGCTATCGACCAAAATCGAGAACTCCACTTGCAGCCAGCGCCAAATCTGCACGCCGTCGTTCGCCGACGGCTTGTCACCATCTTAAAACTGTGAATTAGCGACGGGTTTGAAGCACCATCAGCCTACATCACCTTCTTCATGGAAGAGCACGGGGTCTGAAACATCGCGGGTGCAGGTTTGTAACACCGCCGTCGTCATCTTCACGGGTTATAGCACCGCTGTTGTCGTCGTCTTCGCGGGTCTGTAACACCGCTGTTGTCTAAGCGGGTCTGAAGTACCGCCATCAGCGTGGTTTGTAACACCGTCGCTCGGCTATGCCATCCTCACGGGTTTGTACCGCCGTTATTGCCATAGGTTTGAAATACCGCCACCGCTGTCGTCGCAGGTTTGTAACACCGCCATTGTGGTCATCGCGGGTTTGTAACACCGTGGGCTGCGGCTGTCGTCATCGCAGGTTTGTAACACTGCTGTAGTCGCGCAGGTTTGTAAACACTGCTGTTGCTGTCATTCTTGCGGGTTTGTAACACCGCCATTGTGGTCATCGCGAGTTTGTAACACCGCGGACTGCGGCTGTCGTCATCGCAGGTTTGTAACACTGCTGTAGTCGCGCAGGTTTGTAAACACTGCTGTTGCTGTCATTCTTGCGGGTTTGTAACACAGCTACGGCTTTGCTTGTTCACTCGACAAAGAGATGCCACCATCTGCCATGAAGAAACAAATAAAAGAGGAATTATTTTTCCATAAAAAAATAAAAGAAAAGAAAAAAACCAGGAGCTAAAGGAATAATGTATTCCGTGTGAGGAAGAAACAAGTCATGATACCCTATTATATAGTGATGATCCCTTCATTATATATGGAAATTATTTGTATATTGGGGGACAAGAAATAAATTTGTTCCATATTTTCTAATCTTGGTGAACAAGAAACAAATATGTTCCATATTTTCTAATCTTGGTGAACAAGAAACAAATATGTTCCATATTTTCTAATCTTGGTGAACAAGAAACAAATATGTTCCATATTTTCTAATCTTGGTGAACAAGAATCAAATATGTTCCCTTTTTCTAATCTTGGTGGACAAGAAACAAATTTATTCCATATTCTCTTTTGGATTTGGGCATAAGAAAATAAATTGGGCCACTTAAAATTGGGCCAAGAAAAATATTATTTGGAAAAAGTAATTCCTCAATTGCAAAAGCCCAGATTACAAATGTTGAAAATAAAAGGAATTTTTTTTTGCGATTCCTTCACATCAAGATGTGGCGTCCGTGAACAAATCGCAAGGGGGCATTTGTAAGCAGTTAAAATTTTACTGTCCAATTAAATGGCGACACGTGGATTTTATTAATTAAATGTTAATTTATTTTGGAATTTAAATAAATTAATTCCTAAAGTAAATTAATAAATAATTTGAGCCCAACAAATTAAATGGGGGCTCAAATTAAATGAGGCATGACCCAAGTCAAATAAGCTCAAATTAAATGAGGTTTGACCCAAGTCAAATAAGCCCAAATTAAATGAGGCCTGACCCAAGTCAAATAAGCTCAAATTAAATGAGGTTTGACCCAAGTCAAATAAGCCCAAATTAAATGAGGTCTGACCCAAGTCAAATAAGCCCAAATTAAATGAGGCCTGACCCAAGTCAAATAAGCCCAAATTAAAGGAGGTCTGACTGAAGTTAAACAAGCCCATGCAATAAATCAGACCCAAATAAAATAGGTCTGATTACAGCCTAAACAAATAAGGTCTGAGCCCGCAGAATCATGACAAATCAGTCTGGACCAATCAAAATGCAGGGCATTAATGAGGGAGTCTTCACATCTCACCTATATAAAGGGGACTCTTCTCTCATTTGAGACACACACAAATATCTGAAGACAAAAGCTCTGAAGAGATCAAGAATACGAGCAGTGCTCCCTTGAATACTTCAAGCATCTTCAAGCGAAGAACAGCCGCCAAATCGAAGTGAAAGGTTCTAAACCCCTTCGATCCGGCGTTCTTCAAAAGTAATAACCACCAATTGGAGATCAAGGTTCTGCACCCCTCCGATCCGGCGTTATTTAAATCAAGTTCTTCAGCGTTCTTCGCGGAAAGCTCCAAGAATAACATTTTAATCCGAACAAAGGCTCGACCCCTCCGGATTAATGTTATAAGTTCAAGAATAGCGTTTTAATCCGAACAAAGGTTCAATCCCTCAGGATTAACGTTATACACTTCAAATCCGAGTCTGAATAAGCTTCATTTGAAGATCCGACTCAACACACAAGTCAAGTCCACACAAGCTGTCAACACAGTCAGCATACACTTCGTCAAAGAAGTCAAAGTCAAGTCAAAGCCACGTTGGTTCGAGAAAAGAATCAGAGGATTGATAGAGATCACTTCCTTAATTATCAAGTTTAATCCTTCTGGATTATTGTTGTAATTAACTTGTATTTATTTTATTATAAATACAAAATTTGTTGTTACAATAAGTACCACCATCCCTCAGATGTGTGTATACCAACTATCTTTGCATAAAACCAATAATGACCCACCTATATCATCATAAGAAGAAATAAAATGTACTTTTATTAAAATACATATGAAGTATTGAGCTGGCTATTATCCTTAAAACAAAATACTGTTGGATTATTATAAAGTTCTTGTATTGTAGTCAGATTGTGGGAACCAAACTGAAAATCGTCATCCATGTTCAAAAAAGTCGACACAGACTTTGCCTAACCTTTGTCCTTTAAGAGACCTCCCTCACCAAATCTGAAATTATTCAGTTTATTAGAATGGTTATAGTTTTTGGAATGGTGAATTTTTAAAAATTTAAATTTAAATGTATAAATTTCAACATTTTCTTGTATTCAATTATATCATGTGCATCCTATGAATATATGATTTGGAACGCATGATAAGTACTGGCAAGCGAAATGGTTCCTTCCAACATTCATTGTAAAATAATAAAATTAGAAACATAAATGAAAATAATAAGAAATAGTTTAGAAAATTTTAAAAATACTTTCATAAACTTTTGGCCGGAACATTTGCAAAATGATCACGTCAAATTCCTCAGATGATTTGTCACCATGCCACGTATAAGATCCATCAACTTCTCTTCCCATATAGTAACCTTAATCGTGTTCGCTCTAAAGAAATCATAATTTCAGATAAAAGAAATAGGGTATAAAGTATCTTGATCAATAAAATAAAATTGTCAGATTATATATTATGCAAATTACTTACTCGAAATCCTCTATATTAAACTCCATCATCTTTGTGGGTTTGCTATTGACATTAACAATCTTCATAGAAACAATTTCTCCAAACTTTCCTATGACATCTATTAATGTGTACATACATGAGAACACATAACAAATATATAAAATATGATTTAATATTAAAAAAATAAAGGCTTACCAATCATAAGATCTTGATTGATCTCGTAGTTCGAAATAATATTTTGAATTGGATCAAAGTTGTAGACATTCAAAGGAAACGTAGGATCGCTAACTCTCTTAACAATCGTGTTGTATATGAACATTAGTCTACAAGAATGATCAGAGCAGCGAATCCTAGATTTATTTCGATCAACAAAAACTTTTGAAATATCATAAATCGAACCCTCTGATAATACAGGTAGAAATTTCGACACATGCTGAGCCCATATTGTCGAATGCACTTGCATTCCCTAAAGCATAAGTATTAACAATGGTTACTAAAATATGTATCAGAACCAATTCGTTAGGGAAAAATATTGAAAAGTCGAGTTGTTTACCTGAGAATCAGTAAAAACACATTCAATATTTTTTTCTCCTGCCTTTGATTATACGTAAACTGTTCGTAAATACGAACACTCGTAAATACAAACACAACATAATCTCATTATCAAGTTTCTTGTGGTTTTCTCCAGATCCTTGAGGAAGAGATATCTTGAAGACATATTTGCTATATTTGCAGAACTTGAGAAGGACTATAGATTGGGATGAGAATGTGATGAATGCAGTATATGAACCGTGTTTATATACACATTCCTGCACGATGTAATACACGATCTATTACGGAACCGTCTGATATAATCTATTTTATAGTTTTTATGTTTTTCGATTTTTTGGGAAAATACATATCATTATTATTATTTATTTTTATTTATTTGAATGTATGAAAAAATTGGAAAAATTTAAAAGCTCGTGAGGAAAGGAGTCGGCGCTAATTAAAGTGTAGTATTAGATGATTAATTGATTAATAATATGGTCAAGATCTCACCAAAAATGTAAAGAAAGGCTGAAATTCATTTGAGTTTGGTAATCAATATCAACGGTGCAGGTTGAAAATTCTTAATATTAGTGGCCAAGATTGTTGGAGAATGGGGGTGGGAAAAGAGCGGGAATAATTTTGGCCCCAATTTTGACTCTTTAACTTTCTTTTTATATTAGTATAGATAGATGGGTCCCACACTCACCCACTAATACAATTAAAATATGGGCCCACCTCTCGCTAATACAACTACCCACTACACATTAAATAATAATACTCCTTAATCCACGTGCAAAAAAGCAAAATGCACCCTTGGTGCGGGACGGAGGGAGTACTTATTAGATGTGAATTAGCCAATAAAATATGTGTTCATTCTATTTAGTTACAATTGTTGTGAACCTGAAGTTCCCACATCGCTCGCACACGGGATTGTGTGCTTGCTTATAAGCAGGGCTTCAAGCCTTTGCTTGTGGACGCGTTTTAAACCCGTGAGATCCTGAAGTACCAAAGCGGACAATATCCATAAGATGTTTATAACACGTTATCAGCACGATGCTCACGATGGGAGGGTGTGTTATGAACCTGAAGTTCCCACATCGCTCGCACACGGGATTATGTGCCTGCTTATAAGCAGGGCTTGAAGCCTTTTCTTGGGGACGCGTTTTAAACATGTGAGATCCTGAAGTACCAAAGCGGACAATATCCACAAGCTGTTTATAACACGTTATCAGCACGATGCTCATGATGGGAGGGTGTGTTATGAACCTGAAGTTTCCACATCGCTCGCACACGGGATTGTGTGCCTGCTTATAAGCAGGGCTTGAAGCCTTTTCTTGGGGACGCATTTTAAACCCGTGAGATCCTGAAGTACCAAAGCGGACAATATCCACAATCTATTTATAACACGTTATCAGCACGATGCTCACGATGGCAGACAATATCCACAAGCTGTTTATAACACGTTATCAGCACGATGCTCACGATGGAAGGGTGTGTTGTGAACTTGAAGTTCCCACATCGCTCCTGAAGTTCCCACATCGCTCGCACACAGGATTTGCACCTGAAGTTCCCACATCGCTTGCACACAGGTTTGTATGCCCGCTTAATGTTCATGATGAGAGGGTGTGTTGTGAACCTGAAGTTCCCACACCGCTCGCACACGGGATTGTGTGCCTGCTTATAAGCATCGCTCCTGAATTTTCCACATCGCTCGCACACAGGATTTGCTCTTGAAGTTCCCACATCGCTCGCACATAGGATTGTGTGCCTGCTTAATACTCACGATGGGAGGGTGTGTTGTGAACCTGAAGTTTCCACATCGCTCGCACACGGGATTGTGAGCCTGCTTATAAGCAGGACTTGAAGCCTTTTCTTGGGGACGCGTTTTAAACCTGTGAGATCCTGAAGTACCAAAGCAGACAATATCCATGTTATCCTGAAGTAACAAAGCAGACAATATCCACAAGCTGTTTATAACACACAATACCAAAGCGGACAATATCCACGTTTATAATCCTAAAGTACCAAAGCGGACAATATCCACAAGCTGTTTATAACACACAATATCCACGTTTATAATCCTGAAGTACCAAAGTGGACAATATCCACAAGCTGTTTATAACACGTTATCAGCACGATGCTCACGTTATCAGCACGATGCTCATGATGGGAGGGTGTGTTGTGAACCTGAAGTTCCCACATCACTCGCACACCAAAGCGGACAATATCCACAAGCTATTCGCACACCAAAGCAGACAATATCCACTAGCTGTTTATAACACGTTATCAGCACGATGCTCACGATGGGAGGGTGTGTTGTGAACCTGAAGTTCCCACATCGCTCACACACGGGATTGTGTGCCTGCTTATAACCAGGGCTTGAAGCCTTTGCTTGTGGACGCGTTTTAAACCCGTGAGATCCTGAAGTAGCAAAGTGGACAATATCCACAAGCTGTTTATAACACGTTATCAGCACGATGCTCACGATGGAAGGGTGTGTTGTGAACCTGAAGTTCCCACATCACTCGCACACGGGATTTGTGCCTGGTTATAAGCAGGGCTTGAAGCATTTGCTTGTGGATGCGTTTTAAACCCGTGAGGTCCTGAAGTACTAGAGCGGACAATATCCATAAGCTGTTTATAACATGTTGTGAAACCTGAAGTTCCTACATCGCTCGCACACGGGATTGTATGTCTGCTTATAAGCAGGGCTTGAAGCCTTTTCTTGGGGACGCATTTTAAACCCGTGAGATCCTGAAGTACCAAAGCGGACAATATCCACAAGCTATTTATAACACGTTATCAGCACGATGCTCACGATGGGAGGGTGTGTTGTGAACCTGAAGTTCCCACATCGCTCACACACGGGATTGTGTGTCTGCTTATAAGCAGGGCTTGAAGCCTTTGCTTGTGGACGTGTTTTAAACCCGTGAGATCCTGAAGTACTAAAGCGGACAATATCCATAACAGCAATAAATTAAACATTTTTATCATCCGACAATAATTCAACAAGGAGCTGCGGTTGCAATGTGATGCATATTTTGATATTTTTATTATTTTTATTATAATTATCAATATTTAGATATTAGGATAATAGTTAGGATATTTATTTCTGCAAGTTATTTATTTACATAGGATTTATCTTTTAGGATTAGTTATTAAGATTAGGATATTTCCTAACCTTTAGGATATCATTCGTTCCTATAAATAATCTTGTAAGCGTACGAAGGAGATCAATCAGAAAACCAATTTAATTCTTCACAACAATGTTTTGCAAACCCCGTTGACTTGCTGACCTGAGTCAGAGTCTCGATTTATCATCGTAACCCTAGTCTGAGCCAGAGTTTCGATAATTATCCTTTAATTTTAAAGGGTAATTCCCATCAATGGTGCTCTCGTTGAGAGGTTGTTCAAAGATCATCAGGAATCACACACATTTCAATAGTAATGGCAGGAACTCATAAGGAGAGGATGAGATTTGATCAGTTGGAGGCAGATTTCACCGGCTTGGGTGAATCAGTGAGAAAGATGGGTAAATCTGTGAGTGAGATAGAAAGCATGTTGAAAAAATTACTTCGTAAGAAATCATTAAAGAAAGATCTGAAAGATCGCGGGAAGTCGTCAAGGCAAGTCCGCAAGAAGCAGCCATCGAAAGAAGAAGGCGCCACTTCATCTGCTTCTTCTACGGAAGATAGTCCATCAACGGAAGACTCTGATCCATCTTCTGGAGTGAGTATGGAACGTCCGACGAGGAAGAAACCAACCCATTAGCTACGGACGATAGTGGGAAAGAAAATTGTGATGAAGTAGACCATGCATACTGCATATATACTACAGAAAGCATGGGAGGATTGTGATCAGATAGAGAAAGTAAGTGATGGTAGCATTAGCTGGAAGGTGGATGAGGTTCGACATGGTTAAAGTTAGGTTCGACCTGATGAGCTAGGTCAAACCCTGGTCGAACCGCAGATAGTTAATTGTAACTGACAAGGGTTCGACTTGTTAAGCTAAGGTTCGACCTGATGAGCTAGGTCGAACCTTGATCGAACCACAAACAGTTGGTTATAACTGATAAAGGTTCGACTTGTTAAGATTAGGTTTGACCTGTTAAGCTAGGTCGAACCTTGGTCGAACCATGTCAGGCAAGTTACTCTACTTCAGATCAGTTTTGGTTCGACCACGATATTCATGGTTCGACCTCATCTACTGGTCGAACCCAGGTCGAACCTGAGTTCAGTAAATTGGTTGCAAAAGTTTTCATCAGTTGGTTACAACTGATTAAAGCATGTACATTGTGAATGGATGGAAAGGATTCTACACGTGAGATACACATCCATATAAGAAGAAGAATAACAGCTGAAATAATCATCATCAACACATATGCTTCACATATCAGTTAGAAACAAGCTTAAGAATTAGGGTTTTCAGGTGCTTGTATTCTTGTAACCATCTTCTTCATTGTTTAGTGAATTCTTCTCTCAAGAAAGTGGATGTAGGCTATGCCGAACCACTATATATCCTTGTGTTGATCTCTCTTTCATTTCATTTTCATTTTGTTTATCAACGTGTGTGTGAAACGTGAGTGATTCAACAAACAAATGAGTACAGTTTCTTGAGTGATCATTTTTCAAGTGTTTGCTCAATTTCATAACAAGTGGCGCCGTCTGTGGGAAGAAAAAAGCTACCACAATACCAGAAAAGAAAGGAAGAATCATGGTTACAACTAAGTTTGATGTGGAGAAGTTTACAGAGAAAGTTGATTTCAGTCTGTGGAGGATGAAGATGGAGGCTGTACTGATCCAACAAGGGCTTGCTGATGCAGTTAAACCGCTTTCGGATCAAGCAGATCAAGCAGCTGCTGTGGATACTGGTGCATTAGCTGCAGATCAAGATCAACAGTCCAAGGCAAGAAGTGCTATCATTCTGTGCTTAGGTGATAAAGCTCTAAGGGAAGTTTCCAAGGAAGTATCTGTAAGAGATATGTGGAAGAAGCTTGCTGATCTTTACATGGTAAAGACATTGGCAAACCGGCTGTACACCAAGCAGAAACTCTACTCCTTAAAAGTATCAGAAGATAAGTCTATTCTAAGCCAACTAGATGATTTCAATAAGATCATAGATGACTTAGAAAACATTGATGTAGCACTGTCCAGTGAAGATAAGGCTATCATTTTGATGTCAGCTCTTCCTAAGTCTTTTGAAGGTTTGAGAGACACATTGTTGTATGGAAATGCTGAATCAATCTCCCTAGAGCAAGTGATTCTAGCAATCAAAGCAAAGGTGTTCCATAAGACATCAGATAATGCTGTTGCAGGAGAAAGTCTTGTTGCCAACAAACAACATAAGTGGAACAAGAATGATAAGAAGTCTGGTACTGATAAGAAGAAATATGAAAGAAGTAATCAAGGTACATCAGCAGTTGAAAAAAACAATAACTGTTTTCACTGCAACAAGCCTGGCCATTTCAAGAAGCAATGCCATAAGTGGAAAGCAATGGTGGCCAAGAAGATTGCTGAAAAGGGAGGAAATCAAAGAATCCATGCAAATCAGGTGACTGAAAATAGAGGTAACAAGGATCAAGATTATATTGAAGCTCTGGTTGTTGTTTCTGGTCAAGTGTCAGATCAGTGGGTGTTAGATTCAGGTTGCACTTTTCATATAACATCAGTCAAGGATTGGTTTACTGATTTAAAACCATACCATGAGGGATCAGTCTTGTAGGCAATGATCAAGCCATCAAGATTGAAGGTATTGGTTCTGTCAAATTCAGAATGTTTGATGGATCCATTAAGTTGCTCACAAATGTGAGGTATGTACCAGGATTGAGAAGGAATCTGATATCATTAGGAATGTTAGACTCCTTGGGATGTGAGTACCATGTGAAGAAAGGTGTACTCACCATCATAAAGGATAAGTCAGTGGTAATGAAGGGAGTTAAGAGCTCTGATCTCTATTTTCTTGAAGGATCAGTTGTCACTGGGCAGATGAACACTTCTCAAGAGCAAGAAGATGTTCAGTTGTGGCATGGAAGATTAGCTCATGTAAGTGAGAGAGGGTTACAAGAGCTAGCAAGACAGAAGCTACTAGACATAAGTTCAACTTGTAAGATTGATCAGTGTGAAGACTGTATTCTAAGTAAGTCAAAGAGGTTGAAGTTTGGTTCATGAGAACATACTTCATCAGAGAGCTTCAGTATGTTCATACAGATCTATGGGGACCATCAAGGAATCCAATTATTGGAGGTGGAAGATATTTTATATCTTTCATAGATGACTACTCTAGGAAGTTATGGGTGAAAATCCTTAAAACAAAGGATCAAGCATTCACTGCATTTAAGGAATGGCTTGCTGAGGTGGAGAATCAGACAAGAAAGAAGTTGAAATGTTTGAGATCAGATAATGGGCTTGAGTTTGTTTCAGAAGAGTTCAATGTTTTCTGTAAAGAAAAGGGAATCAAGAGGCACAAGACTACACCTGGAACTCCACAACAAAATGGTGTTGCAGAAAGAATGAATCAGACCTTGCTAGAAAGAGTAAGATGTATGTTGAGTAGTGGAGGATTCACCAAAGGGTTTTGGGGTGAACTTGTGACTACAGCAGCCTATCTGATCAACCTATGTCCATCAGCAGCTTTGAAATTCAAACCACCTGAAGAAATGTGGTCTGGAAAGACACCTAGTTACACTCATCTAAGAGTAATAGGGTGTCAGGCTTACTCTCATGTGAAGCAAGATAAGCTAGAACCTAAAGCAGTGAAGTGTGTGATGGTTGGATACTCACAAGAAGCAAAAGGGTACAGGTTGTGGTGTTATGAAGCTAACAAGTTTATTGTTAGCAGAGATGTCACATTTAGTGAAAAGAAGATGTCATTGGTTAAAAAGAATTCTGTAGTATCAATTACTACAGATCTTGATGAGCCTCAGGTGGAGCAAGCAAGGAAGGAAGCTCAGCAGTCTAATCAAGATAATAACAGTGTTGTTCAGAATAAGAAAGATATTTCTCCTAGCTCATCCAGTTCAAGGTATGATCTAAGTTCTTATCAACTTGTAAGGGAGAGGCTAAGGAGACAGATCAAAACTCCAGTGAGGTACATGGAAGCTGATATAGTATCATATGCATTATATGTTGCATCTGATATAGAAGATTATGAGCCAAGAACATATGATGAAGCTATATCACGGAATGACAATGACAAGTGGATAGTTGATATGGAAGAAGATCTACTGTCACTACATAAGAATGAGACTTGGCAGATTGTTGACAGACCAAAGAACAAGAAGTTAGTAAGCTGCAAATGGATCTATAAGAAGAAGCCTGTCACAAGTGATGAGTGATATTTTCACCTAGATTTTAGTATCTTTTTATGTGAGTTTTTGTATATTTTTATCCGTATTTGTATGTTATTTGGTTGTGTTTTGTGTTTTTATTGAAATGTATGTGAATGAGCTTAAACCTAGATATGATAAGGAAGACGTAGGAAAAAGCGGATCTCAATTCGGAGTTGAAACGAGGAAGAACGAGCCAAAACAGTGAAAGAGGAAGCAGGGCAGCAAGAACACGGGCCGTGTACAGCGCACGGCCCTGTAAGAAGTGACCGTGTGCCGACATCAGAAGATCCAACATGACCACCCTGTGCCCATGTTACAGCACACGAGCCGTGTTGCAGCACACGAGGCGTGTTGCGTAACACGGCCCTATCTAGAATGGCCGTGTGAGAGCAACAGAAGACACAACACGGCCACCTTATGGCCGTGTTGCGTCGCACGACTCGTGTCGTGTCTGGGATTAGAAAAAAATCAGAATCCTTCTAGAAGCTTCCCAAGGGGTATAAATACCCCTTTATTCAACAATTGAAAAAAGATCTGAAATTCCACCCTTCCACACACACATCACACACAATTCTCTCCATTTTTCACCTTCACCTTCATCCATTCTTCACCCTTTGGATCTACCTTCATCCAACCATCAAATCCTTCATCCAAGTAGCTAGAGAAGCAAGGAAGAGAGGTGAATTGCAAGGGGGAGAAGAAGATCACCATTGGAGACATCCAAGGGAGTTTTCATCTACACTTTGTATTGAAACCTATTGTTTATCATATTTTGTAAGGATTTTTAATGTCTGTGTTGGATTCCTTGTGACCATGAGAGGCTAATCTCCCTTGTGAGATTAGCAATATGAATTGTGTTGGATAATTTTGGGTATTTTGCAATTGAATGATTATGTTGAATGGGTTAATTGATTTTCTATCATTGATTATTAATTGCTTGATTTGTTTTGTTGATGTGTGTGTTTAGTTGTTCTAGATATGTGATTAGATTGAGAAATCAATTACATGCTTAGGATAATTGAGTGAATCATTTCATCAAACACCTCATGTGCATTATAAATTGTGAAGAGATTGAGAAGTCCTTCATAGTTTAGAACCCTTTGGTAGGACATTTAATTGATTTGATCGAGAGGTTGATTAATTGTGTGAAGGGACTCTTATTTAAGCTTAGTACCTAGTTGGAATTGTTTAAGTGAGAACCAATCTATTGAGCTATGTTTAGAACCATATCCTATTCATTCCGAGAGGGAGTTTAGGTGATCTTAGTGTTAGCCCTTAGTCTCTTACCCATGACACATATGAATTCATTGCATGATACCTAGATTTTCCATGCTTTAAGTATTGCTAATCTCATCTCTATCTACTTGGCTCATTCATCCATCTTCCATTCATCTATCCTTTTATTTTATTGTCATTTCTTGATTATCTCCCCTTCTCGTTCATCTCTATAATACTATGACAAACACGAGATTGCTTAGACCCTAGTACCTTCTTCCCTGTGGTTCGATAATTTTTTTAATTGGTCATGCCCACTATATTATGGCTAATCAAATGGCGCCATTGCCGGGGAGGCAACGGTTGCTAGTGGTTTAACGAAGGAGTGTTTCGATTGGTATTAATAGAGATATTTTTATTGCTTTTTATTATTTATTTTGGAAAATTTTTGATCTCATTTTTTCGTTTTGATAGGTACGTGAAACTACCTTGAGAGAAGAGAAAGGGGGATCAAAGCCAAAAATAGTAAGTTTGAGAAGAATTGTAGTAAGCCTTGAGAAGAGCATTTAAATGGATGGTTGGAACCAATTCACAAATGTCTTTGGGGATCAATTTGCAAGGGTTCCACCTCCACAATCAAGAGGCTACATGAATGAGGGCAACTATGGGTACAACTTCCAAATGAATCAAGATAACTCTCAATACTACAATCAAGGAAGAAATGGAGAATGGCAACAAGCTTACAATGCAAATACATTACATCCGTATCAAACATACACTTATTCTCCACCAAATCCCAACACCAACACTTCTCCTCCGTTTTAAAACTACGCCTTACTTGAATTATATAGAAGAAGTGCTCAAGGAAGTGATGAAGGTCAAGATCCTAAATCAAGTTTTCTTCAAAATGAATCCTCCGAGATATTTACCCAAGTTACTTTGGAAGTGACAAGACAAATAAGGATGATGAATCAAGGTGCTTATGGTCAAGTCTTGTCTAATTCAAGTTTGGGGGGTGCTCAAAATGTGCAAGGTTTGTCGATTCCTAGTCCTATGGAGCAAGAAGAGTGGAGGATGCCTACGCAACAAGTAGGAGATGTTTCTTTCATGGGAGTGGATGATTTCCAAGGAAATTTTCAACATAACTATGAAGGAAGTTTTCATGGGAATTATCCACCAATTCAAGAATGGAATTGTGACAACCAAGAGGGAGGAGACTTTCAACAAGTCGAAGAACAAAAATTATCTTTAGAAGTATTGATTGAGAAGTTGATCGAATCTAATAAAGCTCGAGATGAAACAAGGAGAAAGATTGATGAAGCTAATGAAAGAAGATTCAAAGCTATTGAGGAAGCTATTGATCAAAGATTCAAAGCCTTGGAGCATCAAGTGAGCCAAATTGTAAGTACTTTGACCAATTTTCAACAAGTTGAAGAGCTTGAAGAGGAGAGTAAATTTGAAGAAGAGTTTGAGGAAGAAAAGAATTTGGGAGATGAAGAATCAAAAGAGGTATTTGAAGAGCATATTGAGGCAAATGATGTTGAAGAGAAGGAACAAAGTCAAGAAGCAAATGATGATGACTTGAAGAGTGAAATGAGCATTTCTAAACCTTTAAACTCTTTAAGTTGCTTTGAATTTGATAATATTGTTTACATTGATTTTGTCTTACCCATTGATTTTTCTCATATCCTTAGAAACAAAAGAGAACTCGAAGAGATGTTGGGGGTCTATTTGGTAAGGAGAAATAAGTGGTTTTCAAGAATGGAGAGGGCAATGGAGTGTAAGCTCAAGAGAGTCGAATTTTTTAAAGCCATGCTCGAAGGATGTAACGGAGGTCGTCACTTGCCATAAATGCCTAATAGAGGAAGAAGCACAACATTTGAAATTCGATGGCAAGGACGAAAGATATCCGTGGCCATTCCAATGAGTTCTCCATATCCCGTCCGGTTTGAAGACGTTAAACTTAGCGCTAGATGGGAGGCAACCCATCATTATCTTTATTGCTTTATTTATTGCTTTCAATAAGGATGGTGGATTTGCTTGTTTTGCATTTTTGGTATGTATGTTGATTGTGCTTGTGAGGAGAATGCGTATTGGACAAACGATAAGTGCTTGATTTGAAGTGTGAAAGTAAGTCACACCACTTTTTGCAAACTTACCTCAAAACTCTTATTTCAATTTAAGTTTGGGGGGATATGGCGTGGTGTGACATACTTTATTTTGAAGGCATATACTTTTCGTGTTTTTTGGCTAATTTTAAAATTTTTCTCATGAGTTTGGTTGATTTTGGTATGATTGGTTGTGTTGAAGTGCATGTGAATCCATATTTTTAATGCAATTGTTGAGCTAATGGTGTTGTTGAGTGTTTGAGCATGAATGAAAGGTATTGGAAGCACGAATGGAGCTTGGAGCTAACGCTTTCCTTACCAAATGCCTATTGAGGGAGTACTCTACACCTTAGCACTTCTAATTGATGTTGATTTGGATTGATGGATTAGCCATTTGATTGGTCGTTAATAGTCCGGGCGACCAAGCAACAAAATATCGAACCCAAGGGAATTTAGGATTCGTGGCCTTCAAGTTATAGTCTCGTATTAGTTAGGGACGACCGAGAAGAGAGATAATAAAAACAAGAAAAGAAACTAATTACAATATTTTTGAAATTTTCAATGCAAAGGAAATCTTCATGATGCAATTCAAATGGATCAATCATGTAACACATCTAATTGCCTCCCAATTTAAGCTATCATAGTAAGAGTGATCACTATTTTCACCTAAACTCTCTCTCGAGATGAAGAGGATGTAGGCCCTTACAAAGACCCCAAAGTAGCACATAAGATCGATACCATAGCGAACACCTCCCAATAGATATTAATTACACGTATGAGTTCCCTAAAAGGTACTAAATCATAGGTAATATTCCCTTTCTAGGTACTATGAATTCACTAAGGTTGGGTTCCCCTCACTAGATTAGTTGACCTCTCGATCTAACCTCTCTAGTGTCCACTTATGTAGTTCTAAACATGAGAGGTCGTCTCCAACTCTTTCCACATTAATCCACATAACCCACATGATGAAATGATTAAATTAATTCCTAAAACACATAATTGAACTCTCGTTCTAACCACATGCACTAGATAATTAACCACATAAATCAAACATATAGATTAAACAATTAAGCATCCATAAATGAAACTAATCAAAGCCGGGATTGCAATTTAAATAATATCACAAATTAATACATAATCTAAACATCACTTAAACATCCAAAACATAGAAAATAAAAAGATAATAAGTAGGATTAGATTACACATTAATGAAGTTTTACATCCATGAGGATCATCCTTTCCTTGGTGTCCCCATCTTCTTGGAAAACAATAAAATCCTAATTTAGAAAAAACATTTAAACTACGGACAGATCCCTCCCATCCAAAAGGTGAAGAATGGATGAAGATGATGGTGTAAAATGGAGAGAATTGTGTGTGATGTGTGTGTTTAGTTGTTCTAGATATGTGATTAGATTGAGAAATCAATTACATGCTTAGGATAATTGAGTGAATCATTTCATC
This sequence comes from Pogostemon cablin, assembly GCA_023678885.1. Lineage (NCBI taxonomy): Eukaryota > Viridiplantae > Streptophyta > Magnoliopsida > Lamiales > Lamiaceae > Pogostemon > Pogostemon cablin. The sequence goes on from CM042997.1 coordinate 9,995,447, forward strand.
AAACACCTCATGTGCATTATAAATTATGAAGAGATTGAGAAGTCCTTCATAGTTTAGAACCCTTTGGTAGGACATGTAATTGGTTTGATCGAGAGGTTGATTAATTGTGTGAAGGGACTCTCATTTAAGCTTAGTACCTAGTTGGAATTGTTTAAGTGAGAACCAATCCATTGAACTATGTTTAGAACCATATCATATTCATTCCGAGAGGGAATTTAGGTGATCTTAGTGTTGGCCCTTAGTCTCTTACCCATGACACATATGAATTCATTGCATGATACCTGGATTTTTCATGCTTTAAGTATTGCTAGTCTCATCTCTATCTACTTGGCTCATTCATCCATCTTCCATTCATCTATCCTTTTATTTTATTGTCATTTCTTGATTATCTCCCCTTCTCGTTCATCTCTATAATATTATGACAAACACGAGATCGCTTAGACCCTAGTACCTTCTTCCCTGTGGTTCGATAATTTCTTTAATTGGTCATGCCCACTAAACTATGGCTAATCAAATGTTGCTTGATATATTTTGATGTGTATTGATGTGATTAGCATGCTACTTTATGTGTTATGTTTTTGGGAGGTTTACTTTTCAATCAAAGGATGGGGATGATTATGAGCTTACATTGTTATGGATGATTGAATATGTGCTTCATTTTCTAATGATGGTGATTGTTGTTTTTGCATGTTATGTGTTTTTATTTTGTTTCTTGTTTGTTGAGTCTTTATTTTATGTTTTGTGTGTTTTCTTATTTTTGTCTTGGTATGTTTGGTGGTTTGTTTAGGGAGGTTGTGAGTCATTTTTGAATATGAGTGATGATATATTGTGGTAGTAAGTGATGACAACTTATGATTAAGAATCTCTACACTTTCGAATTGTGACATGTTTTACTTAACTTGTTCAATTTTGAGATGAATGTGGTGTAATAAGTTTCTTAAGGTCCAATGCATAAGCTTGTGAGCATTTGAGCCTCAACCATGTATACATGGTTTTTCCTTCATGAGTGGATCGATTGAGTTTGATAAGCTAGAACTTGCTCAAGGACTATAGGAACGAGCCCGATTTGTGGAGATTAGTGAAATGATCTTAGGCTATCCTTGTTATTCATAGTCATTGCCATATATTTTCCTACCATGTACATCATCCCTAGTTAACCATTTTGAGCCTTTAAGCCTTTTTATTGTGAATATAGCACATTACAAGCCTTGATTACCCTCTTAAACCTTATATATATACCCTTTGTATGGGTGATTGAGGAGATGGTAGCTAATAAGGTTTGATGAGAAAAAAAAAAAGTGAAAATGGTAAATAAGTAAGAAAAAGGATGAAAAGAGCAAAATGAAGAATGCACATGCAACCTCAAAACAAGAAATATGAGCAAAGCAACAATAATATGCTCAAGTACTTAAAAATTCAAAGAAGGAAGCATGAATCATAAGAAGCTCAAGAAATCCAAGGAAAGTTGATGAGTAGAGCTTATGAGTACCAAAGACAAGAAAGGAAGAAAGAAAAGTGGAGAAGTTGAGGAAGTTGATCATCTCTTCGATTACTTACACTTGTTTAGTCACTATTATCCACATTCTTCCTACCTTACCAAAGAGCCTATCATTACATCCAAATTAAAGACCTTTTTGATCGCTAATGGAAACTTTGGTGGTTTGTGAATGTAGTCCACGAGAAAGCTTATAGCGAGTCGAGTCAATCGATTAATGAGTGTTGATTTACCTTACTTTAAAGAGTGTTGAGAGACATTGATATCCTATGTGAGGCTTGGACTAAAAAGGGACTATATTACACTTTTATTCTCTTTAGATTCAACTTGTTAATTTTTCATGTTATGAGTTTAATGTTGTAGGATGCCTTAGCATAGTTTGTAATTCTTATTATTATTAATGTGTTATTGCTTATGTTCGTTTAGTCTTTTCCTAGGTGAAAATCACTCTCCTTGGTTTATCATTTTCGTTGTGCGGGGACGCATAACACTTTAAGTTTGGGGGGTGTGATGAGTGATATTTTCACCTAGATTTTAGTATCTTTTTATGTGTGTTTTCGTATTATTTTATCCGTATTTTATGTACTATTTGGTTGTATTTTGTGTTTTTATGGAAATGTGTGTGAATGAGCTTAAACCTAAGATTTTCACTTTTTATTTGATGCTAGATATGATAACTAAAATTTTTAGAAATGCCTAATAGAGGAAGAAGCACAACGTTTAAAATTCGATGGCAAGGACGAAAGATATCCGTGGCCATTTCGATGAGTTCTCCATATCCCGTCCGGCTTGAAGACGTTAAACTTAGCGCTAGATGGGAGGCAACCCATCATTATCTTTATTGCTTTATTTATTGCTTTCAATAAGGATGGTGGATTTGCTTGTTTTGCATTTTTGGTATGTATGTTGATTGTGCTTGTGAGGAGAATGCGTATTGGACAAACGATAAGTGCTTGATTTGAAGTGTGAAAGTAAGTCACACCACTTTTTGCAAACTTACCTCGAAACTCTTGTTTCAATTTAAGTTTGGGGGATATGGCGTGGTGTGACATACTTTGTCCTGAAAGTATATACTTTTCGTATTTTTGGGCTAATTTTAAAATTTTTCTCATGAGTTTGGTTTGATTTTGGTATGATTGGTGGTGTTGAAGTGCATGATAGTCCATATTTGTTAAATGCAATTGTTGAGCTAACGGTGTTTGTTAAGTGTTTGAGCATAAATGAAAGGTATTGGAAGCACGAATGGAGCTTGGAGCTAACGTTTTCTTTACCAAATGCCTATTGAGGGAGTACTCTACACCTTATCACTTCTAGTTGCTTGACATATTTTGATATGAATTGATGTGATTGCATGCTACTTCATTTGTTATATTTGGGAGGTTTCCTTTTTAATCAAGGTTGGGATGATTGTGAGCTTACATTGTTATGGATGATTTGAATGTGTGCTTCATTTTTCAATGATGGTGATTTTTATTCTTACATGTTATGTGTTTTTGTTTTGTTTCGTGTTTGTTGAGTCTTTATTATATGTTTTGTGTGTTTTCTTATTTTTGTCTTGGTATGTTTGGTGGTTTGTTTAGGGAGTTTGTGAGTCATTTTTGAATATGAGTGATGATATGTTGTGGCGATAGGTGATGACAAGTTATGATTAAGAATCTCTACACTTTCGAATTGTGACATGTTTTACTTAACTTGTTCAATTTTAAGATGGATGTGATGTAATAAGTTTCTTAAGGTCCGAGCACAAGCTTGTGAGAGTTTGAGCCTCAACCGTGCATACATGGTATTTTTCTTCATGAGTGGATTGATTGAGTTTTGATAAGCTAGAACTTGCTCAAGGACTATAGGAATGAGCCCGATTTGTGGAGATTAGTGAAATGATCTAAGGCCATCCTTGTCATTTATAGTCATTGCCAAATATTTCCCTACCATGAACATCACCCCTAGTCAACCACTTTGAGCCTTAAAGTCATTTTATTATGAATTTAGCACACTACAAGCCTTAATTACCCACTTGAGCCTTACATACATACCTTTTGTGTGAGTCATTGAGAAGATGGTAACTAGAAATATTTGATGAGGAAGAAAAAGAAAAAGAAATGGTAAACAAGTAAGAAAAAGGATGAAAAGAGCACAAACAAGAATGAACATGCAACCTCATGACAAGAAAATGAGCAAAGTAACAATAATATGCTCAAGCACTTAAAAATCAAAGAAAAGAAGCATGAATCATAAGAAGCTCAAGAAATCCAAGGAAAGTTGATGAGTAGTGCTTGTGAGTACCAAAGACAAGAAAGGAAGAAAGAAAAGTGGAGAAGTTGGAGAAATTGGCCATCTCTTTGATTACTTACACTTGTTTAAGTCACTATTACCATATTCTTCCTACCTTACCAAAGAGCCTATCATTACATCCTTAATAAAATACCTTTTTGATCACTAATGGAAACTTTGGTGGTTTGTGAATGTAGTCCACGAGCAAGCTTATAGCGAGTCGAGCCAATCGATTGATGAGTATTGTTTTACCCTACTTAAAAGAGTGTTGAGTGAAATTTATATCTTATGTGAGGCTTGGACTAAATGGGACTATATTACACTTTATTTTCTTGTGATTGAACTTATTAATTTCTCATGTCATGAATCTAATGTTGTAGGATGACTTAGCATAAATTGTAATTCTTATTGCTATCGATGTGTTATTACGTATGTTCGTTTAGTCTTTTCCTGGGTGAAAATCTCACCCCTTGGTTTATCATTTTTGTTGTTCGGGGACGCACAACACTTTAAGTTTGGGGGTGTGATGAGTGATATTTTCACCTAGATTTTAGTATCTTTTTAGGTGAGTTTTCGTATATTTTTATCTGTATTTGTATGTTATTTAGTTGTGTTTTGTGTTTTTATTGAAATGTATGTGAATGAGCTTAAACCTATGATTTTCACTTTTTATTGGATGCTAGATATGATAAGGAAGACGTAGGAAAAAGCGGATCTCAATTCGGAGTTGAAACGAGGAAGAACGAGCCAAAACAGTGAAAGAGGAAGCAGGGCAGCAAGAACACGGGCCGTGTACAGCGCACGGCCCTGTAAGAAGTGGTCGTGTGCCGATATCAGAAGATCCAACATGACCACCCTGTGCCCGTGTTACAGCACACGAGCCGTGTTGCAGCACACGAGGCGTGTTGCGTAACACGGCCCTATCCAGAATGGCCGTGTGAGAGCAACAGAAGACACAACACGGCCACCTTATGGCCGTGTTGCGTCGCACGACTCGTGTTGTGTCTGGGATTAGAAAAAAATCAGAATCCTTCTAGAAGCTTCCCAAGGGGTATAAATACCCCTTTATTCAACAATTGAAAAAAGATCCGAAATTCCACCCTTCCACACACATCACACACAATTCTCTCCATTTTTCACCTTCACCTTCATCCATTCTTCACCCTTTGGATCTACCTTCATCCAACCATCAAATCCTTCATCCAAGTAGCTAGAGAAGCAAGGAAGAGAGGTGAATTGCAAGGGGGAGAAGAAGATCACCATTGGAGACATCCAAGGGAGTTTTCATCTACACTTTGTATTGAAACCTATTGTTTATCATGTTTTGTAAGGATTTTTAATGTCTATGTTGGATTCCTTGTGACCATGAGAGCCTAATCTCCCTTGTGAGATTAGCAATATGAATTGTGTTGGATAATTTTGGGTATTTAGCAATTTAATGATTATGTTGAATGGGTTAATTAATTTTCTATCATTGATTATTAATTGCTTGATTTGTTTTGTTGATGTGTGTGTTTAGTTGTTTTAGATATGTGATTAGATTGAGAAATCAATTACATGCTTAGGATAATTGAGTGAATCATTTCATCAAACACCTCATGTGCATTATAAATTGTGAAGAGATTGAGAAGTCCTTCATAGTTTAGAACCCTTTGGTAGGATATGTAATTGGTTTGATCGAGAGGTTGATTAATTGTGTGAAGGGACTCTCATTTAAGCTTAGTTCCTAGTTGGAATTGTTTAAGTGAGAACCAATCCATTGAGCTATGTTTAGAACCATATCCTATTCATTCCGAGAGGGAGTTTAGGTGATCTTAGTGTTGGCCCTTAGTCTCTTACCCATGACACATATGAATTCATTGCATGATACCTAGATTTTTCATGCTTTAAGTATTGCTAATCTCATCTCTATCTACTTGGCTCATTCATCCATCTTCCATTCATCTATCCTTTTATTTTATTGTCATTTCTTGATTATCTCCCCTTCTCGTTCATCTCTATAATACTATGACAAACACGAGATCGCTTAGGCCCTAATACCTTCCTCCCTGTGGTTCGATAATTTCTTTAATTGGTCATGCCCACTATATTATGGCTAATCAACAAGCAAAGAAGGAGGTGTTAGATACAAGGCAAGACTTGTAGCAAGAGGTTTTTCTCAGAAAAAATGTGTTGACTACAATAAAATATTCTCACCAGTTGTTAAACATTGTTCCATCAGAATCTTACTGGCATTAGTAACTCAGTTTGATCTTGAGTTACATCAGATGGATGTGACTACAACATTTTTGCATGGAAATCTTGAAGAGGATATCTACATGAAGATTCCTGATGGTGTAAGTATTGAAGGAGCTGAGAATAAGGCCTGTTTACTGATAAAATCTTTGTATGGTCTAAAACAAAGTCCAAGACAGTGGTATTTGAAGTTTGATGATTACATTACATCAAATGGATTCAGCAGAAGTCTACATGACAGTTGTGTTTATGTTAGGAACAAAGGTGGATATTATACATACTTACTTTTGTATGTAGTTGATATCCTCATAGCTTGCAAGGATCTTGCTGGTATAAATGAAGTAAAGGAAATACTTAAGCAGGAATTTGATATGAAGGATCTTGGAGAAGCAAAGGTGATCCTTGGTATGCAGATTGAGAGAAATAGATCAGTTGGTGAGCTGAAGTTGTTCAAAGAATCATACTTGGACAAAGTGATAAAGAGATACAATATGAACCTCAGTAAGACAGTAGCTACACCAGTTAAACAAGGAGTGATTCTATCCCTACTCCAAGCTCCTCAGACAGACCAAGAAAAGTTTGAAATGAGTAATGTTCCTTATGCCAGTGTTGTTGGTAGTTTGATGTATGCAATGATATGTTGCAGGCCAGATTTAGCTTATGTGATGAGTATGATTAGCAGGTTTATGATTAATCCAGGCTTACTACATTGGAGTTCAGTAAAGTGGGCTCTCAGGTATGTTAAAGGAACCATCACAGCAGGTTTGAAGTTTCAGAAAATGACAACATGGAATAAGGCAGTAGTAGGATATGTTGATGCTGACTATGTAGCAAATCTTGATACTAGAAAGTCTCTTACTGGTTATGTATTCAACTTGTTTGGTACTGCAGTAAGTTGGAAAGCAACTCATCAACATATAGTGGCATTATCAACCACAGAAGCAGAGTTTGTTGCACTTACAGAAGCAGTAAAAGAAGGAGTGTTGTTGGCAGGTATGCTGAGTGAGTTTGGGATTGAACAAGAGTCAGTTGAGATACATTATGATAATCAGAGTGCAGTGCATCTCTCCAAGCATCAAGGATACCATGAAAGGACAAAACACATTGATGTAAGGTTGTATTTCATAAGGGACATGATAGACAAATGGATTGTGAGTGTTAAGAAGATCAAGACAGATGACAATCCTGCAGACATGTTTACAAAAGCCTTACCAGCTCAGAAGTATGAGCTGTGTAAGTACTTGATTCAGTTGAATTAAGTAAACAAGGAAAGGTTGCTGCTCCTTATAAAAGCAGCAAGGTGGAGAAGATGAAGCTAACATGAAGATGCAAGGTCTAAGGTGGAGAATTGTGATGAAGTAGACCATGCATACTGCATATATACTACAGAAAGCATGGGAGGATTGTGATCAGATGGAGGAAGTAAGTGATGGTAGCATCAGCTGGAAGGTGGATGAGGTTCGACATGGTTAAAGTTAGGTTCGACCTGATGAGCTAGGTCGAACCCTGGTCGAACCGCAGATAGTTAAATGTAACTGACAAGGGTTCGACTTGTTAAGCTAAGGTTCGACCTGATGAGCTAGGTCGAACCTTGATCGAACCACAGACAGTTGGTTATAACTGACAAAGGTTCGACTTGTTAAGATTAGGTTCTACCTATTAAGCTAGGTCGAACCTTGGTCGAACCATGTCAGGCAAGTTACTCTACTTCAGATCAGTTTTGGTTCGACCACGACATTCATGGTTCAACCTCATCTACTGGTCGAACCCAGGTCGAACCTGAGTTCAGTAAATTGGTTGCAACAGTTTTCATCAGTTGGTTACAACTAATTAAAGCGTGTACATTGTGAATGGATGGAAAGAATTCTATACGTGAGATACACATCCATATAAGAAGAAGAATAACAGCTGAAATAATCATCATCAACACATCTTCTTCACATATCAATTAGAAACAAGCTTAAGAATTAGGGTTTTCAGGTGCTTGTATTCTTGTAACCATCTTCTTCATTGTTTAGTGAATTCTTCTCTCAAGAAAGTGGATGTAGGCTATGCCGAACCACTATATATCCTTGTGTTGATCTCTCTTTCATTTCATTTTCATTTTGTTTATCAACGTGTGTGTGAAACGTGAGTGATTCAACAAACAAGTGAGTACAGTTTCTTGAGTGATCATTTTTCAAGTGTTTGCTCAATTTCATAACAAAAATAAAGACAAAGGCTATCGAAGGAAAAACCAAGATTGGTTTGTCCAACCTTCAATGTAGCAGATCCAATTATGTGGGTCAACCAATATTTCGATTTAAATGAATTCAAAAGGGATGATAAAGTTCGCTATGCAGCATACTATCTTGAAGGTGAAGCGAACATGTGGAAGGATTTCGAAAAGGAGCTCTTGATTCGATTTTGGCCTTCAGAGTATGTAGATTATGATGAGGTACTTACCCAGATTAAGCAAATCGGTTTACTAAGAGATTACCAAAAGGGGTTCGAAAAATTGGCGAGTAGAGTACATGATTGGCCGAAAAAAGCACTGGTGAGAGCGTTTATTGGGGGATTAAAAACAGAGTTGGCTTCTGAAATTCGTGTTTATCGCCCAAAACTTATTCGTACGCCATGGAATTGGCAAGATTGAGGGATGATCATTTAAATATCCTTAAGAAATTTGTTGATGGTGATGATATCAGTTTATCAGAGGAGGATATTGGAAAGTTAAAAGGGATAAGAAGTCAAGGGATGAGGCGACTCTCATTCGATGAAATGCAAAAAAAGAGAGAAAAAGGACTTTGCTTCAATTGCGATGAAAAGTTTGTGCCCGGACATAAATGCAAATTCAAACAAGCATGGTTGATTGAAGCGGACGATGAACCAGACGACTATGGTTGATTGAAGGATTACATCTCCAAAATTATCCTTGAGGACAAGGATATTATCGAAGGGGATGGGAATGACGCATATTTGATATTTTTATTATTTTTATTATAATTATCAATATTTAGATATTAGGATAATAGTTAGGATATTTATTTCTGCAAGTTATTTATTTACATAGGATTTATGTTTTAGGATTAGTTATTAAGATTAGGATATTTTCTAACCTTTAGGATGTCGTTCGTTCTTATAAATAATCAATCTTGTAAGCGTACGAAGGAGATCAATCAAAAAACCAATTTAATTCTTCGCAACATTGTTTTGCAAACCCCATTGACTTGCTGACCTGAGTCAGAGTCTCGGTTTATCGTCGTAACTCCGGGCCTGAGCCAGAGTTTCGATAATTATCCTTTAATTTTAAAGGGTGATTCCCATCACAATGTACAAACACCAAAACTAGGAAAAATAAGATTATGCTTGCAGTTGTAAAAATTTCAATTAATAGCTATCGAAATTTTACAAAAAATTTGTTCATTGGTTGCCGAAATTATTCCATATTTTTCATTAAGTCATTGCCGAATTTCTTGACAAAAATTCAGTCACTATTGGCCAAAAAATTCCATAGTATTTCAGCTATCACTAAATGAAATTTATGCATTTTTTCAACCGACTGGAAATATTTTTTTTTCTCAATTTTCATCAATTCTTAATTGAAAAAATCATAAAAATTGCACAATACACAATTTGTTTAGGAAAAACTTACCATTTTCATTGGGTAATTATCTTCATGTTTCATATTGCTAAAAAATAATCTTTTTATATTCTAAATGAGCTTTAAAAATTTAAACCATGGGTTATATTATCCTTGATTGAATGAAAACAAATCAAACCAAAATTTTGTATATTCGAACTTTTTCAATAAGTTTGCAAGAATTATGAGAATGATTAAGGTTTAGTGTTAGTTCCTTCAAAATCTTCTTTCTTTCTTCTTCTTCATTCTTTCTTTCATGGCGATGTATGTGATCAATGTGTGTTTTTGATGTGTTGTGTGTGAGTGTATATTTTTAGTGTGTGTTTAGGTATTGGATGTACAAAGCAATTTTTTTTTTAATTTAACAAAAAGGTTAAGGGTTTTTAAATGAAGTTGGGATATAATTGACATTTTATTTTATATAATTGACGTTTTTAAACGTTTTAAAGCTTCAAGTCAACTTCGAGCACGGACAAGCTTCATCTGAAGATCCAGCTCCGCAAATTGAGAAAGTCAAGAAAATCAACTCAAGAGAGGAATCAGAGGGTAGTTAGAGACTGTTCACTAAAATTCTCAAAATCAATCCATTTTGAATTATCTTTGTAATTTCTTTTTTGTTTATTATTTTATTAAATACGAAATTTATTGTTACAATATTGTTAAAAGAAATCTTAACGCACAAACTAGAGATGGGCTTTGGAAGGGAGTACACACTTCACAGAAAACTATTTGTCATTAAAATTAGGTGGTCACTGCAATCCTCTTTTGAGGATTTGAGGAAACAAACCTCTTACATGATTTTCATTCATACATGTGATAATACAACATTACTCCAATATGATGTACCTCAATGGACTTTTTTCCTTGATCACAAGTTTTGCTAACATTATGAGGGATAACTGGTTTTCTTTATTCTTTGACTTTCCATTCTAGATACTCCCTCCCTGACCACCCTTTCCTTTTACGGCACTACATTGTTTAAAAAGGTTGCTCAATTTGATTAATTTTAAAGAGTATTGTAATAATTTTTAGTAATAAAAAAAATAAAGTAATGGTATGTGTGTGAAAAAATGGGTGAAAATTTTGAAATTAAAGTAACTTAAAGTGATGTTTTCTTTTTTGGGTATAAAGGGTGGTGCGTGACGGATGAATAAAAAATTATAAAAAGTGGTGTAGAGGGGGGAATATCTATTAAGTAATTATAGTTTCATTTGTTGAAAGTTACCGTATTAATAATAGCAAAAGCTCCTGCGCCCCCAGGGACATGGAGTATCCTTCTGTGTCCCCATGTGAACACAACTCTCACCCTCCAATTCTATTTAAACATATGTATTATTAGGGGTTTAAATTGCAAAGGGGAATAGAAATTGCAAAAACGTACGAAATGTGCTCCGTGCGTCCAGGTGCACAATAGCCTCACTCATTAATAATTTGGTTGCTCTTAAATTGTGTAACAAGTGATATTCCTAATATGAGCAGTGTCACAATTCAATAGGAGTGAAAAGAAAAGGAAGCTAGCATAGACTTGCAGTGATGCCTGAATTTAAGAAAATTTTAATTTCTTTTTACTATTATGATTTAAACATTTTTGTATGAATTTAAATATGAGTGGCAACTTCTCAACTAAAATTGATTTTAGATAATGACTCAGTGCAAATTTAATTGTCTTGATGGCGTTTAATTGTATAACCATTGTTATTTCTACGGATGTAAGCGAATTATTTGAGTCTCGGTTTGATAAAGTATTCGTTTGAGGTCGTTCGTTAATCTTAACGAGTCAAACCAATCTTGAATTTTAAGTTCGAATAGTCTATCAAACCAAACTCAAGTCTAAGGTTGGTGTTCGGCTCGAAAGCTTGAGAACATATTCGTTAATGGGCTCGTTAATGGCTTGCATACGCGTTCGTAAATTTTATAATTATTTTTTAGTGTAATATATTATTATTTATTTATTAATATTCAAAAATTAAATATTTTATATTAAACCACACAAATATGATAATAATTTAAGTGATTATTTAAATATTTAAATATTTTTTTAACGTTTATTTTTATATTTTGTTAGTTTATTTATTTAATACTCCTATTATGAATAACATTAGATGTTTATAAATGAAACGTTCTTTTAATATCTATAAATAAAAATAATTAAATGTTTATTAACAAGTTACTTTATGCGTTCGTGAACACGTTTGTGAGCCTTAACAAGCAGTTTGACTTCGAGCTCGAGTTCGATATAATATTTTTTTGAGGAGTTCGAGCTCGAACTTGAGTTCGATAATTCCTTAACAAACAATACTCAAATCTAGTAGTATTTGACTCAACTCAGTTTGATTACATCCCTAGTTATCTCCAAGTTTTTTTTTTATTTTTGGAAAGAACTACACACAGGCAATAATAATCTTAGAATATATTAAGGGCATGGTACTCTGTATGGTTTAGAATTTATATCTAACTTGTTATGTTTAAAGATTGTATCAAAGAGGAGTAAAGGATGAAATAGTAAATCATTCACTTTTTTTTAATAATAAATAAAGTGTAAGTAAATTATGTTTATTATTAAGTTGAGTTGAGATGATATTTCTAAAAATAAAGTATAATGAGTAGTTATTAATGTTTCCTATTTTTACAAAGAAAAAAAGTGTGAAAAATATATTAGGTCATATAAATAAAAAATATAGGTAAAGATTTTTTTTATCGGTAAATGTTAGTGGTTAGTATAATTAGTAGTTAATTCACCAAGCACCATACAACCCCTTCTCCATTGTCTTCTTATATCTCCCTCCTAATTCGTTCCCAATAGTAATTGTATCTGTATATTTAAAATTCTTAGGATGACCCGTCTTTTATAAAGCATATAAAATAGTGGGATACTAATATTCCAAGTTAATATCGCTTTTTATAATGGTCAAATAATCTATAATGAATAGTATTACTAATAAGTAACATAAAGCAAAAATAAAAAATTATAAATAAATAAGAGAAGAAAATAATAAATTATGAAGAAAATGATTTGCATGCCTTGAATTATTTTAGGTTATGTTCGTTTTCGAATTTTAAATTCAGGTTTTAGTTTTCCAAAACCCATATCCAAATTTTAAAAAAATCTCCTATATCTACCTACTACATTCTCTCTCTTCAATTAATACAATTTCTATCTTTATCTCTCCTCTCTAAGTTTTTCATTAAAAAAACTAACATCCTGTGTATAATTTTTTATTCAATAGTGTATAAATATTTTTTAATAATTGTATATTTTTTACACTCAATTTTTCATTAAAAATAACAATTAAATTGTATACATTTTTACTCATAATTATATATGTTTTTGTTTATATTTGTATATGGGAGCACCCTATCTTAGGGGGCACCCGAGTGCACACTATAATTAGCCTTAAATTAATTATTAAATCAAATAAAAATATTTATTTACCTTTTCTGGATGATTTATTTTAATAAGTTCATTTTTGAATAATTTTTTTAGTTGATTTTCATTCCCTTTCTTGTTATTTTAGTTTTTTTTATGCAATTTCAGGGGATCGTTATTATTGGCCACGTAAGATGGACGGCGCAGTTAACGGCAGTTGGAGTGCTGTTAAGTGGATAGTAACCAACCCTCACTCCGTTATATAAGCAACGATCCACTCAGCAACCGTTGTATTCTTTCACGCTTCTCTCATTCTGAATCAAACCGCCACAATTCAAAATACCCACAACTGTGAGCTCACTGCAATTAGTTATTGTTAATTTTGTTTCGATTTTTCTTATCAGAATGTCGATGAAGGAACTTATGGCTCGCATTCACCCTACTGTTTGGTTTGAGTTTGAGAGGGGTGAAATCACAGAGGTACGTGACATGATATGTATCCTGTGTGAAAAATTATCAGTAATGAAATTAATTTTAATTATGAGGCATGCAATTGTCTTCAAGAACTTGTATCTTGATGATGTTTAGTATAGCAAGGACCACTTTGGATTGCACATTTGTAGTTGAATAGCATAAACTTTTGATTGAATTAGAACAGGGGCGGATCCAGGAAATAAAATTTGGGGGTACGACATACAATGGCAAAAACTTGTGCGTCCTCGAGGATACACCGTACCCCATGGAAACACAACCCTCCCCCTTCATATTTTATTTAACCCTATGTATTGCTAGGGGTTTAAAATGCAAAGGGGCACGGAAATTGTAGAGGGGCACAATGTCCCCGGAGCACAAGAGCCTCACTCACATATAATTATAAATTTTATTTTTAATATTGAAAATCCTATAATAAATAAATATAATTGAAAAATTATAATTACTATTGATACTTTCTAATTATTTTTTAAAAAAATCAATTTAAAATATTATTATCATAAATTTATAACATATATTTGGAACAATAATAATGAATTGAATATAAATTTATGTTTCAATTAATTAATAATTTAAGTACTAGATAAATGAAAGATAAAAAAAACACAATGTTTAAAATGAAAAAAAAAAAGAAAGAAGGTGGAGTATATAACATTAAAAGTACATATGTTTGATAAATAATTAATATGGAATAAATAAAAAATATAAATAAATAAATAATATAAATATTAAGAAGAAAAATGGATAATGAGATTGACAAAGTATATTGGTGAGACAGTTTCCAAAAGTGGGCATGTATAGAACTGAAAAACATAAAATAAATTATTGATACAATAATAATACATTAATATAAAAAAGAAAGAGGATGGTGAGACAGTTTCCAAAATTAGGCATAGAATAAATAAAAAATATAAATAAATAAATAATATAAATATTAAGAAGAAAAATGGATAATGAGATTGACAGTGTATTGGTGAGACAGTTTCCAAAAGTGGGCATATATAGAACTGAAAAACATAAAATAAATTATTGATACAATAATAGTAATACATTAATATAAAAAAGAAGAGGATGGTGAGACAGTTTCCAAAATTGGGCATATATAGAAATGAAAAATATAAAATAAATTATTGATACAATAATAATACATTAATATAAAAAAGAAGAGGAAAGAAGTTGTGGGAATCGAACCATGTTACCTTAACATGGGTTAAACTAGGAAAGCTCTAACCACTTAGCTATTGGAGTACAAATGTTACCACGCACTATATATAGATATCATTTTTTATTTTGGGGTACAGCTATACCCCTCATACTTGTGCTGCGTCAGCCCCTGAATTAGAATGTTCATCTACACAAATACATAGCATATTTTTGCTATCTGACCATGGCTCGGAAATTTTTTACTGATGGAAAGCCTTTAGATTTGGAAGGTAAATCTAAATCCATGGAAAACTATTTTTTTTTTTTTAATTTTATTTGAATGAAGTTGAGATCAGTATCGAATGCAGCTTTCTTGGAGTCCCTTTTTTCTGGATCTTGCATTTCCCAATTTTAATTGCACTTCTTGGAGTGAACTTGTATATGCCTCTGTGCTTGACAACTGTTGACAATGCGTGTAAAATTAATGATTAATTCTGATTTCTTGAATATAATTTGTTATCTAGATATTTATATGTTTGTTTGACATCGGAGAGAAATACACCCATCTGTAATATGAAAACATAGCTATTCTGGTAATTAAAATCTGATGTTGCAGATTTATTTACTTAACTTTTTGTATCCTTTCTTACTTGGGAGTGATGGAGAAAACTTCTTGCAAGTCTGTCAAGAATATTGCTTGGCTTATATCGAATTAGAGTATTATAGCATGCTTCTTAATTTTAAATATGCTATACAGAGAAGTTAAGAGTTTCCATGGTAGCTTAGGGGAGTAGTCTTTCTATAGAAATAATTATAATCCTGCATTAATGCCCATCACATTTTGAAGTTGAACCCTGTGCTAGTCACCTTGTTGCAAGCCCGCTGCTGCCCCATCACTACCTGTGACTGTTAATCACTTCAAGAGTGTGAAGTGTTATCATTCTCTTATATTATGAGGGCATTATATTCTCCAATTATTTTCCAATATGGGGCTTAAAATATTGTCATTTCCCGTTGCTTATAGAGATGGTGGTTGTTTTGTTTGTTATTGTTGACATCTTTTTCCCAACTGCTTCTTTGCAGGCCTGAAAACCTGCATGAGACAGGGGTTTTCCTATATGGAAGGAGTTGAAAGGTTGCTTGCTGATCTGAAGAAGAATGGATATGAAATGCACACTGCAACTAACTATCCCATTTGGTATGTTTACGCAAACAGGCAGTGGTGGAATTTTCGGAATGCATTCTCCTATGGTTTGTTATTCCATTATTTTCTGTTGCAAGTATCAAATGGTTGAGGAAAAGCTAAAACTCTCAACTTACTTATCCTGGACATTCTGTTCATGCAACATGGGTACAATTTTTTTACCTACCTTTTTCTAGTCTCATTTGATGGTCATGAGATGTAATGTGTAGTTATCAGAATAGTCCCCTTTTGTCCAGAAACTCGGATTCATTCACTAGATTGAATTCTTAGTCATCTTCAGGCTTTGTGTAGTATGCAGAACTTGGTACTTAATACAAATCTGGTGAATTGTCTGCTCTTAACGCAATTGCTAAAACATGATTGAGATTTCAGTGTGTTGTTTTGGACAATTGAAGCATTTAGGCTAAGTTATAGGGCAGCAATTTCGGATGTATTGTACATGCATATGACCGCATTTAATGAACATGTCTTTCCTGCTCTCAAAGTATAATAGTTGGAGATTTTTTTTTCAAAGTGTTGGTTACACTTATAACCCATGTGCAGTATCTGGAAAGTATACTAATTTGTATTTGCTACTCTAGTTTTACAGTTTGAAGTGTAAACCTTATGCTTACAGATGGTGTTGTTTTTAGAGTGAAAGTCATTTGCTTGAATTTGGCTTTTTTATGAATCTCATTTCAGGAAAAAGAAAGCCTGATCCAGAGTTCTATGCATACATGTCAAAGCACTTGAAGATGGCTCCAAAATGCTGTGCCTTCATTGATGACAGGTAATGCTAACAGTAATAGTACTTAAAATAAGCACTGAAGTTGAGGTTGTGTTAACAGACAGACACTTGTTCATTTTTAGGCTGAGCAATGTTGATGCTGCGCGAGAGGCTGGCTTCATCGGCATTCACTTCAGGGATGCAGGTTCATTGCAGGAAGAACTCGCTCATGCAGGCGTCTTCCTAAAACGATCTGATCACTCAATCTGACCACTCGTCTTCTACCCGCAATTTCTAGAACAAAGCATTCTTTACCCACAATTCCTGTTCAGATTTACATCATAATTCATTCATGACAATATGTAGAACAAACTAATCAAAGGGTATATTCCATTCCATGTAACAGTACCTTCCAAGTTCCAATTGGCTTTTGTATCTCTCTCTATTGAAAGCATGCATGTTAGTTTTAGTTTTACAAACTTGCCAAGTTAGTAGAGTTCCATCAGAATGTTCCCATGATGAATCCATAGTTGAACACATCTGGGAGTTGCATGTAACCAGATGAAAAGACAATATAACAACAGCGGCCCGACCGCTGCTGTAAAGGGTCAAAGCGCGGAGAGCTCAGCAGGCACTCCTGATGCTAGCTAAATGCATGGCAAGAAATGCTTAGTACAATGCTCCCACGAGCCCAATTGGCTCGCAAACAAATAGTGAAGCAGAAGTAAGCACCTTGAAAAAGAAACTCAATGATAATGACTCCAAAGATAGAGCTATTTAGTTTGTTTACCAGCTTCCGATGCCAAGCTCACTCAACTGGTTTGCCATGCATCTGCAAACCAGACTCCCAAGCTCATCTCTCAGCTCTCACTCAACCTCATTCTTACTTATATTTCTTATATCTTAAGCAACACTCGCGCAAGGAGATCCCCGTTCCAAATGGAATTCCATATTGTATTCCATACACCTTAAAATGTTAACTTTTTAGTTACTATGAATTATTCATAAAATTTTGCAACACCACTATCACTCCTTCAGTACCAACTTCAATTTCACAATTTTTTTTTATTCGTTCTAAATTCAACTTTACATTTTCATAAAAGAAAAAAATAATTAACTAATATCTCTCTAACATATTTTAATTTCAAATTTGTTCATTATATTTTTTAACACATACTCCTATAGCATAATTTATCATTTACTATTAACCAAAAATACTATACTACCCAAATATTATACTACCCCCAAAAGTAAGTTAAAAAAATTATTTTTCTTAAACTCTTTATCTATAATAAACGTGAAGATGAATTATATATGCAAAGGACGAAGAGAGTACTTTTTTATAAATTCGAGTATCACTTATTATTAAAATAATTTACTTATTTTCGTCTCATTAATCCCTTTGTGTGAAACAGTGTTATAAGTTTGTCCATTTTCTATAATTATTTTCCAAAAAGTATACTCGCTCCGTCCCGACGTAAAAGGGTGTAAGCAGTTAAAATTTACGGTCCAATCAAATGGCGACACGTGGATTTTTCTGGAGTAAATATCAATTATTAATTTATTTTGGAATTTAAATAAATTAACTCCTAAAAATAGATTAATAAATAATTGATAATTAATTTAAGCTCAACAAATTAAATGGGGGCTTAAATTAAATGAGGTCTGGTCCAAGTCAAACAAACCCAATTAAATAAGGCCGGACTTAAGTCAAACCAGCCATATAAATTAAATCAGACCCAAGTAAAATAGATTTGATTACAGCCCAAACAAGTGAAGGCCCAAGCCCGCAGGATATGGCCCAAATAGAGTGGACCAATCAGAATGCAAGGTATTTATGAGGGGGGGTCTTCACCTCTCACCTATATAAAGGGGTCTCCTCTCTTCGTTTGACACACGGAAACATCTGAAGACGACAATGCTCTGAAGAGATTGAAACACGAGCAACACTCCTCAAGATCTTCAAGGCAAGAACGGTATACGACCCGGGATTAAGGTGCGAAGCCCTCCAGATCGAGTATTTTCCATACACTAAGTTCGTCAGTGTTCTTCAAGGCAAGAACGACATACGACCCAGGATTAAGGTGCTAAGCCCCCCAGATCGAGTGTTCTTCATACATTAAGTTCTTCAAGTGTTCTTTAAGACAAGAACGGCATACGACCCGGGATTAAAGTGCTAAGCCCCAGATCGAGTGTTCTTCATACACTAAGTTCTTCAAGTGTTCTTCAAGACAAGAATGGCATACGACCCTGGATTAAGGTGCTAAGCCCCCCAGATCGAGTATTTTCCATACACTAAGTTCGTCAGTGTTCTTCGAGACAAGAACGGCATACGACTTGGGATTAAGGTTCTAAGCCTCCCAGATCGAGTGTTTTTCATACACTAAGTTCTTCAGTGTTCTTCAAGTCAAGAACAACATACGACGCGTGATAAAGGTGCTAAGCCCCCAGATCTAGTGTTTCTCGCAGTAAGCACGTTTAATCCAAACAAAGGCTCGACGCCTCTGGATAAACGTTACAAAGTCCCAAACTCAAGTCCGGACAAGCTTCAACTGAAGATCCGACTCAACACACAAAGTTAGCGCAGTCAACACAGTCTGCGCGGACAACACAACAAGTCAAAGTCAAAGTCCAAATTGGTTCGAGAGAAGAATCAGAGGATAGATAGAGATTGTTTTCTAAATTATCAAGTTCAATCCATCTGGATTATCTTTGTAATTTAACTTGTATTTATTTTATTATAAATACAAAATTTGTTGTTACAAATTTTGGCACGCCCAGTGGGACCATCTCACCTCTTATCTCTTCTCTCTACAACTTTGAAGATACAAAATGTCTCCTGTCAAGATCAAAGTGGGAAGGACTACTGCTTCCAAGCTCTCTGATTCATTGAATGAATATGTTGCTGTTGTTACAAGGAGTATGTCAAAGAAAGCTCAGTCGGAGGCCTCCTCTGGATCCAACTCTTCGGTCGAAGTGGCTTCGAGAAAATAGCCACCCATGAAGGAGGATAGTGATGAAGACTCTACATGCTCACACCCTCATTCATCTTCAAGCTCTTCATCTGACTTAAGTACAGCTCCAGTAATAATGGCAGACGCTACAACTATTGAGGAACAACTAGTAAACATGATGAAAGCTATCGAAGGGCTCACAAAACATATAGAGGCTCAAGACACAAAGATCTCCAATTGATGGATAAGAGAGATATCACGAAGACTAGCCGTACAAACAAAAAAGGAGTTGTGGACGAGAGTGAGATGGAAGAGTTCACAAGACACCAAACTACTAAAAAAGAGCAAACTGAAAGGGGAATGCAACTTTTGGCTGATGGAATGCTCCAAGTGGATCAACTGAAGGATATTATACTTGGAACAATAAAGGAAAGGTTTGAGGAGACTTCCAAGCCTACCGTCAGTTATGTCAAGCCATACACAAAAAGAGTGAATACCTAAAAGATGTCAGCTGGTTACCAGCCTCCCAAATTCCAATAATTTGATGGAAAGGGAAACCCAAGACAACACATGGCACATTTCATTGAGACATGCAATGATGCTGGTACTTATGAAGGCCATATGGTGAGGCAATTCGTTCGTTCTCTCAAAGGAAATACCTTTGATTGGTATATCGACTTGCAACCTGAATCCATTGATAGTTGAGCGCAAATGGAGCATGAATTTCTCAATCGTTTCTACAGCACGAGGAGAACCGTTAGCATGACTGAGCTAACTAATACTCGCCAATTGAAGGAAGAGCCTGTGATTGATTATATCAATCGATGGAGAAACTTGAGTTTAAACTGCAAGGATCGATTATCCGGAGAGTCTGCTATCGAATGTGCATCCAAGGAATGGAGTGGAGTTTACTCTATATACTCAAAGGGATTCAGCTAAAGACTTTTGAAGAGTTGGCTACGAGAGCTCATGACATGGAATTGAGCATGGCTGCCAGTGAATCAAGCACTCACCAGTGTCGGATTCCTATAAGTCCAGTGATAGACAGGAAATCAAGAAAGGGGGCAAGCCATATGCCACAAATTCCAATAGAGAATCAATGGCCATAAACGCCGCTACTGTCAAGGTTCGAAAGAATGGAGATAATAAGAAAGACAAAGGGAAACAAGTTACTCAAGAGTGGGGGCAACAAAGATTAACCCTGAAGAAGATGCAAGAAAAAGAATATCCATTCCTAAACTCTGATATTTCTGGCATATTCGATGATCTGGTGAAAGATAAACTTATCGAACTCCCTGAGATGAAGCGCCCAGAGGAAGCCAATCGAATTAATGACCCAAAATATTGCAAATACCATAGATTGGTGGGTCATCCCATTCATGATTGTTTCATCTTAAAGGAAAAGATCATGCAATTGGCCAAGGAAGGGAAAATTGTATTAGAGGATGAAGCAGCCGCAAACTTCATTTCTGTAAAAGAAAATCGTGACAAAAGCTCATGTCATGTGGTGAGTGAGGAGGGTAGCGAAGGTGAACCAATTGAGGCTAAAGAAAAAGCTTACTCCATGAAGGTGATATTCACAGATGAAGACATGTTGTTGGGTTCACAATCTCATAACCGACCTCTATTTGTAACTGGTTATACACAAGGACTGCGAGTAAAGCGTATACTTGTTGACGGAGGCTCAGCGGTGAGCATCTTGTCTTTAAAGATGTTGAAGAAGTTAGAAATACCAGTGGATGAACTCAACCATAGCCCATTGATGATCCAAGGGTTCAACCATGAAGGGCAAATAACTCTTGGCACAATTGTTCTTGATTTGATGATTGATGAGATGAAATCAACGGTGCTTTTCCATGTCATTGATGCAAAAACTTCGTACAACATGCTTTTAGGGCGCCCATGGCTGCATGAGAATGGCGTGATCCCTTCTACATTACACCAGTGCTTCAAGTACAGTGAAAGCAATAATGTGAAAGGGTATTCGGTGATGACAAGCCATTTACTGAAGCTGAAGCTTACTTTGCAGATGCTAAGTATTTCTTCAAGAGTACAAAGGAAGTAAAGCGTGAAGAAGCCCCAACACAAAATGATGAGGGCAGTAAACAAATAAAGGATGAAGAAAGCACATCATTCGTCGTTCTCAAGAAGAACAAATAGAAGCTTGAGGCCTTGGAAGAGTTGACGTTACCTTTAACAAAAATTGATGCAAGTATACTTTTTTCTCCACCACTCAAAGGATTCACACGTCCTGTTGAAGGAGCAAAGGTCGAGCACGGTGAAGTATTTGAAGCAGAAATAGTCAAGTTATATGGTCCACAAGCTTTTAAACTTCTCAAGAAGGCTGGTTATGAGCCGAAAGAAAAACCGATGACAAGCAAGTTGCCTCAAGAGACTATCAACCCATCAGAACATGGGCTCAATGCCACTCAGAAAATATTGAAAAATAGTGGCCACACTGTCAAAAATGCTAAGCCAGGTTTGGGATATATCACTCAAAAGCCAGTCCGCATTGCAATTAGAAGAGCAAGTACAAATTATATCATCAAGGAAGAAGCTTCATCCACGGAAGATATATTTGATGAAGGCGGAAGGAAAATCAAGAGAATCTCTGCCTTTAAAAGACTTGGAGGTGTCTTCGAAAGGCTCGGATCCTGTGAGAGGAACAAGTGTGGAAAAAAGCAATTTCAAGTCTCCTAGCTTCAAAAAACTCCGGAGTCGAATTCCCTCTTGCATGAAGAGATAAAATATTTTGACTGTGTCATGTGGAAGAGTGTTGAAAGCCAAGATGCAGACAATTGTCTTTACTAAAGACGATAATAATCATGATGATAGAAAAAGCATAGCTTCCAACAATCATGTCACTGCTCTTGATGATTCTCAAATTGAGGAGGTAGATGCTGAAGATGCCCCTCCACAATTTGAACATGGTGTGAACATTGGCCCCTTGAAACGCTATTACGCGTAAAACAACTACAAGATACCACGCTCCTTGATATGAGCTAAAACTGTCTACACAATACTCCTTGATATGAGTTTAAACTATCTAACACAAATAATGCAAGGCTCCTTGATACGAGTTAAAACTATCAACACACAATACTCCTCGACACGAGCGAAAACAGTCCACACAAAGCTTCTCGATACGAGAGAAAACTGTCCACACAATACTCCTCGACATGAGTAAAAAAAATGTCCACACAGGCCTCCTTGATACGAGTATAAACTATCAGCAAATTCAAGTACAATGCTCTATGACGCACGAGCCTAAACTGCATGTTACTCCTAGTCCGCACGAGTATAAACTGTGTACGGCAAACTCCTGGTCCGCACGAGTATAAACTGTGTACGACAAACTCTTGGTCTGCACGAGTATAAATTGTGTATGACAAACTCCTGGCCCGCACGAGTATAAACTGTGTACGACAAACTCCTGTTCCATACGAGTATAAACTGTGTAAGACAAACTCCTGACCCGCATGAGTATAAACTGTGCACGGCACCCCCATTCAAACCAAATTATGTTCCTTTGAACTACGTAATGACTTGATCCTCTGTAAAGAGGTACGTAGGCAGCTTATCATTTTGTTAAGTTTAGTCATGCTTTGGTTTGTTCGCATCAAGTTTGTGAAGCAAGTAATAAATTGAAGCATGAATGAGTTGAGAAGAAAATTGTTGACAAGGAGAAGATGGTGGATGAATTCGAAGTTGAGTGAAGAAATGCAAATTATTGAAGTGGCAAGGAAGTTCAAGTTCTTGGAATGATGAAATAATAATTCCAAATTCTCGCATCATTGAGGGAATGAAAGTGATCCATGTTGCCACATAAAAAGTTGCAAGGGGATTCATATTAGCAAGCAGATGGGTTGTTCATATTAATTTAAATTTATGGATTTAATTAATTAAAAGACTCCAAAATAAATTCATAGGATCAATTAATTATTAAGTCCAAAATTATAAATTAAACCCATAAGTGAAGTTTAAAATGCTAAGGGAGTTATTAAATTAATTTATGTTTAAGTTTAATAAAATTAAATTCATGAATTAAATTAAATGAAAATGTTTAGTTGCATGGCCCTAATGGGTGCATGAATGCATAATTCAAATTCATTATGGCACTTGGATTTGATAATCCATGTTGAGTCCCAAAAAGCAATGAATTGGTGGACCAAGTGAGATTCTAAAGCCCAAATTGATTATAGCTTAAAAGAGTTAAATTGGCATGAACATAAGCCCACATGATTTATTTGCTAAATAATTGATCTATTCCGAAGACAAATTGATATGAACATAAACCAACATGGCTTATTTTGCTAAATAGTTGATCCAATATGAATAAGGACCCAAATTACATAGTGGGTCTGAAGCACAAATTGGCAAGCCCAAATTAGAGTTAAATTAATCCCAAAACTTGAAAAACAAAATAAAAAAGGGAATGGATCATTTTTCTCAAAAGCAGTACGTGAAAAGATATGTTTCATATTTTCTGAAAGGGAATCGCCTTCTCTCTCCATAGAAATCACATTTGTTGTCCTCTTTGCCATGGAATGAGCGTAACCAACTCACGATTGCTAAGGTCCATCTCCACACGCGATTACCCACGATCCGTGAGCCATCGATGAACCTCCGCACCAGTCCTGCCGCCCCAGCTGTCCAAATTTTACTTCCGTTCATGCCGAGCATCCAACACCTCGCCGGTTCACTACTGTCGACGATGAAGCCAACCACGCAGACAGATGACGTTACCGCCAAAGCGGAAGCCACCGCGCAGCCGAGCCAAGCCGTCGCTATAAGCACTGCTCCTCGCCGCCATCGCTACTGCTTGCCAAAAAAAATGAAAATTTCGAAGATAATACAAAAGGAAAGTCAAAGTTGCTGTTGAAATTAGAATCACGTTAATGTGATACCCATTTCAACCAAATCAGTCTTTTCTCTCTCCTCAAACATGTGATATCTGCAGTGAGCAATTAAATTGATGTGGGCTCAGCTATGGTGAAGATGTATGACCTGCAAACATTTAATCCAAACCCAATTTTGTAAGCCCAACTTTGTAAGCCCAAATTTAATCAAATGGGCCAAAGGAGTCAAAATTGACTTGGAAAGTCAAAATTAGATCACTCCATTTCACAGCATACAATACCCATTTGCAGAAAGTAATGGAGATCGAAGCCACCCCGAGAAATCGCGACTACGTCGCCGAGTAGCCGCTCTCACCGTTCATCACCAGTCTCGATCGAGGAGTCGCGCTTATTGCTGCTGTCGGAATCAGACTCCGTTCAGCGTTACTCTCGCCTAGAGCAGCCGCCACCGCTCGTCGTCGAAGACCCATCTTCACACATGATTACCCGCGACGCCACCCTCGTCGTGCAGTCACGCGCGCTGCTGCCGCCGAAAATAGCCGCCCACATGCTTGCCCAATCTCGGCCATGCAACGCGACGCCGCCGGAGGCACAAGCCAACGAGCAGCCACCACGGTGGTTTCGCCATCGACTGCCGTCCAATTGCGACGCTGCATGTACGTGGATTAAGGAGTATTATTATTTAACGTGGGGTGAGTAGTTGTATTAGTGGGAGTGTAGGTTCCATATTTTAATTGTATTAGAAGGAGTGTGTGGGTCATGTGTGTAAAACAGGAAAGGAGATCCTTTGGGTGAGACGACCTAAATGGAAAAAAACCTCTTTGAATGGGTCGAAAGGAGTAGTTGGTACTTTATTCGTCCTCAATTTTTATTTTATTTTATTTATTTTTTTTGACATTTTATTTTATTAATTTAAATAGTACTATTATAGTTTAAGATAATTGAAGTATATAATTTACTAAAATATAATGAATTATTAATTAAAATATAATTTTAAAATAATTTTCGTATGTTTTTATTGAAATATAATTTTAAGATGTTTAAAATATAATACTCCCTTCGTCCCATGACACACTTTCTATTTTGGGTTGTTTCACAAAAATTTACACCTTCCTAAAAAAGCAAAAAAATCAAATATAATTACCCTTTTCCATACACTTTATTTATAAAAAAATCACCCATATCTAACACACCTAACATACTTTATTATTTATTTGTTAACAAAAAATATTATAATATCTCTAAAAGTTATTACTTTCTTAATTTTTATGCAAGAGAAGGAGGGTGTAGACTTTCATGGACGGAGGGAGTATTATACCCTAACAAGCTAAGTCATATTATAATGGGAAAAGGGTCACTTTGCACCCTCATCTTATACTATGGGATCAAATTGCCCCTTAATCTAAATTTTTGTACCCAAAATCTGTTATAATGGGTTCATCTACTTCTATATATCTACAAGGCTGACAGCCGGTGCGTTGGCCGGTAACTCGCCGGTAGCCCATCCATACCCTTTCCACGCGGCTCGATTTCAGCTCATCTGATTCCACGTGCTCGGCTCCCACTAATTCTTTCACGCCTGATAATCTCGCCGCTTTGCCTCTGGCTCTCTACCGCGTTCTTATTTTATTATCCTTCCTACGACTGCGGCTGCTTTGAGGACTGGTTGGTTTTCGATGTCATCTCTTCATCTCCCCCGAATCAAAAAAGTTGTGTGAATATTAAGACGTCTTCTTTTGCTTTAGTGAAATCATCTTCGAATCGGTTCTTTGGATTACAAGTCTGAACTTCTTGGTAGAAAGTATTGGGAAACTTTTGGTTAGCGGAAAAGCAGAGGTGATTTGGGCCAGTAATTTGTTTCAATAATTAAATTTCGAGCTTGATGTAGTTCGTTTTAATTTCTGCTATGCTTGTTTTCTTCTTGAGATGAATTTAGTTTATTATTTCCTTGCAAACCTTTTTGATTCGGTAATGCTGTGATTGACACAAAATTGTTCCTCTCTCTATCTCTATATAATTATAGTAGATTAAACAACTCAAGAGTTGCTCTTGTTATTGAAACTATTGAAATTAATGAATTTCTAAAAAGATTAATCAGGTTCTCACTATCAGGATTCAATAATTTGCCTACTTTTGCAATCATTTTTAGAACCGTATGTTGTTATTGAAACTGTTGAAATTAATGAATTTCTAAAAAGATTAATCAGGTTATCACTATCAGGATTCAATAATTTGCCTACTTTTGCAATCATTTTTAGAACCTTATGTGAAGTTTATGAAGGCACAATACAAGTAAATTGGATTTAGTCGAGCACCATCGGATTATATGCCAGAAATTGGTAGTAGATTTATAGGAAATGGTAATTGGAAATTGTTATGGTTTGTGTGGATTTGCTTCTTACAACTTATGCCTATGAGCTGCTTGGTAAAATGTCTCAAGTGTGAATTTGTGAGCAGGATTTTCTTATCTGTGAAGATGACTCAACAAAATTTGTTCTTGTCCTCTGAAAAGCGAAAAGTTAATAGTTTAAACAAACCCATGTGCCGTGTACTGAATTCCACAAACTATACAGAATACTGCAACAATTTTATTAGAGATATAATTGTCTGTTT
Organism: Pogostemon cablin; assembly: GCA_023678885.1. Lineage (NCBI taxonomy): Eukaryota > Viridiplantae > Streptophyta > Magnoliopsida > Lamiales > Lamiaceae > Pogostemon > Pogostemon cablin. The sequence continues at coordinate 10,022,408 of CM042997.1, forward strand.
CCAATTCTTCTACAAAGTCCTAATAATGAATACCTTGATTACCAGCTCTGAAAATTTGGGATAGAAAAGAGGTTAAAAGTTGAACATATTACTTACAGATGATGTCATAAAAGGTATATCCTTTTCCCTTATGTATTCTTCAGCTACAAGCCCACTTGCTCAAATGATCAAGATTGAAAAAGATAGAGAAAGACTTTGTGATTACCTGATAACATGAACAAGAAAGTGGAAAGTTGAAATCTTGACACACATGCTAAACATAGAAATACGATGATCAAATGTAGGGAATTGGGGTAGTTAAATTGATGATGTACCTTAGAATATATTGATCAAGGTGGGCAAAGCATGCCTTCTTTTTTTTTTTTTTTTTTTTAATCTTGAATCTTTAGAGAGCGGGGTATAACCTTTTTATCTTGAGACCATGGATAATGGATGGTTTATTTGCAATAAAAAATGGTTAATGTGTCATTAGTGAACTGTTCAATCTTAATACAACATAGAAAAGCCTCCACAAACATATTTTGTCTGTATGAGTTCTCTCCCACATTAAGAACAATGCCTTATTTCTCAAAAAGAGACTTGTAGTTTTTCCACGTCCTTATTTTATGGAGTAAAAGCAAATGCCTTCCAACCCTCACTGTGTTCTTTTTGTTCCTTTGACTCATTATTTTCAAGGTTCTTATTTGATTTGGAAGAACCGCCACTCTCTTGTAGTACATGAAGAGACCAACATGGAAACGAATTATGTTTACTCTGTTTGTTAACTTTGATATAACGTTCACATAGAAGTTCTGATATTCTCTGTTTTGCACTAGATTCTTGCTGGAAAATATGCTTCGTGATTTTCATTCAGACTGGCTTTTCGAATTTTTGCAGTTCATATCTTTGTGAGAAGGGCTGGTGGCATTGAGTATGCTATTCATCTTAAAGTGCAGAGGATGCTGAGATACAGAGAAACTTTTTATTATGTCAGCTGGTGCAACTGTTAAGAAGGTGTAGGTGTTACTTGGTTAGAAAAATCGACAGAGAGAGAGAGAGAGAGAGAATTAATGAAGAAATTTAACTTGAGCATTCTCTTGCATAATTGATAACTAATCATCCTGAAAATTTTAAAAATTTTATAGTATTATATTAAAATCCACATAAATTTTATTTATAGTTAATAGGTTTTTTTTTACGACCAACACTATCAGTTTTAGCTCATAGGGATCAAGAGCCAGCACACAATTTTCATAAAACAAAGGGGAACGATCAGGCTTTGTTAAGTAAGGTGAGTAATATTAGTGTACACGCTTAGCATAGCTAAATGTTCATTTGTGGAAAAATGTTCTCAGCACTTAAGGTTGGTGTTTGGTTCAGCTTAAGCTGGATTTTGTACTGAATTTCAAGGTGCAACAACATTCTATCTGCGTTGATACTGTTTCGTATGTTTCATAGTAGTATGGGTAGGTTGTGTTGTGGGATCAACTCACTCTTTACTTATTGAAGGTGTGGCTGGAAGGGAAGCTTTTCTGCTAGAATCTGTCTTTGTTGCTCCACTGTTGCCATCTCTTTTAGCCGCTCTATAATTTCTCTGAAAGGGATTGACGAAGGGGATTTTGATTTAAGAATCTATGTTCAAGGTGCTACCATTTTTATTATTTCATTTTCTGTATGAAAGCTAAGAAACATAATTTCTAGATAATAGACTGTGAGGAATCTTTTTATGGTTTTCCCTATGAAAGTAGGAAGTTACTATTACTTGATCAATAGATGCTCAGACAAGTTAAAAATCATATCTCATGAGTAGCTATAAATAGTACCTTATATTATTTTCTAATTTTTCTCTATACAGGGAGTGTGGGGTGCGCTGGTGTGGATGGTAGAAGCATGTTGTGGAATGTGGTTTTCATTATGTTATTACTAACTCTTTCCCACAAATCGGCAAGTCTTTCTTAGTGTTTAGTGGAATTCTAATTTTAAGTATGTTAGTTCATTTTCTCCGGATAAGCTTCATAGAGTAGGAACTACAAAATGTTGAAGTGCAAGTAAAGACAATGAAAAAATGGGAAGAGTGGAGCAACTTCTTTCTGTTCATCTATTCCTTACATCACATTCTTACCTCTCATCAACCTCTAATCCTTCATCAAGCTTATTGTAGCAATTACTTCACTGGGTTCATGTATATTGACAGCACTTACCAATATGGTACTTCGTAAAATTCAAATTTGCTACCACGTCCGAGTTTACACCTCAAGAATTGAGGTGTGCTCCACTAGTATATACTAACATCCGATAGTATTTTACCTCTAACCATTATTCTTTTATACTAGGTTTAAATAAATTACACCTATCTAAACATCATTAAGACGCCTAATCCTAAAGGGCCAGTTTGTTGCAAAATCGCAAGCTGACTCTTTGGTCACTTGTTTCTATTTCTGTTTACCGATTGGCGCCATAGATTGCTTCTCTTCTACTCCCCTTTCTCTACGTACGGCCCCCAATTCTCACAACCACAAATTCAACCAAGGTATGCTACTTTTGGACTACTCCTGCTTCGATTCCACGTTATATTATATTTCATGCCCAAGGTGTTCGACGAATTGCTCATCAGAAAACCATAACTGCTTCCTTCTCTTCCGTTCTGAACTAAACACATAATTAAAGAATGATTACAGACCTAAACGTTTGTGTTTTTACCTTAATGGTGCAGTATTTCTGCACTCCCTCAAAATTCACAACTAATCTGGAGTGAAATTTTATAGTAGAGGGGCTTAAATGTTTGGGTCACAACTTTAATGTTAGTATGAAAGCATGAGCATTTTGTTGATTTTAAGTGAGCATTTAATACCAAAAGTACTACAGCATGTTTACAAGCCGCGTCCAACCTATACATATGTCTTGCTGCTGTGAAATTTCTTAAAGATTTTGGGAAAAAGTTTAACAGGTTATACTTTGGGTAACTTTTGGTACATAATTTGCCTTTTCTTCCTATAGGATTTGACGCTACAGTTGCCGAGAAAAGCTCCAAGTTTGGGATTCGTGATATTGGTAAATTTATATCAATTCTTCTTATTGCAAACAATTTAGATGTTACACAAAAATTATTCTGTGGTACTTGACATAGTCATGCATAATTCTAGGTGGACCAACTTATACAACCTATAACTATTTTGCTGCTACATTCTGATTAATCATCAAATTTATGTTACCTTATGCAATACCTGGTTTCTTTACTTCTGGGGGTACACAAAGAATCTTTCACTTATGTTACTTAAACTTTTTGTTTATACTTTTTCTTTTTAATATCCCCCCCATATCTGTCAATTACTTAAATTTGTGTTCTTTAATAGATTGGCCAAAAGGAAAACTAGTTTTTGATATGATTGAAATGCAGTACCATTTTAAGTTTAGTTAATTATTGTGATACTATCTGGGAACATGATTTTTTCTTTGATCTACTAATTATCAAAAAAAAATAAAAATGATAATACTTACTACCTATGTTACTTAATTCACACCAAATTAATGACGTGTGCTCTGGGCTTCTGGAGATTTCTCATATATATCAAGAGCCAATATTGCAGAATGGTCCAGTTTACATTGGTTTCCGGTTGCCTAATCCATGTGGCACCCTCTTCATTTACTGTTCTCGTGCATTGCTTTTTTCTGGCACATCCCAACCACTGCCACCGTACTGACCCTCATCCTGCATATGATATTAATTTTGTCCAGCAAAAAATTTAAGCCTTGAATATTCCTTTTGATGGTTTGTTCTCATGTGGAATTTTAGGTATATTTTATGTTCAGTAGCTGTTACTCTGCAGCATTGGTGGAGAAAATTCAAGAAAGTCAAACAGGTTAGTTTTTAAATTTTTTGCCTTCTTTTTTCTGTTCTGTTGTTGACCATTTAAATAAGTATGATCTTTGATGTGCAAGTTCTAGCTTTAATGCTATAAAATGAAATTATCAACTTATGTGTTGGTAATCTTGAACAAGAAAGTTATGAACTTGTATGAAATTAAGGCTATGATCATAAGAGCTCTTGCTTCAAATTGGTAGTTTTCTTGTGCCGTTGAGATCTATGAAGAAACAAAGGGAGCTATATGTGAGTTAGATCCCAAAGCTATTAAAAGTATTATTGGTAGTTAGTTTTTCTTGGTAAGATAAAACTATGATATTTCTGAAGAGCTCGTAAACTTAGTGCTTCTAAGTTCTTCCAGGAACAAATTCCTTATGAAGTAGAATTAAAGACGAATCACTTGAGTTACTTGGGGATTAATAAATCCACCTTATGTTGACGCATGCTTCAAAGTCACATCGCATTATTTCAACATGAAACTAAGGTTTCCATGTCTTGATTTCCATTGAAAAATACGTTCACTTATAAACCTGCTTATTTAAATCATTCTTTGTTCCAAATCTACTGTTGATTTACTGGGAAATTAAAAGATAAATTTGTCGATGCTGAAGTTGCTCAAGAAGTTCTGTTTGATGAGGGAAAACCCTTGGTTTGTACCTTTTTTATATCTACAATTCTTGGTTTTGTGTGGCTCTTTCTTGTTGCTGAAGTTTCAATGCATGGCAAAAAAACATGAGAAATGTAAATGAAAACTAAAAGAAAATCTAGGATGAGAATCTGTTGGCATGGAATAATAGAGAAGATCAGTTTTATGCATCAAAGCTTTTTAGCTCTGATGTAAATTATAGTTAACAGTTATGGAAATTATGCATCTAGAATAAGAATCTGTTTTCAGTGTCATGGATAGCTGCTCAATACTAGACTTCCGTAAATATGTCTTCTATACTCTCTTCAGAGTAGGTTTCGTGTTTTATCCATCCATTTGACCTTCTAACGGTTGAGCACTTGTCATCATTCTTACACTTGGCCTGATTATTGACGCAAAATTCTTGAGTGGTAATTGAAGTTCATAATTGACATTAGTTATATCTCAATGCAATCTTCTAATGTTTAGGAATGGGGTAACTGCGTATACATAACAGTTTGGACATTTACCTCCCTCTGAAATCCTGTGACATTCTGTTTAGTGTTTATATCGAATCACTCAACATGTTGAGCTGTATATCTAAAAGAAATGTGACTAAAAAAACTTTTCCTGTATTAAGTTTTTCAAACCAAATGAAAGAATTTTTTTTGCAAATTTGAATATGAATTATTAGTTGTAAATTGTAATCGTAATTTATACATAAAATTTTAGATGATAAATCATATTTACATAGAACTCATTAGTGATGTTTCTTTACCAATTTCTTTTTCCTTTTCACAATCAATCCTTCATCTAGAGCTATGATAATAATATTCATAAAATTGACAGCTGGTCGCATACCAACATGGATCTTCTTTCCAAAGTCTATGCTTCTTCTTCCGATGATGACATGGAAAACATTGATGATGGTGAATCAGAGCACTCGATTCCATTGCAACCTCCTCCCAAGAGAGCAAGGCCTCAACCTCTAATTGCGAAACCGTCCCATGTGCCCATTATCTGCCAGTTGGATTCTCCGATACCGGGAAGTTACATATCTAAGCGACAACAAGCAGCACTTGCTGCTTCTCATCTGAACCCATTTGACTCCTACCCTAATTGCGTTGCGCCTACACCAGGTTCATGTGATTAAGCTTTTAAATGGAAGAATTAAATTGAATCTGCTATTTATGAATTTATAGTATTTTTGTTGATGTTGAAATTAAAATATACCATTTAATACAGTTATGGGAAGCATTTTAGATTCTGATTTACCACGTGAAATTTTGAAAACGGTGAAACAACATATGAAGGGCGGTGTTGAATCAAATCCAATAAAGGGGTCGCTTTCTGCTACCATGGATGGGCACTCAAAGTCTGTTAATGCTGTGCAATGGTGTCGTACTCACGGTATTTGTTCATCTTTACTACGGACATTTTTGCTCATAATCCTCTAACTAATATTTATATTTGATCTGAAGACAGTTCAAAGCTATTTAATTTAACAACACAAGGTTCTGATTATATATTATTCCATATCTTGTATTGATATTATCCTAATATCATCAGCCCCCAGTAATATATCTTTGACTTAATAAATTCAAGGTAGACCTATGAGGTTTTTGCCTAGTGGTGGTGCTTGGGGTACTTTAGGGTGAAACACCATGAGGGCCTTTGTTTAAAACCTATTGTGTGCGATCAACACGGAGAGCCAATACATACAGAGCGCAAAACTCTTGTTGGTTTACGAACCGGATATTCTTGCATTGAAAAGAAAATGAACTTAGAGTTGATGTAATGATTAGTTAAGGATCTAATGTTGGTGGAGTCTAGTTTTTTGTGACAGACATAACTCGATCTTTGATGTCTTGATATTTTGGGAGAGACACTGTTCAAAATTTAGTGTTGTCTGAGCTTGAGTTTCGTGCCCTATAAATCTATTACTTAAAGCATTTCATTTTTACTATGAAAAAAATATTATAGGGAAAGTTTAGAGAAAATGGTAAATGAATTGATTAAAATTTGTGCAATAAAATTCAATTTAATGACTAATTAAATTAAAATTCTTCTAGAAATAAGCAAATGGGATTATCTTTTTCTCATACCATACATCTGATGAAATGAAATTATAAGGTTTTGTTAAGTTTAATAAAATGAACTTGGTAACTAAGAATCCTTTGATCCCACCACGTCTACTCCTTCATGGAAAAGGGGGAAATTATTTTGGGATGAGCAAGGGATAAATGTCAGAATTAAATACCACATGCAATAATAATTAAGTCACATAAATTATGTGAATGAAATCAACTAAATAACTGTTTCTCAATTATGCAATTGATAAGTGGGTTAATCGGTTATAAAGGTCAGGAAACTTATCTTAGTTTATAAAGGTCGGGACCATTGTACATGCCGAAGGGATAAATGTCAGAATTAAATACCACATGCAATAATAATTAAGTCACATAAATTATGTGAATGAAATCAACTAAATAACTGTTTCTCAATTATGCAATTGATAAGTGGGTTAATCGGTTATAAAGGTCAGGAAACTTATCTTAGTTTATAAAGGTCGGGACCATTGTACATGCCGACTAATCCATGGGAGACCATAACTCACTGTCCACTAGTGAGGAACCCATTTCAAGCCAGAACTTTACAATCTGTGTGGACTGGCACCACAGTTGTTGATCACACCCACGAGTTTTGAACTTGGGACCTCGGGGAATTTCACCCTAAGGCACTCCAAGTCCTCATTGCTAGGCTAACCCCTAGGGGTAAATATTGATGCCTACAGTAATTCTAATAAGAAGAGAGAAACAGTGCTAGGATTTGTGAGTAGAACAACAACCGTGCATGCAAATATAAAACTAATTCAGTCACGAGCATATTTATCCAAATATCTTCTACCACCAAATAAGATAATGAGAAGAGAGATCTTACGCTAATGGATGATAATGCAAATATGAATTGCTTTGGCAGTAATCAAAACAAGAACCGTTGAAATTTAACAGATTGGTCATCAATTCGATCCGTATGAAGCTTCAAAATATGGAATTAGGTGAGCCATGATATTGTTTTATGCTTGTTTATGATCTAACAGTGAATTAATTGGGAAAGGTGAATTGAATATACACACACCTTATGAGATTGAACTTCATGAAGGAATTTTCTGAGTTTGTGACTAAGGGAAGAGAAATGTCGTACTAAAAGGTTAAAATAAAGGAGAGACCATATAGGGTTGGGATTAGGAGTTGAGAGTTTCATTTGTGTGTAGAGATTTAGTTCTTAAGTTTTAAGGATTGAGGGGTTGAGAAAATTTAGGAATAAAGATCACAAATTTAAAATCAAAACTATAACATATTTAAATAAAAAATATAAGTAGTAAGGCTTTGATCACCTTTATCATTCTATGAATTAATATGCTTCATGTTGTTAGTTTTCAGCTCATCTTCTTGCATCTGCGGGTATGGATCATACTGTTTGCATATGGAACGTATGGAGTGGTGGTCAGAAACGAGCACGTGTTTTTGACTGTCACCGTGCAGCTGTGAAAGATGTTAAATGGTCTCGGGAAGGATTATCTGTACTCTCATGTGGTTATGATGGCACATCAAGGTTGATTGATGTCGAAAAAGGAATGGAGACTCGGGTTTTTAAGGAGGATCAAATAGTAGAAGTTGTTAAATTTTGTCCAAACAACAACCATCTTTTTGTCTCTGGTGGATCGAAAGGTCTCCTTAAGCTATGGGATATTAGGACCAGCATGGTGGTCCATGAATATGCAAGGAAGCTTGGACCGATCCTTGATGTTGAGTTTCAGTTGATGGCAAGCAATTAATCACCTCAAGTGATGTGTCCAAAAGCAACCTTAGTGAAAATTCGATCATTGTTTGGGATATTTCACGTCAAGTTCCATTATCGAATCAGGTATATCCTCATGTTTATGCGTTCATTGTTGTAGCTCATACACATTAATCACTAAGATTACTTCGTTATTATTAATATTAATGCACTTGGTAGACCCCAAGTGTTCCATGTATTTCTTTTCCTTTTCCTTGGTCTACTCATTTTCTTTTTGTCCCCTTTATCATACATAAAAAAGATCAGGTGTGACATAGATGTTATACTTTCTGCGGATGTTGGGAAAGAAAAAAAAAACAGTAGTCTTATTTAATAAAAAGAAATGGTGTCACTCTCATCTACAATCAATGGTTTTTAAGAGTAGTATGGGTATGTATTTTCCAACATAGACAGGCTTTTGTTGATGGCTTCATTAAAAGAGAGGTTATACACTGATAAATTTGTCTTTACCAAAATAATTATAAGAAGTCAGCCTTGGATGGAGGTTGTCAAACTGAAACATCTGGGAATGGATATAGGTGGTTGCTGGTGCTTATATTTTCATTTAACCCTGGTTTTCTGCCACTTGCTAGGTCTACACGGAGGCTTACATGTGCCCCTCTATCAGATGCCACCCCTTTGAGCCGTATTTTATCGCTCAATCCAATGCAAACTACATCGCTATTTTCTCAACGAGACCCCCCTTCAAACTTGATAAGTACAAAAGGTATGAAAGTTATAGTGTCTCTGGTTTCCCTATCAAATGCAATTTCAGTTTGGATGGAAGTATGGTTGCCTCTGGATCGTCTGATGGATGTATCTACTTTTATAACACTAAAACATCCAAACTTGTCAACAATTTTAAAGCATTCGAGCAAGCGTGTACAGATGTTGCATTTCATCCTGTCTTACCCGATGTAGTTGCTAATTGTAGTTGGAAAGGTGAAGTCTGTGTTTGGCATGTAGAGTTTGGTAGCAATTGGTATGCCTCCAAATGAAATCATTATTGAGTCTCTTTGTGAGTTAGTCTCATCCACATGATATATATTTCTGTATTGAAAGTTCATATGTATTCTTTTATGAATTAAAAGTTTTTTTTTTATAATTATTTAAAACTTTAGATTTTGTCCCAAAAAAGATACTCCCTCCGTCCCAAATTCAAGTTCACATTTACTGTAGATACGAAATTTAAGAAAAGTCACTTTTTGACTTACTTTTGAGGGTAATATGGTATTTTTGGGTAATAAATAAATGATAAAGTATGTTATGTATGTTAAAAAGGTGATGGCAAATTTGAAACTAAAGTATGTTAGAGGGATATTAGTTTGTTGCTTTTTCCTTTTATGGAAGTGTGAAGTTGAATTTGGGACGGACCAAAACGGAAAGTGTGAAGTTGAAGTTGGGACGGAGGGAGTATTTGTATCAATTTTGTCCCATAACTATGAGCTTTATTTCAATTTTGCCCAATTTTCATCAGAACTCTCGATTTTCGCTGAAAATTGGTCACATGCGTTGCACGTGACGGATGAATCTGGAGGAAATCGGCGAGGATTGTTGACATGGACATTCAAACAAAATTCATCCAATAGAATTGTCATGTCACAAATTAATTTTTAAAAGTTAAAAATTAAAAAATATTGACTCAATCTTACACGTAATTTCTTATAATGTTTAACTTATATTTTATTAAAATTAATGTTTAACTTATATTTTATTAAAATTAAAAAACTTTGAAAAGAAAAAAACAAAAAGATAGAAAATTCGATTAAAATACTCTTAATTAAAATAAAATGAATTTATTAATAAATTAACAGGATACAAAAAAATTAAAAATAAAACCAAAATTAAAGAATAAAATATAAACATGATCTTAAATTAGAAAGGGAAAATTCTAATCTTTGTAATTGAAGAAATCAGTTGGGAAATTTTTTTAATCCTTTGCAGAAATCGAGTACTTTAGTTTACGGGATGAAGCGAGCGTGCGCAGCGGCGAAATCGAAATTGAAAGTGACGGTGATGCTGGGGATGAAGAGGCGACGGCGGTGGATGATAACGACGTCGGCGGTTGCTTTTGTACTAATATTCCGACTATTCCTTTAATGTGAACTTCAGTCGAGTTACAGCGACTCTTGTGATGAACCTTAGGTGGCAGAGGTTGAGGGCTTGGATTAAGGGTTGGGGCTTCAATCTGGGGATGTGAGTTCTTCTTTAATTTAGGAGTTAGGGTTCGTGAGTTCACCCAAATTGACAGACCATTGAAGAAGATCCAAATTAACTCTTAGGGCTTCTGGTTTGAAGAATCGGTGAATCACTTTTGCATCGTCGGATTGCGGCGCCGCCGTTTGTCTTCTTCAATTTGATCTTCTTTTTCATCGTGTTCTTCAATTTGATCGTCTTCTAGATTTTTATTTTTGTTTAGGAATTTTATTATGTTTTAAGGCAGAATTGTACATTTACCCATTTTTTTAAGTAAAAACTATTGTCAACAATCAATTAATTTGTATAATATTCCTACCCAATTGTTCATTTTTGGACCAAAATAACCCTCATCTTGTCAGAATGCTATGTTGGGGGTTCCAACACCAAATCCGATGACAATAAAGAGGAGCAAGACTAACCACATTCAAGATTAAAGACACAATATGGACTAGTTAAATTCAAATGGCAAACATCAATGATCATTGGAATAGAAGCAATCACATATATTCTCCTAATCCCTTTGGCCAAGGTGATTAAGTTCTCAATTCACTACAAGTTTCAAGCACAAAAGATTGAATCTCACTCTCAATTCCCTTAGAAGGTACTATGATAACAAGATTAGTCTTCTCAATCAATTAATCAACCAAATATGATAAACCAATTAAGTGTTCCAACATGAATGCTCTAAGTATATAAAGATGTTACCACATACTTCACATACTAACATACAAAATCCATATTATAACATGATTCAATCAAATCCCTAAACACAATATTAGAATGGTCATCCTAATATCATAAATGGAGAATTTAACCACACACATCATAATACAAATCAAATAAATCATAGATCATGTAAGAAATTCCAAAATCACATTAATTAAACCATTAAAAATCCAACAAATTCATAGATCTCTAATCCATCAAGTGGCTAGCCTCACAAGAGGTCTAGCCAACAACAAACATCATTAAAACATCAATACAATGCTTACAAACATCCATTGTTGCAATTAAAACTAAGAAAAACAAATTAAAGGTAAGTTATCCCCTATTTGGAATTTGGGTTGATTCTCCCCTTCAAGATGCAATCCTCTCTCCTTGAGCCTCAATCCTCCATAGATATGTGATGGGTAGATGGAAGGTGTGGAAATCCATAGAAATTGAAGAGTAATTTAGTGAAAATTGGGTGAAAAATGGATTGGAGATGGTAGTGTGTGAGAAAAATGGTGAATGAGTGTGTGTGGGCGATTTTGGGTCTCCCCCAATTCTCCCTCAATCAAACTTGGGGAAAAAGTAGCCAAAATGGGAATTAAAACTGATTTTCTGGACAGGTGGCAAAATTCACGAAAATTCGATTGAATTTTCGTGATGGATGTCGAATTTTTCTGCAAAGCTGCAGAAAAATTCTATCGAATTTTTATTCATTTGGTCAAATTTTTATGTCAGTGTGCTCAACCTCCAATGCTCTATTTCAACCCTGTTTTTTCCTAAAAATTCATAAAAATTCGCTCGAATTTTTGTGCGAGGTCGAATTTTTTTGACAGTTTCGCCCTGCTTCACTGTTTTTGCTCGTTCTCCCTCATTTTAACTCCGAATTGAGATTCACTTTTTTTACATCTTCCTCTTCACTTATAGAATCCATTTATACCTTAAAATCACACAAATTCCACCAAAGTACAAATTCTCCAAATATTTACAAATATCGAGCAATTTAGGGCACTTAAACACTCAAACCAAGCATAATTCTATGGAACCATGCTATAAATGGACCCTAAATTCACGAGATTTCTACACTCATCATGCACGCATGCATGATTGTTTGGTTAGTCGCGTGCATGGTCGCATGAGTAGTCACGTAGTTAGTCGCGTACATAGTTGCTTGATTAGTCGATTGAGTAGTTAGTCACGTGCACATGATTTGTCAAGCATATAAACAAATGAGGCTGCATGTAAATAAAGTATATACAATTTTTAACGTTTTTTTTTAATATTACATATATGTTTCAAATCTCAGATAAGATTCCTATTTTATGCCTTTGGGATGGAAAATGGCTACGTGATTCCGATCAATGGAAATATGATGGAGAGGAAACCAACTCAAAACAATTCTTTTGTGAGAGAGCATGATTACTTTGAATCAGAAGAAGAAGATTGTGACCAAAATGAAAGAATCAATCTTGATGGGCCTATTGATGAGCAAATTGAAGTTGATGTCATTCCACCACCATCCTCGCAACCTTGTTCATGGATACCTCCAGAAATGTTTAATCATGCAAGTCAACAATACCTATTGAAGAGCAAGATGGGGTTAGGTCAAGAAAATTGGCAAAGATAATGTCTCTGTCTTTCAACATTTTATGGACTTAGTATGTTTACATTTTTTTTTGTAATTTATATGTTCAGTTTGTATTGGTAATTTATTTTGAGACTTTAAAGTTTATTATGTTTGTTTACTTCACAATATTACTTATGTTTTACTAGGTAGTCGCAAGGTTAGTCGTACAACCATTCGCACGCATTCAGGGTCACGTGTGTGCTTGAAATGCACTCTAGTCGCATAACAGATCGCACAGTTGGTCGCACAAATATCGCATGCAGGGTCGCACACTCAGTCACACAAAAGGTCGCATACAGGATCGCATAGTTGGTCGCAAAAAGGTCACGTACAGGGTTGCACAAAAGGTCGCGTACAAGATCGTACAGTTGGTAGCACAAAAGGTCGCGTACAGGGTCAGAAAAAAAGTCGAGCACATGACCGCGCAGTTAGTTGCACAGAGGTTGCGTATAGGGTCGCACAAAAGGCAGCGTACAGGGTCGCATAGTCGATCGTACGGTATTGTGTGACCTTTCTTATGTCTATTTGTGTGATTGATTATGCGACTGTATGTTTCTGCCTATAGTCGCACAAGTTTCGCATGCAGGATTGGACAAGAGATTGCTTACAGGGTCGCACGTAAGGTCGCATTGATGGTCGAGTGTGTTGTCTCGTAAGCAGTTGCATAATTAGTTTCACAAGAAGTTGCTTATACTTGAAGCGTATCGTTGCATAATAGGTCGCACAAATAATTGCAGGTAGGGTCGCTTATGTGGTTGCATGTATGGTCTCATAAGCATTTGCATGATTGTTCATGCAACTACATGTGTAACAAAAAATGCGACTAAATTGCTTATAATGGAAGGCCATAATCACATAGTTAAAACATATAGTACAAGAATAATCCTCAATCTGAAGCTCGGAAAACAATGATTAAAGGAACTTCGAATACATAAAATGCTCCAAATAAAAAATACCTAAATTTACAATGATTTGAGTACACAACTCAACAAAAATGCTAAACTAGCATATTTTGCAAACTGCATTGTTATAAATTCATCTAATAACTAAATAATTGAAGTACTACTAATTGCAGTGCTACCAGTTCATTTGAGAATAGCTTCGTACAAAATCATTTCCTCCATTCCACACATTTTGAAGGATCGATCTTATCAACTAAGTATCCAGTGGCAAGACACTCAATGAACTTGATAGCTAAAGGACTGCAATAATCTCCTCCAGTGTTTGGTCAAGAATGGTTAAGAGTAATTAGAAATATAAATATTCATAAACGTCGACTTACCACGCGACTAACCAAGCGATCATGCACGCTTGTGACTACTTACGCAACTAATCAAGCGTTGACTATGCATGCTACTACACATGCGACCATGAACGCGACTAACCAAGCGGTCGTGTAATTACTCACGTGACTAATTAAGTGACTATGCACGTGACTACTCATGCGACCATGCACGCGTGCGACTACTCACGTGCAGTGTTTTTTAAAATCGGACCGGATCGGCCGGTTTAACCGGGAACTGGCTTCAGAACCGGTTCGAAAGACCCCCTAAAATCGCTTTCGTAGTTAAACTGGAGGAAACCGGTTTGGACCAGTGGAAACCGGAATAACCGGTGAATCGGCAAAATCAAAAACCGTCCAATTGGATGGGAAAACAGAGCGAAAAAACCTAAACTATCAAAACCTACTGAACAATTGACAGCTCCACCACTTTACGTCTTCACCGCTCCAGCCGCCACTGCAGTCTGCCCTAATATTCTTCACCATCGTTCCAACCTCCATCACCGTGAAAAACATTTGAAGAAACCAGCCATTATATTCTTGCCGCCGTGAGGAACGTAGGTTATGCAAGACAAGAAGAGGTGTGGGTTGTTGTGCAATTACAACTGAGAAATCGATGGGCGCCGTAGAATTTGAAATGAGGGGCATAGAAATTGGGGGAAAAGGTGAGATGAGGAGAGGAGACAGAGACCGATGGGCATAGAAATTGGGGGAAAAAAGGTAAGGTGAGGACAGGAGAGAGAGAGCCGTGGTGAGCGGTGGAAAAAGGGAGAATAGTCTACCATCTCTCTCAAATTTTGTTTCACTTTCTCTCTCTTATCTCTTAAAAGTAGGTGTGTGGTTTCATGGTTTGTCTCTGAAATTGTGAGATATATTTAGTATATAACATATACAGTTGACTTAGTAATTCTTATTGATTTTAAAAAATAAAATAATACAGTATCTAATTTTGCTATATCTAATTAAATCATATAAGAAATAATAAGATGTAGTATAATGTAAAATAGTTTAAAAAAAAGATAATTTTTATTTTTCCGGTTGAACCGCCGGTTCAACAGGTCTATCGGTCCGACCGTGAACTGTTGGGCCAATCGGTTCCCTCTCTGACTCGGTTATGAAAACACTGCTCACGTGACTAATCAAGCAACCATGCACGTGACTATTCATGCAACCATGCACGCAGTTAACCACACAACTAACTACGTGACTGCTCACGCAACCATTCGTGCGACTTACAAGTGACTACTTGCTGAAGGTGCATGGGACCTTACACGCAACCTGTCACGCAACC
Organism: Pogostemon cablin; assembly: GCA_023678885.1. NCBI lineage: Eukaryota > Viridiplantae > Streptophyta > Magnoliopsida > Lamiales > Lamiaceae > Pogostemon > Pogostemon cablin. Next base: position 10,037,821 of record CM042997.1, read on the forward strand.
TCGCAGGCAACTATGCACAAATTGCGATTTCTATACTTCAAAGTTTAGATTTTTACCAAAATATTCACAATATATTTGTTAATCAATATTCTAAACATGTATGGTGATGTATAAACTCTTATTAATCTAATCAAACACCAAAATAACATCATCCCAACATAACTCACATGTTAATTTTTACATAATCCTAAATTTAGTTTATTTAAAATAAATTGTAAGATTTACTAACCTAGATTCATATTGGGTTACGTTGTGGTGTTGTCGCTTCCCTCGTGTGGTTGTCTTCTCAAATCTTTAATTTTTTTTGAACAATGAATGATGAAGAGAGAATGAGACAAAATGAATAATAGAAAGAAAAGAGAGAATGAGGTTTAATGAATGAAGGAGTATTTGGGTCCAAAAAAATTAAAAAGTTGTACCTTTAAAAAAATTATTGTGGGTGACATTTTAAAAAAAAATGTATTGAAAGTAGCACTCTTGTAAATTTCCCTAAATATTTTATGAAATGAGGTGTAAGGCTGTGTCAAATTTCAAATTTTTATTTTTTATTTTTTATTTTAAATTTGCGACGTGACAATTCCATTGGATAAATTTTGCTTGGATGCCCAAGTCAGCAATCCTCACCGGTTTCCCCCAAATACATCCGTCACGTGCAACGCATGTGACCTTTTTCTGGCAAAAATATAGGATTCCGTCAAAAATTAGAAAAAATTGAAATAAACTCATAGTTATGGGACAAAATCGATACAAATATCTTTGTTGAGATAAAATCTAAAGTTTTAAAATGTTATGGGACAAAAAAACTTTTAACTCATTCTTTTAAGATATATATATTCATGACAAACTCTATTGTGAGAGGGTCTTTTGAGACTATTTGTAAGATGTGTTAAAGTATAATTATTATATAGTTAAAATATGTTAATTGTCAATTAAAGTATACTCCCTTCGTCCTGTGTTAACGGTTACGCTTACATTTTGCACATAGATTAAGAGATATAATATTTTAATGCGTAGTGTGGTGGGAGAAATAATATTTAATGTGAAGTGGGTAGTTGTATTAGGTTTATTTCTGGACCCTACATGAAATAATTAATTATTTTGTGTAGGTCCAACTTGACAAAAAAGGAAACGTAAACATTAACTTGGGACAAATCAAAATGAAAAACGTAAACCTTAATGTGGGATAGAGGGAGTATTTTTCTATATTATGATAAATGACCATTAAATATAATTTTAAGGTGTTATAATATAATTCTCTACTGACATGGTATCACTTTTCATTCATTTTACGAATTGATCATAAAATAATTTATTTGATCAATTATCACTTTTTATTGATCATATCTCTTTGTTTTTTTAATTAAAAATATTATAAATTTTTATTTATCTCATGAATGGTTCATAAAATTGTGCAATTGAACGGTTATCACTTTTTATTGATTACATATCACTTTTTATTAAAAATGTTATTATTTTTTATTCATTCTACTAATTTTTATGAAATAGTTAAATTGATCAGTTATCACTTTTCCTTATTATCACTTTTATTAAAAATATTATTATTATTTTTTTAATTTTATAAATTATTTGTGAAATTCACTTTTGTAATTATTTATCACTTTTTTTTTATTAAAGATGTTACTCCCTCCATCCCATAAAGAAGTTCACAGTTACTGTAGATACGGAGTTTAAGAAAAAGTTGCTTTTTGGGGGTAGTTTGGTATTTTTAGGTAATAAATAAATTATAAAGTAAGTTTTGTGAGTTATAAAGGGGTGACATTTTTAAAATTAAAGTGTATTGTGGGTTTATTGATTTGTATGTATTTCCTTATTTGGGGGTGTGAACTTGTTTATGGGACGGACAAAAATAGAAAGTGTGAATTTGTTTATGGGACGGAGGAAGTATCACTTTTTTTAAAATATTATCACTTTTCGTTTATAGTATAAACTGTTCATTAAATAGTTCACATCACCGTTATTACTTTTATCAATTGGGTATTACTTTTCCTTATAAAAAATTATCACTTCTTATCCTTCACGTGGAATTCATTTGTAAAATGGACTCACAATTAAGTCTTTAACATTATTAATTATTCATAACATAATTCAAATTAAAAAAAAAATTATTATTTTTTAAAAATATTATCACATTTTATAAATTTATATAATTTAAATTAAAAATTTCTAAATTATTACATTTTCAATAATAAAATAATTAATTAAATAAGAAAAACATAGAAAAATATATATACAAGGCCTAATTAATTTCTCTTTCATAATTAATATTAAAATTTTCTATTTAATATCAACCAAATAAGACCCTTTAAAATTATTTAGGAAATGAATCATATAATAAAAGAGGAAAAGAAAAGAGTACAAGAGTCCTAATAGAGATAAAAGATGTGAAAATACAAGATTCAATCTATTTGAATCTAAAGAACTCCTGATTCATATCTTTAAACATGTGACATTGAGATGATTTGGAACAGGATGTCCGCGATAGCAAATCTGTAACCTCATTACATTATCTGAATATATGGCTAACATGCATGGTGATGCTATGAGAAAGCTAGACGGCCTTCCTCCATCTGAAAAGCAGCCTCCATAGAATGATAGGACCAGAGTTCTTGAAGGCATATACAATGTACATTGAGTCTGTCTCTAGCCATAGGTGTTTCCAGCCCTTACTGCATGTGAATTCTATTACTAAACAAGCTACTGCAAGCTTCGCTTCAATCGCAAATACAAAGCCGAACCCACTTGTAAAGCATCTGAGTAAGAAGCCTCTATTGTTACGGAAGATACCTCCATGTAGGGGTGTTCGGTACGAAAAATGGTACGGATTTTTAAAAAATCCATACCGAAAGTTCGGTACGAATTTTTATAAAAAAAATCAAATACCATACTGAATTTCGGTTCGATAACGGTACATTTTCTTATAATTTGGTATGATTTGGAATGGATTTTGGGTTGTATTTGGATTGGTACGGTTCAGATCGATGTCGTATGGTGTAACGAATTTACCAAACAAATTCATTTATAAAAATATTTAATTTTCTTTTTAATATTTATTTTTAAAATAAGATGTAAATGTTGATTTTATTATTATTTTTTTGTCGATAAAAAAGAATATATTCATAGAGTTAAGTATAATAGCTAAATTATACAATTAAAAGCAAGAAAAATAGAAAATGGCCAAAAGGAAATTACAACATCAAACACCTAGACACTTTCTAGGTTTGACAAGCCATTTCTTGAACGAGAAATCAGGACAATTACGTTTACGAACTACAAACCAACTCCATAAGCTTGATTTGAACTGTAAATTTTGATTTATAATTAGTGATTTTATAAGCACATTTTAAATAAATTAAAATATTAAATATAAATATATTTTAAAATTTATTTAAAAATATTATAGCTAATACTATATACAAACAATTATTTAATATATTAAACCTATCATATTATATAATTAAAAAAATTAATTTATAGAATTAAGAATTGATGCATTTATAAAATAAAATTTAAATAATTAATATTATTTTAATATCTTAAGAAAATGATGATTAATTTTTATAATATGGAGTATAAATTAATAAAAAAATATAAATATTATTTTTGTAGGAATAATTAAGTTAAAGTAGAATATAATACTTATTTTCATTATTGAGTTTTAATAGGGTATAGAATTTTATTTTAAAGTATATTTTTATTCGATTTTTCGATTCGGTATGGTTTGGTTTGGATTGGTTTGAGTTTCGGTATGGTTCGGTACTTTTTATCAGACGATATCCAAGTCCATACCGTAAAAATATTTCGGTTTGGTTCAGTTCGAAAAAGTCAAATAGTCAATGGACTTTTTTTGGTTTGAAACTTTTTTGTTTCGGTTTCGGTACGGGTTCGATAATATCCGATTACCATGCACAACCCTACTTCCCCCTGAGATGTTTTCAAGCGACCTCGCTGCGTGTCCATCAACATTTGCCTTCACCCAACCTGGTAGCGGGGGCATCCATCGTACCGAGATAACTTTCGGTGCTTTCCTCGGCACTCCCTTTACCCCAAAGAATTCTATGAAACATAGATCTTCAATTCTAGTGCCCATACTAAGTTGACTCGCCTCGCTAATTAAAGCAAGCAAGTTAACAGAAATGCGAGAAACCCTAATTTCCTTGTCCAAGCCATCCTCGTTATATCCATCATATACTGCAGAATTCCTCTCATGACATATTATCCATATACAAGTAATAAAAGCATACCTCCATAAAGCACTTATTTGTTTACTTTCATAAATTTCTATTGCTTGTAATAAAAAACCCACAAATCCCATATCCAAGTTCATTTTGCTACCAAACGAGAATCCAGTTAGTACCTTACTATGAACTTCAAAACATATAGGGCATATAAGGAAAATATGATCAAATGACTCCTCCTCCTTTTTGCAAAGATAGCACTGAGACGGCCCACGGAATTCCCTATACGTCATAACATCCCATGTTGTGAGTATGTTGGATTGTATACTAAAAGTCTAATTTTTTGTATGAACAATGTTATAACAATATTTAAAATGAGAATCATTGATTAAATGATTGCATCTTATAATTTATTTATATGTCGATGCAATAATCCATTTACTTTATACTGTAGATAATATGTTATGCGACAATACACGGAAGATCATATTATCGGTTTTCTTATAAAGTATAAACAGATGCTCACAATCGAGATAGACGGGGACAATCTATCGGGATGGTTGTAGTGTGATTTGATATTAGTTTGTTTTGACTTTAAAATTATATTAGTATGCTTTGTGTGTATTGAGCAGGACCTCTTGAGATTGTTCGACTAATACTGACTATATAGGAGAACTTGATCTCTGTTATTATGAATATTCGTGCTCTTAATCCCTATACAATAACCTCAACACGTAAGCCAGTATGTATTTTTTTGTTCATCAATGGGTGAGATTTATATGTATTAAATCAACAAACTTGATGAGTTGGAAAATAGTGCTGTCTCTATGGTGTGTTGTTGATTGTAGAAGGAATCTGTGTCCTATTAAATAGATTGATGATGTCCCCTTGAGGAGCTCATAAGGATTATCATGTAAACCCTGAAGGTAGATTTATTCCGGCATGATAACAAAGTTGAGTGGTACTACTCTGGCTTGTGGACTATGGATGCATCACTAAACCATACAAATCTACTTTATAGATAAAAGTAAATATGAGTGTAACACGTGTGAATACCCTCAGAGCAAGAGACGTAATTTCACCCCCTTTCTAGGTACTATCAGTATCAATTATTCCTACGTCTGGAATCTAACCCGATATGATCTCCCTTTATAGGTACTATAAAATTACCCTCTTTATCCTGCTTACTAACCATAATTCAATTCAATTAATAAACATGCATATATGACAGTTCTAATGAAGTTTCGCAGTCCCCTCACTTAGAATCATAAAAATAAACATTGTTCAACAGTGAACGCGCTCAATCAACAACAAAGATATATATTCAGACTCTATATAATAGTTGAAGATACACAAAATGACCGTGAATATGAATTAAAAATACATAATCATATATAAAATAATTATACAAGTAGTGTTGTACGGAGTATACACATGAAAGTTCAATTAATTCATAAAAACTTTCAAAATCCTAGATCTGCCAAAACGATTCTAGCCCATGATGTTTCAAAGAACAATCATAGGGGTTGGATAGATCTTTCCCATAATCTGGAAGAAAATACAAGATAAATTAGGAATGATAAAAATCCTAGATGTGGGCATCGTCACGTCCTTCTTCGTCTTGAATTCTCCTCTTGGTTCTCCTCTTGATTTCACAAATGAATCTTCACAGTAATGGATGGATGGAGGAAAGGATATGGATGATGGTTGGTGTTGGAGTTGGATAGAAAGTATAGTTAATATATGGGAAAATGTCACTTTTGGTCCAATAAGAATTCCTTCAGTTCGATTTTGGTCCTGTCAAATAAAACTGGTCCCATAGCTAGCACTTTTAGTCCTCTCCTATCACTTTTGGTCCTATTTCTAAAGCCTTGGATGGACTAGTTAACGATGGTGGTTTTAGTCCCATAAGAATATTATAACCATAATTTTCAAAAATTTTCATCCCAAATCAACTTATATTATATTAAACTGCTATATTTGTATTATTTTCTATCTTTCAAAAAATATATAGTCTATTAGAACCATATCAGACCCAGCATGCTTCAGCACAGTACCTTAATAACAGTATTCTATACTAACAATCTTAGAACAGTAGCAGTACCTTTTTTGACAAAAAATTGGCTGAGTATTCAGGAGGTTTTAAGACTGCTCCTCACAGCCAACCACGCACCCCGCAGTGTGATGGATCAATCATGCTCCTTAAGCAAATCACAGCACAATCCTGGTTCATTTCCTATACCGGGTATACAGGCTACAACTACTGTTTGTTGGACGGAAAATATGAAAACTGAGGTTATAGAGGAACTGGAAGATTACATGTTAGGGCAATACCCCAAGATTATGGAATGGAATTATTTATTACTCTCATAATACTTAAATAAGATGAGAAGACTCCTCTAGCTACCTATGGTAGCAGAAACAGAAACACTCATACAAGAAAGAAAGATATTTTAATATTTATTGAGAGAAAACAGAGGGTGATGTTTTGATACCTTCTGCTTCCTCAAAATTCTTATTTATAGAGGCTCCTGGACTTGAAATCTAGATCTCAAAGCCACTTAATTCTCTATGATGTCACTGCTTACGTCAGCGCTTACGTAATTTCAATTGGATGCTCTCCTCTGGTTCACCCTTCTTAGCCATTTGCAGGGGTCATATGGCTTTTGCCCCTTTGAAAAGGTCACCCAAATCTTACTTTTTTTGAAGAGTCATTTGTCTGTTGTGTTATCCGAAGGGTCCTCCGGATCTTGGGAGTTTTGAAGAGGTTTTACTCTTTTCTTTCCTCGTGTTTTGTTTTTTGCTGGAAGAGGCCCAACATTCCTGTTCCTTTCTATGCTCAATTGCACCCCTTTCCCAAAATCTGGTTCAGTCAGGAAGGGGCAACTGGTGCATATTTTCTCTATCCACCGTCCCTGGTGGATCATGCTATAATATTTCCAATGAGTTTCTCTGCTCATTGGTAACTTGTTTTCCCAAAGTAGTTTTCTCTTCCTCTCGAAATTGTCCTCCACGTACTGTCTTTTTTTCCTGTTAAGGTGTTTAACAGGAAAGACCCATTCACAGTATGGCCCTCAAATTTGAACGAAAACTTGACTTATATCATTTCCTGAAAGCAGACGTACAAACCCTCGCTCTTTGCATAGAGATTTGATCATCTGAGTATGTCGACACCAGGATGGGTTCCTTACCGGGAGGCTCTTTGATGTTGTTTGCCACTTTAATATCTGGCCTTCGTAACTTGATAAAATGAAAGGCTTCGTGACAACCTTCCCAACTGGTTCTAGAGCTGCACTGATGAAATGTAGCTCCAATGGTTTTCACCTGGTCAAACTATCATTGTTTGACCTTGCCATGATCACTGCTTCCCCTATCCATTTTGGTAACTTTGAGTTTTTTGGGAAGCCAGACGCCATGGTGTATATTGAGGTTAATGCCCCAAAATTGAACCATAGCTTGACATCTTCTAGACAGATTTCCTAGATACATCTATCCGGCACTTCTCCGGACAGATTCCTATCGCATGTGTTTAATTTCTCCCAACTGGCCTGGTATTCCTACCAATGAGAAAAATCAGCTAGGTTAATACCAGCCTTAGCGGTGCTTGTTATAGGCTTAAGACTGATTTCTTCCTCTTTAACCCAGAGGTGCTGGGTTGACTCGACGACTTTAGATGTGACTCTAGAGCCTTGATTTTTTCTTGAAACAATTCTTTCTTATGAGTTCTAATCCAGAACTTGTGCTAGGGGTACTTAAATCCCGTGCTCCGAATTTAGGGCCCCATTCCCGAATGCACTTCTTTTGTCGATTATTCATGACTGCCTGGAGTAAAGGCACTTTTATTGTCTCGAATAGACCCTCATTGCTACGGATACAATCTTGTATTAGATTAAATATTTTGGTCTGATCTTCTTGTTGTAATTTTCCAACAATGTTTGCATTCATCGCCAGAATCTCGAAATCCTTTTGAAGCACCGCAAGGAGCTCCATCAGGTGCTTGGATCTAATTAGGATAAGAGTCTATTTTAGCTCTCTCCATCTCTCATCAGGAAAACTACCAAAATATTTTCAATAAATTTTATAATGACAATATTAAAATCATAATATTGACATTCAGCTTGCCATCTTAAGAGTTTAGCCTTTTCTGGTTTAGATTCAATTTTGTTTTTTAAAAAGGCTTTGACACTCGTGTTATCAATTCTAAGAATGAATTTCTTCGTGAGAAGAAATAGCGGCCATTTTTTAACATCTTTCAGACTGCAAAGAACTCCTTCTCATTGATGTGCCATCTCTTCAAATTGATATACCTGTACCAGATCAAGGAAGTACACCGCTTCCTCTATTTCTGAAGTTGTTTTGAATTTTTGTACTCCTCGCTTCTGGTTTTCTGGGCAATCTGGTGAGATATGACCTCTGGCTCCATACGTATAGCAATTACAATCCTTAAATATTTCATTAGCTTGTGTGGGGACTCTTCAAAATGTCTTTTTGGTAGGAGTTCTTCTTGTACTTCTCTGGTTTGACCCTGAGGATGAGGCTTGACTTCTTGAACTCCACCTTTATGGTCCTGACCTTTGCCCTGATATATAACTCATGCCTTTTGTTTGGACCAAAAGGATCTTAGTCTTCTAGACCTCCATCCTCTGCTTCTCTATGTGTAAGGAAGACTTTTCTTCATCATTTTTCTGCTCCCTTGGGTTTCTTCCAATGATGGTTAGAAGATCATTGTTCTCACAGCATAGGGGTACTGTCTTGTTGATTCCTCTTAATCTCTTGTAATTCTTATGCAGAGCTGCTTGATGACACCATTCTGCAATCTTGGCTTTGAGGAAGGACATTCTCCTTGCTATTGACTCCAGATCACATGATTCATATTCTTTTATTAGCATTTCTCTCCATGGACTTGAGGCTTTTGCAAAGAATAGGTGGAAAACCTCCTCAGGTGGAAAACTTCATCCTCCTTTATTTTACTTCCATCTATACTCTGTGAAGAGTTTGATATACTCGTCCATGTGACAAATGTCAAGTAGCCCCAGGCTATATAGGGCATTCCTATACTTTTTCTTCTTTTCTTCTTCCATTCCTTCAAAGTAGCCTACTCCGATGAAATGGATTTTGAATATCTGGCCATGTGATGAGAGTGAAAATAAGTGTATTTTAGTGTTCAATTTAACATATTTTTTTATAGAAATTGTTGTTATATATTAGCACAAGTATCTTATATTCAATATATGTGAGAAAAAGGTGCACTTGAGGTGTTTTATTGTGTTTCAGTTGGATAAAGGATCAAAAGTGAAAAGTTGGAGAAAAGATGCAACTTGTGCAAAAATGCTAAAAAATGCATGTCCAATTTGTGTAATTTTTCTGTATTTTTATGGAGCTCAAAATTGGAAGTGTGATACATGGTTGAAAATCCACAGAAGAGAGGATCGTTTTGCCATGAGAACACTTTTTCAGAGTCTGAACGAGAAGGTTATGATTGAAATGGTGATGTTGCACAAGTTGTTTCTGCTCAGTAGGATGGTGTCAATTTGCATGGATTGTTACACCTTTAAATATTAAATTTTTTTAAATTCTTTATATGTATAGAAAGCTAAGGAAAAGAGGATCGTGTGACTGCAAGAATCACTTAAATTGGAATTCGGATGTGAATGTTATGCACGAAATGGTCAGACTGCGCAACCCCGCTCGACCTGAAGAAAGCCCTCTCAACCAAGACATTTTGGTCGAGCTATGGTCAGTGGCGTGAAATTTTTGGATTCGCGAACAGGTATGCCGCTTGACCTCTGCTCGACCTCTACTCGACCAAAGCCAATCCCGCTCGACCAAGACCATTCTGGTCGAGCGGGAACACAAGATCCTATTTTTGATAATTTTGCATCCCAGTGCGTGTATTTGAGTATTTTCCAAGAAAAAAGCATATCCAATGTCCATAAGGAGAGCTTACAAGTATAAAAGGGGATGCAGATCATACAAAGGAAGAATCACACCACATCCATCCACCCCACAAGGGGGGATCACCCCCAACCATCATCCACATCCTTTCCTCCTTCCATCCATCACTTTGAAGATTTGTCTGCTGAATCAAGTGGAGAACCAAGGGGAGGATTCAAGAGGGAGAAGGACTCGACGACACCCACATCTAGGGTTTATTTTGTTACCTAATTTATCTTGAATTTTTTAGACTATGGGTAAGATATATCCAACCCCCATAGATGTTCTTTGCAACGTCATGGGCTAGAACCGTTTTGGTAGTTCTTGGGTTTTTGAAGGTTTTTATAAATTAATTAAACTTTCATGTGTATACTCCGTACAACACTACTTGTAGTTTATTCTAAATATGACTATGAATTTTTAATCCATATTTAGGGTAGTTTTTTGCATCTTCAACTGTTATATAGAGCCTGAATATATATCTTGGTTGTTTGTCAATCACCCAACCGAAAGAAAATGGGGGACTTGGTCTAAAGAATCTTAGTAGATGGAATATTGCTCTCTTAGCATCTGTAGCATGGGACATCTACAACAAGGCTGACTCATTGTGGATCAAATGGATACACTCAGTATACCTTAAGGCAACTCATATGGAAACCTATGTACTAGGGCCCTATGCTTCATTCTGTTGGAGATCCTTAACTAGAGCCCGGGATAACATTTTACAAGGAGTGCCACAAGATGAAAGATAGAGCACTTACGACCAAAGAAAGAAGGAATGCTTTAGGCTGGGAAAATTCAGAAGTGGCATTTTATACTCTGAGCTGAGTAGATCAGAAAAAAGTCCGAAATATTTTGCTTTTAGGAACATATGGAATAAAGCTATTCTGAGGACACATAGCTTTAGATTATGGCTCCTACATAGGCAGAGACTTCTGACCAAAGATAGACTGTGGGGAGATATTGAAGACAAGGAATGTGAGTTTTGCATTGGACAACTGGAATCGCAAAAATATTTTTTTATTGTAAATTCACAACTTGCATTTGGCACCATATCAGGGACTGGATAGGATGGACAGGAAATCCAAAATCAGTGGAATATGCACTCAGGAAAATTTTCAGAAATACAAGAGGTAGAGAAATGGAAAAATACCTACTTCTAATTACTTTCGCCGTGTTTGTCAATCAAATTTGACTGGAAAGGAATAAGCAGTAGCACGGGGAAGCATTAACTTGTCTGAAGGTGATTGTGGAGAGTATTAAATACATTGTTGCACATTTATACTTGAACTTTAAAAGGAGTCCTGAATAAGGATACTAAGAGCTGCTGTTTTTCTTATTGTACCGCAATAGCGCAAGCAATTGCAATCGATGGTTTCTGAGATATATATAATTTACCATTTTTGTAAATGTCTTAGTTGTTGATTGAGCGCGTTCACTGTTGAACAAGGTTTATTGTTATGTTTCTAAGTGAGAGGACTCCGAAGCTTCATTAGAATTATCATATATAGATACTTATTAATTGAATTGGATTCGGGTTGATAAGTAGGATAAGGAGGGTAATTTTATAGTACCTATAAGGGAGATCATATCAGGTAAGAGTACCAAATGCGTGGAAAAATAATTGATACTGATAGTACCTGGAAAGGGGAATGAAATTATCTCTCTTGCTCCAAGGTTATTCACACGTATTACATGCTTATCTACTTGTGTCTATAGAGTAGATTTGCATGGCTTAGTGATGTATACTGACAGTATCTGGAAAGGGGGGGTAAAATTATCTCTCTTGCTCTAAGGTTATTCACACATGTTTGATCGTTGTGAAATTCACCTAGATTTTAAGTGGATTTTTGTGGCTTTAATTTAATAATTGAGCATGATTTTAATGAAAATACTATTAATTGCTTGATTATTTGGAGAAAGGTATTTTTGTTTATTTTTGCAGAAAAATGGGTGATTTTGATAAAAATGGATTCTACAAGTGAAGAGGAAGATGTGGGAGAAAACGAAGCTCGATTTTGAGTTGAAACGAGCAAGAACGGGCCAAAGAAAAAATTGTTATAAAACCCATTTTTGGTGCCATGAGCTAAATTATCCCACATTGATTACTTACCACAAATTCCTCTCACTCTACTACTACATGACCCCACTTGTCCCACATTGAAAACTCACTCAAATTTCTCTCATCCTTACTACTATAAATACCCTCTTCTATGAAAGTCACCATGGATCAATTCTCACCCATTAAATTCCATTAAATTGAATCATTAGATTCAATAGTTGAAGAGAGCTTTTTAAGATCTCCATAGTTGAGATCCCTCCCCCTTTCGGGGTGAGGGATCCGTCCGAAGTTTAAATATTTTTTCTAGATTAGGATTTTATTGTTTTCCAAGAAGGTGGGGACACCAAGGAAAGGATGATCCTCATGGATGTAAAACTTCATTAAGGTGTAATCTAATCCTACTTATTATCTTTTTATTTTCTATGTTTTGGATGTTTAAGTGATGTTTAGATTATGGATTAATTTGTGATATTATTTAAATTGCAATCCCGGCTTTGATTAGTTTCATTTATGGATGCTTAATTGTTTAATCTAAATGTTTGATTTGTGTGGTTAATTATCTAGTGCATGTGGTTAGAACGAGAGTTTAATTATGTGTTTTAGGAATTAATTTAATCATTTCATCATGTGGGTTATGTGGATTAATGTGGGAAGAGTTGGAGACGACCTCTCATATTTAGAACTACATAAGTGGACACTAGAGGGTTAGATCGAGAGGTCAATTAATCTAGTGAGGGGAACCCAACCTTAGTGAATTCATAGTACCTAGAAAGTGAATATTACCTATGATTTAGTACCTTTTAGGGAACTCGTACGTGTAATTAGTACCTATTGGGAGGTGTTCGCTATGGCATCGATCCTATGTGCTGCTTTGGGGTCTTTGTAAGGGCCTACATCCTCTTCATCTCAAGAGAGAGTTTAGGTGAAAATAGTGATCGCTCTTACTATGATAGCTTAAATTGGGAGGCAATTAGATGTGTTACATGATTGATCCATTCTAAATTCCCTTGGGTTCGATATTTTGTTGCTTGGTCGCCCGGACTATTAACGACCAATCAAATGGCGCCGTTGCCGGGGAATTTAGTTGTATTTGTGACTTCGGGTTTCGTTGAGTGTTAGGATAGGGACATTTTTATTTGATTTGTTTTTTTTTTTGTGTTTTATGGTTGTGTTTGTAGGGACGAAAGCGTGGTGCCATGGTATTGGCCTTGAAGAGCAAAGGAGTGGTGCAAATTGAGGTAACGAACATCTTCTCAACTTAAATTCGACTTTGCCTAATTTAAGTTTGGGGGTATGTTCTCTTTGTTACTTGACTTTTCTACGGTTTGAATTAGAAAAATTGCATCAATGAACTCCTACTTGATCATATTGCACCGGCTCACGTTTAAGTCCTTACTCTTTTCTTTGGCACGTATTTTCTCCTTTTTTTGTTGTTTTTGTTTTTTATGCTTTTCTTGCTTTCTTTTGCTTTCCATAAGGCGAAAATCTTTCTTAGCTTTCTTGTGCTTCATTGTGAGGAATTTTGAGGCTATGATGCTTGGTTGGAACTTGTGACTTGATGGATTTTTTTTGTGTACTTGTTGAGTTGTGGTTTGTGCTTGTTTTGTGTTTCTTTCACTACTACAGGCCCGTGAGATTTTTGAGAATTAAAATCATGAAATCAAATGGTTTTTCCTTTCTTGTGTGTGCATCATTCTTTTGTGTGCATTCTAGAACTTCCCATTGTGTCTTCTTAAAGCTACATGTGTGTGAAGATTGTTGGAAATGATTTAAGGCCATATTTATGTTGACAAGTCACTTAGCCAAATTAATCCTACCAAATGAAATTATTTCGTAGTTTACCCCTTTGAGCTTATTATCCTTATTTCTTTGGCAACCTACAAATTTAGCCATTTTTATCCATATTTTATATCCTAATCACCTTTATTGATTAGTAGAGGATTAATGGGGATGAAATGGTTGAATTGAGCTTACAAGAAAGTTTGGAAAGAGAGAAATTGTGAAAGTGCAAGAAAAGATGGAGAAAAGATAAAAAAAAAATAGAGGTTGTGTGAAAAGAAAATTTGAGTGAAGCTTGTATAAAAGAAGCATAAAGGAGCTCTACTAGAAAAATGGAAAGAGAGCCATTGTGGAAAAGAGAGGAAAAAAAACTCAATAGTGGAAGAAAAAAAAATGGTTCGTTAGTGTGTTGGATGGAAAATTACATTTTTCTTGAGGTGAAAAGAGAAAAAGAGAGGATAAGAGTTGAAGTGATCAATCAACTTAAATTCTCTACTAATCTTGAGCTTACTTTTCCTAAATTTTCCTACCCAAGACCAAAGAGCCTACATTACAACCCCATTAAAGACCTTTTTGATTCAATAATTAACACATACAAGTGGTAGAGAGTTTAGACCTTTGGCAAGCATATGGTAATGACATACATTTGAATTGATTTTTGAGAGTATACACTTCTCCCATACACCCCTTGAGTGTGAGAGTGAAAAGCAAAATCTAGAGAGGAGTAGTGAAAGTCTCACTTGCTTGCATATTTCCTAAATATAATTTGTATGCATTTAAATTGATATCTTGTCGCTTGTTTTGATTGAATTGAAATAGCTTTGAAGTGACTCAATCTCATTGATATCTTGATTCAATTCTAGGTGAATTCCCCTCCTCGTTCTTTCTTTTCCTTCGTTGCTCGGGGACGAGCAATACTTTAAGTTTGGGGGTTTGATCGTTGTGAAATTCACCTAGATTTTAAGTGGATTTTTGTGGCTTTAATTTAATAATTGAGCATGATTTTAATGAAAATACTATTAATTGCTTGATTATTTGGAGAAAGGTATTTTTGTTTATTTTTGCAGAAAAATGGGTGATTTTGATAAAAATGGATTCTACAAGTGAAGAGGAAGATGTGGGAGAAAACGAAGCTCGATTTTGAGTTGAAACGAGCAAGAACGGGCCAAAGGAAAAATTGTTGCTTATCTAATTGTGTCTATAGAGTAGATTTGCATGGCTTAGTGATGTGTCCATAGTCTACAAGGCAAAGGCGGATATTGATATATGAAAGGAAAATTAATGAGTGAAACTGAATTGCCGGAGAGCTACCTATTCTCCTACTTGAGTCACTTTCATATTTTCTAGTGTTTAATTTATTTTATTTGTTATTTTAATTAATTGTTTAAGTAGTTAATAATTCAATCTCAACATTAATGTCTTCGTCTTAATTAATTTAGTAAATAATTAAATTGATAATATGCTGTCCTGTGGGTACGATATTTAACTTGGTCGCTTATCTAAGCTACAATAACATCCTTCATACTTGGGGATTAATTGTGTGTTGAGAAAACACTCATCAAGTTTTTGGCATCTTTGCCGGGGGCGATTGTTATTATTGATTTAGTTATTTCTAGTTTGATTAAGATTTTTATTTGTAATTATTTATTTCTATCTAACCTTTAATTTTTTTGAGGTACTTGTGTACTAGGAAAAGAAGAGGAAGGAAAGACAGGAATAACACATTGAGTTGAACATGGCCGGAGCAAGGCAGAATCCGGATAATATTACCATACGTGAAATTTTCAAGTACAATAGTATTGGCAACATGGGTTTGATATGAGTAACGGGGGAAGATGACGATTTCGAGATACATCCCGCTCTTATCAACATGGTATGGAAGAATCCCTTTTCTGAGAGTTCCTTTAAAGATCCATATCAGCATCTTAAAAGATTTCTTAGTTATGCAAACACTCAAAGGTTTACTGGAGCTAATGATAATGCTAGGCAGATCACCTTATTCAAGTTTGCATTAATTCATAAGGCAGAAGCTTGGTATGAGCCTCTTGGCGCATCAGACTGCACTACATGGGACCAAATGCAGCAGCAGTTCTCAAAGAGATGTATGTCACCCTCAAGGATCTTAAGAATGAAGAAAGACATCACCCAATTTGTTATGAATCAAGGTGAGAAATTTTATGAGGTGTGGGATAGGTTTAAAGACATGCTCAGGCGGTATCCACAGCATGGAATGTCTAAAGCTCAGTACATAAACATCTTCTATTATGAATTGGATTGTGAGTCACGTGTTCTTATTGATGCATCATTAGGAGGAGTGATGTCATCTAAAACAACACTTGAAGTAGAAAAGTTGTTTGAAGACATCTCTATGAATTCACGTGACTGGCTTAAGGAGAGAGTAAGAGGATCTTATGTATTTGGCAAAGTGGCGCAGGTTGAACATCAAGTGTAAAACCGAATAGGGATAATGAGATTGTCTTTAGTTTAGCTGACATCAACAAGCTACTAAAATCCAGTAGAGGCAGATTACAGAGTTGGCACGAAGGGGGCCTAGTATGCAGCCCATTGGAGTGAAGGCTAGTGTTGAAGATACCTTCAATCGATACATGACAACCAATAATGCAAGAGTTGACCGCATTGAAGCTAGTTTGAATGCTAATCATGCATATTTATCTAAGAAGTTGAAGGACTTACCTTGATAATGGGTCAGATGGCTGCGAGTGTGAATCAACTGGCGCAGACGTTATAGAAAGAAAAGTTCCTGTCTCAAGGCATAATGAACCCAAAAGAGTACAAAGCCATCACATTGAGGTCAAGAACACGGTACGAAGGTCTGATGATGCCAACGAGTGAAAAAGGAGGTGGCCTGTCCCCACTCGACCACCGCTCGACCAAACCTCTTAGTCGAGCAACGGTCGAGTGACATATTGTAGAGCTGAAAAATCACGATCAGCTTATAGGGAACCCACTCGACCAAAATGATTTCGCTCGACTAGACCATTCTGGTCGAGTGGCGGTCGAGCGGCTACCTGTACAACTAAACAGTCATGTTCCGATTATAGGGACCTCGCTCGACCAATTTCTCCTTGCTCGACCAGACCATTCTGGTCGAGCAGAGGTCGAGCAATGCTGTTCGATGCCCATTTTCATACAGGATGTTACACCTGCTCTTCAGAATACTTCAGTACCATCACAAGAGTAGAATACTGAGCAGATAGTTAAAAAGAAGTGGGAAAGAGATAAGAGATTGAGAGCCGAGAAGGATACACTGAAAGAGACTGAAAGAGATGAGTGGGGAAGACCTAAGATAAAAATACCTCTTTCGTTTCATTCTAGATTAGTCGAGAAGGGATTAGAAGAGAAGTTTAAGAAGTTTAAAGACATCATGAGCAAAATTAGCTTGAACATCCCTTTATTTGAAGTAATCATGGAGATACCATACTATGCCCGATTCCTCAAGGATATTATATCAAAAAAGAGAAGTTTGAACAGATTGGAGATGGTGAATCTATCAGAGAACTACAACTCGATCATTCAAAGAAAGCTTCCTGCAAAGTTGAAGGATCCGGGAAGCTTCACTATTCTATGTGAGATTGGAAAAGGGCCAGCATGTGAAGCCTTGTGTGATTTGGGGGCTAGTATCAACTTGATGCTCATGTCCATCTTTAAAAGGCTTAGTTTGGGGGAGTTGACACTCACAACAATTGCTCTTCAGTTGGCGGATATATCCATGACTTTTCCGAAGAGTTTAATTGAAGATGTTTTGGTGAAAGTGGATAAGTTGATCTTTTCCGTGGATTTTCTTGTACTTGAGATGGAAGATAACAAGGATGAATTTCCCCTTATTTTAGGGAGGTCGTTCCTTGCCACAGCTGGAGCCATGATACATGTTCAGGGAGGAAAGCTTAAACTGTGGATGGAAAATAAAGATGTGGTTTTCTCTCTTGATACAGCAATGAAGATGCCTATGGAAACTCAATCATGCGAGAGCATAGATGTGGTTTCTAACTTGTTTAATCTTGATTTTTCTAGGAAAGATGATTCTGAATTTGAGTGGAAGATTGACAAGGAGGTGTCTAGATAACCATAGGAGGAAGGAAATTCCAAGGATCATATTTTTATGACTAAGAAAAGTGAGGTGCGGAGTATAGACAAGAAGAGGGAAAGGAAGTATTTGAAGGTGAGGATGCGAGAAGACCGTCCTCGGATCCAGTAGTTCAAAAGGTTGCATATCGTCGTGACTCTCTGACGTTAAACATGAGCGCCTGTTGGGGGCTTGTCCATTCTGTTTTATTGCTTTATTATTTCTTTCGTGTGAGTGAGGAGTTATTGCTTTATTTTATGGAAATATATATCTTGGTTGTTGATTGAACACGTTCACTGCTGAACATGGCTTATTGTTATGATTCTAAGTAAGGGACTCCGAAGCTTAATTAGAACTATCATATATAGATACTTATTAATTGAATTGGATTCAGGTTGATAAGTAGGATAAAGAGGTGGTAATTTTATAGTACCTATAAAGGTAGATCATATCGGGTTAGAGTACCAAACGCGCGGGAAAATAATTGATACTGATAGTACCTAGAAAGGGGGTGAAATTATATCACTTGTTTCAAGATTATTAACACGTGTTACACGCTTATCTACTTGTGTATATAGAGTAGATTTGCATGGCTTAGTGATGCGTCCATAGTCCAGAAGCCAGAGTCGGACATTGATACACGAAAGAAAAATTAATGAATGAAACTGAATTGC
The DNA here is from genome assembly GCA_023678885.1 of Pogostemon cablin. Taxonomy (NCBI): domain Eukaryota; kingdom Viridiplantae; phylum Streptophyta; class Magnoliopsida; order Lamiales; family Lamiaceae; genus Pogostemon; species Pogostemon cablin. Next base: position 10,056,550 of record CM042997.1, read on the forward strand.
CGGAGAGCTACCTATTCTCCTACTTGAGTTACTTTCGTATTTTCTAGTGTTTAATTTATTTTATTAGTTATTTAATTAATTGTTTAAATATTCCCTCTGTCCAATGTCAATCTATCCATTTTACCATTTTGGGTTGTCCATCCTTAATTTATCCATTTCTCTTTTTTGACTATAGGACTCATACCCTCCACTAATACAAATAAAATATGGGACCCACACCCTCCATTAATACAACTACCTACTACACATAAAATAATAATACTCATTAATCCACGTGCAAAAAACAAATGGATACATTGAGGATGGACGAAGAGAGTAGTTAATAATTCAATCCCAACCTTATTGCCTTCATCTTAATTAATTTAGTAAATAATTAAATTTGATAATATGTTGCCCTTCATCAAGTTTTTGGCGCCGTTGCCGAGGACGGTTGTTATTATTGATTTTATTATTTCTAGTTTGATTAAAATTTTTATTTGTGATTATTTATTTCTATCTAATCTTAAATTTTTCTGAGGTACTTGTGCACTAGGAAAAGAAGAGGAAGGAAAGGAAGGAATAACACATTGAGTTGAACATGGCCGGAGCAAGGCAGAATCCGGATAATGTTGTCATACGTGAAATTTTAAAGTGCAATGGTATTGGCAACATGGGTTTGATAGGAGTATGGGGGAAGATAATAATTTCGAGATACATCCCGCTTTTATCAACATGGTAGAGAAGAATCCCTTTTCTGGGAGTTCCTTTGAAGATACATATCAGTATCTTAAAAGATTTATTGGTTATGCAAACACTCAAAGGTTTGCTGGAGCTAATGATAATGCTAGGTGGATCACCATATTCAAGTTTTCATTAATTTATAAGGCAAAAGCATATTACAAAGTTGACACAAAGGGGGGGCCTAGTATGCAGCAGAAAGAAGTAAAAATTATTGAAGATACCTTCAATCGATACATGACTAAGAATGATGCAAGAGTGGATAGACTTGAGGTTACTATGAATTCTACCCATGCAGATTTGCTTAGCAGTTGAAGGAACTTACCTTGATAATGGGTCAGATGGCTGTAAGTGTGATTCAGCTGGCGTAGGCGTTAGAGAAAAATAAGCTCTCTTCTCAAGGCATAATGAACCCGAAAGAGTGCACATCCATCACATTAAGGTCAGGAACGCAGTATGAAGGTCCGATGATGCCAGCAAGCGAAAACGTTGATAGAGTGCCCTCGATTGACCTCCACTCGACCAAACCACTTGGTCGAGCAATGGTCGAGCAACACATTTCAAAACAGAGAAACGATGCTCTATTTTCAGATTCCCCACTCAACCACCGCTCGACCAAACCCTTTGGTCGAGCAACACACTGTCAGGCCAAAAAATCACGATTAGTTTACAGAGACCTCGATCGACCAAGAAGATCCCGCTCAACCAGACCATTCTAGTCGAGATAAGGTCGAGCGGCCACCTGTAGAGCTGAATAGTCATATTCTGATTACATTGACCTTACTCGACCAGTTTCACCTCATTCGCCCAGACCATTTTAGTCGAGCAGTGGTCGAGCGACCCCATTCGGCTCCTGTTTCTACGCAGTCATGCCCAGGAGGCCCATTCAATCAGTTGTTCGAGTCGAGCATTCAAGTAATGAAGATGCCCATGGAGACTCAATCATGCGATACCATTGATGTGGTTTCTAACTTATTTAATTTTGATTTTAATAAGATAAATTATTCTGAATTTGAGTGAATGATTGATAAGGAGATGTCTAGACAGCCATGTGAGGAAGAAAAATTTCAAGGATCATATTTTTGTGACCAAAAAAGGTGAGGTGCTGAATGTAGAAAAAAAGAGGAAAAGAAAGTATTTAAAGGTGAAGATGCGAGAAGGCCTTCCTCTGATCTAGTAGTTCAAAAGGTTACATCCATCGTGTCTCTCCCACATTAAACATGAGCGTCTGTTGGGGACTTTTTCTTTTATTTTTATTGCTTTCGTGTTTCTTTTGTGTAAGTGAGGAGTTATTATATTTGAAGTGCTCACTCTTTGGCAATTACATCTCTTTTCAAACTTAGTTTCGACTTACGTTTTTACTAAGTTTGGGGGTGATGAGTGTGTAAATTCACAAGTTTGGCGCGATGTTTTGTGCTAGTTTTGGAGAGTTTTGATGTGGAAATAGGTGGAAAACCTATATACATTGTGAATTAGCATGAATCAGGTATTAGTGGAGCTATTTGAGTGTTTTCTTAGTAAAAACGGAGTGAAAGAGCCCATAATCGAAGATACGGAGTCGAAGCCACACGATCCGCCCAAGAATTAGGTGGGTTCGACCTGGCTGGAGGAGGGTTCGACCTCTCCAGCAGGTCGAACCAACATTGCTGAACGTACAGAGATGAGTTCGACCATGGCTTGGTTGGTTCGACATGGCCATCAGGTCAAACCATGGTCGAACCAGTTTGCAAGAAGGAGGATTCGACCACGACGTTGGAGTTCGACTTGCCAGTTGGTCGAATCGGGAGCGGGAGTTGTCCAGTGCTGAGGTTCGACCTGGGGTTCGACCAAGGACTAAGTGGTTCGACCTGTCCAGAAGGTCGAACCTGTGCAGAATTCTTCCAGTAGCGGGGTTCGACCTGGGGTTCGACCTGTGGCCAGGGGTTCGACCTGTTTGACGTGGTCGAACCTGCGTGCGAGAACTTACCTTATCCAGATTTTCGAGGCCGAAACGCGTGAGATCACTTAGAAAGCCCATTCCAAGCCCTAGAGACGTGATTACAAGTATAAAAGGAGGCTCATACAGAGAATAAAGGGAGCTTTTGATCGCCAATCGTAAGAGAGACAAGAGTAGAGGTGGTGATCCATCCGGAGGGCTATGACAGAGGTTCGCTGAAGGTTCAAGTAAGAATGATCAATCTAACCATGATTGTTCCTAGATCAATCATGGGCTAGAACCACCTTGGTAGTTCTAGGGTTATGAAAGTTTCATGATGTAATTCGTGTTTCGTGTGTAAAACTCCGTACAACACTACCTGTGGTTTATTTTATATAAGATTGCATATTTAATCCATACTCATAGTCGTTTTGTGCATCAATGATCGTTGTGTAGAGTCTGAATACATGACATGGTTATTGACTGAGTGCGTTCACTACTGAGCAGGGTTTATTGTTATAATTCTAAGTGAAGGGATTCCGAAGTATTATTAGAACTATCTTATATGAATATTCATGAATTGAATTAAATTCGGGTTGATGAATAGGATGAAGAGTATAACTTTATAGTACCTAAAAAGGGAGATCAAATCGGGTTAGATTCTAGACGTAGAAGATAATTGATTATGATAGTACCTAGAAAGGGGGGTGAAGCATATCTCTTGCTCCGATGTTATTCACACGTGTCAAGCGCATATTTACTTGAGTCTATAGAGTAAACTTGCATGGTCTAGTGATGCGTCCACAAACCACAGGGCAGAGTCGGACACCATCACATGAAAATACGAATTGCTAGTGAAACTGGATGACCCAACGAACTACCTATCATTCTTATTGATCACAACTCACTTCTCTCTACTCTTTGCTATTTCTTTTGTTATTTCGATTAGAAGTTATTATCCATTAAACCTATTCAACTACCAAACATAGTCTAAATATACTAGAGGAATACAAAATTGATATTTATCCGTCCCGTGGGTTCGATATTATAACTTACTCATCTTCGCGACTACAATTGATATCCTTATACTTGAGGATTAATTTGTGTGTTGAGAAAACCCCTATCAAGTTCTTGGCGCCGTTGCCGGGGACGGCGTAAAATATCTTTTTTTTGTATTATTTCTAGTTTATTAGGACTATTTACCTTGTTTTGTTATTTTCTTTCTTATTCGTTTTAGGTGTATGCTCACAAGATCAAAGAAAGGTAATCTTGAACCGTATAATCCTGAGATTGGAGCATAATCAAGAAAGAAGAAGAAGAAGAAGAGCAAGGCAAAGAAAATAGACCCAACTGAAGCTCTGAATTTTGGAGTTGAGGTTGACGAGCAGATTTCGCAAGCGATTGAGGCTACAACTGAAGTCAATTTGGAAGTAGAAACAGTCAACATGGCAGCGAATCCGGATAATCTAGCCATCCAAGAGGTTTTCAGAAATAATGGGGCTGGAAATTATGAGCTTTTAGGAGCAAGGGGAACTAACACAGCGTTCGATCTTCATCCCGCTCTTATTAGCATGATAGAAAGAAACTCCTTTTCAGGAGGGTCTTTCGAGGATCCGCAGCAGCATCTGAACAAGTTCTTGGGCTATGCAAGTACTCAAAAAGACGTAGGGGAACATGAAGATGCTAGGAAGATTCTTTTGTTCAAATTCTCGCTTACTGAAAAGGCGAGGGATTGGTACGATACTATTAATGCAGCTGAGTGCACCACGTGGGAGCAATTGAGTTAAGGTTCTTGGAGAGGTATATGCCACCTTCGAAGGTGTTTAAGATGAAGCAAGATATTAACCAATTTGCTATCAGTGGAGGTGAGAAATTTCATGAAGCGTGGGATAGATTCAAGGACATGCTCAGGAAGTGTCCTCAACATGGGTTATCTAAAGCCCAATATATCATTATATTCTATAATGGATTGGACTGTGAATCAAGAGTGCTACTTGATGCTTCTTCTAATGGAGCATTGCTTACAAAGTCATCCGTTGAGGCCGAGAGATTGTTTGAAGACATATCGATGAATTCGAGGGATTGGCCTACTGATAGAGTTAGAGGTACGTATGTTCTTGGAAAGGTAGCTCAGGTTGAACAAGCAATGGTGAAAACTAAGAGAGAGGATGAGATCGTTTCGAGCTTGTCCAATATCAACAAGCTACTTGAGACTCAACAGAAGCAGATCAGCGAGATATCTCAACGAGTGCCAATCATGCAGCAAGAGATGATAAATAATGGAACCATCCAAGACGAATTGGAGGAAGCAAATTATGCCATGGGTCAAAGTATTCAAGGAACGAGGTACCCAAATCAAGGAAACCGGAACTACCAAGGGAACTATCGAGGGAATTTTAATAATCGTGGTCCATCTGGTAGTTATCAGCAGCAACCAAGGAGGCCTGAATTTTCATGGAGCAATACGAACAATGCAGTGCAACTTCCAATGGGTGTTGATCCGGGAGAAAAGGTGGAAGAAGGGAAGCCTGATTTCGAGGATACTGTGAACCGGTACATGGTAAAGAATGATGAAAGAGTGAACCGTCTTGAGGCAAAGCTTGAGAAAAAGATTGATGATCACCACAGAGATTTGTCCACTCAAGTGAAAGATGTCACATTGTTGATGGGTACAATTGCAGAGAATGTGAACACATTGACTCAAACTGTAGGAAAAGGGAAGTTTTCGTCTCAGAGTATAGAGAATCCGAAGTCGTGTAATGCCATCACACTGAGGTCGGAAACGCAGTACGAGGGACCAATGAGGTCGGAATCAAAGTTGGAATTTTCTAAGCCTCGGTTCGACCAGAATTCAGAGGGTTCGACCTGGCATTCAGGTCGAAACCAGGTCGAACCTCATCGTCCAGAGCACTCTATTTTGACACAGGAGCGGTTCGACCAACACGCAGAGGGTTCGACCAACTTTTCAGGTTGAACCCAGGTCGAACCTCATCGGCCAGAGCACTCTGTTTTGACGCAGGAACGGTTTGACCACGATCAAAATGGTTCGACCAACTCTTCATGTCGAACCCAGGTCGAACCGAAGGATAGAGATTATACAGTGAAGAGGTTCGACCAAGGGGGCAGTGGTTCGACCTCCAATGCTGGTCGAACCCAAGTCGAACCTCCAGAGCAGAATGAGATCAGTCTTCCAGGAGAGAGGTTCGACCATACACTCCTGGTTCGACCTCTCAACCTGGTCGAACCCTAGTCGAACCTCGCCGAGATGTTTTGTTTGATGCACCTGTTGTTCCTTTTGATGTTGATGCAACTCTAGTGGTACGGAATGAGCAAAGTACAGACATAATAGCTGAGAAAAAATGGGAAAGAGCTAAGCGATTAAGAGCCGAAAAGAAGAAAGCGGAGAAGGTTGATCATGATGAATGGGGGATTCCCAAAGCAAAGATACCTCCACCGTTTCCCTACAAGCTAGTGAAGAAGGGGTTGGAAGAAAAGTTCAAGAAGTTTTCAGAGATAATGAATAAGATAAGCTTGAACATCCCTTTTTCAGAGGCAATCATGGAGATGCCATATTATTCTCGATTCCTTAAAGACATATTGATGAAGAAGCGAAGCTTAACCGGAGTTGAAATGGTAAACTTATCTGAGAATTGTAGCTCAATTATTCAAAAGAAGTTGCCACCAAAGATGAAAGATCCGGGGAGCTTTACTATTCTATGTGAGATTGGGAAGGGGCCAGCACGGCGAGCTTTGTGCGATCTAGGGGCAAGCATCAATTTGATGCCGTTGTCCATCTTTCAGAAGCTTGGTTTGGGAGAGCTGACCCCGACAACTGTTGCTCTCCAATTGGTAGATAGATCAATGACGTTTCCAAAAGGTATTGTTGAAGATGTTCTTGTAAATGTGGAGAAGCTAGTCTTTCCTATGGATTTCCTTGTACTAGAAATGGATGATGACAAGGATAATGTTCCTTTAATCTTGGGGAGGCCATTCCTTGCTACAGCTGGAGCTATGATAGATGTTCGGAAGGGAGAACTGAAGTTGAGAATGGACAAAGAAGAAGTTCTTTTCAATTTGGACAAAGCAATGAAAATGCCAATGGAGTCCCAGTGTTATAGTATTGACGTGGTAGAGGAGATTGTGAAGGAGGATATGTCTCTGATCTTGTCAAAGGATCCTCTTGAGACATGTTTGATGGAGTCTCTTACTTATCCCACTTCGGAGCTTGACGGACTTTCTAACGAGGTATGTATTGAATTTCTTGAAAACTTACCTGCTTTGGGTGATGACAGGTTTTCTTTGGAAAGAAATAAAGTGGAAGAAGTCAAATGGACCAGGAAGTACTTGCCTTTGGATAACGAAAACACTCCAGTGGAGAAAAGAAAAGAGGAGTTGAAACCATTGCCGGACCACTTGAAGTATGCTTTTCTTGGAGATAATGCACAATATCTGGTAATTGTATCTTCTTCCCTTAATGATGATCAACTTGAGGAGTTATTAGATGTCTTGAGGAAGTACAAGTCTGCAATAGGGTGGTCACTTGATGATTTGAAAGGTATTAGTCCTTCATATTGTATGCATCGGATTAGGTTGTTGGATGAAGCCAAAGCTAGTGTTCAGAATCAGCGTAGGGTGAATCCCGCAATTCAAGAGGTGATAAGGAAGCAAATTCTTACGTGGTTGCATGCTGGAATTATATATCCTATTAGTGATAGTCCCCATGTGAGTCCATTGCATGTAGTTGCTAAGAAGGGGGGCATGACTGTAGTGAAAGCTGAGGATGGAGAAGCTATAGCCACGAGAATTCCTACGGGATGGCGTACATGTGTGGATTACAGGAAATTAAATGAGAACACGTGTAAGGACCATTTCCCTCTTCCGTTTATGGATCAAATGTTGGATCGTCTTGCAGGGTATAAGTTTTGTTGTTTCTTGGATGGATACTCGGGGTATAATCAAATCATGATTGCTCCCGAGGATCAAGAAAAGATCACTTTTACTTGCCCTTACGGGACCTTTGCTTTTAGGAAGATGCCGTTTGGATTGTGTAATGCGCCTGCTACTTTTCAGAGATGTATGATGGCAATTTTTGATGGTTTGATAGAGAAGATCATGGAAGTATTCATGGACGATTTTTCAGTCTTTGGTTCTTCTTTTGATATGTGTTTGTCTAACCTTGTTGTTGTTTTGAAGAGGTGTCAAGAAACTAATCTTGTCTTGAATTGGGAGAAGTGCCACTTCATGGTGAAGGATGGGATTGTTCTTGGGCATCATGTTTCCGCCAAGGGATTACAGGTAGACCGTGCTAAAGTGGTGGCAATTGAGAAGCTTCCACCACCAACCAATGAAAGAGGAGTGCGGTCCTTCCTTGGACACGCCGGTTTTTACAGGAGATTCATTAAAGACTTCTCAAAATACTCTAAGCCCTTATCTCATTTACTTGAAAAGGATATTCCTTTTGTGTTTAATGATGAGTGTCTAACAGTTTTTCAAGTTTTGAAGGAGGCGCTTATTACTGCCCCTATCTTGATAACACCGGACTGGACTCAACCGTTTGTACTTATGTGTGATGCAAGTGATGTAGCATTGGGTGTTGTGCTTGGGCAGCTAAGGGAGAAGAAGTTTTGCGCCATTTACTACGCGAGTAAGACTTTCGATGCGGCACAGAAGAATTACACGGTAACTGAAAAGGAGTTTTTGGCTGTTGTGTATGCATTCGATAAGTTTCGTCAGTATTTGGTTGGCATGAAGACGATTGTGTATACGGATCACTCAGCGATTCGTTATTTGATGGAGAAGAAGGAGACGAAGCCTAGGATCATAAGGTGGATCCTACTACTGCAGGAGTTTGACTTGGAGATCCGGGATAAGAAAGGAACAGAAAATGTGTTGGCAGATCACTTGTCAAGGTTGGAGACTAGGGAGCATTGTGATAATTCTTTCGAGTATATTGAAGAGATGTTCCCTGATGAGAAGATCATGGCTGTGGCTGTTGAAGGTACCGAGCGAGCATGTGTGGTTGCAGCGCAAGGTATGGATCCATGGTACGCGGATTATGTTAATTACATTGTCATTGGTGAAATTCCAAGGGATCTCAATCGATATCAACTTGCAAAATTTCGTAGGGAAGTTGAGACATTTATATGGTATGATCCGTTTGTTTATAAGATTTGTACAGATTCTATTGTCCGAAGATGTGTACCCGAGATGGAAATGGAAAGTGTGCTTGAGTTCTGCCATGCACAACCGAATGGGGGGCATTTCAGAGCGCAAAAGACTGCAGCTAAGGTACTTCAATCCGCTCTTTATTGGCCTACATTGTTTAGAGATAGTGAGAGCTATGTGGCGTCTTGCGATAGATGTCAGCGCATGGGTAATATAGGTAGGAGAGATGAGATGCCATTGCAGCTTAGCATAGTCGTGGAGATATTTGATGTATGGGGGATCGATTTTATGGGGCCTTTTCCCCCGTCGAATGGGTTTCTCTACATTCTTCTTGCGGTGGATTATGTTTCGAAGTGGATGGAAGCAATTCCTACTCGTGTTAATGATTCGAAAGTTGTTTTATCTTTCTTGAAGAAACATATTTTCCCGTTATGGAGTTCCGAGAGCATTAGTTAGTGATGGAGGTTCTCATTTCGTCAATAAATTTCTGGAGAAGGTGCTTAAGGATTATGGTGTTAAGCATAGGGTTACTACACCCTATCATCCGCAAGTGAATGGGCAGGCGGAGGTCACCAACCGTCAAGTAAAGCAGATTCTGGAGAAAGTGGTAGGAACTAATAGAAAGGATTGGGCTATGAAGCTTGATGATGTGTTATGGGGGTTCCGGACCGCTTACAAGACGGTGCTAGATATGTCACCGTATCAAATTGTCTATGGGAAGCCGTGCCACTTACCTGTAGAAATTCAACACAAAGCGTTTTGGGCTTTGCGTCGCTTGAACTTGACCTTTAAGGATGTGAAGGAGTTGAGGATAACTCACATGAATCAATTGGATGAGTTTAGGAGTCGTGCTTACAAGAATTCAGAGATTTATAAGGAAAGAATGAAGAGGTGGCATGATTCTAAGATTTCATACAAGGAGTTCAAGCAAGGAGATGAGGTACTACTTTTTAACTCTCGTTTGAAGCTTTTTGCAGGCAAGTTGAAGTCTAAGTGGACGGGGCCGTTCATGATTCATCGAGCCTTAGGAGGGGGTAGTTATGAGCTTATTGACAAAGATGGAGACGTTATCATGGTGAATGGGCATCGATTGAAGCATTATAGGTCGCCAGATGATGCGTGTGTCATTTTTTATGATACCTTGTTCTGATTTGGTACCGTCGTGACTCTACGACGTTAAACGTGAGCGCTTGTTGAGAGCTTACTCTTCCGTTTTATTGCTTTATTTCTTTAGTGTGAGTAGGAAATTTTTATATTTAAGATGCTTACTAATCGGCAATTACATCTCTTTTCAAACTTCGTTTCGACTTACGTTTTTACTAAGTTTGGGGGGGTGTGATGTTATTACCTCATTGAAGCATTGAGAGTATAATCTTTTCTTTGTATTGTTGGTTAGGGGAGTTGGTTTTTGCGGCCATATTGAAATTTTAATCAATTTTGATGTGACGATTTTTTACAACTTGCCTAATGTTCAGTGGTTTTTGGTTGTGTTTTCTTTTACGGAGATACTCATGAATGATATTATGTGGAGCAATTTCAGAAGTTGTGCTCTAGATTGTACCTAATGAAGTTGTGTTGAAGTTTGAAGTATGTAGTGAATGAAGAACACTCAGTTTTGGAAATCAGGAGGAAGGTTCGACCAAGTCTAGGAGAGGTTCGACCAGAGCCAGAGGTCAAACAAAAGCAGAGGAAGTCGAACCGGCGTTGAAAGTTGTCCAGAAAGGAGGTTCGACCTAAGCCATAGTGGTTCGACCTGATCAGGAGGTCGAACCTATGGTCGAACCTGTCAGTCGAAAGCACTCTATTTTCCAGAAGAGGGGTTTGACCAATTCAAGGAAGGTTCGACCTATTTAGCAAGTCGAACCCCTAGTCGAACCGAGAAGAACGTTTGTCTAGAAGAGAGGTTCGACCTCGTCATCCATGGTTCGACCTGTTCAGGTGGTCGAACCCGAGGTCGAACCAAGCCAGGTACGCGATTTAAGTTCGATTTTTCAGAGGAGTTCGATCACTTTTTCGAAACACCAAACCTCGAACCCTCTTCGAACCTCTACACCCTTGCACAAATTCTTCAATTACACTTGATTTCACACCGATTACACAACACTACACCTTGAATTATCGATTCGGTCGCGGATTTGGGCGGATTTCGTCGCGAGTTAGGGATGAAATCGCGATTTTTGGTTGTTGTGTGTTCTCGATTGGTTGTTCACCATGGGCAAGTCACAAGGTATGTTTTTCCAACTCAATTACTCTAGGATTGAAAGTTTAGGTAAGAAATTCGATGTGAATGAGAGGATTGATGTTGAGTATGGTTGAATTTCATGGTGAATGTTGATATTTTGATTGGTTTCATATGAATTCTTGTTTCTTGGTTTTTGGTTGATTGATTATTGATAGAACTTGGATTTTTATGTGGATTAATCAAGGATAGAACATATCATAGAATGAGCATGTTGATTTGGTTTGAAATTGATGAAATTGAAGTAGTTCATTGAGGGAAACATGTTGAATTTTTGATTGAATTGCTTGAATTGCTTAATGCATGCTTGTTGGTTATGTTTTGATGATTAAGGAAGGTGTAATTGAAGATGTTTTGAGAATGTTGAATAAGCAAGTGGTGTTGAGATGATAGTTTGCTTGAATATGCATTGATGCTTGAAGTCTTGAGTAGAGTATGTGATGTGCTAGTATAATACTTGCTTTCTTGTCTTGTTGGTTGGATTGAAGTATTTGTTTTCAGGAAAGGGACAAGTATCAAGTAAAGGAAAAGGAAAGGCAGAGGAGGAGAGATCAAAGAAGAGGCATGACAGGCCTTCAAATTTGGACAAAGTAACAAGAAAACTGAGGCTACAAGATCGTTTACCTGATAACTTCAAGATTAGGATGCAAGATTGGGATGAGATTAAAGAGAAGTGGGAAGAAGTTTCAGACAAGATAGCTCGCACTCGATACCAAGATGATGAAGCGATGAGAATAATGAGAATAGGGGATGATATATTTTGGATGTTTGATCAAGTAGGGATCCGACGATTCATGGAGTTGAAGAGGCCGACGTACTTCCATGTTACAGCGGAAGTAGTTTGCTCGTTTGAGATGGAGAAGGACCCGCTTGGATACCCCTATCGGTGTACGTTTCAGCTTGGTGGAGTGAGTAGGAGATGGACGTCTGAGGATTTCAACGAGCTGTTTGAGACGCCTTTGGAGATCCCTCATTTAGAAAATGCTGCATTCAGTGTAAAGCGATTTTGGAGGGAGATCACTGGGGAGATTCGTGATTATAAGACCAGACAGGCTCGTGCTTCCGCAATAAAGAACCCTGTCTTGAGGTACATAGACCACATCCTGAGCAACACGTTGTTCGCCCGCTCAGAGGGGAGTGTTGTGTCTAGAGGAGAGCTATACGCCCTGTGGTGTATGCTGAATGGAGTGAAGTTCAATGTTGGAGCTTATTTTATTGCGCAGCTGAATCGATTCAAGACCATTAGTTTTCAAAAGGTGAATATTGGAGGGTTATTGACGATCTTGGCTGAGCATTACAACTTGGATCTCACCGGCATTACACCAGTAGAAGGAGAACCCGATTTGATTATGAGCACGTGCGCGAAGGGAGGGTTTGCCCATTTTAGAAATGGAGATTGGTTTTTCACGAGAGGTCTCAAGCCTTTCGAATTTATGTTCCCCTTCGACGTGAGCAACTTGACAACTATTCGGGAAGCAAGGAATAAGCTAATGAATTCTCTTGGACACACCGCTTTATCCGTGGCAGCAAAGTCGGGTGGTGATTGGAGAGCGGTAGCACAGATGTTTGCTGAGGGGAGGATGGCTGAGTTACAGCAGATCGTTGATCAAGGAGAGTTCCGTCCACCTCAGCCACAGCAGCCTGAAGAGGAGGATCAGGTAGATGAGCAGCCGGAGATGGAGATTCCGGAAGGAGAGCAGCATGATGCGCCTCAGCATGCTCCGGTACCGCAGCAGCGGTGAGCAGTTCCAGGTACTCGGGAGCAGCTTCGCTTGATTAATGAGCAGCTGATCACGATGATAGCTACACAGCAAGAGACGAACAAGCAACTCGCGCTCGCTAATGCCAACTACGCCACGCTGAACGAAAGGTACTCTGTCTTGGATGAGCGTGTTGGTAGAGTGAGTAGTCGAGTGGATATGATGGATAAACACATTACCAGTCTGTGCTGAGCTGTGGAGAATAGAATGGATGAGGATGACGATGATGATGAGGATGATGATGCTCCTAGGGAGTAGTTTCAGGTTTTCTTTTGGCTTCTCCGATTCATCTTATCTTCCATTCTTCTTTTTATTTTTACAGATTGGAGTGTGATTCATGTGTGAGTGGCATGTACCTGATATAGTTGATCTTGTATCGTTGTTTTGTATATGGGTTATTGATTCTGTGCATTCATATGTTTACGTGTTTATTTTCATTTGGAAAGAGCATGAATAATTTGTTAAGTATATGGAATTCATGAGGAATTGATTTTGATTATGTGCTATGAGGAGTATTAGGAATTGATTACCTATGTGAGGATTTGAGCCTTTATCATGATTAATCATGATAGTTTATTCTTGAGAGAATCATTCGTATGAACGTATTCTAGAACTTGGCTTGGAGTCTTGTGTGAAACTTACAATTGATGAAATATTAGGATATGATCTTAGGCTATTTTTGATTAATTGAGTCGCTTAGCCAAATTTTACCTTTCCTAATGATTTTATAAATCTTTGGTAGCCCTGTTTGAGCCTTTTAAAAGCTTTTTCTTTGGCAAGCCAAATATAAGAGCCTTAATTACCTTATTTGAGCTTTGAAAATACCCTAATCATTGGTAGAGAGAATAAGGTGAATAAGTGTGGAAGAAACAAAAGGAAGATGGAATGAGGTTCAGTAAGAAAAGTGCATGGTTAAATGTTGTTAGGGATAGTGCCTGAAATTGGTATCCCGAATTGCTTATACATGGGGCTTGAAGTTTTTAAGAAGCAATCGAACGATGTTCGAGAAGGGTAGTGCCTGTAACTGGTACCCGAGTAATTAAAAGAAGAATGATGTTGATGCAAGAAAGAGAAGGAAAATTGAAAATTGCAAGTGCAAGAGAAGAATTGGAGGAGAATATGAAGCCGAATGAGACATCAAGAACCTCCAAGGTAACTCTCTACTAGTGTATTAAGTTACTATGACCAAATTTTCCTACCCTTTCCAAATAGCCAACATGACAACCTAGAAACAAGTCCTTTGTGATCCTAGTATTAATCTAATGTGAGTTGATTTTTGAGACCTTGCCAAGCTTATGGTTACGCGTGAATATGAATTGATATGAGTGTTTATACTAGCCTATAGTGCCTCACGCACGAGCGAAAGAGAGTAAAGACTTATCTTGTCAGTGAGATTACTTAGTACTCCGAATGGTGTGTGATTGGATTGATTTTACATGAGTGACATATTTGATGCAAGTAATTCTTGTTTGATTCAATGAAGTGGCATGTGTAATATGTGTTGTACTAGATCTTGTTGAATTATACACGACTCCTGTGGTTTAAATTGGTTGCCTCGGGACGAGCAACATGTAAGTTTGGGGGTTTGATGAGTGCGTAAATTCACAAGTTTGGCGCTATGTTTTGTGCTAGTTTTGGAGAGTTTTGATGTGGAAATAGGTGGAAAAACTATATATATTGTGAATTAGCATGAATCAGGTGTTAGTGGAGCTATTTGAGTGTTTTCTTAGTAAAAAACGGAGTGAAAGAGCCAAGAATCGAAGAGACGGAGTCGAAGCCACGCGAACCGCCCAAGAATTAGGTGGGTTCGACCTGGCTGGAGGAGGGTTCGACCTCTCCAGCAGGTCGAACCAACGTTGCTGAACGTACAGAGATGAGTTCGACCACGACTCAGTTAGTTCGACCTGGCCATCAGGTCGAACCATGATCGAACCAGTTTGCAAGAAGGAGGATTCGACCACGACATTGGAGTTCGACTTGCTAGTTGGTCGAATCGGGAGTGGGATTTGTCCAGTGTTGAGGTTCGACCAAGGCCTAAGTGGTTCGACCTGTCCAGAAGGTCGAACCTGTGCAGAATTCTTCCAGTAACGGGGTTCGACCTGGGGTTCGACCTGTGGCCAGGGGTTCGACCTGTTTGACGTGGTCGAACCTGCGTGCGAGAACTTATCTTATCCGGATTTTCGAGGCCGAAACGCGTGAGATCACTTAGAAAGCTCATTCCAAGCCCTAGAGACATGATTACAAGTATAAAAGGTGGCTCATACAGAGAATAAAGGGAGCTTTTGATCGTCAATTGTAAGAGAGACAAGAGTAGAGGTGGTGATCCATCCGGAGGGCTGTGACAGAGGTTCGATGAAGGTTCAAGTAAGAATGATCAATCTAACCATGATTGTTCCTAGATCAATCATGGGCTAGAACCACCTTGGTAGTTCTAGGGTTATGAAAGTTTCATGATGTAATTCGTGTTTCGTGTGTAAAACTCCGTACAACACTACCTGTGGTTTGTTTTATATAAGATTGCATATTTAATCCATACTCATAGTCATTTTGTGCATCAATGATCGTTGTGTAGAGTCTGAATACATAACATGGTTATTGACTGAGTGCGTTCACTACTGAGCAGGGTTTATTGTTATAATTCTAAGTGAAGGGATTCCGAAGTATTATTAGAACTGTCTTATATGAATATTCATGAATTGAATTAAATTCGGGTTGATGAATAGGATGAAGAGTATAACTTTATAGTACCTAAAAAGGGAGATCAAATCGGGTTAGATTCTAGACATAGAAGATAATTGATTATGATAGTACCTAGAAAGGGGGGTGAAGCATATCTCTTGCTCCGATGTTATTCACACGTGTCAAGCGCATATTTACTTGAGTCTATAGAGTAAACTTGCATGGTCTAGTGATGCGTCCACAAACCACAGGGCAGAGTCGGACACCATCACATGAAAATACGAATTGCTAGTGAAACTGGATGACCCAACGAACTACCTATCATTCTTATTGATCACAACTCACTTCTCTCTACTCTTTGCTATTTCTTTTGTTATTTCGATTAGAAGTTATTATCCATTAAACCTATTCAACTACCAAACATAGTCTAAATATACTAGAGGAATACAAAATTGATATTTATCCGTCCCGTGGGTTTAATATTGTAACTTGGTCATCTTCGCGACTACAATTGATATCCTTATACTTGAGAATTAATTTGTGTGTTGAGAAAACCCCTATCAGGGGGGTGTGATATACTTAACTCATCTTATGAGCACCAAGGGTATAATTTTTTCTTTCATTGGTTGTTTGTTTGTTAGGGGTTAGTTTTTGCGACATATTAATATTTTAACCGGTGTTGGTATATTAATTTTTTTACAACTTACTTAATGTTCAGTGTGTTGTTTTTGTATGTTCCCTAGTATTAGTGGTTGAGTTTTTTCTGTCTTTTCAATTTTTCTAGTGTCTCTTATTTTATTATTGATGAATCATGTGATAATGAGTGTACTTGAGTTTTAATGATAGAAAAGATAAAAGAGTGGCAAGATGAGTTCTACACTGAGGCTTTAACCTGAATGAGTTGAACAAATCGTGGAGCTCGTGATCATTAAAGAAAAATCAGGTACTCTCGTTTTCTTATTCTAATTTTTACGTGTGCTTTTAATTCATGGGAGTGAAAGGTTGAGTTTTTGGTTGTGGATCTATGAGCTTATATTTTTTAGTAGTGCCTAAAATTCATATGTTCTTGAAATTGATGAAGGAAGTTTACTGAAGTTATATTGTGGTATGAAGTTCTATGTGTACTTGTGGGATATTGCTTACCATGCAAAGTCCTCTGTTAATTATTAAAAAACATGTGAGATTTTGAGCCTTTTTGATCATGTTACATAATCACATGATGATATTTCTTTTCATGTGAGTATCGTTCTTGTGTGTGTATTCTAGAACTTGCCTCTTATCTTACTTGAAACTACACCTGTGTTAGATGATGGGAGATTATTTAAGGCCATCCTTGAATTTATGAGTCACTTAGCCAAATAATTCCCTATCAAATGATGTTTATCTGTAGTTAGCCCCGTTGAGACTAAAAACTTTATTCTTTGGCAACCTATGAGAAATAACCACTTTGAGCATCCGAATTTTTTGAGCCTTGACTGCCCTATATCTAGTGGAGAATAAATGGTTTTTCAAAGTGTGTTGATGGAGTTTGATAACAGTTTGGGAAGGAATGAAATTGGTGTTGAAGCAGTGATTGAGCTTGAAATTGCATCTAAGGAGAATCATGGAGTAGTGCTTAAATCTAGTACTCTATGGAATTCAATACCCGGGGATAGTGCTTAAATCTAGTACCCTATGGAGGATGCGCGAGGTAGTGCTTGAAACTGGTACCTCGAAAAAAAAAAGAGTGGAAAAAAAAGAGAAGAAAGAAAAAAATGTGGTTCTTGAAGGTGAAGAAGGAATGAAAATCGTCTGCATTGAAAAGAAAGAGAGGATGAAAGTTGAAGTGATCAATCAGCTTTAGTTCTCTATTATTTGAGTCGCATTATCTATATATTTTCTATCTTAATCAAAGAGCCAACGTTACATCCAAAATAAAAGTCCTTTTTGATCTCATTGTCAAATCATACTTTTAGTGGTGGAGAGTTGAGACTTTTGGCAAGCTTATGGTTACGCATGCACTTGAATTGAATTTGAGCGTAAACACCTTAATCCATAAGTGTACATCTTTTACACTTGAGTGCGAGTGATATATACTTCCTGTGAGAACATGTTAATGGAGTATTTGAGTTGGTGGTGATTATCTTATCTTGTCTGCTATGAATTAATTATTACATGTAGTGAGAGTTGCATGACCTAAGTTGAGGACAATTATATTTTGAATGGGGTATTGGTCATAGTCCTTAATTCCCCACTAATTTTCTTATTCTCTCTCTTTATTTTTATTTTGTTGTCTCGGGACGAGCGTACGGGTAAGTTTGGGGGATTTATGAGAGTGAAAATAAATGTGCTTTAGTGTCCAATTTAACACATTTTTTATGAGAATTGTTGCCATATATTAGAAAAAATATTTTATATTTGATATATTTGAGAAAAATGTGCGTTTGAGGTGTTTTACTGTGTTTTAGGTGGAAAAAGGATCAAAAGTGTAAAGTTGGAGAAAAGGTGTAACTTGTGCAAGAATGCTGAAAAACGCACGTCCAACTTGTGTAAATTTTCTATGTTCATGTGGAGCTCAAAACTGAAAATGTGATATATTGTTGGAAAGTCACAGAAGAGAAGATCGTTTTGGAGTAAGGAACACCTCAATCGGAGTCCAAACGAGAAAGTTATAATCAAAATGGTGACGTCGCGCAAGTTGTGCCGAACAGAACGACTGTGCCATTTTGCATGACTTGTTACATCTTCAAATATTAGATTTTTTGTAAGTTCTTTATATGGATAGAAAGTCAAGGAAGAGATGATCGCGTGTGCATAAGAATCACTCAAATCGGAGTTCAGATGCGGAAATTATGCACAAAATGGTGAGACTGTGTAATGTAGCTTGACCAGCCACTTGACCAAGAGCTATTTGGTCGAGCGGGGACATGGAAGCCAGATTTTTCAGATTTTACTCCTGTGCGTGTATTTTCGTGTTTTTCAAGAAAAAGCCTATCCAAGGTCCGTTAGGAGAGTTTACAAGTATAAAAGGGATGTAGGTTGCAGCTGAAAAGA
Organism: Pogostemon cablin; assembly: GCA_023678885.1. Lineage (NCBI taxonomy): Eukaryota > Viridiplantae > Streptophyta > Magnoliopsida > Lamiales > Lamiaceae > Pogostemon > Pogostemon cablin. Next base: position 10,075,058 of record CM042997.1, read on the forward strand.
ACGTAAGCAACACAATCATCCTACACCCCACAAGGGGGGATCATCCCCCAACCATTATCCACATCCTTTTCTCTAGCCATCCATCACTTAGAAGATTTGTCTGCTGAATCAAGAGGAGAACCAAAAGGAGGATTCAAGATGGAGAAGGACGCGACGATGCCCAAATCTAGGGTTTTTATCATTTTCTAATTTATCTTATATTTTTCAGACATAAGGGTAAGATCTATCCAACCCCCATGATTGTTCTTCGCAACATCATGGGCTAGAGTCTTTTTGGTAGATCTAGAATTTTGAAGGTTTTTGTAAATTAATTGAACTTTCATGTGTATACTACGTACACCATTACTTACGGATTTATTTTATATATGACTATGCATTTTTATCCATGTTCAGACTCATTTTGTGCATCTTCAACTGTTATATAGTGTTGATTGAGCGCGTTCACTGTTGAACAGGATTCCATGTTATGATTCTAAGTGAGGGAACTCTGAAGCTTCATTAGAACTGTCATATATGAATATTTATTAATTGAATTGAATTCGGGTTAATAACCAAGACAAAGAGGTTAATTTTATAGTACATATAAAGGGAGATCATATCAGGTTAGAGTACCAATCCTAGGGGGAGATAATTGATACTGATAGTACTTAGAAAGGGGGGTGAAATTATATCTCTTACTCCAAGGTTATTCACACGTGTTACACACATATTTACTTGTGTCTATAGAGTAGATTTTCATGATTTAGTGATGTGCCCATATTCCACAAAGTAGAGTTGGACATTGATACACGAAAGAGAGATTGATGAGTGAAACTGGATTATCTTAGAGCTACCTATTCTCCATTCTTGAGTCACTTTCGAATTCTTCTAAGCGCTTTTATTTTATTTGTTATTTAAATTAATTGTTTAGTAGTTAATAATTCTATATCTCAACTTTATTGCCTTCGTCTTAATTAATTTAGTTAATAATTAAATGAATAATATGCCGTCCTTTGAGTTCGATATTTAACTTGGTCGCTTGCTTAAGCTGCAATTGATATCCTTAATACTTGGGGATTAATTTTGCGTGCAAAGAAAACGCTCATCAGCTCTCGTTAACAATCCCATTGCCTTCATCTTGAAATTTTCTTGGTTTCAGATTATTTTCTTCATGTCTTACTTCATGGACATACTGTGATCCAGAAGTTCCTTCGTTTTGGCTCAGATCATGTTGTATCATAGGAGCCCGCGACTGCTGTTGAGAGCTTGAAGTTTCTCCCACATTCATCTTTAGATCTATAAGAGTTACTTCTTGGAAGGACTCCAATAGATCTTGTAGATTTTCAAGATTCGCTCTTTACATCTGGAGATGTGGATTCTCCTCGAAGGATAGTGATCATCTTCTCACTCTCTATTTTTGGCTTAGTGACCTCCGTCGTTTTTCTATTTTGATGTAAAATGGGTTCTATTCCAAAGGTTGGTGGCAAACTTCCTTCTGGCCTTCTCCCTGTCACCTTGGTTTCCAGGAATATTACCTGATCTCTCAATTTCTTGAAGAGATCAAGTTGTATGTTTTGCAACGTCTCCATCTTATCCATTTGGAAGTTGATCCCAGCTATCGTTCTAGACATATTTTGGCAATATTCTCCAAAGAATTTTACCATCTTCTGTATTTCTATAAGATCTTGATTCATCTTAGAATTATCTGCCTCGATCTCTTTCCACTCAGAAATTTCGACCACCCAGGAAAAGTGGTAAGGCTTGCAGATTTCACTTGAACCTTGATTTGATCGTCTTCTCCATTGTTCGTGTCTGGGGACATGTCTATAGATCTCAGTAAAACTACAGATCTAGTTCCACTATATTTCTCGACACCTCCTTGGAGTATCCTATTTCATTCTATCGGATTTTCTCCAAGTGCTCTTCTTTTATGTGATTGGCACGAGCTCTTGCACATTCCATTCCTCATTCCAAGTTATCCCATAACCTATTGTTGGCCTCTTGTCACATCCCAAAATTACACACACACACACACACACACACACACACACATATATATATACATATATATATATATATATACATATATATATATATATAGTTGTAACTGTTTAGGACATGACTAAATATTAATTTTTATCCAAAACATAAATTCTCTAAGGTAGCGGAAGCTTTTAAGGAAAAGATATATACTATATTTTTAACACTAATAACTAAGTCTCAAACATATGATTTAAAAGTTAAAATAAACCTAATGAAATTAGGTTTGAACAATAATCATATTATTCAAAATAAAAAGACACCCTTTATCCAATAAATGGAATTTATAAAATAAAGAGACTAAATTTTCTAAAATGTAATTGTATAAATTAAACTTGTTCAATTATTTTATTTTCATACCAATAAAAAATCACCACTCATTGCCTCTCTCTACGTTCTATCTCTTAAACCTGAAATGATATGAAGTAATGGGATAAATAAACCACAAGTTCAGTGGATAAACATACTTGCCAGAATTAAATACCACATGCAACATCAATTAAGTAACATAAATCATGTAGATATAAAAGTATATGTACTTGATAACCGATTTCTCAATTACAAGTAGTAAATGTCTAGTTTATAAGGTCAGGAGACCTATCCTCGTTTATAAAGGTCAGGAGACATATATGTACATGCATGAACTCAGAGATACCACAAGTAGCAGTTAATAAAGTCAAGTAAGAATTTTTCCACATGGAATGAATGTTGTGGATGGAGATGGATGTAATTGATTTTACTTGAATCCTTGTAATGCTCATCATCTATTATGAAATAAATTACTTTTAGATATATCATTAAATGTCGTTTGAGTTTTAAATAAATAAAATTGAATAAAATTAAAGTAAAAGTGATTATGAGTAGAAGTATTTTATAAGTTTGAAATATCACAAATTGAATGGGAAGAAAATAAAAGTTCTAATAATATAATGTTAAACATACATGAATATTAATATTTAAATTTATAAATAGTAAAATAATAATAAAAGCAGCACGAAACTTTACATATACATACTAGACTTACATTAATACAACATATTTATATCTTATTAAGTTTTAAGATGTATAACTATATGTTTCATATTTTCAAAATTGAAACTATAGAAGCTGGAATTTCTGATACATTGTGATAAACCACGTGTATCTTAAAATATATAAGTTGAAATCTTTTAAAAATAATATATATTATACTGAATATATCAAAATATAGTATATCAAAAAATTATAATTTTTGGACATCAGTAGATAAGATTTTCATATTTTTAGAAGATACATTAAAATTTACTTGAAACATATTTTGAAGTTGTATAAAATTAAGGGTAGGTCTTGCGTAAGACCGTCTCATGTGAGACCATTTTATGCTTTTTAAAATAATTATCACTTTCGCTATAAAACGTTATTATTTTCGCTATAAAATATTATCACTTTTCATTTATACTATAAATTGTTCATGAAATAACATTATCACTTTTCACTAATTTAATATCACTTTTCAGTACAAAATTTATCACTTTCTGACGTCTCACGTAAGCCCTTACATGAAATGGTCTCACACAAGTCTTTGCCTAAAATTAATTTAAATAATTTATTCTTAATATTAACATGAAATTTTGATATAATATGTTAAATTATATATTATAACATATATATGAAAATTAGAATATTTGGAATAGTTTAAATATTTATTTTGTAATTTCAAATAAGCATTAAACCGAGAATTAAAACAAGACATGTAGATGATATAAAATGCATATGAATTAATAAAATGATCCAAATCAATTTCAATTATTCAAAATTATTACTAACATCATAAATTAAAGTATATTCAAAAATGAAGATTTTTAGACATCTTTAAATAAGACTTTAAAATTTATAAACATGAAACAACGTACTTTTGACAGAATAATCAGAAGCTTTATAAAATAAATCATAAAAATTTAATGAGCATACTAAAATACAAGAATTATGACCTATACAAAATTCATTGGATTTGGAAAACTATAACTTTATAATTCAAATTTTCTGATCAGGTATGCATACAAATTTCAGATTCTGCAGGTCGAAGTATAAAATTCGTATAAAATAAAATATACTTTCAAAATTCATTAAATTTTAAACATAAGTCCAAAACTAAACATTAAATGACATATTAAAATTTCATGGCTATTGGATCTAAATATATATGAATTTGAAAGACTAGAGATGAGTTACCTCAATTTTGCAAGTAATTTTGACACTTTAAATTATACGTTGATAGAGTGAGAATAATCTTTGAATAAGATTTTCTGGTCTTCTGCTGGATCATCAAAAGGAGAGAAGACGAAGAATTACGTTTCTCACTTTATTTTTGTAAACCCTAGTTTCTACGGTGTTAGAAATGAATGAATTAAAAGACAAGTATTTTTTTTATAGGATGGATAATTTGGGCTTTTAAAATGGACTTTGACATAAAAGTATATTTGGGCTTGGTTTGAATACAAGAAAAATTAAAATAAAAATGAAAGGGAATTTAAAATTTAATACTTATAAAAATTTGACTAAAAGTTTTAATGGGCTTTGAATAAGAAATTGCTATATATTTATTTTTATTTAAATTAATAAATAAATATATTTATATAGATATTCTGGATATTGCACCTCTACTTACTCTCTGCCTTTTGTCTATACAAAATATTACTCCCTCCATCCGGTTCTAAAGTGTCTGTTTACTTTTTGCACGTGGATTAATGAGTACTATTATTATATGTGTAGTGGGTAGTTGAGGTGGGTACTTTTACTTATTTACCCTCCCCTTTTAGTTGAGGTGTGATAATGAGTAAAGACATTCATATAAATACTAAGTTATAAGGGGTTAAGTAATATTATTGGTGGGATCCATGCTTACCTTAAATGGAAACGGACACTTTGAATCGGACAACAAAAATAGTAAAATTGACACTTTAGAAGTGGATGGAGGTAGTATAATATTGTTGTATAAGACTACTTGAACTGTCGTATCCAATAGGCCAAAAGGTGCTGTTACTCCCGTCTTGAACAGGGCTAATAATCATGTCACACTCAGATATTGAACTTTCGTTCGGATACATATATCTTTGAAACTCTCCTCTCGTTAAGTGATAAGATTATATAATAGTATTTCCATTTATAAATAAATGAACCTGACTCTGATACCATTTTTAAAGCGCAGATAATAACTTAAATCTGGCCCAAATAAAATATGAAATTTTATTTTTGGGATTATTTTTGCAAATTATGGGATCATATCTGAAAGTTGCACTTTTGGTCTTGTTAACGGTTCAAAATATTCCGTTAACTATTAACAGATTTTGATGAAGAAATTTTTATGGGACTAAATCTATCAGTTTTGGGACTTTTTTTGGCATTAAGCAATGCTTACGGGACTAAATCTGAACTTACCCCATTATTATATTGGTCAAATGTTGACTGAGGATGTGATTAAGAAATTATTGGTTGTTGATATTATGATTGGACTGTATAAGCTATGGAGACTGTAGATAATAGAAAATTGAAACAGATGATTATAGTTTGGGAAACTGATTTATCCAGAGGAGAATGGATAAATGAATAGATTTTTTTCTATTTATTCTATTTTAAAAAGAATTAAGGAAAATAAGTAAACAAAGAGCAAACAATGACAACGGCAAAACATTTGGAAAAATGTTGGTTTCCAAAATATTGGGATTTAACTAGTCATTTCTCGACAATTACTTTAATTTGTTGAAGAAGTATAATCCTATAACTTTCATATTAATTCGACTTGATTGGCAAAAATTTACTTTTGATAAGACGTGAATCCTCCATTATATAGAGGGTAATGATTCTCTCTGTGTTTAGAGAAAATAATTGTATTTGGTGGGTTATTTTTTATGTAACTCATGGAAATAAGTTGATCAACCGACTACTGTAATATTTTACCAACTTGCCTTCTTTAAATGCTTCATCTAGTGGTAATAATTGTTAGAGTGATTTTATTAAGTATTAAACGATTTACCTCTCTGATCGTTTAATATGGTATCAGAGCTCATGATTAACAAAGATTCAGGGGTCGAACCTCACCGTCACCCATTTATGAGAAAATTCCACATGCAAGGCTTGAGGCAAAAAATCTCCGCCTCCATGTGAGGGGTGTTAGAGTGTGTTAATTAAATATTAAATGGTACACTTCATCTAAAATCTTAACACGCCCCTCACATGCTGGCAGGGAATTTTTGGTATGTTTTATTTAATTAATAACCATGTCATGCTTTATTTTTAACATGTTTTCGTATTTTATAATAATTTCACTGCATGTTCTGTCCTGCTCAGTTTATGTAGATTGGTATGTTTTATTTAATTAATAACCATGTCATGCTTTATTTTTAACATGTTTTCGTATTTTGTAATAATTTCACTGCATGTTCTGTCCTGCTCAGTTTATGCAGATCATAGTCCTTATATTCTTATTTAATTTGAATGCTAAAATCGTAATAATTCTACTTGGCAGTCAAAGCACCAAAAATACGCACCATTGCTCGCTAAAATATTGAAAGCATTGATATCCCAAAACAATGCTAAGACAACATTTGCCTCTGTGATGAGATAATATCAAGCTTGTTCACTTGTATCTTGCAATCTCTTGTGATCTTAAAGTAATAAGATGTGAGTAAAATATTTACTACTCAAGTTACTGTTGGATTGATGTTGGAGTGTGTGGTCAGATCATTAGTATTGAATTTCTCAGATATATATAAAATCAGTAAATTGTATAATTCTTAGCTTATGCCACCATGGTTTATTTCATACCTCTATTTGTGTCTTAATAACTATCAATCACAATACTGACCATTATCTGGTTGTTTGTTAGTTATAATCACTATGCATTTATTGTTTGAGTAAATCAGAATTTTAATGTGAAGTTTGAATGTTTCTTTCTCTTTATTTGTGTTAGTCAAAATGTCTCCTAAAATTTCTTGTTGTCCTTCAAGATTCTAGTAGTATAAGTATGTGATGTAATGCCAAGCTTTAAAAACCAAGCCAAAAGGTGAAAGCACCAAAAATATTATCAATCCAAAAGTGTTCTTTAAATATATGTCTTCTGCTACCTACATCAACAAACTGGTACCAGAGCCATAAAAAAAATGGCAAACTAACTTGTATCTCTTATTCCTCGATTCAACAGCGAGAAGTTTGATTATTGGAGCAACCTCATGAAGTTGTGTCTTGAATCTCAAGACCTATGGAGTGTGGTTGATGTAGGCATAGAGGCACCAAAAGATGAATCTACTCTCACCATCGCCGAAAAAGATCTCTTGAAGAGTAAGAAACAAAAGAATCGAAAGGCTCTATTCCAAATTTACCAAACGTTGGAGATTCCAGTCTACGAGAGGATTTCGAAAGCATCATGTGACAAGGATGCGTGGAAAATATTGGAGACCACATATTCTGGGCAAGATCAAGTGAAGAAGGTTCGTTTGCAGATGTTAAGGGGAGAATTCGAAAAGCTTGAAATGAAAGAGAATGAAAAATTTTAGATTTTTTCAATCGTGTTACTTCCATTGTAAATCAAATGTCAGCAAATGGAGAAGTCGTTGAGGCTCAAAGGATCATCGAGAAAATTTTGCGGAGTTTGCCGGTCAAGTTTGTTCATATTGTGGTTGCAATTGAAGAATCAAATGATCTCTCTACAATGGCCGTGGAAGGCTTGCAAGGAAGATTGGAGGTTCATGATGCTAGAATTATTCCAAGAAATCCTCAAATTAATTCTACTCATGATCAGGCTTTAAAATCTCAGTTCACTTCCAACAGAGGTCGTGGCTCTTATCGTGGACGTGGCAGAGGTCGAAGTGGAAGTGGAGGTCGACAACACTCTCAAAATAGAAAGAATGATTAATCCAAAAGAGAAGAAAGATCACCCTTCCAAAACTCTCAAAGAGGAAGAGGTCTGGGACGTATAAAGGTACGAAACCTTACTTCGAATGCAATTTTTGCCACAAGCCGGGCCATAAAGAAGTTGATTGTTTGAAGAAACATCCTGAAAAGAAACCCATTGCTGGGTTCATGCATGAAAATGAAGGTGAGTGTTCGAAAATATTGTTGATAGCCTCCGATGAAAATGTTGAGAATATTTGGTATTTACACTGTAGTGCAAGCAAGCATATGACAGGAAATAGAAATCTATTTTCTACTCTTAAAGAAGTTAACCATTGGCAGGTGATTATTGGAGATGCAAAGTCTTATTAAATTGAAGGTGTTGGTGAAATAGCTTTCAAAACAAAAGCTGGAAAACGGAGAAGATGGCTGATGTATTTTATGTACCTGGATTATAGAGTAATCTATTGAGTGTTGGTCACTTGGTAAGAAAGGGTTTTGATATCAAATTTTTTGGAGATAAGTGCATCATAAAGAAGAAAAATTAGCATGTTGCAAATATTGCTTTAGGGTCAAATAATCTTTTCCCTATCAAGTTAAATGTTGTTAATGATGCATGTTATTTTGCTACTGCTAATGAAGAAGTTACGAAGTTGTGGCATGATCGATATGGCCATTTGAATTTTTGAAGTTTGAGAGAGTTGTCCAGCAAAAGCATTGTTCAAGGATTGCCAAGAATTGGTGCTAGCTATAAAGTATGTGAGGAATGTCAATTAGGAAATCATCATCTTAACTCTTTTCCATCAAAATCAAAATGGCAATCACAATCACCTTTGGGGATTGTTCATACTGATCTTTGTGGACCTATGCAAGTTCCATCACTCGGAGGAGACATGTATTTTTTGCTATTTGTTGATGATTATATAAGGAAATTTTGGATTTATTATGTGAAGGAAAAATCAGATGCACTTTTCCATTTCAAAGAATTTAAGCTGCAAGTTGAAAAATCATCTGGGTTTCAAATAAAAAATTTGTGGAGCGATCGTGGGGGAGAATACATGTCTTCATTATTTGAAGATTTTTATCGAAAGCATAGAATTCGACATGAATTTACAGCACGATATTTGCCGAAACAAAACGGCAATGTGAAGCGAAACAATCGAACAATTATGGAGATGGTTCGATGCATGTTGAGAAAGAAAAATCTTACAATGAATTTTTAGACTGAAGCGGCGTCGTGTGCTGTATATTTGATCAACAGATCACCTACAAAGAAGTTGGATGGTGCCACGCCGAATGAGGTTTGGTATGGTAAAAAGTCAAATGTTAGCCATTTGAAAATTTTTGGGTGTCTTGCATATTCTCACATTCCTGATGCTTTAAGATCAAAGCTTTATGATAAATTCGAGAAGTGCATTTTTATTGGCTACAGCCAAAGAACTAAAGCTTACAAGCATTACAATCTAAGGACAAAGAAAATTGTGATCAACAGGGATGTTCACTTTGATGAAAAGAATATTTATGATTTTCAGAACCTGATGGAGTGCAAGAGTGTAAAACTCTTACACTTGAAGACTCTTTGCAGCAGGAATCTGATGAAGTTGTTGATCAAGAGTTGTAAAATTCTCCAACTTCGCCGCAAAGGAAAAATGAGATCGTTGCGGGAAATTTATGATACAACTGAAGAAGTGAGTGTTGGAGATCAAGTATACTTTGCTTTCTTTATTGGAGAGGATCCTGTTACTTATGAAGATGCATTGTCTGATAAAAAATGGCTTCGTGCCATGAAGGAAGAAATCAACTTAATTGAGAAGAATGGAACATGGGAGCTTACTATGTTGCCTCCACACAAATTAGCCATTGGTGTGAAGTGGGTTTTTAAAACAAAAACAAATTTGGATGGCACTATAAATAAACATAAAGCTCGATTGGTTGCGAAGGGTTACAAACAAAAGGAAGGAGAAGATTTTAATGAAGTGTTTGCTCCTGTCTCAAGGCTTGATACGGTTCGAATGGTGATTTCAATTGCTGCTCAAAATAGTTGGAAATTATTCCAAATGGATGTAAAGTTGGAATTCTTGAATGGCTTTCTTCAAGATGAAATTTATCTTGAGCAGCCTCCCGGGTTCGTAAGAAAAGGAGAAGAAGAAAAGGTGTACAAACTAAAGAAGGTGTTGTACAGGCTGAAGCAATCACCCCGTGCATGGTATGATCGAATCAATAATCATTTTATGAGGAATAGCTTTGATAGGTGCTCATATGAGCACACTCTCTACATCAAAAAGAGTTCTGGTGGAGATATTATGATAGTGAGTTTATATGTTGATGATCTTGTTTTCACAGGAAATAATATGGAGATGTTAGCAAATTTTAAGAAATTCATGATGGATGAATTTGAGATGACAGATTTGGGAGAGTTGCATCATTTTCTTGGCATAAATATTCAGCAATCGAAGAGAGGAATTTTCATTTCTCAAGAAAAATATGCTGCTGAATTGTTGAAAAAATTCAAGATGGAGAATGCAAATCCAGTTGCAACTCCATGTGTTGTAGGCTTGAAGTTGTGTAAGAAGGGACAAGGAAAGCTTGTTGATGCAACGATGTTCTGAAGTCTCATTGGGAACTTGATGTATCTCACAGCAACAAGGCCCAATTTAATGTTTGCTGTAAGTTTGCTCAGCAGTTTCATGGAGAAACCATATTCAAATCATTGGGAAACTGCAAAAAGGATATTGCGATATATCAAAGGAACGGTGGATTATGGTATTTTCTACAAAACTCATGAACCTATAAAACTTGTTGGATATACAGATAGTGATCTTGGTAGAAGTATTGATGATTCAAGGAGTACATCAGGTTACATGTTTAATCTTGGAAGCGGAGTAATTTCGTGGTGTTCCAAGAAACAGCCAATTGTGGCACTTTCAACCACCGAAGCGGAGTACACATAGCTTCTTTAGCTGGTTGTCAAACTTTGTGGCTGAGAGGAACCTTGGAGCAGCTGAATTTTAAGCAAGAAGATCCTACGGTTGTCTATTGTGACAATAGTTCTGCAATTTCTGTTTCGAAAGATCCCATTTTGCATGGAAGAACCAAACATATACGCTTGCGGTTTCATTTCTTAAGAGAGCTTGTTAGTGAAGGAGAAGTTAAGCTTGATTATTGCCAAAGTGATGAGCAGGTTGCTGACATTTTTACTAAGCCTCTTGGTGGTCTTATGTTCTCAAGGAATGTTGTTGCGTTGGGAGTTCAAAGCAAGTCTGATTTAGGGGAGGCATTGTTGGAGTAAATCAGAATTTTAATGTGAAGTTTGAGTGTTTCTTTCTCTTTATTTGTGTTAGTCAAAGTGTCTTCTAGAATTTCTTGTTGTCCTTCAAGATTCTAGTAGTATAAGTATGTGATGTAATGCCAAGCTTTAAAAACCAAGCCAAAAGGTGAAAGAACCTAAAATATTATCAATCCAAAAGTGTTCTTCAAATATATGTCTTCTGCTACCTACGTCAACATTTATGCAGATTATTTCTTCTATAGATATAAGATTTACCTTTGTAAGTTTGTGAACAATATACTACATAAACTATTCCATCACAACCTGGATTAGCTAGTCAATTTAAAATTACCTCATTCACTTTGAGAAAAAATACACATTATTCCAACGACTAGCTGTCATGATGCTCGTTGGTTGATTATAAATATGTGAAACTAAAGGCTTCTTTTTGTATGGATAAATCAGGTACTGGGAGACATGATCCAAGAGGATGGCTAGCCTCCTTAAAAGTTTTATGATCTGAAGCTCTCGTTGCGCAGGCAAATTGGATCAGCCCACCTAGTTCGGTATGAGAAGGAATTGATGAAATGTGCTATTCCCAGCAAGTTTTCCAATTTTCTAAGGTTAATTTTCACTATATGAAGTTTTATTGTCATGCCTTACCAGATTCCTGTTGCCTAAATTTTGTTATTTCATGAGGAGGTTAATATAAATTAAGATACTAAAGCAAATTGTCCCTCTTAGTTCAGGGTTCCAGTATCTCCTTCGAAGATGTCGCCGTTCTCCCACCATGTGGGGATATGTTCAGCAACCCAATAATATTTTCTTTGTCCTTATCCTATTGTCGTGTCTTGTCTGCACAAATTTTATTTTCTTGGGCTTTTTCTCTTTTTTAATTCATGTTATCTATTTAATTCTTGGAGACACTCTCTTGTGAGATGGGTTATTTATGAGACAGTCGTGAGATGGGTCGATCCTGTTGGATTGTATACTAAAAGTCTAGCTTTTTGTATGAACAATGTTATAACAATTAATTTGAAATGAGAATCATATGATCAAATGATTGCATCTTATAATTTATTTATATGTTCGATGCAATAGTCTACTTACTTTATACTGTAGATAATATGTTGTGCGACAACACGCGGAAGATCATATTATCGATTCCTTATAAAGTATAAACAGATGCTCACAACCGAGATAGACGGGGACTCTCTATCGGGATGGTTGTAGTGTAGTTTGGTATTAGCTTGTCTTGGCTATAGAATCACATTAGTGCACTTGTGTGTATTGAGCAGGACCGCTTGAGATCGTTCGACTTATATTGACTTATAGGAGAACTTGATCTCAGTTATTATGGAAGTTCGTGCTCTTAATCCCTATACAATAACCTCGACACGTAGGGCAGTATATATTTCTTTGATTCATCAATGGGTGAGATTTACATGTAATTAAATCAACAAACTCGATGAGTTGAGAAATAGTGCTGTCTCTATGGTGTGTTGTTGATTGTAGAAGGAATCCGTGTCCGTCATAGGTTGATGATGTTCCCTTGAGGAGCTCATAAGGATTATCATGTAAACCCTGTGATAGGGGTTTTCTCAACACACAAATTAATCCTCAAGTATAAGGATATCAATTGTAGTCGCGAAGATGACCAAGTTACAATATCAAACCCACGGGACGGATAAATATCAATTTTGTTATCTTCTAGTATATTTTAGACTATGTATGGTAATTGTAAAGGTTTAATGGATAATAACTTCTAATCGAAATAACAAAAAGAAATAACAAGAGTCGAGAGAAGTGAGTTGTGATCAATAAGAATGATAGGTAGTTCGTCGGGTCATCCGGTTTCACTAGCAATTCGTATTTTCATGTGATGGTGTCCGACTCTGCCCTGTGGTTTGTGGACGCATCACTAGACCTTGCAATTTACTCTATAGACACAAGTAAATATGCGCTTGACATGTGTGAATAACATCGGAGCAAGAGATATGCTTCACCCCCCTTTCTAGGTACTATCAGAATCAATTATCTTCTACGTCTAGAATCTAACCCGATTTGATCTCCCTTTTTAGGTACTATAAAGTTATACTCTTCATCCTATTCATCAACCCGAATTTAATTCAATTCATGAATATTCATATAAGACAGTTCTAATAATACTTCGGAATCCCTTCACTTAGAATTATAACAATAAACCCTGCTCAGTAGTGAACGCACTCTATCAATAACCATGTTATGTATTCAGACTCTACACAACGATCATTGATGCACAAAACGACTATGAGTATGGATTAAATATGCAATCTTATATAAAACAAACCACAGGTAGTGTTGTACGGAGTTTTACACACGAAACACGAATTACATCATGAAACTTTCATAACCCTAGAACTACCAAGGTGGTTCTAGCCCATGATTGATCTAGGAACAATCATGGTTAGATTGATCATTCTTACTTGAACCTTCAGCGATCCTCTGTCACAGCCCTCCGGATGGATCACCACCTCTACTCTTGTCTCTTTTATGATTGACGATCAAAAGCTCCCTTTATTCTCTGTATGAGCCTCCTTTTATACTTGTAATCACGTCTCTAGGGCTTGGAATGGGCTTTCTAAGTGATCTCACGCGTTTCGGCCTCGAAAATCCAGATAAGGTAAGTTCTCGCACACAGGTTCGACCATGTCAAGCAGGTCGAACCCCTAGCCACAGGTCGAATCCCAGGTCGAACCCCGCTACTGGAAGAATTCTGCACAGGTTCGACCTTCTAGACAGGTCGAACCACTTAGGCCTTGGTCGAACCCCAGGTCGAACCTCAGCACTGGACAACTCCCGCTCCCGATTCGACCAACTGGCAAGTCGAACCCAAATGTCGTGGTAGAATCCTCCTTCTTACAAACTGGTTCGACCATGGTTCGACCTGATGGCCAGGTCGAACAAACTGAGTCGTGGTCGAACCCATCTCTGTACGTTCAGCAACATTGGTTAGACCTGCTGGAGAGGTCGAACCCTCCTCCAGCCAGGTCGAACCCACCTATTTCTTGGGCGGTTCGCGTGGCTTCGACTCCGTCTCTTCGATTCTTGACTCTTTCACTCTGTTTTTGCTAAGAAAACACTCAAATAGCTCCACTAACACCTGATTCATGCTATTTCACAATATATATAGGTTTTTCAACTATTTCCACATCAAAACTCTCCAAAACTAGCACAAAATATAGCGCCAAACTTGTGAATTTACACACTCATCAAACCCCCAAACTTACATGTTGCTCGTCCCGAGGCAACCAATTTAAACCACATGAGTCGTGTATAATTCAACAAGATCAAGTACAACACATATTACACATGCCACTTCATTGAATCAAACAAGAATTACTTGCATCAAATATTTCACTCATGTAAAATCAATCCAATCACACACCATTCGGAGTACTAAGTAATCTCACTGACAAGATAAGTCTTTACTCTTTCGCTCGTGCGTGAGGCACTATAGGCTAGTATAAACGCTCATATCAATTCATATTCACGCGTAACCATAAGCTTGGCAAAGGTCTCAAAAATAAACTTTCATTAGATTAATACTAGGATAAAAAAGGACTTGTTTCTAGGTTGTAATGTTGGCTCTTTAGAAAGAGTAGGAAAATTTGGTCATAGTAACTTAATACACTAGTAGAGAGTTACCTTGGAGGTTCTTGATTTCTCATTCGGCTTCATATTCTCCTCCAATTCTTCTCTTGCACTTGCAATTTTCAATTTTCCTTCTATTCCTTGCATCAACATCATTCTTCTATTAACTGCTCGGGTACCAGTTATAGGCACTACCCTTCTCGAACATCGTTCGGCTGTTTCTTAAAAACTTCAAGCCCCATGTATAAGCAATTCGGGGTACCAATTTCAAGCACTATCCCTAACAAGATTTAACCATGCACTTTTCTTACTGAACCTCATTCCATCTTCCCTTTGTTTCTTCCACACTTATTCACCTTATTCTCTCTACCAATGGATAGGGTATTTTCAAAGCTCAAATAAGGTAATTAAGGCTCTTATATTTGGCTTGCCAAAGAGAAAGCTTTTAAAAGGCTCAAACAGGGCTACCAAATATTTATAAAATCATTAGGAAAGGTAAAATTTGGCTAAGTGACTCAATTAATCAAAAATGGCTTAAGATCATATCCTAATATTTCATCAATTGTAAGTTTCACACAAGACTCCAAGCCAAGTTCTAGAATACGTTCATACGAATGATTCTCTCAAGAATAAACTATCATGATTAATCATGATAAAGGCTCAAATCCTCACATAGGTAATCAATTCCTAATACTCCTCATAGCACATAATCAAAATCAATTCCTCATGAATTCCATATACTTAACAAATTATTCATGCTCTTTCCAAATGAAAATAAACACGTAAACATATGAATGCACAGAATCAATAACCCATATACAGAGCAACGATACAAGATAAACTATATCAGGTACATGCCACTCACACATGAATCATACCCCAATCTGTAAAAATAAAAAGAAGAATGGGAGATAAGATGAATCGGAGAAGCCAAAAGAAAACCTGAAACTACTCCCTAGGAGCATCATCATCCTCATCATCATCGTCATCCTCATCCATTCTATTTTCCACAGCTCGGCACAGACTGATAATGTGCTTATCCATCATATCCACTCGACTACTCACTCTACCAACACGCTCATCCAAGGCAGAGTACCTTTCGTTCAGCGTGGCGTAGTTGGCGTTAGCGAGTGCGAGTTGCCTGTTCGTCTCCTGCTGTGCAGCTACCACCGCGATCAGCTGCTCATGAATCAAGCGAAGCTGCTCCCGAGTACCTGGAACTGCTCGCCGCTGCTGCGGTCCCGGAGCATGCTGAGGCGCATCATGCTGCTCTCCTTCCGGAATCTTCATCTCCGGCTACTCATCTACCTGATCCTCCTCTTCAGGCTGCTGTGGCTAAGGTGGACGGAACTCTCCTTGATCAACGATCTGCTGTAACTCAGCCATCCTCCCTTCAGCACACATCTGTGCTACCGCTCTCCAATCACCACCCGACTTCGCTGCCACGGATAAAGCGGTGTGTCCAAGAGAATTCATTAGCTTATTCCTTGCTTCCCGAATAGTTGTCAAGTTGCTCACGTCGAAGGGGAACATAAATTCGAAAGGCTTAAGGCCTCTCGTGAAAAACCAATCTCCATTTCTAAAATGGGCAAATCCTCCCTTCGCGCGCGTGCTCATAATCAAATCGGGTTCTCCTTCTACTGGTGTAAAGCCGGTGAGATCCAAGTTGTAATGCTCAGCCAAGATCGTCAATAACCCTCCAATATTCACCTTTTGAAAACCAATGGTCTTGAATCGATTCAGCTGCACAATAAAATAAGCTCCAACGTTGAACTTCACTCCATTCAGCATACACCACAGGGCATATAACTCTCCTCTAGACACAACACTCCCCTCCGAGCGGGCGAACAACGTGTTGCTCAGGACGCGGTCCATGTACCTCAAGACAGGGTTCTTTATTGCGGAAGCACGAGCCTGTCTGGTCTTATAATCACGAATCTCCCCAGTGATCTCCCTCCAAAATCGCTTTACACTGAATGCAGCACTTTCTAAACGAGGGATCTCCAAAGGCGTCTCAAACAGCTCGTTGAAATCCTCAGACGTCCATCTCCTATTCACTCCACCAAGCTAAAACGTACACCGATAGGGGTATCCAAGCGGGTCCTTCTCCATCTCAAACGAGCAAACCACTTCCGCTGTAACATGGAAGTACGTCGGCCTCTTCAACTCCATGAAACTTTGGATCCCTACTTGATCAAACATCCAAAATATATCATCCCCTATTCTCATTATTCTCATCGCTTCATCATCTTGGTATCGAGTGCGAGCTATCTTGTCTGAAACTTCTTCCCACTTCTCTTTAATCTCATCCCAATCTTGCATCCTAATCTTGAAGTTATCGGGTAAACGGTCTTGTAGCCTCAGTTTTCTTGTTACTTTGTCCAAATTTGAAGGCCTGTCATGCCTCTTCTTTGATCTCTCCTCCTCTGCTTTTCCTTTTCCTTTACTTGATACTTGTCCCTTTCCTGAAAACAAATACTTCAATCCAACCAACAAGACAAGAAAGCAAGTATTGTACTAGCACATCACATACTCTACTTAAGACTTCAAGCATCAATGCATATTCACACAAACTATCATCTCAACACCACTTGCTTATTCAAAATTCTCAAAACATCTTCAATTACACCTTCTTTAATCATCAAAACATAACCAACAAGCATGCATTAAGCAATTCAAGCAATTCAATCAAAAATTCAACATGTTTCCCTCAATGAACTACTTCAATTTTATCAATTTCAAACCAAATCAACATGCTCATTCTATGGTATGTTCTATATCCTTGATCAATCCACATAAAAATCCAAGTTCTATCAATAATCAATCAACCACAAACCAAGAAACAAGAATTCATATGAAACCAATCAAAATATCAATATTCACCATGAAATTCAACCATACTCAACATCAATCCTCTCATTCACATCAAATTTCTTACCTAAACCTTCAATCCTAGAGTAATTGAGTTGGAAAAAACATACCTTGTGACTTGCCCATGGTGAACAACCGATCGAGAACACAAAACAACCAAAAAAATGTGATTTCAGCCCTAACTCGCGACGAAATCCGCCCAAATCCGCGACCGAATCGATAATTCAAGGTGTAATGTTGTGTAATCGGTGTGAAATCAAGTGTAATTGAAGAATTTGTGCAAGGGTGTAGAGGTTCGAAGAGGGTTCGAGGTTTGGTGTTTCGAAAAAGTGATCGAACCCCTCTGAAAAATCGAACTTAAATCGCGTACCTGGCTTGGTTCGACCTCAGGTTCGACCACCTGAACAGGTCGAACCATGGATGGCGAGGTCGAACCTCTCTTCTGGACAAACGACCTTCTCAGTTCGACCAGGGGTTCGACTTGCTAAACAGGTCGAACCTTCCTTGAATTGGTCGAACCCCTCTTCTGGAAAACAGAGTGCTTTCGACTGACAGGTTCGACCATAGGTTCGACCTCCTGATCATGTCGAACCACTATGGCTTTAGTCGAACCACCTCTCTGGACAACTTTCAATGCCGGTTCGACTTCCTCTGCTTTTGTTCGACCTCTGGCTCCGGTCGAACCCTTCCTAGAGTTGGTCGAACCTTCCTCCTGATTTCCAAAACTGAGTGTTCTTCATGCACTACATACTTCAAGCTTCAACACAACTTCATTAGGTACAATCTAAAGCACAACTTCTGAAATTGTTCCACATAATATCATTCATGAGTATCTCCGTAAAAGAAAACACAACTAAAAACCACTGAACATTAGGCAAGTTGTAAAAAATCGTCACATCAAAATCGAGTAAAATTTCAATATATCCGCAAAAACCAACTCCCCTAACAAACAATACAAAGAAAAGATTATACTCTTAATACTTCAATGAGGTAATAACATCACACCCCCCCAAACTTAGTAAAAACGTAAGTCAAAACTAAGTTTGAAAAGAGATGTAATTGCCGATTAGTAAGCATCTTAAATATAAAAAAATTTTTACTCACACGAAATAAATAAAGCAATAAAATGGAAGGGCAAGCCCCCAACAGGCGCTCATGTTTAACGTCGTAGAGTCACGACGGTACCAAATCAGAACAAGGTATCATCATCCGGCGACCTATAATGCTTCAATCGATGCCCATTCGCTATGATAACGTCTCCATATTTGTCAATAAGCTCATAACTCCCCCCTCCTAAGGCTCGATGAATCATGACCGGTCCTGTCCACTTAGACTTCAACTTGCCTGCAAAAAGCTTCAAACGAGAGTTAAAAAGTAGTACCTCATCTCCTTGCTTGAACTCCTTGTATGAAATCTTAGAATCATGCCACCTCTTCATTCTTTCCTTATAAATCTCTGAATTCTTGTAAGCACGACTCCTAAACTCATCCAATTGATTCATGTGAGTTATCCTCAACTCCTTTACATCCTTAAGGGTCAAGTTCAAGCGACGCAAAGCCCAAAACGCTTTGTGTTGAATTTCTACAGGTAAGTGGCACGGCTTCCCATAGACAATTTGATACGGTGACATATCTAACACCGTCTTGTAAGCGGTCCGGAACCCCCATAACACATCATCAAGCTTCATAGCACAATCCTTTCTATTAGTTCCTACCACTTTCTCCAGAATCTGCTTTACTTGATGGTTGGAGACCTCTGCCTGCCCATTCGCTTGCGGATGATAGGGTGTAGTAACCCTATGCTTCACACCATAATCCTTAAGCACCTTCTCCAGAAATTTATTGACGAAGTGGGAACCTCCATCACTAACTAATGCTCACGGAACTCCATAACGGGCAAAAATATGTTTCTTCAGGAAAGATAAAACAACTTTCGAATCATTGACACGAGTAGGAATTGCTTCCACCCACTTCGAAACATAATCCACCGCAAGAAGAATGTAGAGAAACCCATTCGACGGGGGAAAAGGTCCCATAAAATCGATCCCCCATACATCAAATATCTCCACGACTATGCTAGGCTGCAATGGCATCTCATCTCTCCTACCTATATTACCCATGCGCTGACATCTATCGCAAGACGCCACATAGCTCTCACTATCTTTAAACAAAGTAGGCCAATAAAGAGCGGATTGAAGTACCTTAGCTGCAGTCTTTTGCGCTCCGAAATGCCCCCCATTCGGTTGTGCATGGCAGAACTCCAGCACACTTTCCATTTCCATCTCGGGTACACATCTTCGGACAATAGAATCTGTACAAATCTTATAAACAAAAGGATCATACCATATAAATGTCTCAACTTCCCTACGAAATTTCGCAAGTTGATATCGGTTAAGATCTCTTGGAATTTCACCAATGACAATGTAATTTACATAATCCGCGTACCATGGATCCATACCTTGCGCTGTAACCATACATGCTCGCTCGGTACCTTCAACAGCCACAGCCATGATCTTCTCATCAGGGAACATCTCTTCAATATACTCGAAAGAATTATCACAATGCTCCCTAGTCTCCAACCTTGACAAGTGATCTGCCAACACATTTTCTGTTCCTTTCTTATCCCGAATCTCCAAGTCAAACTCCTGCAGTAGTAGAATCCATCTTATGATCCTAGGCTTCGTCTCCTTCTTCTCTATCAAATAACGAATCGCTGAGTGATCCGTATACACAATCGTCTTCATGCCAACTAAATACTGACGAAACTTATCGAATGCATACACAACAGCCAAAAACTCCTTTTCAGTTACCGTGTAATTCTTCTATGCCGCATCGAAAGTCTTACTCGCGTAGTAAATGGCGCAGAACTTCTTCTCCCTTAGCTGCCCAAGCACCACACCCAATGCTACATCACTTGCATCACACATAAGTACAAACGGTTGAGTCCAGTCCGGTGTGATCAAGATAGGGGCAGTAATAAGCACCTCCTTCAAAACTTGAAAAGCTGTTAGACACTCATCATTAAACACAAAAGGAATATCCTTTTCAAGTAAATGAGATAAGGGCTTAGAGTATTTTGAGAAGTCTTTAATGAATCTCCTGTAAAAACCGGCGTGTCCAAGGAAGGACCGCACTCCTCTTTCATTGGTCGGTGGTGGAAGCTTCTCAATTGCCACCACTTTAGCACGGTCTACCTGTAATCCCTTGGCAGAAACATGATGCCCAAGAACAATCCCATCATTCACCATGAAGTGGCACTTCTCCCAATTCAAGACAAGATTAGTTTCTTGACACCTCTTCAAAACAACAGCAAGGTTAGACAAACACATATCAAAAGAAGAACCAAAGACTGAAAAATCGTCCATGAATACTTCCATGATCTTCTCTATCAAACCATCAAAAATCGCCATCATGCATCTCTAAAAAGTAGCAGGCGCATTACACAATCCAAACGGCATCTTCCTAAAAGCAAAGGTCCCGTAGGGGCAAGTAAAAGTGATATTTTCTTGATCCTCGGGAGCAATCATGATTTGATTATACCCCGAGTATCCATCCAAGAAACAATAAAACTCATACCCTGCAAGACGATCCAACATTTGATCCATAAACGGAAGAGGGAAATGGTCCTTACACGTGTTCTCATTCAATTTCCTGTAATCCACACATGTACGCCATCCCATAGGAATTCTCGTGGCTATAGCTTCTCCATCCTCAGCTTTCACTACAGTCATGCCCCCCTTCTTAGCAACTACATGCAATGGACTCACATGGGGACTATCACTAATAGGATATATAATTCCAGTATCCAACCACGTAAGAATTTGCTTCCTTATCACCTCTTGAATTGCGGGATTCACCCTACGCTGATTCTGAACACTAGCCTTGGCTTCATCCAACAACCTAATCCGATGCATACAATACGAAGGACTAATACCTTTCAAATCATCAAGTGACCACCCTATTGCAGACTTGTACTTCCTTAAGACATCTAATAACTCCTCAAGTTGATCATCATTAAGGGAAGAAGATACAATTACCGGATATTGTGCATTATCTCCAAGAAAAGCATACTTCAAGTGGTCCGGCAATGGTTTCAACTCCTCTTTTCTTTTCTCCACTGGAGTGTTTTCGTTATCCAAAGGCAAGTACTTCCTGGTCCATTTGACTTCTTCCACTTTATTTCTTTCCAAAGCACACCTGTCATCACCCAAAGCAAGTAACTTTTCAAGAAATTCAATACATACCTCGTTAGAAAGTCCGTCAAGCTCCGTAGTGGGATAAGTAAGAGACTCCATCAAACATGTCTCAAGAGGATCCTTTGACAAGATCAGAGACATATCCTCCTTCACAATCTCCTCCACCACGTCAATACTATAACACTGGGACTCCATTGGCATTTTCATTGCTTTGTCCAAGTTGAAAAGAACTTCTTCTTTGTCCATTCTCAACTTCAGTTCTCCCTTCCGAACATCTATCATAGCTCCAGCTGTAGCAAGGAATGGCCTCCCCAAGATTAAAGGAACATTATCCTTGTCATCATCAATTTCTAGTACAAGGAAATCCACAGGAAAAACTAGCTTCTCCACCTTTACTAGAACATCTTCAACTATACCTTTCGGAAACGTCATGGATCTATCTGCCAATTGGAGAGCAACAGTTGTCGGGGTCAGCTTCCCCAAACCAAGCTTCTGAAAGATGGACAACGGTATCAAATTGATGCTTGCCCCTAGATCGCACAAAGCTTGCCGTGCTGGCCCCTTCCCGATCTCACATAGAATAGTAAAGCTCCCCGGATCTTTCATCTTTGGTGGCAACTTCTTTTGAATAACTGAGCTACAATTCTCAGATAATTTTACCATTTCAACTCCGGTTAAGCTTCGCTTCTTCATCAATATGTCTTTAAGGAATCGAGAATAATATGGCATCTCCATGATTGCCTCTGAAAAAGGGATGTTCAAGCTTATCTTATTCATTATCTCTGAAAACTTCTTGAACTTTTCTTCTAACCCTTTCTTCACTAGCTTGTAGGGAAACGGTGGAGGTATCTTTGTTTTGGGAATCCCCCATTCATCACGATCAACCTTCTCCGCTTTCTCCTTTTCGGCTCTTAATCGCTTAGCTCTTTCCCATTTTTTCTCAGCTATTATGTCTGTACTTTGCTCATTCCATACCACTGGAGTTGCATCAACATCAAAAGGAACAACAAGTGCATCAAACAAAACATCTCGGCAAGGTTCGACTAGGGTTCGACCAGGCTGAGAGGTCGAACCAGGACTGTATTGGTCGAACCTCTCTCCTGGAAGACTGATCTCATTCCGCTCTGGAGGTTCGACTTGGGTTCGACCAGTATTGGAGGTCGAACCACTGCCCCTTTGGTCGAACCACTTCACTGTATAATCTCCAACCTTCGGTTCGACCTGGGTTCGACCTGAAGAGTTGGTCGAACCCTTTTGATCGTGGTCGAACCGTTCCTGCGTCAAAACAGAGTGCTCTGGCCGATGAGGTTCGACCTGGGTTCGACCTGAAAAGTTGGTCGAACCCTCTGCGTGTTGGTCGAACCGCTCCTGTGTCAAAACAGAGTGCTCTGGCCGATGAGGTTCGACCTGGGTTCGACCTGAAAAGTTGGTCAAACCCTCTGCGTGTTGGTCGAACCGAGGCTTAGAAAATTCCAACTTTGATTCCGACCTCATCAGTCCCTCGTACTGCATTCCCGACCTCAGTGTGATGGCATTACACGACTTCGGATTCTCTATACTCTGAGACGGAAACTTCCCTTTTCCACAGTTTGAGTCAATGTGTTTACATTCTCTGCAATTGTACCCATCAACAATGTGAGATCTTTCACTTGAGTGGACAAATCTCTGTGGTGATCATCAATCTTTTTCTCAAGCTTTGCCTCAAGGCGGTTCACTCTTTCATCATTCTTTACCATGTACCGGTTCACAGTATCCTCGAAACCAGGCTTTCCTTCTTCCACCTTTTCTCCCGGATCAACACCCATCGGAAGTTGCACTGCATTGTTCGTATTGCTCCATGAAAATTCAGGCCTCCTTGGTTGCTGTTGATAACTACCAGATGGACCACAATTATTAAAGTTCCCTCGATAGTTCCCTTGGTAGTTTCGGTTTTCTTGATTTGGGTACCTCGTTCCTTGAATATTTTGACCCATGGCATAATTTGCTTCCTCCAATTCGTCTTGGATGGTTCCATTATTCATCATCTCTTGCTGCATGATTGGCACTCGTTGAGATATCTCGCTGATCTGCTTCTGTTGAGACTCAAGTAGCTTGTTGATATTGGACAAGCTCGAAACGATCTCATCCTCTCTCTTAGTTTTCACCATTGCTTGTTCAACCTGAGCTACCTTTCCAAGAACATACGTACCTCTAACTCTATCAGTAGGCCAATCCCTCGAATTCATCGATATGTCTTCAAACAACCTCTCGGCCTCAACGGATGACTTTGTAAGCAATGCTCCATTAGAAGAAGCATCAAGTAGCACTCTTGATTTACAGTCCAATCCATTATATGCCACTCTTTAATTCTTGGAGACACTCTCTTGTGAGATGGGTTATTTATGAGACAGTCGTGAGACGGGTCGATCCTGTTGGATTGTATACTAAAAGTCTAGCTTTTTGTATGAACAATGTTATAACAATTAATTTGAAATGAGAATCATATGATCAAATGATTGCATCTTATAATTTATTTATATGTTCGATGCAATAGTCCACTTACTTTATACTGTAGATAATATGTTGTGCGACAACACGCGGAAGATCATATTATCGGTTTCCTTATAAAGTATAAACAGATGCTCACAACCGAGATAGACGGGGACTCTCTATCGGGATGGTTGTAGTGTGGTTTGGTATTAGCTTGTCTTGGCTATAGAATCACATTAGTGCACTTGTGTGTATTGAGCAGGACCGCTTGAGATCGTTCGACTTATACTGACTTATAGGAGAACTTGATCTCAGTTATTATGGAAGTTCGTGCTCTTAATCCCTATACAATAACCTCGACACGTAGGGCAGTATGTATTTCTTTGATTCATCAATGGGTGAGATTTACATGTAATTAAATCAACAAACTCGATGAGTTGGGAAATAGTACTGTCTCTCTGGTGTGCTGTTGATTGTAGAAGGAATCCGTGTCCGTCATAGGTTGATGATGTTCCCTTGAGGAGCTCATAAGGATTATCATGTAAATCCTGTGATAGGGGTTTTCTCAACACACAAATTAATCCTCAAGTATAAGGATATCAATTGTAGTCGCGAAGATGACCAAGTTACAATATCAAACCCACGGGACGGATAAATATCAATTTTGTTATCTTCTAGTATATTTTAGACTATGTATGGTAATTGTAAAGGTTTAATGGATAATAACTTCTAATCGAAATAACAAAAAGAAATAACAAGAGTCGAGAGAAGTGAGTTGTGATCAATAAGAATGATAGGTAGTTCGTCGGGTCATCCAGTTTCACTAGCAATTCGTATTTTCATGTGATGGTGTCCGACTCTGCCCTGTGGTTTGTGGACGCATCACTAGACCATGCAATTTACTCTATAGACACAAGTAAATATGCGCTTGACACGTGTGAATAACATCGGAGCAAGAGATATGCTTCACCCCCCTTTCTAGGTACTATCATAATCAATTATCTTCTACGTCTAGAATCTAACCCGATTTGATCTCCCTTTTTAGGTACTATAAAGTTATACTCTTCATCCTATTCATCAACCCGAATTTAATTCAATTCATGAATATTCATATAAGACAGTTCTAATAATACTTCGGAATCCCTTAACTTAGAATTATAACAATAAACCCTGCTCAGTAGTGAACGCACTCAATCAATAACCATGTTATGTATTCAGACTCTACACAACGATCATTGATGCACAAAACGACTATGAGTATGGATTAAATATGCAATCTTATATAAAACAAACCACAGGTAGTGTTGTACGGAGTTTTACACACGAAACACGAATTACATCATGAAACTTTCATAACCCTAGAACTACCAAGGTGGTTCTAGCCCATGATTGATCTAGGAACAATCATGGTTAGATTGATCATTCTTACTTGAACCTTCAGCGAACCTCTGTCACAGCCCTCCGGATGGATCACCACCTCTACTCTTGTCTCTCTTATGATTGACGATCAAAAGATCCTTTTATTCTCTGTATGAGCCTCCTTTTATACTTGTAATCACGTCTCTAGGGCTTGGAATGGGCTTTCTAAGTGATCTCACGCGTTTCGGCCTCGAAAATTCAGATAAGGTAAGTTCTCGCACACAGGTTCGACCACGTCAAGCAGGTCGAACCCCTAGCCACAGGTCGAACCCCAGGTCGAACCCCGATACTGGAAGAATTCTGCACAGGTTCGACCTTCTAGACAGGTCGAACAACTTAGGCCTTGGTCGAACCCCAGATCGAACCTCAGCACTGGACAACTCCCGCTCCCGATTCGACCAACTGGCAAGTCGAACCCAAACGTCGTGGTCGAATCCTTCTTCTTACAAACTGGTTCGACCTGATGGCCAGGTCGAACCAACTGAGTCGTGGTCGAACCCATCTCTGTACGTTCAGCAACGTTGGTTCAACCTGCTGGAGAGGTCGAACCCTCCTCCAGCCAGGTCGAACCCACCTATTTCTTGGGCGGTTCGCGTGGCTTCGACTCCGTCTCTTCGATTCTTGACTCTTTCACTCCGTTTTTGCTAAGAAAATACTGAAATAGCTCCACTAACACCTGATTCATGTTATTTCACAATATATATAGGTTTTCCACCTATTTCCACATCAAAACTCTCCAAAACTAGCACAAAACATAGCGCCAAACTTGTGAATTTACACACTCATCACCCTGCAGGTGGAATTTATTCCGACATGATAATGAGATTGAGTGGTACTACTCTTGGATGAGATATTAATTAATTGAGTTGTCAGTAATTTAAATTAATTAATGGACATTGTATATCTTAAATATGGGGAGACTAACGGGCTCATAATAAGAAGGAGCCCAAAACGTAATTTTGGGATTGGTACGGTAGTAAAATAATAATATTTTAGTGGAATATATTATTATTATTGGACTTAAGTATAAGCTTTGGGATAAGCTTGGATACTTAAGCCCAATGGAGGCCCAACCCAATTTCTCCTCCTGGTCCCTGCTGTAGCCCATGTATATAAGTCACCTCAGCTTATCTGGAACCCTAATCTAATCTAATCTAACTGATTATTCACGTGTGATGAGGGTTGAGAGCAGATTGAGGAGGTCTCGTAGATCGTCGCCCACACGACGTCGAGATCGGACTTGGGACATACAGCAGAAGATCAGAAGGTAGTTTGCTGCTGCTGTCCGCGACCTTGCGAAATTTGTATAAATTTGTACAGTACTCAAAATTTGATGATCAATATACTGATGAAAAGCCGTCGAAGAGAGGATCGTCCGAACATAAAGATCACTCAATTCCAACATCAGACGAGGAAGTTATGGCCATTCTCGTGGGACTGCGCAGGCTGCCTGCGAGAATCAATCTTCATCAACATACCTTGGTGAACGGTAATCGTTTCTATGATTTATTGCTTCCTCTGTGATAGAAACGTATGAATCTCTAACGGTCATGTTAACCAAATGATCCAAATGCCAACAATTGATATCAGAGCTTCGGTTTCGTGGTGAAGCGTGACACGTTAGGCTAGGGTTTATGTGATTAATTTTTCGAAATTAGGATCGCATGTTTAGGATTTTGGTTTTACTGCGCAAACCATGAATATCCCTATGTGAAATATACCCTATATCATATTTGTTCGTTGATGGTTGTGTGTGAGAGGATTCGACGAAAACTGTTCGTCAATTTCACATGGAAGGAAGAAATTGAGAGAAAATCCAGCCGCAGTGATATTTCAGAGGCAATAACCAGAGTTTCAACCGTCGGATCAGGCTGATTTTTGGTCAGCACGTTCAGATTTTGTGGATGTACATTCTGAATGGTAAAGATCGTATTTGGAGCTTTGTGTAGTCGAGAATACGCCGAAAACAGAAGCAGTTTTTTGGGCAATTCTGTTCTGCGCAGTCGAGGGAAAAGAGCTATTTCTCACAATCTAACCGTTAGATCGACCTGTAATTTGGACAGCATGTTGAAAACTCACAGGCATAGATTCTGGACGGTGGAGATTGGATTACCAGGTTCCTTCGGTTGCGAACCCTGAACGACAGTTGGTGTAGTTTGATGTTGCGCGTTGGGCTGAACTTGATTCCGTGCAAGTAGGCCCTTGGAAGAGCGACAGTTCGAGCGGATTTGCATCAGGTTCGGTTGGTCTACATCAGGTTCGATCGATGTTGTACCAGGTTCGAGCGGATTTGTATCAGGTTCGATTGGTCTGCATCAGGTTCGATTGATGCTACACCAGGTTCGAGCGGATTTGCATCAGGTTCGGTTGGTCTGCATCAGGTTCGATCAATGATGCACCAAGTTCGAGCAGATTCACATCAGGTTCGATTGGTCTGCATCAGGTTCAATCGACTCTGCACTAGGTTCGAGCGGGTTTGCATCAAGTTCGACTGGTCTGCATCAGGTTCCGCGTGAGTCTTCACAATATGATCGGGCAGGGTGCCAGAGTGGTGCAGCAGGCTACAGGGAGTTCGATCCCCATCGCAGTTGTCCGCATTCATGATTGGTGGCGAACAATCGAATTCGCTGTTATATAACTGTTATAATTGATTTATTAATTGATTATTGTTATATATGTATGCATGATTCTCTATGATTTATTGCTTTAAATAGAAGCATGCTAGATTGCGTATTATATTTGGTATATTATATGCATGTATGTTGGAGTGTTGATCAAGTCAACTTATTTTTGGCAATTTATTTCCTTATATATAACAGCTATAATTGTTTTATTGGTCAATTATTGTTATATATTTGGAAGTATGAGCATGCTAGGTTGCATATTTTATTCTAAAATATTATATGCATGTAAAAACCCTCGGTCTTAAATAACTAAGTGGGAGAGGGGATTGGTAAAAATTCCCGCTGCCTCCATTATTGGTTTGTAAGTGATGTGAGTAAACTTGCGTGTTGGCAATAGGCCTTCCTCCCTAACGGATGAGTTTATTCACGGATCACTAGTACAGACTTCATTACATAATTATTGTTTGTAATGTGGCACATGAACTTGCGTGTTGGCAATAGTCCTTCCTCCCTAACGAATGAGTTTATGTGGGGCTCACTGGTACAAACTTATAATTGATGATTGTAGGAAGCTATCCGAGCGCGTGTGTACTTCTCCAACTGTAAGGCACACAAGCTCGCGCAGTGGACTTGGGATCAAATAATGGTGTACACTTAGGTGTAAATAATTAGTATCCTCCCCAACGGAGTCACTGCTATTATTTGCATGGCTAAAGAGGAACCGACTATTAATTATTTTGTCATAAAGTTAGGTTGACAAATGAAATTAATGGGTAAAACCTTCTCTTGTAAATGTTCGGGTTTGTAAACGTCCACACTAACGTGGCTTGCAGACTCACGGTGCTTGAGATGTCGGTGAATTTTATTTTTATATTGTTTTGAGGGAATCAATATAAAAGGATAAAATTCAAAGTTTTGATCGGTAAATTAATTTATGATTCTCTAATTTTCAATTGGTTTTATCTCACATATTATTAACTAAAAGAAATTATATTTACTTGTCCAAATTAGATGATTAGAAAAGAATCTTAGTTTTGAATTTTACTGCTTAAGAAAATACATGTGTGTTCTCACAAAGGACGTCTCATGATGCCTATTAAAGTCTCTAGTGAAGAGATGAGAGGTTCATAGAAATATGATGGTCTCATGTAACTCTTCGGATACTTGAGTAAGTTAAAAGGCAGTAGATCATGATTTAATTTGATGAATGAATTGGGAAAGCATGGAGTATAAATTGAAGGGAAACCTAGATCAATTTAATTCTTCGTGAATTGCCTAGATGTTTTTGAGTAAGTTCCACCTGAATTACGATAGGATGTATATGGTGGAAAACTTCTGGCAAAACATGTGGCAAAGAAAAGCCATTTTCATCATAATGTGAACAAGTTTTATATCTTATTCACTAGTTGTTTAAAACATGATTAGTGATGGCATTTACTGACATGAAGTGTGTAGATACTGGAATCACTAAATGTTTATTACTAAGCGAGGATAAGATTGTTATGACATGGGTAAAACTACAAGAGTAGTGGCTATTGCAGTGGGAATTGTCTATTTATCTAATGATATGAGTAGACGTTTGTGTTGGATTGTATACTAAAAGTCTAGCTTTAGTATGAACAATGTTATAACAATATTTGAAATGAGAATCATATGATCAAATGATTGCATCTTATAATTTATTTATATGCACGGTGCAATAGTCCATTTACTTTATACTGTAGATAATATGTTGTGCGACCACACGCGGAAGATCATATTATCGGTTTCCTTATAAAGTATAAACAGATGTTCACAACTGAGATAGACGGGGACTCTCTATCGGTATGGTTGTAGTGTGGTTTGGTATTAGCTTGTCTTGGCTATAGAATCACATTAGTGCACTTGTGTGTATTGAGCAGGACCGCTTGAGATCGTTCTTCTTATACTGACTATATAGTAGAACTTGATCTCTGTTATTATGGAAGTTCGTGCTCTTAATCCCTATACAATAACCTTGACACGTAGGGCAGTATGTATTTCTTTGATTCATCAATGGGTGAGATTTATAAGTATTAAATCAACAAACTCGGTGAGTTGGGAAGTAGTGTTGTATCTATGGTGTGCTGTTGATTGTAGAAGGAATCCATGTCCGTCATAGGTTGATGATGTCCCCTTGAGGAGCTCATAAGGTTTATCATGTAAATCTTGCAAGTGGATTAATTTCCGGCATGATAATAAGGTTGAGTGGTACTACTCTCGGATGAGATATTAATTAATTTGAGTTGTCAGTAACTTAATTAATTAATGGACATTGAATATCTTAAACATGGGGAGACTGTCGGGCTTATAATAAGAAGGAGCCCAGAACATAATTTTGGGATTGGATGGGTAGTGCAGTAATAATATTTTAGTGGACTATATTATTATTATTGGATTTAATTAAAAGCTTTGGGCTAAGCTTGGTTAATTAAATTCAATTGAGGCCCAGCCCAATTTCTCCTCCTGGTCCCTGCTGTAGCCCAATATATAAGTGAACTCAGCTTCCTGGAACCCTTAGATTATTCCTGCGCCTCTTTTGGTGAGAGAAGGGAAGAGAAACAGATTGAGAGATCCTGCAGACTGTTGCCCACACAACAGCAGGATCACACTTGGGACATACAGTAGAAGATCAGAGGTAGTTCTCTGCAGTTCATCCTCTACACCAACCCAGAAGTACGGTAAATGGTTTAATTGCTTCCGCTGCTTATTGTTTACCTGTTTTACTAACGATCACGATTGATCCACACGATCCAATTGCCAACAATTGGTATCAGAGCATTGGTTTCGTGGTGAAACA
The DNA here is from genome assembly GCA_023678885.1 of Pogostemon cablin. NCBI lineage: Eukaryota > Viridiplantae > Streptophyta > Magnoliopsida > Lamiales > Lamiaceae > Pogostemon > Pogostemon cablin. Next base: position 10,106,242 of record CM042997.1, read on the forward strand.
TGAATCGTAAGGTATGTGATTATATGATTATATGATCTGATCTGTATTAATCACATGTTTATTGATTAGTCAGTTTGTGATTATGTGATTGGAGTCTGATTGTATACACTGTTCACGATGCTTTAATACACAAGTACGTCAAGTACGAATCTACTGTATTCTTTAAATCACACACACTCACACACTGTACGGTGGGTGTACATCCGACGAAGAACGGTGTCTGACCGGTGCCGGCTATTGACGGCTGGTGGCTTCGGCCGGAGTCAGAAATTTATCACGGCGGCGCTGAAAAGACGGTGAGCGTTCGTACGACAGCGGTGATGGCAAGACGGAAGCGGCTGCGCGGTTGGTGGGGGCGGATCCCGATCGATGGCGTGCTGGGTCATGGTGGCCGTGGACGGCGCGATCGGTGGTGGATCCCGTCCGGTGGGCTGTGTTGTCGTCAGGCGGCGGCTAGCGACGGCAGAAGCCTGGTGGCTGGGCATGGGGAGAAGTCCGGCTCGGCGATTCGAAGCAATTCCGGGTCAGTCGACGACTTCTGGGTGAGTTAGCGGCGGATCCAAATCGATAGGCAGCGGCGCTATCGAAGCGAATCGGTTGAACGCTGATGGCAGAAACTCGATGGCATAGCCCATACGATGGCGAGGCTCAAAGTTGGAGGTAGCGTAAGGCGGCGATGCTCACAGGCGAGTTCAAGGCGGAGTCGACTGGAAAGGAGTCTTCATGGCGGCCGGTGAGGATAGTCGGCGGCGTGAATTCGCTGGCGTGGCGCGCCAACTGGAGGCTTCGGCCGGATCCAGTGGCTGTCTCGCCGATCAAGATTGCAGCGATCTGGGTTGTTCCAGGTCGGCGGCGGGCAGGTGTTGTGCGGCGGCGTGCCGAGTGTATGGCTGTGGGCAGGTCCGCCGGTTGCAGCGGCGCCTAAATCCGACGGCGATTTCGCGTATAAGGATGGCGAGTCAGAAGCGGATCCCCATCGATGGCGAGATTGGCACAGCGCTGTCGTGCACGCTGGCGCTGCTGAGACGTCGGAGAAGGCGGGGCGCAACTGGGAGCTTGCACGGCGGCGTGCAGATGGCTCGATTCCGGCGGAGGTTGCTTGCAGCGGTGCTTTTTGCGTCGGTTGTGGCTGGAAGGAATAGGGCAGCGAACATGAGGGCGTATGGGCCCAAAATTTTTTTTTGTTGTTTTGGGCCTTGTCTTCATGGGCTGTTTTTGCAGTTGGGCCTTGTTTTAATTTGATTGTTGAGCTTATGGGTCCAATTTAATTAAATATGCTTATGGGCTGCCCCCTTGGGCTAGGATTTAATTTGGTTTTGGACTGGAAATGAAGTTTCAATTTTAATTAAATGCTTGTGGACTGCTGGGCCTATTTCTTGCTTGTGGGCTGCTCAATTAATTTTAATTTGGTTTTGGGCTATTGGGCCCAATTTTAATTAAAATGGTATTGGGCTGCCTGGCAATTTTTTAATTGTTGGATTTAATTAATTGTGAGTAATGGGCCAAGCATGATAAATTAATTTTAATTAATGGACTAATTTTGTGCTAGTGGGCTTGGTGGGATTAATTTAGTTTTGGGCTAAGATTATGGGCCATAGATAATGAGCATGATTAATTAATTAATCTGCTGCTCATTTTGTGCTTATTTGATGCTCTAGGGCCCATTTAATTGATCCAACATATTATACAATTAATTATGATATATAACTGATTTAATTGTTTTAACTTGACAATTAATTGTTATATATGTAAGGCATGTTCTATGTGATTTACTTATTTAAATTGCTGTTAATAGAAGCATGTCTTAGTTGTATATTTTATTCTGGAATATTATATGCATGTTAAAAACCCTCGGTAATTAAATAACTAAGTGGGAGAGGGAATTGGTAATTAATTCCCGCGGCCTCCATTATTGGTTTGTAAGTGATGTGAGTAAACTTGCGCGTCGGCATTAGAGCCTTCCTCCCTAACGGATGAGTTTATTCACGGATCACTGGTACAAACTTCTTTAAATAATTATTGTTTGTAATGTGTTGCATATGGGCTTGCGCGTTGGCTATAGTGCCTTCCTCCCTAATGGATGAGCTTGTATGCGGTTCACTAGTACAAACTTATATAATTGATGGTTGTAGAAAGTTATCTGAGCGCGTGTGTACTTCTCTAACAGTAAGGCACACAAGCTTGGGCAGCGGACTTGGGATCAAATAATGGTGTACACTTAGATGTGAATAATTAGTATCCTCCCCAACGGAGTCACTGCTATTATTTACATGACTAAAGAGGAACCGACTATTAATTATTTTGTCATAAAGTTAGGTTGACAAATGAAATTAATGGGTAAAACCTTCTCTTGTAAATGTTCGGGTTTGTAAACGTCCACTCTAACGTGGCTTGCAGACTCACGGTGCTTGAGATGTCGGTGAATTTTATTTTATATTGTTTTGAGGGAAATCAATATAAAAGAATAAAATTCGAAGATTTGATCAGTAAATTTATTTGTGATTCTCTGAATTTCGAATGGTTTTATTTCACTAATTGTTAACTAAAAGACATTATATTTACTCGTCCATATTAAATGATTAGAAAAGAATCTTGGTTTTGAAAATTACTGCTTAAGAAAATACATGTGTATTCTCACAAAGGACGTCTCATGATGCCTATTAAAGTCTCTAATGAAGAGATGAGAGGTTCATAGAAATATGATGGTCTCATGTAACTCTTTGGATACTTGAGTAAATTAAAAAGGCAGAAGATCATGGTTAAATTGATGAATGAATTGGAAGAGCTTGGAATAGAAATTGAAAGGGAAACCTAAATCAATTTATTCTTCACAATTTGCCTGGATGTTTTGAGCAAGTTTTACCTAAAATACGAAAGGTTGTATATGGTGGGAAACTTCTCACAAAACATGTGGCAAAAGAAAGCCAATTTTCATCATGATCTGAACAAGGTTAATATCTTATTTACTAATGGTTTAAACATGATTAGTGATGGCATCTACTGACACGAAGTATGTAGATACTGGAATCACTAAATGTTTATCACTGAGTAAGAATAAGATTGTTAATAACATGGATAAAACTACAAAGGTAGTGGCTATGGCAGTGGGAGTTGTTTATTTATCTCATGATAAGAATAAACGATTGATTATGAGAAATTGCCTTTACGTACGTTTCATAGAAAGAATTTAATTTCAGTTTCTATGCATTAACGGATGGATACTTCATTTCATTTAAATGACATGGTCATAGTAATGAAGAATGAGGCTATAATCCGTTAAAGTATGTTGGTGGAGAAAAAGTATACTCTTGAATCATGTACATCCCACAGATGCAATAAATAGTAATTAAATAATGCATCTTCTAATATTAGTAAGAGAAAGGAACCTTCGAAAATGAACTAAACATACATTTGGCGTCTATGACTAATTCATTTTACTTAAGTAGGATTCAAAAGTTGATAGCCGATAGACCGTAAGGTTTATCTGAAGTGGAAACTATCGGACTTGCGAGTCTTGCTTGGAAGTAAAAATGATTAACTGCCTTTTCAAGGCTGTGGGGTGTAGAGCCAAAGATATATATGTTGGAATTAGTTCATTCTGATTCAAGCGAACCTAATATTATCCAGGCGAGAGGTGGTTATGAATATTCGAAAATTATTCTGGAAACCAATATATTTATATGATGCACTGCATGTCTAAGTTCTTTGATTAATTCAAGAATTGTAAGGCTGGTACAGTGAAGCGTCATGGAAAATATGTTAAGTCATTACGATTCCATCATGATGGCGAATACCTCTTGGGATAGTTAGGAGCTATTGATCAGAAATTGAGATTAAATCTCAAGTTGACTACACCGGGTATGCCCCAAACTGAATGGTGTGGTGGATAGAAGGAATAAGGCTCTTATGGTTATGATTAGATAGATGATGAATTATTTGGAATAATTAAATTCATTTTATGGATATGCCCTAGATACAGTAATTCGTGAAACGTTTGTCTGTATATGGGATATCCTAGAAAAATGGAGGGTGATTTATTTAGTCCAAAAGATCGAAGGATAATTGTTAACACAATAACCAGATTTTTGGAAAAGGACTATGTAATAAATCACAAGCCCATGTATAAGTTGTTCTAAAGGAAGTGAGAGGAAAACACTAAGTATAAGTACCAAGTGTACAAGAGAATATACCACAAGGTAAACTGCAATGCGTGTCACGTCTGATACACAAATACATGTAGTGCCTTGTCGTAGTGGGAGGGTTGTGTGACAACCCATAAATATATGTTTTGGGAGAGTCGTGAGACTTGATCCCTAGTAAACATGGTATTGTCCCACGGATATGACGTAGCACTACAAGATAAAAATGCGAAATCTTAGTAAGTTGCAATGAATGTTGAAATAGAATCTACGGATTCTAAATTAAGTCTGGAGCTTGAAAGATCACTAAAATGGTGTAAAAACCATTGCAAGTGGTCATAAGAAATAAAAGAGGATCATACGGAAAGGTGAAAATCTTGGAAGCAAAGCTTGTTGCGAAAAGATGTACTCAGAAAGAAATGGTTCGATTATGAGGGAACATATTCGCTGGTAGCTATGCTTAAATTGATCAGGATTCTTTTATTTATTGCTGCTCATATTAAATTATGAGGGACAGCAAATAGATGTCAAGACAGCTTTCCTGATTGGAAGTCTTGAGGAAAACATCTATGTGAAGCAACCAGAGTAATTCATTGCAAAGTACTAATAGCATTTTGATAGTAAGCTTAAAAGTGTCCAGCGATGGACTAAAGCAAGTTTTAAGATCGTGAAGCATCTGTTTTGATTAGATAATCCAGTGGCATGGATTTAAATCAATGAGCGGATGAGTCTTGTATGTTGTAAAGAGTGACGAAAATGTGGTGGTGTTTTTTGTACTATACGTAGATAGTATCTTGCTCATTGGAGACAATGAAAGAGTATTATCGGGCGTATGGGTACGGTTAATAAAGCGGTAGATATGAAGGACTTAAGAAAGGCAAAATATATCATTTTGATCACGGTAATACGGATCACAAGAAAGGATATTATGCTTATCTCAAGTTTCATAAAATGATACAGTTCATACTAGTTTAGCATGTAAATTTATCTAAGTGAATGTGTCTTTGAGACACAAGAAGAAGATAAAAATGATGAAAGCGGTTCCTTATGCTTCGGCGAATAAGGAAGCTTAATCTAAGGAATGCTATGAACGATATTGGATATCTGTTTTGCTGAATGCATGAACAGTTGGTATCAACGTAATCCGGAACAAGAATGATGAATTGTGGTAAGACATTTATAAAGTGCCTGAGAAGGACTGGAAATTATATGTGGACTTACTGGACAGATTCACTGCTTCTTATGGATTACGTAGATTCGGATTTTTTAGTCAGATTGGACGACAGTAAATTCTCCTCAAAGGTTATGTGTTTAATCTTAGGAAGTAGAGTCATAATGTGGAGGAGTGTTATATAGAAATATATTTCAGACTCCGGACTCCATCATGGAAAGATGATAAATTGGAGCCTATGAGGCAGCCAAAGTATCTATATGACTGTAGAAACTTCAAGATGGAATTTGAAGTATTTCTAAGTTTACCCAAGGTAATCACAATTTACATTGTTGATATTGGTGCAGTTGCAAACTTGAAGGAATCACGAGTCCATAAGGCAATTAAACACATGGAGCGCGAGTACCACCTGTTACGAGAAATCGTATGATGAGGGGAAGGTTGCTGTCGCCTAGATTGCATCGGATGATGACCTAGTAAATCCATTTACAAGGACCTTAAGGCGAGAGCTTTTAATGGTCGTGTAGTGGGAGTAGGAATCAGATGTATGGCAGAAGACATGACAACATAGTCTTTTAGTATAAGTGGGAGATTGTTGGATTGTATACTAAAAGTCTAGCTTTAGTATGAACAATGTTATAACAATATTTGAAATGAGAATCATATGATCAAATGATTGCATCTTATAATTTATTTATATGCACGGTGCAATAGTCCATTTACTTTATACTGTAGATAATATGTTGTGCGACAACACGCGGAAGATCATATTATCGGTTTCCTTATAAAGTATAAACAGATGCTCACAACTGAGATAGACGGGGACTCTCTATCGGTATGGTTGTAGTGTGGTTTGGTATTAGCTTGTCTTGGCTATAGAATCACATTAGTGCACTTGTGTGTATTGAGCAGGACCGCTTGAGATCGTTCTTCTTATACTGACTATATAGTAGAACTTGATCTCTGTTATTATGGAAGTTCGTGCTCTTAATCCCTATACAATAACCTCGACACGTAGGTCAGTATGTATTTCTTTGATTCATCAATGGGTGAGATTTATAAGTATTAAATCAACAAACTCGGTGAGTTGGGAAGTAGTGTTGTATCTATGGTATGCTGTTGATTGTAGAAGGAATCCATGTCCGTCATAGGTTGATGATGTCCCCTTGAGGAGCTCATAAGGTTTATCATGTAAATCTTGCAAGTGGATTAATTTCCGGCATGATAATAAGGTTGAGTGGTACTACTCTCGGATGAGATATTAATTAATTTGAGTTGTCAGTAACTTAATTAATTAATGGACATTGAATATCTTAAACATGGGGAGACTGTCGGGCTTATAATAAGAAGGAGCCCAGAACATAATTTTGGGATTGGACGGGTAGTGCAGTAATAATATTTTAGTTGACTATATTATTATTATTGGATTTAATTAAAAGCTTTGGGCTAAGCTTGGTTAATTAAATTCAATTGAGGCCCAGCCCAATTTCTCCTCCTGGTCCCTGCTGTAGCCCAATATATAAGTGAACTCAGCTTCCTGGAACCCTTAGATTATTCCTGCGCCTCTTTTGGTGAGAGAAGGGAAGAGAAGCAGATTGAGAGATCCTGCAGACTGTTGCCCACACAACAGCAGGATCACACTTGGGACATACAGTAGAAGATCAGAGGTAGTTCTCTGCAGTTCATCCTCTACACCAACCCAGAAGTACGGTAAACGGTTTAATTGCTTCCGCTGCTTATTGTTTACCTGTTTTACTAACGATCACGGTTGATCCACACGATCCAATTGCCAACAGTTTGATTATGAGAAATTGTTTTACGTACGTTTTCATAGAAAGAATTTGATTTCGATTTCTATGCATTAATAGATGGATACTCCATTTCATTTAAATGACATGGTCATTATAATGAAGGATAGAGTTGTAATCTATTATTGTACGTTGGTGAACAATTTGTATACTCTTAAATCATGTATATTCCACAGATGCAACAAATAATAATTAATAATGAATCTTCTAATCTTAGTAAGAGAAAGATACCTTCGGATATGAACTAAACATATATTTGGCATCTAAGACTAGATCATTTTACTTGAGTAGGATTCAAAAGTTGATAACCGATAGACCCTTAGGTTTATCTGAAGTGAAAACTATCTGACTTTCGAGTCTTGCTTGGGAGTAAAAATGACTAATTGCTTTTTCAAGGCAAAGGGGTGCAGAACCAAAGATATATATGTTGGAATTAGTTCATTATGATTTATGTGGTCCTAAGATTGTCCGGATGAGAGGTGGATATGATTATTCGTCAATCGATGAATTATTCTTGAAATGGATATATTTGTTTGATGCACTGCATGTCTAAGTTCTTTGATTAATTCAAGAATTGCAAGGCTGGTATAGTGAAGCGTCATGGAAAATATATCAAGTCATTACGGATTAATCGTATGGCGAGAACCTCTTAGGATAGTTAGGAGCTATTAATCAGAGGTTGAGATTAAATCTCAAGTGGTCTACACCGGGCATGCCCCAGCTAAATGGTGTGGTGGATAGAAGGAATAAGACTCTTATGGAAATGATTAGATGGATGATGAATTATTTGGAATTACTTAATTCATTTTATGGATAAGCCCTAGAAACAGTAATTCATTTGAATGTTTGTCTGTTTGTGGGATATGCTATAAAAATGAAGGTGATTTATTTAGTCTAAAAGATCAAAGGGTGATTGTTAACACAAACACTAGATTTTTGGAAAGGGACTATGTAATAAGTCACAAACCCATGTATGAATTGTTCTAAAGGAAGTGAGAGGAAAAAACACAAAGTATAAGTACCAATTGTACAAGAGGATATACCACAAGGTAAACTGCAATGCATATCACGTCTGATACACAATTGCATGTAGTGCCTTGTCGTAGCGGAGGGTTCTTCGACAACTTGTAAGATACATGTTTTGGGAAAGTCGTGAGACTTGGTCCTTCGCAAACATGAAATGGACCCACGGATACGAGGAAGTACTACAAGTTAGAAATGCCAAATCCTAGCAAAATGCAATGAATATTAAAATAGAATCGATGGATTTTAAATTAGGTCTGGATGCTTGTTGAACCGCTAAATGGCGTAAAAGCCATTGGAAGCGGGCATGCAAGAATAAAAGAGGATCATAGAATAAGGTGAAAACCTTGGAAGCAAGCTTGTTGCGAAAAAGGTATACTCAGAAAGAAAGAGTTCGATTATGAGAAAACCTGTTCGCCGGTAGCTATACCTAAGTTGATCTGGACTCTTTTATTTGTTGCTACTCATATGAAATATGAGGAATAGCAAATAGATGTCGAGACAGCTTTCCTGATTGGAAGTCTTAAAGGAAACATCTATGTGAAGCAACCAGAGTGATTCATTGCAAAAAGCTAAGAGCATTGTGATAATAAGCTTAAAAGTGTTCATTCATGGCTAAAGCAAGCTTCAAGATCATGAAACATCCATTTTGATGAGGTAATCCAGTGACATGGATCTAATCAATGATCGGATGGGTCTTGTGTATTGAAAAGAGTGATGGAAATGTGGTGGTATTTCTTGTACTATACGTAGATAGTATCTTGCTCATTGGAGACAATGAAAGAGTATTGTCGGGCGTATGTGTATGGTTGATAAAGCGGTATGAGATGAAGGACTTAAGAAGAGCAAAAATATCTTTTTGATCACGGTAATACGGATCACAAGAAAGGATGTTATGCTTATCTCAAGTTTCATATAATAATACGATCCTTACTCGTTTAGCATGTGAATTTATCTAAGTGAATGTGTCTTGTGACACAAAAGTAGATAAAGAAGATAAAAGCGGTTCCTTATGCTTCGGCAAATGAGGAAGCTTAATCTAAGGAATGCTATGCACGAGATTGGATATCTATTTTGCCGATGGCATGAACAGGGGGTATCAAGGTAACCCAAAATAAGAATATTGAATTGTGGTAGGACATATACTTATGTACCTGAAAATGACTAGAAATTATATGTAGGCTTACCGGACAGATTCGCTGCTTCTTATGAGTTACGTAGATTCGGATTTTTCAAATCAGATGGGGATGACAGTAAATCCACCTCAAGGTTATGTGTTTAATTTTAGGAAGTAGAGTTATAATATGGAGTAGTGTTATATAGAAATATATTTCGGACTCCAGACTCCATCATGGAAAGATGATAAATTAGAACCTATAAGGCAGCCAAAGTATCTATATGACTCTAGAAACTTCATGATGGACTTTGAAGTATTTCTAAGTTTGCCCAAAATTATCACAATTTAAATTAATGATATTGGTGCAGTTGCAAACTTAAAGGAATCACGAGTCCATAAGGCAATTAAACACATGGAGCGCGAGTACCATCTGTTACGAGAAATCGTATGATGAGGGGAAGGTTGTTGTCACCTAGATTGCATCGGATGATAACCTAGTAAATCCATTTACAAGGACCTTAAGGCGAGAGCTTTTGATGGTCGTGTAGTGAGAGTGGAAATCAGATGTATGGCAGAAGACATGACAGCATAGTCTTTTAGTAGAAGTGGGAGATTGTTGGATTGTATACTAAAAGTCTAGCTTTTTGTATGAACAATGTTTTAACAATTAATTTGAAATGAGAATCATATGATCAAATGATTGCATCTTATAATTTATTTATATGTTCGATGCAATAGTCCACTTACTTTATACTGTAGATAATATGTTATGCGACAACACGCGGAAGATCATATTATCGGTTTCCTTATAAAGTATAAATAGATGCTCACAACCGAGATAGACGGGGACTCTCTATCGAGATGGTTGTAGTGTGGTTTGGTATTAGCTTGTCTTGGCTATAGAATCACATTAGTGCACTTGTGTGTATTGAGCAGGACCGCTTGAGATCGTTCGACTTATACTGACTTATAGGAGAACTTGATCTCAGTTATTATGGAAGTTCGTGCTCTTAATCCCTATACAATAACCTCGACACGTAGGGCAGTATGTATTTCTTTGATTCATCAATGGGTGAGATTTACATGTAATTAAATCAACAAACTCGATGAGTTGGGAAATAGTGTTGTCTCTATGGTGTGCTGTTGATTGTAGAAGGAATCCGTGTCCGTCATAGGTTGATGATGTCCCCTTGAGGAGCTCATAAGGATTATCATGTAAACCCTGCAGGTGGAATTTATTCCGACATGATAATGAGGTTGAGTGGTACTACTCTTGGATGAGATATTAATTAATTGAGTTGTCAGTAACTTAAATTAATTAATAGACATTGTATATCTTAAACATGGGGAGACTAACGGGCTCATAATAAGAAGGAGCCCAAAACGTAATTTTGGGATTGGTACGGTAGTACAATAATAATATTTTAGTGGAATATATTATTATTATTGGACTTAAGTATAAGTTTTGGGCTAAGCTTGGATACTTAAGCCCAATGGAGGCCCAACCCAATTTTTCCTCCTGGTCTCTGCTGTAGCCCATGTATATAAGTCACCTCAACTTATCTGGAACCCTAATCTAATCTAATCTAACTGATTATTCACGTGTGATGAGGGTTGAGAGCAGATTGAGGAGGTCTCGTAGATCGTCGCCCACACGACGTCGAGATCGGACTTGGGACATACAGCAGAAGATCAGAAGGTAGTTTGCTGCTGCTATCCGCGACCTTGTGAAATTTGTATAAATTCGTACAGTGCTCAGAATTTGATGATCAATATACTAACGGAAAGCCGTCGAAGAGAAGATCGTCTGAATGCAAAGATCACTCAATTCTGATATTAGACGAGGAAGTTATGGCCATTCTCGTGGGACTGCGCAGGCTGCCTGCGAGAATCAATCTTCATCAACATACCTTGGTGAACGGTAATCGTTTCTATGATTTATTGTTTCCACTGTGATAGAAACGTATGAATCCCTAACGGGTCACGTTAACCAAATGATCCAAGTGCCAACAGATCCATCAATAAAGTATGCTTATTATATACTCCCTTCACCTGCCCAAAAGAGGGCATTTTGCTTTTGTGCACGTTGATTAAGAAGTATTATTATTTAATGTGTAGTGGGTAGTTATATTAGTGGGAGTGTAGACCCCATATTTTAGTTGTATTAGTGGGTGTGTGGGGGTCACATATGTGTAAAGAAGAAAATGACCCTCTTTGGAACGGTCAACCAAAATGGAAAAAATACCCTCTTTCGAGCGGATGGAGGGAGTAGATAATGTATGCTTATTTGTAGTTAAAATATGTCAATAATAAATAATTTATAACACTCTAAAATCATACTTTAAAGATTAATCCAACATACTTTACATAATATATTTTAACAACTATGAAACATACTTTATCTAAATAATATACATATTTTAACACGTCTCACAAACCGTCTCATGTAAATAACGTCTCACAAGAGATTTGTCTAATTCTTGTTATCTAATCCATTCACCTTTTCCCCCTTTTCAAGGTTTCTTCTTCCTGCACTGTTGGGATCCCTCTGTTTTTCTATTTCTTGGAATCTTCATTGTCCAGTGCTTTTTATCTTAGTGTACTACTTTTGAAAACTGAATCTAGAGCTCCATGCACCCTTCGTATGGCCTCTGTTCGATATCACTCTATGAAGGAGGAGGGGGAGGAAACACCGGTGATTTGTGATGACACTGAGTTAGAAATAGGGAAACCATCATTATGTCTGATCGGGAAGCTTTGGACTTCTAAATCATTCAATGTCTTTGGATTACTGGAGACAATGCGTAGGATATGGAAACCGAAGAAAGGGATGGTGGCAAAAGAAATACAACCAAACCTATTCTCATTCCAGTTTAAGCAATGGAATAACATTCAAGAAATACTCTTTCTTCAACCATGGCATTTTGAAAAAGAACTTTTCCTTCTAAAGAAACTAGACCATGGAGAACAACCCTCTAGGATCAGATTCAACACGACTCCTTTTAAGGTTCGTCTCTACGATCTTCCAATGGCAGCAAGGACCCCCATCAATATCAAATCTATTGCAGAGAGATACGGTGAGTTTATGGAAGTGGATGCTAGAACTTTGGATGGATTTGGAAGAAGTATCAAAGTAAAAGTTAACATTGATGTCACAAAACCACTAAGAAAAGGTACAAAGCTATTAGTGAAAGAAGATCAATCGATTTGGATCCCTTTCAAGTATGACCGATTGCCATCGTTTTGCTATGTATGTGGGATATTGGATCATATGAAAATAGAATGTGATATTGTTAAAGTTGATGATAATTTATCTACAATTGCAGACAATTCTTTGCCCTTTGGAGTATGGATGAAAGCATCCCCCATAAAGCATGCTTCGGTAACCTCAGAGGAGACATGAAGAGAAGGTAGCAATATTGGGTTGAGAAGAAGACTCTTCCAAGAGTTCAAAAAAAATAATCACCAAACAAAAAATAAAGCTGAGCACAAAAGTGAAGAACAAGAGGTATTACAAGAAGCTACTGGAATGCCTGAGATTGTTGTTGACCTGCAAAAGATAAAAGTGTTTCAGAGGTTAAGCCATGAATCTATTGTGATTGAGCCTGGAGAGTCTGGTGGAATACATAATGAAGCCCAACAGAGCTTGTTTAATACCCCAACTACCCATGAAACTCTATGAAAGAATCACCCTATACCCGCAACACTCTGCTTAATGTACAAAGGCAACCCAAAACTATCCATTGCCTTGCCTTAAATGCCCACCAACCCAATTCAGAAATGCATACACTACCAAAACCTAGACCAAATGAGACAAGTATACAATCTATGGCACAAACCCTATACAAGGCTAATTCTTAGCTGAAAACCCCACAAAATATACCCCTCAAAGACCCACCGCAATGTAATGCCTGACCAAATACCTATCCCCAAAAATTTTCCCCCCTCATACCTCTCCCTGAGTTAGTATCTATGTGTGATCAACCATTAGGTAGCAAACCAGTTAGTCCCCCTATACCTTCCCCTGACTTTGGAACCCAAGAAACTAATCCAAAATCTCATCAACCAAACCGAAAAACATCAAAAATTGTAAACCAAGAATTGGGTGGAAAAACTTGTAAAGATGATGTGATGGTCCTTTCTGATAATAAGAAAAGAGGTGGGGAAAAGATGGAAATCAGTGATCGTTTATGGAAGAAACAAAGAAAAGAGATGATGGCTATTGATCAAGAATGGTTAAATACAACGACGGTGGCTGATAACCAGCCCCGCCAATCTCAATGAGTCTTCTAAGCTGGAATTGTCATGGGCTTAGGAACCAAGCGACAATTTGTGCTCTCCAAAGCTCCTCCGTAAGGAAGATCCGGGCATTGTCTTCCTCATGGAAACAAAACTTAAAAGTGCCCAGTTACAAAACCTGAACATAAGGAAGTTTCATTATGATGGTTGTTTCTCAGGGGATTGTGAAGGGACGAGTAGAAATAGGAGAGGAGAGTTGTGTATGTTGTGGAAAAACCATTTTCTCTGTCTTTAAGTTCATACTCCACTAATCATATCTCTTTGAAGGTGACGATAGAAGGATCTTCTAACGAATGGAATATCTCAGGTGTGTATGGTTGGCCGGAGTCAAATAATAAATGGAGAACTGTGGATCTGTTAAGAATAATTAGACCAGTTTGGGAAACTCCATGGGCTTGCTTTGGAGATTTCAATCAAATCATGTGGCCAGAGGAGAAATTGGGTGGAAATTGGCGATGCTCAGAAACTATAGGGCAACTTTGGGAGGTGATTTTGGAATGTGGATTGAATATTTTAGGCTTTTGTGGATCTAAATATACATGGTCAAATAGACAAGCAGGATCAAATAACATTCAATCTCGCTTGGATAGAGTTCTTGCAAATGATATTTGGAAATCTAGATTATTGGAGAGACATTTAAGCAGAGTGAATTCAGACCATGCTCCCATCATCATGCAATTTAGTAAAGATTCAATTAGAAAAAGTGATATGACACACCTTACATAACTTATAATTTAAATACTAATTAACATAAACACCATCATTATAAAAAAACCTGCATATAATTTTTTTTTCCTTGCAATATATTTAAAACCAAAACCATCACACCAGTTCAACATACGTAACTGATTTCTGACAACACTTCAAACCACTCAAACTTGTGACAATACTTATTATATTACATAATAAAATATCAGCGGAAACAAAATAAGCCACTGCCTAGCCCAACAGGTCATCATCTATGTACATCCGCTTAAAACCCTGTAGGAGCTCCACAGTTTGCACCAACACCATATAATCAATCATCATTAGGCTCACCGTATAAACTAGTGAGACAAAATCTCAGTAAGTAGAAATCATGCATGTCAGTGCATGAAAATACATTTAGTTCTCTATCGCCTAGTTCCTAATCTTTCTAGTTGGTCTCTTTTATTTTGAAAAATGTTCACGTTGCGGGATCCCCACAACACACTTATGATATGCACCCCAAATGAGCTCAATAGACACACTTAGTGAAGGATCGATTTTTACGATCCCTGAATATAGTATTGGGGATAATTTTTCTGAACCCCAAATAAAGATGAGCCGATAAATGACTCGTTGAGTCAACACATTGTAGTTGGATTTCTATTTACCTGAACTCCGACAATAACAATATTATAGACCCATGAAGAACTGTAACTAATTCCCATTCCGGCACAGCCCTTTCTTCTTTTTCTTCACTTTCTCTCCCTCTCTATTCTCTCTCTCTCTCTTTTCTTTTCTTTTTTTTAAACGTTACTGATGTTCTTGAGAGTTCATCCCATGTGAGGGTTTAACCCTATATATAGAGTAAACTTGAGATGGGTAATAACCCACGTATATGATGGAAATGTATGCCACCCAATTTATTTATTTTTATTACTTAAACGTTAAGTATGCATGTGTACACTTATCAACCGTGCATTACTTTTATTGTCCATTAACCATGTAGTAGCAACGTTAATATCATATGTTTTATTTTTTTTTTATTATTATTATTATTATCCATTACAAATATACGTGCAATACTTAATAACTAAGATATGATACATTTATAAATTAAAACACATACTTGTACATTTTCTTATCACTATGTGATACTTAATAATTAAGAAATAATATATTTATACACATAAGATAATTTAATTATATATCCAAATTAATGCACGTAAATATTTATGTACACATATATTCACGTATTGTCACCATTTTCATCATGGACGTATCAAATAAAAATGAAAGACAAATAAAAATAGAGACAATTACCACATAATTATAAAATGCACATAGCATAAACTAAATTATATTGGTACATGAATAGTGAGAAGCTCGGGTATCACAAAAAGTACAAAAAAACTTAAACATAGACGAGTCCTCCGCTTTGAGAAAATATGGATATAACACACAATGCGAAGACTTGATAAAAAGTAGCTGGACAACAGGTAAAGAGGTGGTCAACCGTTTTGATATTAAACTACTAAATGCATGGAAACTTTGCAAATCTGGAGAAGAAAAGAGTTTAGTAATGTATCAAGAAAAATCAAAGCTCTTGAATCTGATTTGGAGTTGCTACAACAGAAAATTCAAACAGCAGATGTCATCTCTACTACTAAGAAGAAGGAGGATGAGTTGAATGCTTTATACAAAGCAGAGGTGACAATGTGGTTTCAAAGATCCAGAGCTCTTTGGTTAAAAGACGGGGATAAAAACACCTCTTTTTTCCACTCTAAAGCTACTCATCGGATGAAAAGAAACAAAATTGGATGAATAAGAAATTTGGAAGCAGGATAGGTTGATAAAGAGGAAAAGATTGTGAATGTTTTTGGAAGTTTTATCAAGGAGTTGTTTACTTCAGATGGCCATTGTGAAATGCGTAGAGTTCTAGAGTTAGTTGAACAAAGGGTAACGCCAGATATGAATGCTCAACTACAACGACATTTTACGGCAATTGAAATATAAAAGGCTCTCAAACATATGCATCCTGCTAAGTCTCCTGGTCCAGACGGTATGCCCCCGTTATTTTTTCAAAAGTATTGACATATTGTTGTCATGATGTCATTTCTACTTGCCTGGATGTTTTAAATAACTCTCTTGATCCCACTTTTCTTAACCATACATATATTGTCTTGATTCCAAAAACTAAAACCCCATATAGTTGTAGGGATTTTCATCCTATTAGTCTATGTAACGTCATCTTTCGTATTATTACGAAGATTATTGCTAATAGACTTAAGTCCTTTATGCCTCGTGTCATATCTCCTTGTCAAAGTGCTTTTATCCCTGGGCGTTTAATCACTGATAATGCAATGATTGCTTTTGAATCCTTTCATTACATGAGAAAGAAAAAAAGTGGTAAAAATGGTCATCTAGCTCTTAAGTTAGATATGAGCAAGGCTTATGATAGAGTTGAGTGGTCTTTCCTGAGAGCTATGTCACTTAAATTGGGCTTCGTTGAATCTTGGGTCAATCTTGTAATGAGTTGTGTCTAAAGTGTCTCTTATTCTATTCTTATTAATGGAGTTCCAATTGAACCTTTTATGTCGGGGGCTGGC
The DNA here is from genome assembly GCA_023678885.1 of Pogostemon cablin. Classification (NCBI taxonomy): domain Eukaryota; kingdom Viridiplantae; phylum Streptophyta; class Magnoliopsida; order Lamiales; family Lamiaceae; genus Pogostemon; species Pogostemon cablin. The sequence continues at coordinate 10,123,092 of CM042997.1, forward strand.
CTAAGACAAGGCCACCCTCTCTCACCATATTTGTTCTTGTGCTATGCCGAAGGATTTTCTACTCTTTTACAGAATGCAAAGAAGATGGGAAAAATACAAGGGTTGAAAGTGAGTACAAGAGCTCCTCCAATCTCTCATCTCTTCTTTGCAGATGATAGCATCTTATTTTTTCGAGCAAATTTAGAGTCCTGCAACAAAATCAAGGAGATTATCTCATGTTATGAACTAGCATCGGGACAAGAATTAATCTTGACAAATCAGAGCTCACAGCCAATGCGAAGTCTCGGAGGAATTAAGAGAATATTTTCATTTATGCCTTGGGGTAAAATCTATTGAGTAATATTTTAAATATTTTGGGCATGCCTACTCTTATTGGCAAGTCCAAAAAATAAAATTTTGGCATAATTATAGAGAGGGTGGTCTCACGTTTGAAGGGTTGGAAGGAGAAGATGTTGTCAAAAGCGGGCAAAGAGGACTTACTTAAAACATTGATTCAAGCGATCCCAAATTACACTATGAGTTGTTTTCTTTTCCCGATTACTATCTGCAAGGAGATCGAAAAGGCTATAGCAAGCTTCTATTAGAGATCTAGTTTGGATCATCGCAAACTACACTGGGTGAGTTGGGATAAAATACAAGGTCGAAGGAAAATGGTGGCTTGGGATTCAAGGAGATCTATTTCTTTAACCTTGCTATGTTGGCAAAGCAGTATTGGAGATTGCTTAACAACACAGACTCTATTGCTGCAAAAATATTGAAAGCAAGATACTTTGCTAGAGGAACCACTGAGACAACTAAAATAGGATATCAACCGAGCTATATGTGGCGAAGTATCCTACAGTCTCGTGACTTGGTTAGTGAAGAAAAGGCATGGAGAGTGGGGAATGGAAATCAAATCAACCTAAAAGTTGAAAGATGGATTGGCGTGAAAAATCTCAAGAAACCCAATATTATTGTTGGAGATCACCCATCTGAAACATGTGTGGATATATTGATTGATCATGAGCTTTGTTGTTGGCGAGAAGATAATGTATAGAGAATGTTAGATGCAGAGGATGCCCATGAAGTCCTTAGAATGCCTTTAAGCCATCAAAGCAGGTCAGATAAAATCATTTGGAGATATACTAAAAGTGAAAAATTTACGGTGACATTAGCATACCACTTGGCAGTTTCCAAATTCTCAAGCCTTGAGCTTACAGTCCCACTACGAGTGTAGTGAGAGATGGTTGGAAGAAAATCTGGAGGGTAAGAACATTGCCTAAAATTCAATATTTTTATGGCGTGCTTGTTCAAATGCACTTCCAACGAATCACAACCTTAACCAAAGAAACATCATCGTGGACCCGGTGTGTGAACTATGTGGGGAAGAGGTTGAATCCCTAACTCATCTAGTACTACGATGCCCGACGATAAGAGCAGTGTGGGGCCTTAGTCCATTTCGAGTAGACTTTGTAATATTCAAGGATTCTAACTTTCAGAATTTCTTATGGTGCATTAGTGATGATCAAACAAATGAAGGGGTGGAGATGCTGGTTGGACTCCTTTGGCATATTTGGCAAATGAGGAATCAAGTTTATCTTGATCAGAAAACTTTTAAAGCTCAGAAAATCATAGAGCGAATGTACAGTCTCAGTATTGAAGTAAGATCAAGTTTTGGCACTCCTAGCAGCATAGATAAGAAAAGCACAATATGGTGAAATGGGTCAAACCTGATCGTGGATGCTACAAACTGAATACAGATGTAGCAAAGTACAATGATGGTACAACAAGTTTTGGGTTTATCGTTCGTGATGAATGTGGTGCACCAATTCTTGTAGGATTTAAAAGAACACAAACTGATGGGGATAGCACACTTTTGGAGGCTCTAACTCTTCGCCGTGCCATCTAGGTATGTGTTGCAAAGGATATTGGGGATATCATCATTGAAGGAGATTCTTTAATTCTAATTAATGCTCTTAATGGAGAACGTCTTCTAGCCCCATTTAGCTTGATGATTAAAGAAGATATATTGTTGCTGGCGGAGGAAGTGAATTGCTCAAAGTTTATGTTTGCTCCTCCTGAGGAAAATAGGGTAGCGCATGCTCTTGCTCATTATTGTATTAAACTCAATCTTGATTTTGTTTGGATTGCAGAAGTCTCCGAACAAGTTCTCTCACTTGTGATCAATGATGTAGGGCGTGAGCCCATGATTCTCTAATTAATGAAATTTCATTTTAATTTCAAAATATTTATATATATATATATATTAAGATGATTTTACTAGCTTTGAGGAAAAATAACTGTTCCTTTTTTTTTGCATGTAATGGTTATATCACTAGTCTAACATTTGACTCCATTCAGCTTAGAGATTAAAAATTTGATTAGAGAGACTATACTTTGACCAATATGTTGATATTTTTCAAAATAAGAAACATAAGTAAATGTGGTACCTTAGCTAGTGTTACATTATACAATAAGGATGAAAATGCTGCAGCATTGCATTATAATCCATTCCTCATGATCTCTATCTCTAGCTAGCATGCATACAGACGTATATCTCGTGCCATTACGATGTAATATTATTCAAGCTATTTAGTTGGATACGTGACACCTAGGATACACGGGAGTTTAATTCGAACCCTAACGATATTACACAATAGTGGCACGGGACATATGAGTCGAGATGAAAGTGCCTATAGAGGTTTGAAAATAAGTGGCATTCCATGCCTAGGCCTAAGGGAGAGCATGATAGACGGCTCATGGCAATAGTTTGGGGAGAGAGAGAATGAAAAGCGGGTGAGTATTAAGGTTAAGACTATCTTGTACTCCATGGAAGCTAAATTCCGACCGATACACATTCGGCCACCGAACCCAAATGGCAAGAATCCCATCTTGTGATTGCACCCTCCGTATATGTTTTCGTTGAACCTTTCTGGCTTGAATTCGTGTACATCTTTGCCCCAGAGATCCTCGTCGTGATGCATGGAAACGACGTCGATCCACATGTTCGTACCATTTGGAATCACTAGCTTTCCCACTTGGATGTCATGTCGTGCCTGCCTTTGTACATTTGGAGCTGCAGGATATAGTCGTAAAACTTCGTTCATGACCCATCCCATCTGCACAACAATGAAAAATAAACACTTATAAGTATAACTTCATTATTATTTGTTTGTTTACTTTTGCTAGAAAAAGGGGAAATTATTTTCCATTCTATAAGTATAATAACAAAGATAACAAATTATATGCTCTATCCCAGGGACACATTGTGTCATTTTTGGCGTTTATCCCAAAGAATCTCATTTCCTTTTTTATATACATGGGATCTACGCACACCCACAAATACAATTAGAATATGAGGCTCACGCACCCCACTAATAAAACTACGCACTACATATTAAATAATAATATTTCTTAATGCGCGTGTCAAATGAAATCACCTATTCCATTTTTAAATTTCATATTCTACTTCATATTAAATACTTACCACATATCATAATTAATGGCTAAATTATCGACATATGTACAAGGATGTAATGGTTATTACTTAATGTATAATTTTTTTATTAGAAAATAAATTATGATACGAAGTGAAATATCATTATAAAATAAGAAATCGATCGTACACGTGTAAAAACAAATGTCACTCTTAACATACGAGGGAGTAATTGAAACTCTAGCCAGTGTCTTTGTGTCAAATTTAACGTGGGTAGTGGAGATATTAAAATAAGGAAGTAAAAAGACCAAGTCCAAAGAAAATAGGAATCGGTGACAACACAAATGATGGTGAATTAAACACCTAGAAACTCCATGAGAAAAGGAAAACAAAATTGATGGTGGGCGGTGCCGCGTGGCTATTGAACTGCGCGGACTAGGGTCCTGCCAGGTGGCCTCACGTTTGGTGTCGCACTACTACACCTCATATAATGTCCAAATACGTAGCCATATCACCATATATTATACATCAGAAGTTATACACACTAGATTTGGGTCCCGCCCACCATAATCATCCTCTTCATTAATCTTGTTCAATTGCATGCTAAAATATGTGCGTACTACTCAAAAGTGTCACTATTTTCTTCATATTATCAGGATGTTTATACAAATATACTTTCTATTTATCTACTTAATTATTATGGTACTGTAATCTTTTTATTACCGGAACATAATGTAATGTAATGTCTTAAAAGAAATATGGTAAGATATTACTTTCCTCCCTCCTATAAAATTCTTCAATTTACTAATCCACATTGTTTAAGAAAAATTACTATTTTTATCAATTTGTTGACTTTAATATTAAAGAAATTTTAAAATTGTTGAATAAAGTGATATTTTTTATTTAGAATAAAAAAGTTTTTTGTAAAATAAACAAATGAGAAAATTATAAAAAATTTGTGTTAAGGTAGAATTTATTTAAATTAAAAGCTTTTATTATTAGGATTAAGAAATGGAAATAGAAGGAGCATAATTTTACCTTTTTAAGTCCACCAAGCTTTGTGGCATCAATGGCCTCCCCTTCTCCCATCACTTGTTTAATCTCCTCCCTCAGCTGGTTCTGCCACTCCGGGTGGAGGGCGAGGAGAAGCAAACTCCACGTCAGCGCCAGCGCGGTGGTCTCGTGGCCGGCGAAGAAGAAAGTCTTGCACTCATCCACCAGTTCCTTGGCCGTCAACGCTCTCTTTTTCCGGTCATCCACCGTGTTATCCGCTAGAAGAAGGCCGAGAAGGTCATTCTCCGCCGGCGGTTTGGATCTCCGGTCGATGATAATCGAATGCAGAAGGGCGTCGATCTCCTTACCAAGGGCCATTGCTTTAAGGTTGTATTCGGGGTTGAAGAGCTTCCCGTAGGGCACCCCTACGTAACGGTTCGAATTGAACAGTGTAATCTGCATTTCCCTCAACTTCTCCAGCACCTGACGCCCGTTCTGGTACGTCACGCCGAAGCTGGTCTTGGCGATGATCTCACCGGCGGTGATGATGATCTCTCTCTCGACGTCGATTTCAGGGTGGCCGGAGCTGATGAGGCCGCCCCATCGGTCCAACATGTTCGTTGCTGACTCTGCCATCAGGCTCGCCATGCACTGTCAACAAATTAAGTTTTTAACATCTCTTCCTTCAACTAATACACTCGCACAATAAATTTAACATTAAATAAAAAAAATACTCCCTCCGTCTCATTTCAGACGGCACACTTTCCATTTTGGACTGTCCCACAAAAATTTGCACATTTCCAAAAAAACAAAAAGTAAAAAACAACCACCATTCCCACATTTTTTTACAAAAAAATCATCTATACCTAACATACTTTATTATTTATTTATTAAAAAAATATCATTATATCCCTAAAAATTATCACTTTTCTTAATCTCCGTACCAGGATTGGGGTGTAATCTTTTATGGGACAGAGGGAGTACACCTTTATACAACAATCTTAAAAGTTATTTTAATTTCAAATTTATCGTTTTTTTTTCACACTCATAATATTATTTTACATTTTTTATTACATAAAATTACTAAAATACCCTCGAAAGTCATTAAACTTTGCAAAAAAACTGTTTTTCTTAAATAATGTGAAACCGTAAATATAAAACTTGGACTGGGGAGTAGCTAGCATGTGTACCTTTAAGCTTGAAGGGGTGAACGCAGGAGTGATGACGTGTCTGTGACGAACCCAGTCGTCGCCTTCGACCATTACGAGCCCACTGCCGAACATGGGCTTCCTGTCATGCTTGAACACGGTGGGTTTTCCCCAACCCTTGCCATTTATGTTGGCAGTCATCTGCTTTACAAATTCTGGCTCTGCAATGTACACGAATGGCTCTGTGCCTAACCAGTATACCAGAACTTTGCCTGCGAATCAAACCCAAATTTGTTAATACACACATACATACATGCATGCACCAAAATTTGCAAACTCAACAAAGAGATAGCTAGAGATTATTTAGAAATTTTGGAGAAAATTGAAGAAATATTGCATGCATTTTTGGTTAGTACTAAGAAGTCCATTAAAAAAATGCTACATAGTTTCAAATTGAAACCCAAAGTTGCATTTTATTTTATCTTTTTTAACTCAAAACCGTCTATATATATAGGGCCTACATACAATCTTCTCATAAAAAAAATAAATAAAAAATTTAACTGGTAGAAAAAAAATGCAATATTGAGGATAATTTGAAACGTGACATTTTTTTATATGAAACGCGGGATAAAAGTATGGTTATAGTGTTAATTAGTAGAGTTACCATGCAATGTTTGCCAGCGAGCAAAGTACGGAAATGCAGTGGAATGGATATCATGGGATACGGTGGAAGTTGAAGACGAAGAGGAAGAGGAGTTAATATTATTGATCCTTTTCATATCATTGAGGTTCCCCACAGGGAAGCTAGGTTTAGGGCCAGAGAAGCCATTTGCTTTGAGCTTTCTGTAGGTTAACTGAGGGATAACCCACCATGAAACCAACAATTTTCCCACCATAACCAAAACCATGAGAACACATACTCCTAAACATGAACCTATCAATACTTGCACTGATGCTTCCATCTCTCTCTCTCTCTCTCTGATGATCAGTGCAGTTTCTTTTTTTTTTTTTTTAATGCACCTGATCAGTGAAGTTTTAAGTTGAGTAATGAACAGCATATTGGGGGAATTTATAGGTGGAAGATGGCAAGAATGTCCAAGAAAATATAAATAAAATAAAATGAAAAGAAAATCAACCCGTTGACTGAGAAATACCGAGTTTAACATGTTTGAAGTTTTTGACGTGGAAGTTATTACAACATTTTTGTCCTTTTTTTTATAATATAAGGTTCAAAGGCCAGATATTGAGAAAATGTCAAACTTCATAAAGACAACTGCGCTACCTTTATTTTCCTTTCCTTTTGCTTTTCTTCAATATATATATATTTTTTTCTGTTAAAAAATAATATCTGTCGTCTTATTGGGTTCCAAACCGAGTGCATTACATCCACGTCGGATCTTCTGCTCCATTTTGGTACATCATTTTTTGTGTCACACGTTATGTGATTGACAAGTAAAATAAGGAAACAAATTCAACCATTGCCCCTAGAGTTTAAGGATTAGGGTATAGATTATTTTTCCTATGCATCGTCAATCTAACAGTGTAACATAAAATATGATATTCGAAATGACACAAAGAATCCGAGTCGTCTAGCCGCCGCAGGCCCGCAGCTAATTATATCCACATTGCTAAATTAGGATTTAATTACATCCACATACATCTGTCTCTAAATAGTACTTTGTCCCACAACAATTTGTTTCTAGAAAACTTAATAACTATCACGTGAGGATGGCAGCGAGTAGATACGGGTTGGCCGTACGAGTATTGATATATTATATCACGCAATATCATGTTTGTTTCGATATATTTATAATACTTTTAGTTTGATATTGTTTCAGCCCCAAAATTAATAATACATTTTTATTGGTATTGTGTATCCCACTTTAGAAAGTGTGTTACACAATACCACAATTTAATATCTAGATATTATACTTACTTTGACCATTATATCTCTTTTCCATCATCATTATTATTATTAAATACTCCCTCCTTCCCACTGAAAGATCATTATTTTACTATATTGGGCGTCCCATCCAAATGTCACAATTTTCCACTTTTAGTAAAAAGGTACGACATGTGGCCCACCACTCACTACTAATACAACTACCCACTACACATAAATAAAATAATAATACTCCTTAATCTACCCACTATTAATAAACGTTACTTGCGTGAGATCGTGTCACGTAAGACCATTTTATACTTTTTAAAATAGTTATCACTTTCGCTATAAAACGTTATCACTTTCGTTATAAAATGTTATCACTTTTCATTTATACTATAAATTGTTCATAAATAACATTATCACTTTTCATTAATTTAATACCACTTCTTATTATAAAAGTTATCACTTTCTGACCGTCTCACGTAAGTCCTTACGTGAGACGGTCTCACACAAGTCTTTGCCTATTAATTAATAATAAAAATTAATAAGTATTATTATTAATAATAATAATAATAATAAAAATAATAATTATAACAATAATAAGGGGTAAATATGTCATTTTACTTATCATCTCATTTGCTAATACTCAATAATAAATCTAAAAGAACTAATACCTAGTTATCAACAATCTCATATTTTTCATAATACCAAACAATAATATAATTAATCACAAGTCAAACAAATTTCATTATACACAACCCCTATATATCACATGCCCACATACAAACAACAGCTTATTTTGGAATATTCATACATGTATCCGCTTAAATACTATATCCACCTTGATTAAAAATTTATTACTATAATCGTAATCATTTTATATTTGTTTATTATTATCCGCGTGTTATTTGTACCCGTTTAATATTTATTTATTTTTTTTATATATTTTTTTATTGTTTAAATTAATATTTTATTAAAAATTATACTATTATTAATTAAATATAAATTCTATTCCATTCATCCATCATTAATATATCTATTTTACTATTTTTATCGTTCAATCTTAATCTATCAATTTTCCTTATTAGACACATAGAACACACACTACTAATACTTTCTTCGGCCACTTACAAGGTATCTAGTTTACTATTTTTGGCGTCCACTTCAAATGTATCCATATTCCCTATTTAGTAAAAAGGTACACTACATGGCCCACCATTTTCCTCTAATACAACTACCCACTACACATATAATAATAATAATACTCCTTAAACCATATGCAAAAAGCAAATGGTTACCTTCTAAGTGGGTGTACCCACATACCCTCTAATACAACTATCCACTATAAATAAAATAATAATACTCTTTAATCTACGCGCAAAAGTAAACAAATAGATTACAATGTACGGAGGGAGTATATTTTAAATATATATTTAATAAATATATAAATATAAAACTTATAACTATTAATAAAATATCCCTCCGTCCCATCGAAAGGTTTCCATTTTATTATTTTAGTTGTTCCATTCATAGGTCTCAATTTTCCCATTTTAATAAAAGGGCCCCATATATGACATATCACTCACTACTAATACAATTACTCACTACACATAAAATAATAATACTCATTAATCCACGTCCAAAAAGTAAATAGGGACTTATGGAAGGGACAGAGGGAGTATATACAAATCACAAAATATATAAATTATACTCACTTCATCCCATAATATTATTCACGGTTAATGTAGACACAGAGTTTAAAAAAATTAGTTTCTTTTTGACCAACTTTATTGATTTTTGGAGAGTAATGTCGTATTTTTAGGTAATAAATAAATTATAAAGTACGTTATATGTGTTAGGTGAGGGTGGTAAATTGTAATTAATATGTACTTTTAGAGGTGGTGATTAATTTGATATTTTATTTTTTGGGTGGTGAAGTTAATGTGGGATGAACGAAAATAAAAAGTGTAAAATTTAATGTTCACATTTTCCATTTCGATTTGTCTCAAGTTAAGGTTTACGTTTCTTTTTGTGTAACGTAGAGCCCACACAAAAAAATTATTTATTTTATATAGGGCCTACACACAATATTAATACAATTATCAGCTACACATTAAATACTATATTTCTCAACCTACTATATATTAAAATATTATATATCTTAATCTCCGTGCAAAAAGCAAACGTCAATGTCAATGCGGGATGAAGGGAGTATATATATATATATATATATATATAGAGAGAGAGAGAGAGAGAAAGAGAGTGTGAGGCTTTGTGCTTCGGGACACCGTGCCCCTTTGCAATTTAAACTCCTAACAATACATATGTTTAAATAGAATATAGAGGGGAGGATTGTGTTCCCATAGGGCACGGTGTGTCCCCGGAAGCGCAGGAGCTTTTGCCTTATATATATATATATATATATATATATATATATATATATATATATATATATATATATATATATATATATATATATATATATATATATACTACCCGTAGCCATCCTAAACCCATTTAGAATTATTCGTACCTATCCCCTTAGGGTTCTGATAGTCTGGGTAGCCGGAATTACCCGTCCCATTACCATCCCTACTATCACGTCATTCTTCCCACATTTATCTTCACCACTAAAAGAAAAAAATTATCACATCAATTTAAAACCTCAAAAATTCATCTTAATTTTAAAAATATCACTCTCATTTAACACACATAATATATTTTATATTTTATTTATTACCTAGAAAATCAATAAAATTAATCAAAAAATAAATTTTCTTAAACTACCGGTGTAGTTAAGTGTGAGACAGATGGAGTAATTTATATAAAAAATTATTCTACTCCCCAATTTAATATTTACCTTTATGATTTAATATTAATTCTAAAAATATAATTATAAGGCAAAAGCTCCTGCGCCCCAGGGGACACGGTCCGTATCCTCATATGAACACAACACTTTTCCTTCCTATTCTATTTTAACATATGTATTGCTAGGGAGTTTAAATTGTAAAGGGGCACGAAAATTATAAAGGGGCACAGATTTTAATCCGTGTGCCCGGGCGCTCAAGAGACTCACTCTAATTATAATTTCAACTTGTAGGTCATGGTGTATTTTATCATAATAATTCATGTTGTATTTTACACTTGTGGTTCATGATTTACTCTTAAGGTTTAATATTAATTATTAAATTATAATTGTCCTTATAACATATAATTAAAAAAAATATTCCTTCCTTCCCATTGAAACATACGTATTTTGTCATTTTGATCTATCTCAATGCAAAGTGTGTATTTATCTTTTTGATAAAAGGGACCCACACAAATTAAGTATTTTTTTCTTTATGGGCTCACACATCACACTAATAAACCTACATTATAAAAATATTATTTCTCGCACCTCACAACACTTTAAAATATTATACTCCCTCCATCCCACACCACTCTACACACTTTTCTTATTTGTCCGTCCCACAATACCCTTCACACTCCAAAAAAATAAACATCATTTTATCCAACAATCTCAAAAGTTAATTTAATTTTAATTTTGGCACTCATTTTTCACAAACTTACCATTACTTTATAATATTTTATTACCTAAAAGTACTACAATACCCTCTAAATTTAAAATTAATCAAAAATTATAATTTTTCTTAAATAATATGGTATAATAAATGGGGAGGGTGATCTGGAACGGAGGAAGCATCCCAAAATCTACATACAAAAAGAAAACTCATGGGAGTTAGATAAAAAACTAGCACATGAGCCGATATACGGTGTTCCGATTTCATGCTAAATACTAGAGCTGTCAGAATGGATTGGTGGGGTGGTTTATCCCACAACCCACCTTTTGATGAGCTCAAGTGAAGCGGGTTACTTGCACTGTGGGCCGCGGGCTTTTTTTTCATTGTTGAGGTAATATTACCACCCAACTCTACCCCTATCCACCTACCCACCACCCCCAAAAAAATTTTTTTAAAAAAAAAATTTAGATTTTAATATTTAAATAATAAAAATATTATTACCCAACCTTACTCCCTACCCACTCACCCCCAAAAAATTTTTTAAAAAAAAAAATTTTAGATTTTATTATTTAAATAATAAAAATATTATCATCCAATCATATCCTTCTATCCTCCCACACCCCCGCCGCCACAGCCCCCTCCCCCCTCCAATTTTTTTTTTTTAATTTAGATTTTAATATTTAAAAAAATTAAAAAAAGAATTGGTGGGAGGGGGGTGGTGGGTGGGTGGGTGAATAGGGTAGTTAGGACTAGGTGGTAATATTTTTATAATTTAAATATTAAAATTTAAAATTTTATAAAAAAATTTGGGGGTGGTGGTGTTGGATGAGGTGGTAGGTAGGGGGTAGGGCTGAATGATAATATTTTTATTATTTAAATATTAAAATCTAAAGTTTTATAAAAAATATTGGCCGGGGGGTTGGGTGGGAGTAGATACGGGTAGGGTTGAGTGATAATATTTTTATTATTTAAATATTAAAATCTAAAATTTTATTTTAAAAAAAATTGGGAGGGGGGTGTGGGGGTGGTGGTGTTATGTGGGGGTAGGTAGGGGTAGGGTTGGGTGATAATATTTTTATTATTTAAATATTAAAATCTAAATTTTATTTAAAAAAGAATTTTGGGCGGGTGTGGGGGTAGGGGTGGGTGGTAATATTTTTATTATTTAAATATTAAAAGTGGGTTGATGTTGGGTTGGTGGGGCGGTGCGAGTTAACCCACACTTTAGTGGGTTTAAGTGGGGCGGGCTTTTATGGGACGTGTTAATTTTGGACTATGTAATTGGTGGGTTTAGGTGGGTTGGGACGGGTTGAGCCCACTGGTCTCAATCCATTTTGATAGTACTGCTAGCTACTCTCTTTCTACGAAATATTTTTTGCACCCTTACACAAAAAACTATGAGCACGATGATCATATTTGTTTGCGGTTTATTTGGGTTTGAAAATTATATATAGTGATAACTTATATTTGATTTGAATTTTGGTGGATTTGATTTTAACTTTATATCAAGTGAATGTGTAAGAGATAAGTAATAATATATGTAAAATAGTATTATTCATTGATATGAGAAAAGAAATGAGAAGGGAGAGATAAAAAGAGAAAAAAATATTAATTGAAAAGTAAGAATGTATACAAAAGGAGGGTGAAGTTAAAGATTAATAGGGTTTGTAGGTATTATTAGAGGTGATTTTTAAATTTAGATTTGAATTTTGAAAATCAAAATCGGATTTTTAAAACCTAAAACAACCCTATCTTACCATTGTAGTTAATATTTATTTTTAAGGTTTAATGTTAATTTTTAGAACATTGTAATTTCATCGTTATAGTTTATGGTGCATCTTACTCTAATGGTTTATAGTGTCTTACCCTTGTAATTCATGGTACCTTATTATTGTGGTTCATGACATTTTCAAGAATATTACTCCTCCTTTCCTATAAAATTTAAAACATTTTCCTTTTTTGTTTGTCTCACAAAAGTTAACACGTTTTCTTTTTAGGTACATGGATTCAAACAAAATAATTAATATATTATCATAGGGCCAACATACACCACTAATATAACTAACCACTACATATTAAAATATTATATTATTAACTCACTAAATATTAAATTATTATACTCCTTAATCTCCGTGTAAAAACAAAAGTAATAACTTTTCCAGGACAGAGGAAATATTATTTTTTCAACTCATAAATAAGAGTATTGCGTTAGTATGCCCTATTTCACAAGAGACAAGTAAGTTCTTATTTTAATGTCCGTTTGAAAGAGTTCTTTTTTTTTTTTGCGTCCGCCCCAAAGAGTCTCTTTTTTTTTTACACATATGAGACTCGTACACACCCACACATCCACTAATACAACTACTCATTATACATTAAATAATAATACTCCTTAATTTATATATGAAAAAACGAAGGAAACTCATTGAACTGAACGAAGGAAGTATTAATATTATTTTTAGGCTAAAGCTTATGTTGCCCAGCGCACACATATTTAGCTCTAACTTGTTCCCAAACTATAATGCAGAGAACCAATCCCATTAGATCTTAAATAAGATACATCCAGATTTTAACACACTGTTTTTAATGCATGTTTTCATTTTTAATTAAAAGATCATTATACTCTGAAGTATAAATTCAAGGTTTAAATATGTCGTAAACTAAATGATGAAATTATAATTATATTCTTAAAATTAATCATAAATTCAAACGTAAAATATGCTCTAAACTATAATAATAAAATTACAATTACACTCATAGAATTAAGCATAAGCACTAGGGGTAAAATTATATGCATTAAACCATAAGGATGAAATTACAATAATACACTTAAAATTAACAATAAACTCTAAGGATAAATAATAAATCAGGCAAAATATGTCGTAAACCATTAGAGTAAACTATCACTACAAAAAAAAATATTTTTTTAGCAATCGAATTTACCAACGGAATTCAATCCGTTGAAAATTATCAATGGATTAGCAACAAAAATGATATTTTTGTTTTACCAACGGAATGCTTATTCTCTATTATAGCAATGGAATTCAATCTGTTGGTAATTACCAATGGATTATCAAGAGAATTATTATATAAATTACCAACAGAATTATTTACTAACGAAATTGATTTTTCGTTGCTAAAAATTTACCAACCACCTTTTTATCAACGAAATTTTACCAACGGATTCCGTTGCTAATTCTTTAGTAAACCAATTTAACAATGGAATTAAGGTTTTTACCAACGGAATATTCCGTTGGTAAAAAATAGTTTTTTTATTGTATACCCCAAACTATATTAAAACCCAAGGGTGAAAAAGAACATAAACTAGGATAAAATACACCATGAACTATGATAATAAATTACAATGGTACAAACAAACATTTTCATGCAACCGATTACATGGAAAATGTGTGGCTGATCGTAATGGGAATGCAGTAATTCCCCCAAGATAAAAAAAAAAAAAAAAAATTTGTACAAAAATATTGAACCAGTACTAGGTTTCACACTCTCAAGTTCGTAAAAATAAAATGGTACTAGTTATAAATTGGGATTTAAAAAAAAAAAGAAAAAGAAAAGTAAATAGTAAAGAGAGAATTTAAGGAAGAAGAATGATTGGAAAATGTCATTTTCTAAGTGAGGTACAAAATTACATCATGCATGTATAGTGTGTGACAAAGTCCACACAAAAGCGGTAGTCATGTAATAAAGTTCAAATTTAATGATTTCAAACCTAAAATCCCAACATTTCATTCACATTTTCTTGAACTCCGGCCACTAAATTACACGCCCAACAATTTTATTACAAGTCAAATTTCCAACATCGCTTAGAGCTACTTTTCTGGTTCACCTCCTCTTTTAACTCCATATACCTTAATTAATTAATTAAATTATTTCGAAAAAATTGATTTTGATTTAAAAATCTTAATCCAGAATTACTTACTCAAATATAAATTTTTCTAAAACACATGTGTCACCCTCTCATGAGTTATAAAATTTTATTTCGTAGGTATTGGTTTAATAACAAATTATTCAATTAATACATTTATGTTGCGAAGGATATATTGATAAGAACAATAGACGATGAACATAAAAAAAATAGAAGAACAAGAAAATAAGAGAGAAATAGAGATTCTTATTAACGGCGTAAATCTGATTATCTGTACAACCCTAATATCTCTACTCTTTATATAGAGAAGATAAAGAGTACAATAGTAAATGATCGCTCTTCCTATTCTAATGGTATAAAGAGTAATGATCATTCTAAATATTTTACAACACCCCCCCTTGGACATTACGACGTGATGACGTCATATGCATCTCTCGTTAAAAATCTCGCTTAGAAAATCCTATGGGAAAAATCGGTCGAGGAAAATAGTACATGTCTTATAATTTTGATGTGTTATATAAGTTGCCTCATTAAAAGCCTTAGACTAAGAAACCCAATGGGAAAAACTTAGCAGAAGGGAAAAAGAGTACAACTAGTTGTCTTCAGGATCCAATCTTTAGGATTGTTTAAAAGTTGTACTCACCCTGAAGACAATAATCTCCCAAGTCTTCGCATTCCAATATTATGGACCAGTCTTTCAAAAGTAAATGTGGGGAGCGATTTTTTAAATAAATCTGCTAGATTTTCACTGGATCGAACCTTTTGTATGGTAATTATACCATTCTGTTGGAGTTCATGTGGATAAAAGAATTTTGGTGATATTTGCTTCATTAAGTTACCTTTCACATATTCACTACTCATTTTTGTAACACAAGCTGCATTATCTTCATATAAGACCATAGGGGATGTATCATTTTCTATTCCACATGAGCTATGAATATGATTTATCAATGATCTTAACCATACACATTCTCGTAAAATTTCATAAAGAGCAATAATTTCTGAGTGGTTTGAAGAAGTAGTAACCATAGTCTGTTTATAGATCTCCATGAGATAGTTGTGCCACCACAGAGAAAAACATAACCAGTCTGAGACCTAGCATTATGGAGATCAGACATATAACCAGCATCCGAGTAACCCACCAATGACATGTTTTTATTCTTTTCATAAAACAATCCAAGACTTTAGTACCTTGTAAATACCTAACTCCATTCCAATGTCTCCTTGTAGGAGATGCGCTAACTTTTGTGACTTGACACAATACTTATTATGATTTTCTTTTTCACCCATATTGTGAATTTTTAATCCTTTAGGGATTATTATATAAATGTCATTCTCTAATGACCCGTACAAATACGCAGTTACGACATCCATTAATTGCATATTTAGTTTCATATTGATTGCCAGAGATATCAAATAGCAAAAAGTTATGCCATCCATAGCAGAAGAATATGTTTCATCAAAGTCTATACTGGGTCTCTGCGTAAACTCTTGAGCTACTAATCTCGCGTTGTATCTCACCACTTCGTTATTTTTACAAACACCCATTTATATCCTATAGGGATAATATTTTTAAGTGTACGAATTATTGAACTAAATATTTTTCTTTTGTTTAGCGAGTCAAGCTCTGCCTCAATTGCATCTTTCCATCTTACCCAATCAGAGCGCTTCGGGCACTCTGCTATTGATTTTGGTTCTGGATCCAGATTATCATTCGAGATAGTAACTACAATTGTAGAAGCAAATATGTTGTTGACAACTATGATATTTATGTTATACGTTTCTCTAGTGTTGGTAAAATTCATGACAACTTCCAGATTTTTATTATTTTACAAAAACTCAATATTTGATTTTTCCGCATCCCCAGTGGTATGAGTATTTGATACACATGCAGTTTGACTGGGATTTTTATCTTCAGGATAATTCTCTCCAGGAGATTTTTCTTTTTGAAATTTCAAGAGTGATCGTGTTTCATTATTAATTTTGGATTTTCACGGATTCTTATCTTTTGCACCGATGGGTCTCCCACACTTCTGGCATTGAGAAACATTTGTTGAATTTTCTAATCCTTTGGGGACATCCACACTTGGTGGTGCATTAACAGCAGGTATATGGGATTTTGTCACTCCTTTATGATCAACAAATGCATCTGGAAATTTATTTGCTAAATCTTACAAATTGATAATCCTTTGAACTTCTAGTTCAGTTTGACTAGTGCGTGTATCTAAATGTTGAAGATTGTACTCATTCCATGAGATTTCTTTGTATTCTTTTGAATTTTGGCTTTTATCTCCCCTAATACCGGGAAATAATCTTCATCAAATGTGCAATCAGCGTATCTAGTAATAAATTGATCCCCTGTCATGGGCTCTAGGTATTTAAGAATTGATGGAGTATTATAACCAACGTATATACCTAGTTTTCTTTGAGGGCCCATTGGGGTACACTTTGGTGGTGAAATAGGAATATAAACTGCACAGCCGAAAATTCGCAGATGGAAAATATTTGGTTCTTTACCATGCACTGTTGTAGGGGATAATAATCAATATATACAGTAGGTCGTATCTATATTAAAGAAGCTGCATGTAAATTTGCATGTCCCCAAGAATTGATGGGTAAATTGGAATTTTGTAGTAATGGTCTAGCGATTAATTTGATACATTTAATCAGTGATTCAGTTAGACCATTTTAAGTGTGGACATAAGGAACTGGATTCTCTACTTTAATGCCCAATGACATATAATAAGCATCAAATGCTCTTGATGTGAATTTTCCAGCATTATCCATTCTTATAGATTTAATTGGATAATCAGGAAATTGAGCTCGCAATTCAATAATTTTAGCAATAAATTTTGCAAAAGCATTATTTCGAGTGGGCAATAAATACACATATGTCCACCGTGTAGAGGCATCAATTAGAACTATGAAATATCGAAACGGTCCTGAAGATGGATGCATAAGTCCACATATATCTCCTTGAATTCTTTGTAGGAAAACAAGAGATTCTATTCCAACTTTGGTACGATAAGGTTTAGTTATGAGTTTTCCTTTTATACAAGCTTCAAATATAAATTCATTTGGAGAAGGAATATTTTTACTTTGTATATTATGCCCAAAAGAATTGATAATTATCCGAACTATCATGATTTGTCCTGGATGACCCAAATGATCATGCCACAATTTAAAAGAATTTTGGTCCTTTAATTTTAAGCTCATTGTGACATAATCATTATGTGGTTTGATATATGTATAATACAACCCCGAGGAGAAAGAAGGAAGTTTTTCAATGACTTGTTTACGACATCCAATCAACTGAGTCATTAGAAGATATTCGGTATTGTGTTCCTTTTCTGTTTCAATATGAAAACTATTTGCCCGGATATTTTTAAAAATGAGAAGTGTACGTTTAGATTTTGGATATAGAAGTGCTTCTTGGATAATTAATGTCGTACCCATGGGAAGTATTATAGAAGCTCTACCAGAGCCCATTATCATAATATTATCATTTGCAATTGTTGTAATACTCCCTTTTTTCTCAGTTAAAGTCTGAAAAAATCTCCTATCTCTAAGTATGGTATGAGTAGTAGCACTGTCTATCAAAAATAAAAAGTCCTCGTTCTCCATATTTGGATTATTGAAAGATACATAATACTTCCTCCATCCTACTCAAAGGGTCTCTTTTTTTCATTTTGGTCGTCCCACCCAAAGGGTCTCCTTTTCTTTTTTACACACATGGGACCTACTCATCCCCTCTAATACAATTAAAATATGGGGTCCATACTCCTACTAATACAACTAACTACCCACTACATATTAAATAATAATACTCCTTAATCCACGTGCAAAAAAGCAAAATGCACCCTTGGTGCGGGACGGAGGGAGTAAGATTTATGAAATAATGACAAAATTAAAATAAGAAACATAAAGCCATCACCACATGAAAAAGTCATCACAAATAATGTAAAGCAAATAGTTTGACAAACATTCAAAGTTTTAAAAGTAACTAAAATGCATGAGAATAAAAATTAAATTATCTAGCAATTAAAATTTTAAATAAAATGAGAATAAAGATCACATTTGATCTCCATAATCTTCGAGCTCGAGTCCCAAGAGGTCGTCATTGTCATGGCAAATTCTTTCTTTGCTTCAGGCAATTTTGCATGATGAGATTCACCACTTATTTCTTTTCCTTTTTTGTCTTTTTTCATTCTTTGATATGCTTCAACCAAGTGCTTTGGTGTACGACAAGTACAAGACCAATGACTCTCGCATCCACATCGAATTTGATTTTGGTGTAATTCTTGTTGAGTGGAATTTGAATTTTATCAATGAGCTTTGTTTTGAATTATTCCACCACCCTGGGCCCTATCAGTATTGTTAAATCCTCGACCTCGACCACCACCTTGATTGGCTGAATTTGAATTACCTCGTTGAGGTCAATTTAAATTCCAAGTAAGATTGCCTCGACCATTATGACCATTTCGAGGAGCCCAATTTTAATTTCCTCATCTGTTACCTCTTTCTCTTCCTCTACCTCATCCACGCCAAGCATAATTTCTCTTGAATGTACCATGTACTTCAGACACAAGTTTTGAACTAACTGGTCTAGCATTATGATTTTTCATTAACATTTGGTTGTGTTTTTCTGCTACCAAAAATGCAGAAATAAGCTCTGAATGCTTAGAATATTTTTTATCTCTGTACTGCTGCTGGAGTTTAAGGTTACTAATATGGAAGGTGGATAAAGTTTTTTTCAATTAGCTCAGATTCTATAATATTTTGCTTACAGAGTTTCATCTGTTAGACAATATGGTGTAAAGTAGAATTGTATTCTATCGCAGATTTAAAATCTTGAAATCTTAAATTCAGCTAATCATATTGAGCTTGAGGGAGGATTATCACAGTTTGTTGATCAAAGCGATCCTTCAGGGATTGCCATAAAATAAGAGGATCTTTTTCTGTTAGATACTCATTTTTAAGATCTTTGTTTAGATAGTGGCGAAGAAATATTAGTGCTTTAGCCTTCTGGGAAGGAGTACATTCAGCCTTTGAGATGATAGTTTCACTTAAATCATTAGATGCGAGGTGGATTTCAATATCTAGGGCCATGTTAAATAGTTGTTGCCATTTATTAGAGTGTAAATTCATGTATTTTGAGCTTTGATTTATATGAAAATTGAGTGCGATTGAGTCTTTTACTAAGACGAATCAGAATATTTACGGAAAAGCCACGAATCAGATAAGACAAGGGCTTTTTGAGTGTATTTGTACAGGGAAAAGGATCAAAAGGGCTCGGAATTGGAAGACACGGTTTTTGAGGTAATTTTCGAGAATTGCTCGACTTTCAAGCATTGCTCAACCAGCATTACTTTGGTCGAGCGGAGGTGGTCAAGTCGAGCAGAATGCGCAATTCTTACAGAGAGCTTGCTCGACTTGGAGATGTTGCTCGACCAGTATCATTCTGGTCGAGCAGATGAGGTCGAATCAAGTAAAATGTGCAAACTTGTACAGAGAGTTTGCTCGACCATTGCTCGATTTGAAAGCCTTGCTCGACTTGTCCAGGTGTGGTCGAGCAGATTCTCGCTGCTTCTATTTATGGTAATTCCGGAGCTTTCTTACCAAATTTGATATATGCTTTAAGCAAAAGCCCATCCTAAGCCCATAAGGAGTTTCCACAAGTATAAAAGAAAAGCCTTCGCAGGAGAAAGACATCATTCATCATCCATCCACCACCGAAATCATACCATCATCTGAAGGAGTCGTGAAGAGAGGTTCGTCTGGTGCGTAAAGTAAGATCATACCAATCAACCATGATTGTTCCTAGATCAATCATGGGCTAGAGCCACTCCGGTAGTTCTAGGGTTATGAAAGTTTTATGAGTTAATTGAATTTCCATGTGTAAACTCCGTATAACACTACTTGTGGTTTATTTTATATAAGATTGTACCTTTTTAGTTCATACTCACGGTCGTTTTGTGCATCATTAACTGTTATGTAGAGTCCGAATACATATCTTGGTTATTGATTGAGTGCGTTCACTGCTGAGCAGGATTACATGTTATAATTCTAAGTGAAGGGATTCTGAAGTCTTATTAGAACTATCTAATATGAATACTTGTTAATTGAATATTTTCGGGTTAATAAGTAGGATAAAGAGTATAACGTCATAGTAACTATAAAGGGAGATTACATCAGGTTAGAGTACTAAGTGCACGGGAAATAATTGATACTGATAGTATCTAGAAAGGGGGGTGAATTATATTTCTTGCTCCGAGGATATGCACACGTGTCATACGCATGTTTACTTGTGTCTATAGAGTGAACTTGCATGGTTTAGTGATGCTTTCATAGACCACAAAGCAGAGTCAGACATCAACACATGGAAATGAAATTAATAAGTAAAACTGGATGACCCGAAGAACTACCTAATTTCTTACTTGATCACAATCGTATTTTCTCTATTGCTTGCTTATTTAATTCGATATTTAAATTATATGCTATTTAGTTTCGTAACTATTCCAAACTAATTTTCTATCATAGTTTTAGTTAATTAGAATATAATTAAATTGATAGTAATCCATTCTTTGGGTTCGATAATCACTTGGTCACCTATCGAGACTACAATTGATATTCTTATACTTGAGGATTAATTTTGTGTGTTGAGAAAATGCTCATCAAGTTCTTGGTGCCATTGGCCGAGGACGGAATTAATTATTAGTTTATTATTTCTAGTTTAATTGAGATTATATAATTCTTGTCTTTGATTTCTAACACTTATTTTTCTTAGGTGTATGCTCACGAGATCTAAAACAGGTAAATTAGAGCCTTATAATTCGGAGATTGGAGCATCATCGAGCAAGAAAAAGAAGAAGAATAATAAGAACAAGAACGTAGACCTAACTGAGACTCTTGATTTAGGAGTTGAAGTTGACGTGCTGAATTCGCAAATGATTGAACCTGAAATCGAAATTAATTTAGAAGTAGAGGAAGTCAACATGGCAACGAATCCTGATACACTTGCCATCCGTGAAGTCTTTAAGAACAACGGAGGAGGCAATACGGGGTTGTTAGGAGCAAGAGGGACCAGAGCCGATTTTAATTTACACCCTGCTCTTATCATCATGCTTGAAAGGAGTCCATTCTCTGGAGGAACCTTTGAAGATCCTCAGAAATATCTAAATAAGTTCCTTGGGTATGCAAGTACATAAAAAGATGCAGGAGCTCATGAGGATGCGAGGAAGATCATATTGTTTAAGTTCTCGCTGAATAAAAAAGTGAGAGATTGGTACTATAATCTCGATGCTGCGGAATGTGATACATGGGAGACATTGAAAGTGAATTTCTTGGAGCGATATATTCCACCTTCAAAGGTGTTCAAGATGAAGCAAGAGATCAATCAATTCGCTATCCATGGTAATGAGAAGTTTCATGAAGTTTAGGACCGATTCAAGGACATGCTTCGTAAGTGTCCACAACATGGGCTATCTAAAGCTCAATACATCAGTATTTTCTACAATGGGTTAGATTGCGATTCTCGTGTGTTAGTTAATGCTTCTTCTAACGGAGCATTGCTTACGAAGTCACCCATTGAGGCCGAGAAGCTTTTCGAGAATATTTTGATGAATTCAAGAGATTGGTTGACTGATAGAGTGAGAGGCACTTATGTTCTTGTTAAAGTAGCATAAGTTGAGCATACTATGGTGAAGTCGGGAAGAGATGATGAGATCGTCTCTAACTTGGCTAATATCAACAAGTTATTTGGTCTCAGCAAAAGCAGATCACGGATATATCACAGAGAGTACCAATGATGCAGCAGGATGGTGACTATGAATGAGCTAGCCAAGAGGAGATTGAGGAGGCAAACTATGTCATGGGTCAAAGTATTCAAGGAACTAGGTACCCAAATCAAGGAAACCGGAATTATCAGGGGAATTACAACAATCGTGGTCCCCCGGGTAATTACCAACAACCAAGGAGGCTGGAGTTTTCATGGAGTAATTCAAATAATGTGGTGCAACTTCATTGGTGTGGATCTGAGAGCAAAAATAGAAAAAGGGAAGCCGAGTTTCGAGGATACGGTGAACAGGTACATGGCGAGGAACGATGCAAGAGTGGACCGTCTAGAGGCCAAGTTAGAAAAGAAGATTGATGATAATCATAAGGATTTGACTACACAAGTGAAAGACCTTACGTTGTTGATGGGGGAGATGGCTGGAAACGTAAACAAATTGACTCAAACTATTGAGAAGGGAAAGTTTCCATCTCAAAGTGTTGAGAATACAAAGTCTTGCCATGCCATCACATTGAGGTTGGTAACGCAATATGAAGGTCCGATGATACCGGCGAGTGAAACCGAAGGGAGCAGAGGACTTGCTCCACCAAACTTGAGTTGCTCGACCAGACCATCTGGTCGAGCAGAGGTCAAACAACTTCTGAAAAAATAGAATTGCGATACTCTATTTTCTTACAATCCATTCAACTTGCATAAAACTGTTCGACCAGACCACCAAGGTAGAATGGAAGTCGAACAACGGCAGGGTGACGAGAGCTCACGATCAGGAAGGTTGCTCGACCAAAACCCATCTGCTCAACCAAACCATTTATAGAGGTCGAGCAACACTTCAAGGAACAGAGTACGCGATCAGCAAAGTTATTCAACCAAATTGAATCTGCTCGTCCAGTTCATTTTGGTCGAGCGGAGGTCGAGCAGTATAGTTCAGAGTCAGATTCAATACCGAATGCGATGCATGTTGATCGTAACACTCCAACTACACCTCAAGAGCAGAATACCGAGCTTACAGTAGTTGAAAAGAAGTGGGAAAGAGCCAAGAGATTGAGAGTCGAAAAGGATAAAGCGGAGAAGGTTGAACGTGATGAATGGTGGATTCCCAAAACAAAGATACCTCCACCATTTCCTTTCAAGCTTGTAAAAAAGGGATTGGAAGAAAAGTTCAAAAGGTTTTCAGATATCATGAATAAGATAAGCTTGAATATTCCTTTCTCCGAAGCGATTTTGGAGATGCCGTATTATGCTCGTTTCCTGAAGGATACACTTTTGAAGAAGAAAAGTTTGAACGGAATTGAAATGGTGAATCTGTTAGAGAATTACAGCTCGATCATTCAGAGGAAGCTGCCAGCTAAGTTGAAAGATTTGGGAAGCTTCACTATCTTGTGTGAGATTGGAAAGGGGCCGGCACGACAAGCCTTGTGCGATCTTGGAGCAAGCATTAATTTGATGCCTTTGTCCATTTTTAAAAGGCTTGGTTTGGGAGAGTTAACTTCTATATCGGTGGCTCTACAACTAGCGGATAGGTCTATGACTTTTCCGAAGAGTGTGATTGAAGACGTTCTTGTAAAAGTAGAGAAGCTAGTCTTTTTTGTGTATTTTCTTGTGCTTGAGATGGAAGATGACAAGGATAATGTCCCTCTTATCTTAGGGAGACCTTTCCTTGCTACTGTAGGAGCTATGATTGATGTGCAGAAGGGTGAGCTACGGTTGAGAATGGATAAAGAAGAGGTTTGTTTAACCTCAACAAAGCAATGAAGATACCGATGGAGACGCAATGTCATAGTATAGACGTGGTGGAGGAGATCGTGAAAGAAGACATGTCTTTGATCCTCTCAAAGGATCCTCTTGAGACATGCTTGGTGGAGTATCTTACTTTTCCCACGACGGAGCTAGATGAACTCTCCAATGAGGTATGTATTGATTTTCTTTAAAACTTACTTAGTTTGGGTGATGACAGGTATCAATTGGAGAGGACAAAAGTTGAAGAGGTGAAGTGGACTAGGAAGTACTTTCCTTTGGATAGAGAGAGCGCACCTCAAGAAGAAAAGAAAGAGGAGTTGAAACCGCTACTGGAGCACTTGAAGTATGCCTATCTTGGTGACAATGGAAAATATCCAGTAATTGTATCTTCTTTCCTTTATGATGATCAACTTGAGTAATTGTTAGATGTGCTTAGGAAGTATAAGTCTGCGATTGGTTGGTCTCTTGATGATTTAAAAGGTATTAGTCTTTCATATTGCATGTATAGAATAAGATTGTTAGATGAGGCCAAGAGTAGCATTCAGAATCAGTGGAGGGTGAATCATGTTATTCAAGAAGTGATTAGGAAGCAAATCCTAATGTAGCTAGATGCTGGAATTATATATCCAATTAGTGATAGTCCCCATGTGAGTCCATTGCATTTTGTAGCTAAGAAGGGGGGCATGACTATTGTAAAAACCAATAATGGTGTGTCATTAGCCAATAGGATTCCTACGGGATGGCGTGTGTGTACGGATTACAGGAAACTGAATGAAAATACATGTAAAGATCATTTTCCCCTTCCTTTCATGGATCAAATGCTTGATCGTCTTGCATGGTATGAGTTTTATTATTTCTTGGATGGGTACTCGGGTTATAATCAGATTATGATTATACCCGAGGATTAAGAAAAGACTACTTTTACCTGCCCTTATGGAACTTTTTTCTTTTAGAAAGATGCCTTTTGGATTGTGTATTACGCCTGCTACATTTCAGCATTGCATGATGGCCACATTTGATGGGTTGATAGAAAAGATCATGGAGGTGTTTATGGATGATTTTTTTGTGTTTGGTTCCTCCTTTGATATTTGTTTATCTAACATTGCTACTGTTTTGAAGAGATGCCAAGAAACTAATCTTGAATTGGAAAAAGTGCCACTTCATGGTATGAGATGGGATTGTTCTTGGCCATCATATTTCGGCCAAGGGATTGCAGTGGATAGAGCAAAGGTAGTGGCGATCGAGAAGCTTCCACCACCTACTAATAAAAATGAAGTGCGGTCCTTCCTTGGACACGCCAGTTTTTATAGAAGATTCATAAAAGACTTCTCAAAATACTCTAAGCCTTTGTCTCATTTACTTGAAAAGGATGTTTCTTTTGTTTTTGATGAAGAGTGTCTAACAGCTTTTCAGATTTTGAAAGAGGCACTTATTACTGCACCTATCTTGATCACACCGGATTGAACTCAGTCATTTGTACTTATGTGTGATGTGAGTGACTTAGCACTTGGAGTGGTGCTTGGACAGTTGAGGGATAAGAAGTTTTGCGCCATTTACTATGCGAGTAAGACTTTGATACTGCACAAAAGAACTGCACGGTGACTGAAAAGTAGTTTTTGGCTGTAGTGTATGCATTCAATAATGGTGTTGCTCGACTTCCAACACCCATTGACCAGTGTGTGCAAGTCGAACGGAGGTCGAGCGGAGTGATTTTAAGGACATATCAAGGGTTGCTCGACTTGTACACATTGCTCGACTTCACCAGTTAAGTCGAGCAGAGTCCAAAATCAGATTTTAAAGGTTAGTTTTTCATTCCGTTTGACACATTCCCGTCACCCTTTCTCGAGCACCATACCATAACCGTAAGTACTTCCTCCCAAATTCTTTTCTACACCTAAATCCATCTTTTCACACACTTCCATATCCAAATTCGAGGGTTTGCAAGTCTGATTTAGGATTTTCACTCGAATCTTTGGGGTTTTCACTGCTTTTCACCACACTCGCACCATGTCCAGTAAAGGTATGATTCTTCTCACTTTTTATTCTCGAATTGTGTTTCTTATGCTTATTCAAGATTGGGTGAGTGGATTTAACTTAGTATGGGCTGAATTGATTGTTAAAGTTCTTATTCGACATTGCATTCAAAATTTTCATGATTTGTTCTACGTTGAAGTGTGGAATTTTTGTGAAATTGATGATGTATGAAGCATGGGTTTTAGTTTAATTTCGAAGTATACATATGGGCTCATTGAATTTGGGTGTTGTTATGGTACAATTGAGGGTAGAATTTGAGCATGTTTTAAGTGTTGATTTGGTGAAATTTTGTGTGGAATTTATAGTAAGTTTGTGTTGAGTAGTGTTAAGACTAATTGAACCTCAACATTCTTGATTGAAAGTGTTGATTTGGAGTGCAATTGTGATTGATAAACACTTGAAATTAAGTTGTTGAAGCATGTGACTTTGAAGTCTTGAGTAAGATTCGTGCTAGTCTTAAGATGTGTATACTTGTTATTCTCTGTTGGTATGTATTAAAGTATTATTCTTGTAGGAAAAAAGATTCCTTCTTTATCTAAGAGGAAGGGACCTAAGTCGCCTTCGCTTGGTGAGATAGTCAAGAAAATGAGGATGGATAAGAAGAGGCCATCTAATTATGGGCTGAAAATTCCAAACTGGGAGGAGAAGAAGAATCTTTGGACTACAATTACACAGAAGATTCGGAGGACGCGGTATCAGGATGACCATGCTATGAGGAAAATGAAAATTCTCACCGACATTCGTTGGATGTTCGATCAAGTGGGCATTACTCAGTTTATGGAGATGAAGAGAGAGACATATTTTCACATCACTGCAGAGGTCTTATGCACGTTGAGGATTGAGCGTGGAGACTGATACCTACCTTATGGTATTCACATGCAGATTGACGGGCAAGAGCAGACTATGTGGGCCAGAGAGTTTAACGAATTGATTGGCTGTGAGAACACGATTGATGTGGAGCATGATGATTTTAAGCCAGATGAGTTCTGGAGAGAGATCACGGGGAGACAAGAGAGATATAACTCGAATTCTGCCAAGGTTGCTTCCATTCGCAACCCCGTATTATAATATATAGATAGGATTCTGGGTAACACGCTGTTTGCAAGGTCTGAGGGGAGTTGTATTCAAAGGGGGGAGCTGTACGTGTTATGGTGCATGCTACATGGAGTCCGGTGCAACCATAGGAGCAGGAATTTTTCCAGCCACCACCACAGCCACAGCCGCAGCAGGATTATTGGGTAGCTCAGGATGAGTATTATCGGGAGCAATTTCGATTTATGCACGAGCACTTCGCCACGCTGAATGCAAACCAGCAAGAAATAAATAGACAGCTGGAGCTTGCGAATACTAACTATGCCGCACTCAATGCGCGTTATGATGCCATGGATGGTCGGTTGAGACAGATGTATGAGCATAGATGCTTGAAGGATAGGAATATCAGTGATCTCCATAGAGCGTTTGATCGATGGTGTGAAGAGATGAGTGGAGATGAGGATGATGATGCTTCGGAGGAGTAGAGTTGCCAAGTCTTTTATCTTTTCTGATTCTTCTCATCCCTATTCTCTTTTACACTTTACAGGTGGAGACTTGATTGATGTGGGTATAGTGTATGATTCATGTGTGGGTGGTATGTATTTGATAATATTGATGATGATTGAGTGATTGATTAGTGGAAGTTATTTGCTTAGATTGTTTAGTGATGAGGATTATTCATGTTATGCGTGTGCACTTATTTTGATGCATGTTGATTTGTTGATGACGAGCATATTCTATTTTACTTATAGTTCATAGAAAATTGATGTTGATTACATGCTTTGAAGAGTGCTTAGGATTCTATTAACCATGTGAGGATTTGAGCCTTTTTGATCGTACTATAAGCATGATAGTTTATTCTTGAGAGTCGTTGTTATACTCGTATTCTAGAACTTGACTTATAGACTTGTTTGAAGTCTATAATTGATAAATGCTAGGAAATGATCTTAGGCCATTGTTGTTGATTACGTCACTTAGCCAAATTTATCCTACCTTATTATATGATTATCATTGGAAGCCCCTTTTGAGCCTTTAAGCTTTTTCTTTGGCAAGCCTTTGAAAAACAGCTGTTTACCTTTTGAGCTTTGAACACCTATTACTAGTAAAGAGTGGATGTAAATGAATGTTATATGAAGAGAAATAGGAAGGAGAGATTTGGTGTAATAAGAATCAAAAGACAAGTGGTTAAATCTTGCAAGGAATAGTGTCTGAAACCGATATCCCTAATGCTAGAAAGGGTAGTGCCCGAAACTGGTACCCTTATACTTGAAGAATACCGAAATTGGTATTCTACTGCGAAGAAAAGATGTTGATCCAACTAAAGATGGAGGAAGCGCAAATTGAAGTGATCATAAGAAAGACGAAGGAGAAAAGAAGGAAGCTGTTGAAAAGCAATTCTCCAAGGTACTTCTTTACTAGTAACTTAGTTACTTATCTAAATTCTCCTACCTTTACCAAAGAGCCAACATTACCACCCATATGCAAGTCCTTTGTGATCCTAGTATTGAAGTAGTTATAGATAGATTTTTGATATCCTTCTCAAGCTTATGGTTACGCGAGTATATAAATTGAAATGGAGTATCGATATTAACCATAAAGTGTACAAATTTTATACTTGAGAGAGAGAGTAAATACTTACCTGTGAGCTAGATGACTTAGCACTCGTAGAAGTATTGTAATTGATTGATTTTTTGTGTGAATGAAGGGTATGATGGATTGCATGTTTTGAATTGATATGATTACATATGTTAGGATAGGTTGTGCTAGATGTCGTGATTACACTCTCTGGATTTGTTTTGACTTTCGTTGCCTCGGGACGAGTAACATGTAAGTTTGTGAGTTTGATAAGAGTGTAAATTCATGTATTTTGGGCTTTGACTTATATGGAAATTGAGTACGATTGAGCCTTTTATTGTGACGAATCAAAATATTTATGGAAAGGCCACGAATCAGAGAAGACAAGGGCTTTTTGAGTGTATTTGTACAGGGAAATGGATCGAAAGGGCTCGGAATTGGAAGACATAATTTTTGAGGTAATTTTCTAAGATTGCTCGACTTCCAAGTGTTGCACGACCAGCATTACTTTGATTGAGCGGAGGTGGTCAAGTCGAGCAGAATGCGCAATTCTTACAGAGAGCTTGCTCGACTTGGAGATGTTGCTCGGCCAGCATCACTCTGGTCGAGCAGATGAGGTCGAATCGAGCAAAATGTGCAAACTTGTACAGAGAGTTTGCTCGACCATTGCTCGATTTGGAAGCCTTGCTCGACTTATCCAGGTGTGGTCGAGTGGATTCTCGCTGCTTCTATTTATGGTAATTCTGGAGTTTTCTTACTAAATTTGACGTATGCTTCAAGAAAAAGTCCATCCTAAGCCCATAAGGAGGTTCCACAAGTATAAAAGAAGAGCCTTCGCAGGATAAAGACATCATTCATCATCCATCCACCACCGAAACCCTACCATCATCCGAAGGAGTGGTGAAGAGAGGTTCGTCTGGCGCGTCAAGTAAGATCATACCAATCAACTATGATTGTTCCTAGATCAATCATAGGCTAGAGCCGCTCCGGTAGTTCTAGGGTTATGAAAATTTTATGAGTTAATTGAATTTCCATGTGTAAACTCCGTACAACACTACTTGTGGTTTATTTTATATAAGATTGTGCCTTTTTAATTCATACTCACGGTCATTTTGTGCATCATTAACTGTTATGTAGAGTCTGAATACATATCTTGGTTATTGATTGAGTGCGTTCACTGCTGAGCAAGATTATATGTTATAATTCTAAGTGAAGGGATTCCGAAATCTTATTAGAACTATCTTATATGAATACTTATTAATTGAATATTATTCGGGTTAATAAGTAGGATAAAGAGTATAACGTCATAGTACCTATAAAGGGAGATTATATCGGGTTAGAGTACTAAGTGCACGGAAAATAATTGATACTGATAGTACCTAGAAAGGGGGTGAATTATATCTCTTGCTTCGAGGATATTCACACGTGTCATACGCATGTTTACTTGTTTCTATAGAGTGAACTTGCGTGGTTTAGTGATGCGTCCATAGACCACAAGGCAGAGTCGGACATCAATAAATGGAAAGGAAATTAATAAGTAAAATTGGATGACCCGAAGAACTACCTAGTTTCTTACTTGATCACAACCGTATTTTCTCTATTGGTTGCTTATTTAATTAGATATTTATATTATATGCTATTTAGTTTCGTAACTATTCCAAACCAATTTGCCATCATAGTCTTAGTTAATTATAATATAATTAAATTGATAATAATCCATCCCCCGGGTTCGATAATCACTTGGTCACCTATCGAGACTACAATTGATATTCTTAAACTTGAGGATTAATTTTGTGTGTTGAGAAAACACTCATCAGCCATCAAGGGCGAGCTCGACAAATTTCTTTTTGGTGATGTCAGACATTTTCAATAAGCTTGCAGTAAAGACACGATTCTTTTCTAGGGTTCCCCTTCAATTTGTGACTCGATGTTCCCTTCAAAATCGGTTGGTCAGAGCGTGCTGATAACGTGTTGTGAAGGATATTGATAAGAACAGTAGGATGAACATAAAAAAATAGAAGTACACAGAAAATAAGAGAGAAATAGAGATTCTTATTAACGGCGTAAATCTGAATGTCTGTACAACCCTAATATCTCTACTCTTTATATAGAGAAGATAAAGGGTACAATAGTAAATGATCTCTCTTCCTATTCTAATGTTATAAGGAGTAATGGTCATTCTAAATATTTCACAACAATTTCCTAATACTCTAATAATGAATGTTTGAACTTAAATTTGTAACTTTATATGATTTTTTCTGAAATATTTTTTAAATTGGCTACTTTATATTGAAATATATTTATAAATTTACATTTTCAAAAAAGTATTAATAATTTAATAGAAAGTTATTATATTCAAGTTTTATTTTTTATTTTATTTATTCATGATACTATAATTAGATTAATATTAATGTAATTATACACATTATTATAACAAAAAAATTAAACATATTATTATTATATGAATATATATATATTTTACACTAAAAAAATTATAATTTTAAAATTTAAAATACAATTATTGTAACAGCGTAATACGCGGGTTATTATTCTGGTTCACATCTAATTTTTTAAAATCACTTCGGTGTATACATACAATTCCTAATAATCTTTAATTTATCAACCCAGCTTTATACTTCTTTTGTCTATCAATAATATATCTATTTATTTTTTTACGTGTATTAAAGACTATTATTATTTAATATAAATAGGATAATTGTATTAGTGGTGAGTACATTATAAAAAAATATTTTTTAGCAACGGAATTTATCAACGGAATTCAATCCGTTGGTAATTATCAATGGATTAGCTACCAAAAATAACATTTTTCCTATTAGCAATGAAATGTCAACAGATTTATTTTCTATTTTACCAACTGAATTCAATCCGTTTGAAATTATCAACGGATTACCAAGGGAAATTTTATACAAGTTACCAATGGAATTTTTAGCAATGGATTACCAATGAAATTGATTTTTAGTTACTAAAAATTTACCAACCACCACTTTACCAACAAAAATTTACAAACGGATTTTGTTGCTAATCCGTTGGTAAACCAATTTAACAATGGAATTAAGGTTTTTACCAACGAAATATTTCGTTGGTAAAAACAGTTTTTTTTGTTGTGGTAGTGAACCATGTGTGAGACATTTTACTAAAAAGAGAAAATAAATACCCTGAATGAAAGATCAAAATGACAAAAGGAATATCTTATCATCAAATTGATGGAGCTTATCTCTTCTCTTAAATTAATTAATATTAATTTATAAATATTGTCACACACTTTTTACATATATATTGATTTGCCATAAATTAAAATCTATCCTAACAAAAATTCAAAACAAACATATAATAATAGTCATTAGTTTACAAACATTACATAAACATACATAGCCATGAATTGGTCTCTTGCGCATTAGGGTGTACAAGATGCTCAAGTATATTAAATTTTATTTTAAAGAGTATTCATTTTAATAGAAAAAGTTATTATTTTTTCATTGAAAGTGTCAATTGAACGATGAAGGGTATTAATATTTGATTAAGAAAAAAATATTTTGAAAAAATCAAGAGTCTACTTTTTTTTTTTAATACTAAACAGTATAAAATTCAATATATAAGGATATATAATATCAAAGCCAGATCGGATCTTAGCGTACGGACCTCGTGTGTCATGCATATAAGAGACATTGCTTTTATATAATTATTTTAAGGTGTGAGATCGTCTTATATAACGACTTATGTGAGACAGATAAAAATAATAATTTTGAAAAGTGATACTCAATCAATGAAAAATTATAATCATATTTCATAAATAATTTTTAAATAAATTAAACTGATAATATTTTATAATAAATGTGATAACTAATTACGAAAATATAAAATGATCATATCGTGAGTCTGTCTTATCTTTATTTTAATATTAGACTCGTGTTGTTATTTCATGTTTAATTAGTTATTATAAGACTCGTGCTATAAGACTGATCACAATGACATTATTTCATCCACCAATACCTTTTGAGTTAGTACATAATTTAATCAAACTATAACATCCTTTCTTGATAATTGACTTTCAACTAGTTCCAAATACCTAATAAATTGGATATGCTTTAATTATCACCTTTTTTATAAAATTCCACCATGGATGTGGATTTTCAAAACTTATGAACGTGACTTTTGCATTTTCAATGTGCATATCATTGGAATAACTGTACACATGAAAATAGATAAATAAATAACTCCCTTTCACTATGTAAAGATTATTACTGTAGATTCAAATTTAAAAATATAAAAGAAAATTATAAATTTTATTCACTATACAAATAGTTCGATTTTTTATAAAATCTGTTAGTAAAGAGTACATCATATGTCAATTAATAACAGTGATAATTTAGAAAAACAAATTAAAAAAATACGAATTTGTTTAGGGTATGAATTATGTGCAACTAATTTCATGTAGAACTCGTATTTGGAAGAAAGGATTTGAGGAGGGATTTGGATTTGAGGAGGATTTTATAAATCTCTTCCTCAAATTCTTCTTTCATGCTTGGATGCCACCTGAAATCAATTGATTTATAAATTCAAGATTTAAATCAATTGATTTCAAATCTTGGATTTGATTTTGAATTTTTTTTAGTTGTTTTTTATTGGATTTCAATTCATTCCTCAAATCGTGTCATTTGAAATCCTTCCGTTATTATAAAATTGATATATTAATATATAAAAATAGTATATAAAATTAATAAATTAATTAAATATATATATATGTATATATATTTTAATTTTACATTCTACTACCCAACCTACTCCTACCCTACCCCTACCATACAGCCCACCCCATGCATCGAGTGGAGAGTAGTACTACCCCACCCGATGGGGTAGGTTGGATGATAATATTTTTATTATTTAAATATTAAAATCTAAATTTTCAAAAAAAAAATTGGGGGGAGGGGGAGGGGATCGGGTGAGTGGGTGGGTAGGGAGTAGGGTTGGGTAATAATATTTTTATTATTTAAATATTAAAATCTAAATAAAAAAAATTGGCGGGTGTGGCGAGGGAGGGGTGAGTGGGTGAATAAGGGGTAGGGTCTAGGTGGTAATATTTTTATTATTTAAATATTAAAATTTAAAGTTGAAAAAAAATTGGATGGCGATAGGTTGTGGGGGGATGGTCGGGTGGGTAAGGGTAGGGATGAGTGGTAATATTTTTATGGGGTACTTACTACTAGGTACATTAAAAACTCCTTTATTACTATGAGATACAAACATACAAAAATATTACTACTAATTATAAAAATATATAGTGATATTCCAATATTGCTCTTACAAAGTGATGCACATAAATGTTTGTGTGCAGCATGAAAATTCGTGTGCAGCAAAAATATGTGCAATAAAAAAAGTGTGTGCAGTAAAAAAAGTGTGTGCAGCAAAAATAGTGTATATACAGCGGAGGTCCCGCGACCGGCCGCCGGCGGTCCAGCGGAGGTCAGGCGGCGGCAGTGGGTGGGTGAGGAGTTTAGAGTTTGTGGTTTAAAAGTGTATGTGTTTAGGGTTATATTTGGTATTTTACTTCAATACTTTGTATGTGAGAGTAATTTTTTTAAATCAATGTATCTCACAGTAATTATGGGTACAAAATGTATATCTAAGAGTAATTTTTCCTATTTTTATTGTTTAAATATTAAAATATAAAATTTTATAAAAATTTTTTTTTAAGGGGTGGGGTAGATAGGAGGTGGGTAAGGGTAGGCTGGGAGGTAGAGTTACCTCCCAAAAAAATTATTTTTAATAAAATTTTAAATATTAATATTTAATATAATACAATTTTATTATTTTTATTTATCATATATAAAATTCTATTTTAAAAATAAATTTTGAATTATGAATTTGAAATCCTTTCAAAAGTGCATAATTCATCCAAACATTAGAATTCAAATAAATTAATTTAAAATCTAAGGAATTTAAAATCCACTCGTTTTCAAATCATTCTATTTGAAATGACTCAAATCCACTCATTAATGATTTATGGATTGTATAGAAAATTATAACATATGAATTAACAATTTAAATATTCCCAAAAATAAATCCTAATTCCATGAGTAATTATAAGCTAAAAAGCTAAAAATATACTCCCCAATCTATCACAGTTTTCACACCCTATGTGTAATGTAATACAGTTTTCATACCTCATGTGTAAATTACACATGGGGTGTGAAAACTGTGATGAGATAAATGGAGTAGTACATAATCGCATCACATGGATAAAATTACAATTACGTAATTATAATTAATTAATACACTAAATTTCAAGAATAAAAGTTGAAAATTGGGGGTAACACAACGCTGGATCAAGGGTAAAATAAACCAATAAATTATAAATGTAAAATATTATATACACTATAAAAGTGAAATCAAAATCATACTGTAAGGTTAATCCTAAACTCTATAAATAAATATTAATCCTTACGAAAAAATAAATAAATTATAAATTGGTTGTGTTTTGATTGAGTCATTTCAAATTCAATAGATTTGAAAATGAGTGGATTTTAAATTCCTTAAATTTTAAATCAATACATTTGGATTCAATTGTTTGGATAAATTATGGATCTTTGAAAAGATTTCAAATCCTTAAATCAAAAATTAATTTTAAAATATATTTTTTATATAATAAAATAATAATAAAATTTTATTATATTAAATATTAAAATCTAAAATTTTATTAAATATTATTTTTTTGAGAGGGAACTCTACCATCCACCCTAACCCCAACCCACCCACTCCCCCATCAAATTTTTTTAATAAAATTTTAGAATCTACCTCTACCTACCCCCACCCCCGTCCACCCCAAGCCCCCACACCCCCCTCTCAAAAACAAAATTTTAATAATTAAATAAACGGGTAAGTCTTGCGTGAGATCGTCTCATGTGAGACTATTTTTCACTTTTTAAATTATTTATCACTTTCACTGTAAATCGTTATCACTTTCGCTATAAAATGTTATAACTTTTTATTTATACTATAATTTGTTCATGAAAGGATATTATCAATTTTCATAAATTTATTATCACTTTCCTTCATAAAAGTTATCACTTTCTGGTCGTATCACAAAAGACCTTACGTGAGATGATCTCACACAAGCCTTTACCTAAATAAAAAATATTACCATCCAACCCTATCACCCTACCCACCCACACACGCCTCGCCCCCCATCTACCCACCCAATCCCTCCCCCCACCAGCTGATGTGTCTTTTCTTTGCACGCAAAATTAATCCCCAAGTATTAAGAATATCAATTGCAGTTTAAGCAAGCGACCAAGTTAAATATCGAATCCAAAGGACGATGTATTATCAATTTTATTATTTACTAATAAATTAAGACGAATGCCAATAAAAGTTGGGGTTTTAATTATCAACTACTAAACAATTAATTTAAATAATAAATAAAATAAATAAGAAACTAGAAAAATACGAAAGTGAATTAAGTAGGAGAATAGGTAACTCTAGGATAATCCTGTTTTACTCATTAATCTCCCTTTCATGTATCAATGTCCGACTCTTTCTTGTGGAATATGGACGCATCACAAAGCCATGCAAATTTACTCTATAGACACAAGTAAATATACGTGTAACACGTGTGAATAACCTTGGAGCAAGAGATACAATTCACCCCCTTTCTAGGTATTATCAGTATCAATTATTTTCCTGGCCAATCG
The DNA here is from genome assembly GCA_023678885.1 of Pogostemon cablin. Lineage (NCBI taxonomy): Eukaryota > Viridiplantae > Streptophyta > Magnoliopsida > Lamiales > Lamiaceae > Pogostemon > Pogostemon cablin. The sequence goes on from CM042997.1 coordinate 10,159,816, forward strand.
ATACTCTAATCCAATATGATCTCCCATTATAGGTACTATGAAATTATCTTCTTTGTCCTACTTATTAACCCAAATTCAATTCAATTAATAAGTATTCTTATAAGATAGTTCTAATGAAGTTTCGGAGTCCCCTCACTTAAAATTATAACATGAAATCTTGTTCAACAGTGAACGCGCTCAATCAACAACCAAGATATATATTCAGACTCTATAAACAGTTGAAGATGCACAAAATGACTCTGAATATATAGATTAAAAATCATAGTCATATATAAAATAATTCCACAAGTAGTGTTGTACGGAGTATATACACGAAAGTTCAATAAATTCATAAAAACCTTCAAAAACCCTAAATCTACCAAAAAGGTTCTAACCCCATGATGTTATGAAGAATAATCATTGGGGTTGGATAGATCTTACCCATATGTCTGAAAAATACAAGATAAATTAGGAAACAAATAAAACCCTATATGTGGGTGTCGTTGCGTCCTTTTCCTTCTTGAATCCTCCTCTTGGTTCTCCTCTTGATTCCACAGACGAATCTTTAAAGTGATGAATGGACGGAGGAAAGGATGTGGATGATGGTTGGGGGTGATCCCCCCTTGTGAGGTGTAGGATGATTGTGTTGTTGTCACCCCTCACATAAATAAGGATGTAAAATATATATATATAGGTTTGAGAAGGGAAATAAATAAGGTAAGAAAAGATATGGGTGAATCATGGAGGATTATGTTATAAGAAGATTAATTGTGCTTCAAGAAATAAGAAATATGGGCTAATTTTCGGAAATTTTCGAAAATTTTTGGAAATTCTCCCTGTCAGCTGCGCGACCTTACGATTTTGACCATAACTTCCTCGTCTGATCTCTGATTTGAGTGATTCTTACGACAAAATGATCCTATCTTTCGTGCCTTTTCAATCATATACCACACAAATACAGAAAAATTATGGAAATTAAACGTGCATTTTTCAGCATTCCTCTAACTTTGCACTTTTGATCATTTTTCACCTAAAACACAATAAAATACCTTAAACGCACATTTTTCTCACATATATCAAATGTAAGACACTTGTGCTAATATATGACAATCATTCTCATAAAAAAGGTGTTAAATTGGACACTAAAATACTCTTATTTTCACTCTCATCAATCCCCAAACTTACCCGTTGCTCGTCCCGAGGCAACAAAATAAAAATAAAAATAAAGAAAGAGTAAGAAAATTAGTGGGGAAACAAGGAATATGACCAATACTCCATTCAAAAATACAATTGTCCTCAACTTAGGTCATGCAACTCTCATTACATGTAATAATCAATTTATAGCATACAAGATAAGATAATCACCATCAATTCAAATGCTCAATCCATTGACATGTTCTCACGGGAAATATATATCATTCGCACTCAAATGTAAAAGATGTACACTTATGGGTTAAGGTGTTTACGCTCAAATATGGATAAAAATAACTTTTATTCGGTTGTAATGTAGCCTCTTTGGAAAAGGTAAGAAATGTATGTATAAGTGTCTCAAAACTCTAATCAATCAAGCTGCAGTCTCTCTCGATCTTTTATTCTTCCTCATCACTTCAATCAAGCATATCCTCTTCAAACTCTCCGATCTTTCTCCTTCAAGAACAACATATTTTTCTTTTTCAACTTTTTCTAGCTCTTCAACTCCATCATTCTCCCTTTCTTCACTTTTTTTTCTTTTTTTTTTCTTTTGAGGTACCAGTTTCGGGCACTACCTCTCGCATCCTCCATAGGGTACTAGATTTAAGCACTACCCTAGGGTATTTGTTTCCTTGGAGTACTAGATTTGAGAACTACTCTATGAATTTTTTTCTTTTCATCCTTAAGACTCTTCTTTCATCATTCTTATCATCCTTCAAATCACCACTCTCTTCAATTAAGCTTTATTGACTATCAAAAGAATGAATTTAAAAGGCTCAACGGGCTGACTAGGGATTTAATGAATTCAGGTAAAGTATATGAGAAAAGATGGGTAATAAATCAAAGATGACCTAATTTCATTTCCGTAATCCGCTAGACTAATCTTGAATATTCAAGGAGACTCAAGACAAGTTCTAGAATACACACACAAGAACGATACTCACTAGAAAAGAATTATCATATGATTATGTACATGATTATAAGGCTCAAAATCTCACATGAGTATTTAACAAGTAACAGAGCACCTTTCATGGTAAGTAATATCCCACAAATACACATAGAACTTCATATCACAATATAACTCAAGTACACTTTCTTCATCAATTCCAAGAGCATATGAATTCAAAGCAAATTTTTAAAATATAAGCTCACATGGATCACAAGCATAAACTCAATCCTTTCGCTCCTATGAATTAAAAGCACGCATAAAAATTAGAATAAGAAAATGAGAACACCTGATTTTTCTTCAACATATTCACTAGCTCCTCGAGTTGTTCTACTCGATTAGGTCAAGCCTCAGCGTAGAACTCATCTTGCCACCTAGTTACCTTTTTCTATCATCAAAACTCAAACACACTCATCATCACATGATTCAGTACTAATAAAATAGGGTACACCAGAAAAATTGAAAAGATGAAAAATAAAAACTCGACTACTAACACTAGGAAACACCAACACGACACACTAAACATTAGGTAAGTTGTAAAAAATCAACATATCAACACCGGTTAAAATATTAATATGCCGCAAAAAATCAACCTCCAAACAAACAAACAACTAACGAAAGAAAAAATTATAATCTCGGTGCTCATAAGACTAGGTAAGTACATCAATAGAATGCACACTAATGTACATTCGTATAAATAACGTATTTTTGTTTCCATCTTAATAATGCACATTAATGTACGGATAGGTATAGGTATTATGGAAAAAACAAATATAATTTTGTATTTATCATTAATTTTCTGAAGCGAATGTATCGCTTAGTATTTATTAAATACGTTTTATATCTACTATTTACTGACCCAAATTTAATATATATATATATATATATATATATATATATATATACTTTTTTATTAATTTATATACTATTTTTATATATGAATGAATATATAAATTACACAACAACGGAAGGATTTCAAATGACACGGTGAGAGGAAGGATTTGAAAATTCATCCAAAACAACTAAAAAATTTAAAATTAAATTCATGATATGAAATCCATTATTAATTTAAAATCTTGAATTTATAAATCCATTCATTTTAAGTTGCATCCAAACATGAAGGAGGGATTTATAAATCCCTCCTCAAATTCTTTCATCCAAACACGCCCTAAGATTTTACGGTATTTTTGTGATGCTACAATTCTATGTAAATATTTTTTCGATTTGTTATGGTGGGGAGTCTATTATTATGAGTGGCAAAATTTTGTGTGAAACCGTTTTATGAAATTTAAAACAAATGTTATATTTTCGATAAAAAAAAATAAATTTGTGTTTAATTATTAAAAAGTGATTATCAACCAAATGAATTATTTCATTAATAATACAAAATATAGATAAAAGTAATAATTAATTAAGAAATGTGAAGCAATCTTACTTAGAAATAGATTCCAGGTTTTAACCAATACAAATTCAAGTTCTTTATTGTTTCAGTCTGGTTGAGAATTTTGGAACTTCCATTCGAATTGTGGACGAGGAAAATTATGATGGCTATAGCGGCAGTCATTGGTTCCCTATTCGTGTTGATGCTCGTGCTACTTATGGATCGATGAGGCACTTTGCTCGCATCTTGGTTGATCTTGATGTCCAATAACCTTTACCCGATCTCGTCAATCTTGACAACTTGACAACTCCGAATCGAGCTCTATTTTTTCTCATACCTACTTAATTACTCAAAGAAGCTCATTTAACCATTAAATTTGAGCCTCATTTAACCATTAACTCTTGTAATTTTCAGCAAACATCCAATCTCCAAAAAAATTAAAGAAATCAATCATTCAAAGCATTTTTAATTATATATAACCGAGTTAAAAATATGAGTTGGTCTCTTGTGTCTTCAGGTGTACAGAGTGTGTAAGGGTACAAAGGGTATACTCTTTAATTAATAAGGGTACACAGTTTTGTTCTAAAGGGTATACACTTTTATTTATTTTTTATTTTTCAAGAAATAATGGTACACGTCCTTATACTAAAAGGTACACCATTTAATATTAAAGAGTATCTGCACACACTAGTTTTTGTCTAAAATATATCCAATTTTTGATGAATTTTCACGCCAATCACTAGAAAAATATAGAAAAATAAAATATTGACGCGGTGTGTTTAGTTTAGGTTTTGAAATAATACTCAGATTTTAATTTTCAAAATTACTTTTATATCAATTCCATTAATTTTTAATTCATCTACCTTTCTTATATATTACCATACAACTTTTATACATTCATATGTTAAAAAGTTAAAATTTACTCTAATAAAAACTCAAAATAAACATATACTACTTTTAATTAGTTTTGAAATCATACAAAAACCCAAAACAATATAATTTTAGAGTTGATCTCTGCATTCGAGTGCATAAGGTTTAAGGGTTATATTTTATTCTAAATTATATTATTTTAATTGATAAGTGTACTAATTTTCATTGAAATAGGAAGTTGAAAAATGAAGGGTATTGATATTTAATTAAAAAAATTATTATTACAATATTTTTTTATAAAAAAAATTAAGATTTTATGTTTTTACACTAAAGAATATAACGTTCTATATACAAAGGTATAAAAATAAAGGTACAACATCGAAATCGGGTGGGATCTGAACACAGGAACCTCGATCCGTGCGGCAGGCACACAAGAAACATTAATTAATTATTTCATGTTTAATTAGTTTAATATAAGACTCATGCTATTATTTCATGCTTAATTAATTTAATATAAGACTGATCATGATGCTATTATTTCATCCACCAATATCATTTGAGTAACATAATTTAATCACTATAGCATCCTAATTATTTTTTTCCAGATACCCAATAAAATTGGATATGCATTGTCAACTCTTTATAAATTCCATGATGGATGAGCATTTTCAAACTTATAAACGTGATTTTTGCATTTTCAATGTGCATAACATTGGAATAACTGTACATGAAATAATAATAATAATAATAATAATAATAATAATAAAATTACTGGACACTATGAAAAGATTATTATTTTTTATATACTTTTACATATAGTTTGAATTTTTTTATAATGAATCTATTTTAAAGTATGTAATGTGTTAGGTCATAATTTTAAAATTAAAGTATGTTGTTAATTAAATTATTAAGTTAAGTGTCATTCATTATTCGATGCCCGGTGTATAGTGAATTTTAGACAAACAAACAAAAAATATGCAAATTTGTTTAAAGTATAAATTGTGTGGAACTGATTTCCATATAGAACCTTTTTAATCAATTATGGATCGAAAAGAAAATTATAATTAATGAATTAATATCTTTAATATGCTAATTAAAGTTTTTTATTTTTTATTTTCACTAATGTGTCGTTTTTAGAATTATTCTCACATAGAATAGCTGACATGACGAAGTGTAGTGAATTTGAATTAATTTAATTATTTATAATTTATATAATTTAATTTAATTAATTTAAAATATTGCATCTTCAATTCAAGATAATTTTTTTTAATTAATATTAAAAATTTTAACTAGAGTATAATTTTAATAGATGTTTATTGGAAGGATTACTATTAGGTACATTAAAAAATCCTTAATTATTATGAGAAACAAACATATAAAAATATTACTACTAACTAAATAAATATATAGTGATATTACAATATTACCCTTATAATGTGTTGTACATAAATTTTTGTGTGCAACTAAAGTTCGTGTGCAACAAAAAAAGTGTGCAACAAAAAAGTGTGGTGGTCCGGCGAAGGTCCGTCGACCGGCCGACGACGGTCCGGCAATTTTTCGGCGCCCGGCCGGCAGTTCGGCGGTGGTCCAGCGATCGGCCAGCGGTGGGTGAGGGTTTAGGGCTTGTGGTTGAAAAGTGTATGTGTTTGGAGTTATATTTTGTATTTTACTTTAATACTTCCTCCGTCTCATCCTAATGGTTACATATTTTCATTTTGGGCGTCTCATCCTAATGGTTACATTTTTCTTTTTAGCATATGAGACCCACATAAATTAATTACTTCTCTCTCCATGAACCCACACATCCCACTAATACACCTACCCACTTTACATTAAATTATTATCTCTCTCACCTCAATACACATTAAAATAATATACTCCCTCCGTCCCACAGCAAGGGTTTCTTTTTTCCATTTTGGTCGTCCCACCCAAAGGGTCATCTTTCCTTTTTATACACATGAGACCCACTCATCCCCTCTAATACAATTAAAACATGGGACCCATACTCCCACTAATACAACTACCCACTACACATTAAATAATAATATTCCTTAATCCACGTGTCAAAAAGCAAAAACTACCCTTGCCGTGGGGCGGAGGGAGTATTTATTAATCTCCGTACAAAAAACAAACGTAACCATAAGGATAGAACGGAGGGAGTATTTTGTATGTGAGAGTAATTTTTTTAAATCAATGTATCTCACAGTAATTATGGGTACAAAGTGTGTACCCATAAAATTTTTTTCCATATTTTATTTTTATATTTAATTAAAATTATTTATAACTAGATAATTTTTAATAGTATTTATTTAATTAAAATTAATAGGTTTGAATAACTTTTCAAGTGAAAGACAAATAATATTAGGAGTTGATGCTTGAGCTAATCCAAATCTTAATTCTCTAAATATGCAAGATTATCTTCCTTGCCGCAAGTAGCACAACATATATAAGAGAGAGTAGAGATTTCTAATTATTATTTGCGAAGAAAATCGATTTTTTTTTAATATCTTACTTTTTTTCATTTTTTATATCTTACAAATGACAGGAAAACTTATATATAGACAATAATAATTAAAGATATTCGCGAATTATTAAAAAATGTTAGAAGAATTCAAAAGAAATTTCATGTGTATTCATGATTCTTACAGATAAAGAGATATATATATTACTATTAAAATAAATTTTCTCCTAATTTTATTATGATGTTATATACGTAGAATTAAATTTAATTTGTAAAAAAAAAATGTACTTCATCTGTCTCTTTTCACATATCACATTTTCCATTCCGGATTATTCCATAAAAATTTATATATCTACCTAAAAAAGCAAAATGTAAAAAACAAATCATCCTTATCCATATAATTTATTTTAAAAAAAAACCACTCATATCTAACACATTAAACACATTTATCATTTACTCCCTCCGTCCCAACTTCAACTTCACACTTTCCATTTTGGTTCGTCCCAAATTCAACTCCACATTTCCATAAAATAAAAAGCAACTAACAAATATCCCCATCACATACTTTAATTTCAAATTTGTCATCACCTTTTTAACACAAATAACATACTTTATCATTTATTTATTACCCAAAAATACTACTCCCTCCGTCCCAACTTCAATTTCACACTTTCCGTTTTGGTCCGTCCCAAATTCAACTTCACATTTTCATGAAAGGAAAAAGCAACTAACTAATATCCATCTAACATACTTTAATTTCAAATTTGCCACCACCTTTTTAACACACATAACATACTTTATTATTTATTTATTACCCAAAAATATCATACTACCCCCAAAAGTAAGTTAAAAGGTAACTTTTCTTAAACTCCGTATCTACAGTAAACGTGAAGATACATTTGGGATGGAGGGAGTATACTACTCCCAACAGTAAGTCAAAAAGTGACTTTTCTTAAACTCCATATCTATAGTAAACGTGAAGATAAATTTGAGATGGATGTAGTATTATTTATTATAAAAAATATACCATTATACCCTTAAAAGTTATCATTTTTCTTAAACTTTGTGCCGGGATGGAAGTGCAGACTAAAAAATTAAGTGCTATTATATTTACTTTCGTTGTATTTAGAAATCCAACCATACATATAAAAAAAATTTCTCTTTATTTTTAAATATTTACAAAAAATACATTTTTTTCAACTTGTTTTTGTAATAACTATATGCTATACTCCAAGGATAAATCCTAAATCCATGGATATTATAAACTATGATCCACAAGATAAAAATTATACTTAAGCACTATACAAGGGTGAATTTACCATTTATTTATTATTAATTAACATTAAATCTTAAAGGTAAATTAACAATGGATCAGGGGTGAAAATATACCAATAAATTATAAGTGCAAAATATTTTATATGAAACACAAACAAAATTACAAGTTATACTTAAAAGAGTTAATTCTAAACTCTATAAATAAAGATTAATCCTTAGAAAAAAAAGTTATAAATTACAAGGTTTTATGGTATTTTGTGATTCTACAAATTAATTTAAACAATTTTTTGTTGAGAATGTATATTATTGTGAGTAGGCAACATTTTATATGCAAGCCTGTATCATAATTTATAGTAAATCATAACCTTTTTAATAAAAATGTCTAATTAATAAAATAATGATAATAATTTAATTAAATTATTTCATTAATAATTTAAAGAATAGATGAAAAGTAATAATTAGTTTAAAAAAAAAAGGTGAAGTAATCTTACCCGAGACAACAATATATAGTTGCTCTTATATAATATAATAACAAGCAATGACTGAAAGGCACTTTGCCCGCTAAAAAATTAATAATATATAACCTAATAAGAAGCAATGACTGAAAGACACTTTGCCCACTAAAAAATTAATAATATATAACCGTCACGTATTTATGTTTACGATTTTCCTTTTTAATTCTATTTAAAACAAGCATTTTAACTCTTGCATTGCACGAGGATATATTTTAAAAATAAAATTATAAAAATTGGGTGTTTTATTTTAATGGTTACATTTATTTTTTTTTGTATAAGACCCACACAATTAAGTAATTAAAATATCTTAATGGGACTCATTCGCCACATCAATACAACCATCCACTATATATTTAAATATTATTTATCTCACCTTAATACACATTAAAATACTAAATTTCTTAATCCCCGTGCAAAAAAGCAAATATTGCTATTAGAATGGGACGAAGAGAATACATATGTATGAGGTTTTATATTGTGATGGTATGTATATTTAGTTTAGATCTTTATGTATAATGAATTAAATAGTTTTTAGTTGAATTGACGTTATACGACCCTTATTCGTTTTTCATGTATAATAAATTAATGTAATTATAAAAAACTAACAATTTTAAAATTTTTATTAATATTTATATTTCATTACGTAATCATATGTTATAAACAATTCCAAATAATGTCTTAATTACTTAACTTTATTTTCAAATACAACCCAAAATTTTCCATTAATTAACTCAAATTGAAACAAATTTCAACATGTTAATTGATAAAAAAATATGCATACAAAAATAATATCTTTAATTTTAATTATTTTGTTGGACATGAAATTATTATGATTAAAAATGTGATAGTAAAGCACCTAAATGTATTTATTTAAGGAAATAAGAATAAGTTGAGTGATGAGAAATTGAAGAGAAATTGAGAAGAAGTGAGAAATTGAAGAGATTTTGACCAAAATTTTGAGCGAGAAAAAGAAGTTGACTTTAGGTGTTTTTATATAAATAAATAAATAAATAAATACATATAATTACGTATTCCCTCCGTCTCATCCTAATAATTACATATTTTTAAATTGGGTGTTTTATTTTAACTGTTACATTTGTTTTTTGTGTATGTAACCCACACAATTAAGTAATTAAAATATTTTAATGGAACTCATTCGCCACATTAATACAACAATTCACTATACATTAAAATATTATTTATCTCACCTCAATATACATTAAAATACTAAATTTCTTAATTCCCGTGCAAAAAGCAAATATTACTATTAGAATGGGACGAAGGAAATACATTTTTATGAGGTTTTATATTGTGATGGTACGTATATTTAGTTTAGTTCTTTATGTGTAATGAATTAAATAGTTTTTAGTTGAATCGACGTTATACGACCCTTATTCGTTTTTCATGTATAATAAATTAATGTAATTATAAAAAACTAACAATTTTAAAATTTTTATTAATATTTATATTTCATTACGTAATCATATGTTATAAACAATTCCAAATAATGTCTTAATTACTTAACTTTATTTTCAAATACAACCCAAAATTTTCCATTAATTAACTCAAATTGAAACAAATTTCAACATGTTAATTGATAAAAAAATATGCATACAAAAATAATATCTTTAATTTTAATTATTTTGTTGGACATGAAATTATTATGATTAAAAATGTGATAGTAAAGCACCTAAATGTATTTATTTAAGGAAATAAGAATAAGTTGAGTGATGAGAAATTGAAGAGAAATTGAGAAGAAGTGAGAAATTGAAGAGATTTTGACCAAAATTTTGAGCGAGAAAAAGAAGTTGACTTTAGGTGTTTTTATATAAATAAATAAATAAATAAATACATATAATTACGTATTCCCTCCGTCTCATCCTAATAATTACATATTTTTAAATTGGGTGTTTTATTTTAACTGTTACATTTGTTTTTTGTGTATGTAACCCACACAATTAAGTAATTAAAATATTTTAATGGAACTCATTCGCCACATTAATACAACAATTCACTATACATTAAAATATTATTTATCTCACCTCAATATACATTAAAATACTAAATTTCTTAATTCCCGTGCAAAAAGCAAATATTACTATTAGAATGGGACGAAGGAAATACATTTTTATGAGGTTTTATATTGTGATGGTACGTATATTTAGTTTAGTTCTTTATGTGTAATGAATTAAATAGTTTTTAGTTGAATCGACGTTATACGACCCTTATTCGTTTTTCATGTATAATAAATTAATGTAATTATAAAAAACTAACAATTTTAAAATTTTTATTAATATTTATATTTCATTACGTAATCATATGTTATAAACAATTCCAAATAATGTCTTAATTACTTAACTTTATTTTCAAATACAACTCAAAATTTTCCATTAATTAAATCAAATTGAAACAAATTTCAACATGTTAATTGATAAAGAAAATATGCATACAAAAATAATATCTTTAATTTTAATTATTTTGTTGGGCATGAAATTATTAGGATTAAAAAATGTGATAGCAAAACACCTAAATGTATTTATTTAAGGAAATAAAAATAAATTGAGTGATGAGAAATTGAAGAGAAATTGAGAAGAAGTGAGAAATTGAAGAGATTTTGACCAAAATTTTGAGCGGAAAAAAGAAGTTGACTTTATATGCTTTTATATATATATATATATTTACTTCCCATTTTTGTTTTGGTTTCATTTTATTCCTTTTTTTCTTTTATCATTTCTTATATTATTATTATTACTTTTATCTCCTTTTTCTTAATCTATTTACCTTTATTTTATTTTTTTCTCCTCGTCTTATTTGTTATATTTTTTTTTTCACATTTTCTCATAATCCTATTTACCTTTTATTTATATCTTAATTTCATTTTATTTCAATTCCTTTCTAAAAAAAATAATACACGGAATATTCAAATTTTTTATGGAATCAACTATTTGTATCTCCGAATTCGTTAAACTTGCTCAAAAAATAATTAAATTAAAATATTCAAAATTAATAAGATATAAATATTCTAATAATTAAAATTTTATACTCCCTCCGTCCCACGTATTTTTACCCACTTTCCATTTTGGGGTGTCCCACGTATTTTTACCCATTCCATTTTTGGCAAAAATACATAATATTTTATTACATACTTTTTACAATCCCAACAACTTTAATTACTTTTTTACACTTTATTCATCATTCCCAATAACTTTATTCACTTTTTCTTTTTAAATTACTAATTTATCCCTACTTTCTCTTACATTATATATTAAAAAAATAAAACGTCTTAATCTCCGTGCCCGTACAAACGGGTAAAAATACTCGGGACGGAGGGAGTATTGTATTCGGTTGTAGTACACGAATAGTATATTGTGTGTTTGGTTGGAGTACTTGAAAGATGTAAAGATGTATTCGATTTTATATTGTGTTCGGTTGTAGTACCTGAACAATATAGTGTACTCCCTTCCTTCGCTTTCAAGGGTATCATTTTTCCATTTTGGGCATCCGGCCCCAAGGGTCTCATTTTATTTTTTATCCACACACACCCACTAATACAACTAAAAAATGAGACCCACATCTCCACTAATACAACTACTCACTACACATTAAATAACAATAATCCCTAATCTCCATGCCCAAAAACAAATGGTACCCTTGAATACGGACGGAGGGAGTATTTGGTTGGAGTACCTGAAAGATGTATTCGGTTGGAGAAATAGCATGGTCTTTGAGGAATGGTAATAACACTTTTCACTATGAAATGTTATCAGTTAATTTTCATTTATATTATAAATAAAATTTTCATAAAACAATATTGTTGTTTTTCGTTAATTGAGTATCACTTTCTATTATAGAAGTTATTACTTTTTATACGTATGACGTAAGCCCTCACTTGAGACAGTCTTACACAAGTTTTTTTCTATAATATTAACAACTATATAAATTAATTAATAAAAATAATTTTATTCATAAAAGTTTTAATTTTTTTAATATTAAAATTTATAAACCAAAAAAAAATTATACAACACGTTAAACTTTTGTAATGTCTATTAAAAATTTCATAACATTATAGTTTAAATTTATATATAATATATAATTTTCAATATTATATTGCTAATGCAAAACATATATTTTTATATATTAAGTTCTTATATTATCATATTTAAATTATTACATAAAAAGTATAATCTTACATAATTAAATATAAAACTATTATTAGTGATGGCAACGGGTAGGGTATCCGCTTATTTTTTTGGTACTCGTACTCTTATGCGATTTAAAAAAAACTATCTGTACACATTCCATTTAAAAAATTTATTAGGGTACCGTACCCATCTTATACCCATTTATTAATACACGTGGGTACCCGCACCCATTTAATATTAATTTATTATATAAATATTTATATCTTTTATATTATTTAAAATTATATTTTTATGAATTAAATATAAATTAAAATTTATTATTTTAAATAAATATCTTAAATTTTGTGTGTGTATATATATAGGGTTTATTACTAATAGATACACACTTTAACCTAAATTACTATTAGATACATGGAATTTAAATAATTACTCTCACATACAAAATATTAAAGTAAAATACCAAATATAATCTTATACTCCATACCCTTTTAAACCAACAACCCTACCCCTCACCCACCCACCGGCGTTGACCAGCCGTTGACTGGCAACCGGACCGGTGTTGACCAACTTTGACCGGCCGTTGGCCGACGTTGTCCGTCGTTGTCCGCCGATTGGTCCGGCCGTTGACCGCCATCGTCGCCTGCTGCCGAAATTTAAAATGTGCAAACAAAATGTGAAAATAAAATTATGTAGAACAATTGTGCAAAATAAAATTGTGCAGAACCAAATTGTGCAAAATCAATTTGTGCAGACAAATTGTGCAAACATATAGGGGTATTTATGGTATTACAATTATAATTGTGTAGTTATGAGTAATAGTGCTTTGAGTCATGTAGTTTGAAGCAATTATGCATTTTTTTGTGTACCCCTTAGTAAGTGGCCCATATATATATATTATATATATAAATTGGGTACCCGCAGATATTGAGGTATTATCCATAGTCGTTCCAAATCCTAATGAGATTTTCACAACTATCTGTATCTGTCCCAAACCCGTTTACAATTATCCATACCCGCTCTATTAAGATTTGAATAGAACGGATACTTGAAAATGCCCATCTCATTACCATCCCTAACTATTATTAATAAATAAAATTACTAAATGTATATAACAATTATATACTATTGTATAATAATTAAGGATAAATTATTAAATATAATAAAATAAATATAAAATAAATAATTAACGATAAAAAATTTATAAAAATTAATTACTAAGATTTATTTTTTTCATGAAATTCCTTATTTAGAATTTTATAATGAATTAAATTTATTAAACTTAAAAATTCTAAGGATAAATCGATTAAATATATTAAATAATTTTTTACCCTTCTAAAAATATTTTATTTATTAATATATTTTATTAAAGAATATTTTACAATATAGAAATTGTTATTAAATTTAAGAATCTATTTCTCTAATCATATATTATTGGTTTATATGGATGTCAAATTAAAGATCATGAAAAGATAATTAATTTAATATAATTTTTATATAAATCCGATTTAAAAATAAAAAGTTAAAAACACTTAAAATTTTAGGTAAATTTTTAAATAAGATAAAGAAGAATGAAATATTTTGATTGATTGTTTAAAATAAAGTAACTACATTATCTTCTCTTCTAAGCAAGTTTATTATAAAAAAATCAAAAATCTATAAAAATGATACATCATGTATAAATTGCTCACATGATGCCACCTAATAAATCCAAAATCATCCTTTAGTTTATAGTATAGTATATTGTTATAAAAAGATATGTTATATACCATATTATATAATAGTATAATACTTAAATGTTATGTGTATATATTTATAGAGTTCGTCTCTTGTATTCTTAGATGCACAAAGTGTGTAAGAGTACAATATTTTATTTTAAAAGGTATATATTTTGATTAGTAAGGATACAACATTTTGTTCTAAAGGGTATATACTTTTCATTAATATTTTTTTATTTTTTAAGAAAATAAAGGGTACACGTCTTTATACTAAAGGGTATACAATATAATACTAAAGGGTATTGGTGCACGGTGTGTTCCCGGGGCACACAATTTTTTGCCATATTTATATTAATATTTAAATTAATATTATATTATAATTTGTGTGGTTAATCCTTCATGGCATGTTGTTAGATTTTGAACTTAATAACATGTTGTGGATTGTTAATTGAATCATTTGATTATGTGAATTATTTCTACTATAAGTATGAAGTGAGTTTGTGAAGACCATGATATACTTAGAGCCTCATGAATCATGATAGGACATTAAGAAGTAGCATGTGAAATTGCTTTGATTAAGTGAAAGAACCTCTTAGTATCTTAAAAGGGAATAGTGATAATAGGAAGACACTCTTATGAGCCTTTTAGGGGTTGTTTTAGCATCCTATATACATTTAAGTTGTGTCTTGTGAATGTGCTCTTAGTGGATATAGTGAGTGTCTTTAGTACTGATGAGTGTGTAAATTTACAAGTTTGGCATCGGGTTTTGTGATAGTTTTGGAGCGTTTTGTGGTGGAAATACGTGGAAAACCTATATATATCATGAATTAGCATGAATCAAGTGTTAGTGGAGCTATTTAAGTGGTTTTCATAGTAAAAACGGAGTGGAAGTGCCAAGAATCGAAGAGACAAAGTCGAGACCACGCGAACCGCCAAGGAAAGAGTAGGGTTCGACCTCTCCTTCAGGTCAAACCAGCATTGCAAAACAGCAGAAGGAGGGTTCGACCACGACTCAAGGGGTTCGACCTGTTCATCAGGTCGAACCATGGTCAAACCAGTTCGCGATAAGATGGGTTCGACCACGACGTTGGGGGTTCAACCTGACAGTTGGTCGAACAAGGAGCGGAAATTGTCCAGTAGCGTGGTTCGACCTGAGGTTTGACCTGTGAGGAAGTGGTTCGACCTGTGCAAGAGGTCAAACCAAGCGCAGAATGTGTCCAGTAGCAGGGTTCGACCTGGGGTTCGACATGTTGGCCAGTGGTTCGACCTGTTGACGAGGTCGAACCAAAACGCGGAAACTTACCTTATCCGGATTTTCGAGGCCAAAACGCGTGGGATCATTTGAAAAGCCCATTCCAAGCCCTAGAGACGTGATTATAAGTATAAAAAGAGGCTCATGCAGTCAAGGAAGACGTCCGAGCACGAAGAGCTTAAGATCGTGAATCATAAGAGGAGTGAAGAAAAGAGATTGGTGATCCATCCAGAGGGCTGAGACAGAGGTTCGGCTGGAGATTCAAGTAAGATCGGTCCATCTAACCATGATTGTTCTTAGATCAATCATGGGCTAGAGCCACTTCGGTAGTTCTAGGGTTATGAAGGTTTCATGAGTTAATTTGTATTTCGTGTGTATACTCCGTACAACACTACTTGTGGTATAGTTTATATAAGATTGCACATTTTTTAATCCATACTTATAGTTGTTTTGTGCATCAATAATCGTTGTGTAGAGTCTGAATGCATAACATGATTATTAGTTGAGTGCGTTCACTAATGAGTAGGGTTTATTGTTATAATTCTAAGTGAAGGGATTCCGAAGTCTTATTAGAACTGTCTTATATGAATGTTTGTTAATTGAATTGAATTCAAGTTAACAAGTAGGATAAAGAGTATAACTTTATAGTACCTAAAAAGGGAGATCAAATCGGGTTAGAGTACTAAGTGCACAGGAAATAATTAATTATGATAGTACCTAGAAAGGGAGGTAAAGTATACGTCTTGCTCTGAGGATACTCACACGTGTCAAAAGCTAATCTATTTGTGTCTATAAAATAGATTCGCATGGTCTAGCGATGCGTCCATAAACCATAAGGCAGAGTTGGACATCGACACACGAAAGTACGAATTAACGAAGGAAACTGGATGGCCTGACGAACTACCTATTATCTTATTCGATCACAACTATTATTTACTTGCTCTTGTTATTTATTAGCTATTTAAATTGTTACTTAGTTTATAAACCAACTGTTTATTTCTAAAATAGTCATAATCTACTAGAACGTAATTAAATTGATATTTATCCGTCCCGTGGATTCGATATTTAACTTGGTCACCTTCGAAACTAGAATTGATGTCCTTCATACTTGGGGATTAATTGTGTGTTGAGAAAACGCTCATCAAGTTTTTGGCGCCGCTGCCAGGGATGGCTTAAAATATCTTTTTGTTATTTCTAGTTTGTTAGGGCTATTTAACTTGTTTTGCTTTTTTAATTCTAGTTCTTTTTAGGTGTATGCTCACGAGATCAAAGAAAGGTGAACTTGAACCCTATAATTTTGAAATCGGAGCATCGTCAAGAAAGAAGAAGAAGAAGAAGAGCAAGGCAAAGGCTATTGATCCAACTGAAGCTCTGAATTTTGGAGTTGAAGTTGATGAGCAGATTTCGCAGATGATTGAAGCTACAACTGAAGTTAATTCGGGAGTAGAGACAGTCAACATTGCAGCGAATCCGGATAATCTAGCCATCCGAGAGGTATTCAGAAATAATGGGGCTGGAAATTTTGGGCTTCTAGGAGCAAGGGGAACTAATTCAGCGTTCGATCTTCATCCCGCTCTTATTAGTATGATAGAAAGGAACTCCTTTTCAGGAGGGTCTTTCGAGGATCCGCAGCAGCATCTGAACAAGTTCTTGGGTTATGCAAGTACTCAAAAAGACGCAGGAGAACATGAAGATGCTAGGAAGATCCTCTTGTTCAAATTCTCGCTTACTGAGAAGGCGAGAGATTGGTACGATACTATCAACGCAGCTGAGTGCACCACTTGGGAGCAACTGAAGTTAAGGTTCTTGGAGAGGTATATGCCACATTCAAAGGTGTTTAAGATGAAGCAAGACATTAACCAATTCGCTATGGGTAGAGGAGAAAAATTTCATGAAGCATGGGATAGATTCAAGGACATACTTAGGAAGTGTCCTCAACATGGGCTATCTAAAGCTCAATATATCAGTATATTCTACAATGGATTGGACTGTGATTCAAGAGTGTTATTGGATGCTTCTTTTAATGGAGCATTACTTACAAAGTCATCCGTAGAGGCCAAAAAGTTATTTGAAGATATTTTGATGAATTCGAGGGATTGGCCAACTGATCGAGTTAGAGGTACTTATGTCCTTGGTAAGGTAGCTAAGGTTGAACAAGTAATGGTTAAAACAAGTAGAGAGGATGAGATCGTCTCTAGCTTGTCCAATATCAACAAGCTACTTGAATCCCAACAGAAGCAAATCAGCGAATTATCTCAGTGCGTACCAATCATGCAGCAGGAGTTAAAGAATGAGGGACCAATCCAAGAGGAGTTGGAAGAGGCACACTATGCCATGGGTCAGAGTATTCAAGGGACTAGGTATCCAGACTATGGAAACCGAAATTACCAAGGGAACTATCGAGGAAACTTTAATAATCGTGGTCCCCCGGGTGGTTATCAATAGCCTAGGAGGCCGAAATTCTCGTGGAGCAATCCGAATAATGTGATTCAACCTCCGATGGGTGTTGATCCAGGTGCTAAGTGTTGGATTGTATACTAAAAGCCTAGCTTTAGTATGAACAATGTTATAACAATATTTGAAATGAAAATCATATGATCAAATGATTGCATCTTATAATTTATTTTATATGCATGATGCAATAGTCCATTTACTTTATACTATAGATAATATGTTGTGCGACAACACGCGGAAGATCATATTATCGGTTTCCTTATAAAGTATAAACAGATGCTCACAACCGAGATAGACGGGGACTCTCTATCAGTATGGTTGTAGTGTGGTTCGCTATTAGCTTGTCTTGGCTATAGAATCACATTAGTACACTCGTGTGTATTGAGTAGGATCGCCTGAGATCGTTCTTCTTATACTGACTAGATAGTAGAACTTGATCTCTGTTATTATGGAAGTTCGTGCTCTTAATCCCTATACAATAACCTCGACACGTAGGGCAGTATGTATTTCTTTGATTCATCAATGGGTGAGATTTATAAGTATTAAATCAACAAACTCGGTGAGTTGGGAAATAGTGCTGTATCTATGGTGTGCTGTTGATTGTAGAAGGAATCCATGTCCGACATATGTTGATGATGTCCCCTTGAGGAGCTCATAAGATTTATCATGTAAATCTTGCAAGTGGATTTATTTCCGGCATGATAATAAGGTTGAGTGGTACTACTTTCGGATGAGATATTAATTAATTTGAGTTGTCAGTAACTTAATTAATTAATGGACATTGTATATCTTAAACATGGGGAGACTTCGGGCTCATAATAAGAAGGAGCCCAAAACGTAATTTTGGGTTGGAGTGGGTAGTGCAGTAATAATAATTTAGTGGACTTTATTATTATTATTGGGTTAAATATAAGCTTTGGGCTAAGCTTGGATATTTAATCCATTGGAGGCCCAACTCCAATTCTCCTCTTGATCCCTGCTGTAGCCCAGTATATATAAGTGAACTCAGCTTCTTGGAACCCTAAGAATTCCTGCGCCTCTTTTGACGTAAGTTAGGGAAAGAAGCAGATTGAGAGATCCTGCAGACTGTTGCCCACACAACAGCATGATCACACTTGGGACATACAATAGAAGATCAGAGGTAGTTCTCTACAGATCATCCTCTACACCAACCCAGAAGTACGGTAAACATTTATATTCGCTTCCGCTGATTTTATTTACCTGTTATCCTAACGATCACGTTGATCCACACGATCCAATTGCCAACAATTGGTGTCAGAGCGTTGGTTTCGTGGTGAAATGTGAGATGTTGGATTGGCTTAAGCCATAGTGTGATAAGTGGTCGGATAGATTGCGTGTTTGAAATCGATTATTTGATTATGTTATATAATCTGGATTTAATCAGATGAGTTTTGAACTGTTTTTGTTTTTCACCATGGTATCCTATATGGTTGGTGTGTGATTGTTGTTGATTTTAATTGCTGGACATCATACACACTGCATCAAAACAAATTTACTTTCTATCACCCTGTATATCACACACACACGTTAAACGTGGAGATTGGCATCGTTGGAGTCTGCAAAGAAAGCCGACGAGCTACTGAACCAAACGGTGAAGAAGAAAGGGAGAGTTCTGAACTACCGGCTGTTGGGGTTGATAGCGAATCATCGACTTCTGAAAGCCATGATCAGCGATGCTTATAGGCGGCGGCGCTGTCGAAGCGAATCGGGGTGTCCCAATAGAAGAAGTTGCGACTCCAATTAGCGATGATGAATGGCGAGTCAGAACCGACGCGGGTCTGGTCCATGGCGAACCCGCTTCCGGGCGAGCCTCACGGCGATCATTCGGGGACAGTGGACGGTGGTAGCCTTGGGCGGCGCGATCAGTGGCAGATCCCATCTGGGGGGCTGTCTTGTCGTCAAAGCGTGGAAATAGGCAGCAGGTGGCGGCTGTGGCGGTGCCGGATCGTGGGCAGTGGGTCACCTTGTTGACTCCGATCGATGAAGCGCCGAGTAGATTGGGCCGCGGCAATCGGCAGCAGGTGACGGATCCTGTCCGGAGGACTGTCTTGTCTTCAGGCGGTGGCTAGCGGCGGCAGGTGGTGGCTCTGGCAGAGCTGACGAAGCTGGTACGGGCGGATCCCGATCGACGACGAGCTGGGCAGTGGCGGCCTCGGGCGGATCGCGACGACGTGTAGTGTCGGTGGCACCTGGTAACGCCGGTGTGCGCTGGTCTGTGGTGGCTGCAGGCGGCTCCATTTCGGCGGAGCTGTCGAGTCTTGATGGCGCCTGCAGAACTCCGGCCGTCAGGAGCAGAGGACTGGCAGCGCTGTTAGATCGTCGTGCGGTGGACGGCAGTGAAGGCTGATGAATGCGGCTGACAAAATTGGAAGGAGCAGGGTTTCTGTATCCAATTTTGGCTAATGGGTTATTGGGCCTAATTTTTATTAGTGTTTTTGGGCTGCTGGGTCGTACATGTTTTGGATTAAAGGGCCCGATTCAATAATAAATAAAAGGCTGCTCATTTTTTTTAATTTGGTTTTGGGCTTTTGGGCCCAAATTTTATTAAAATGGTAATGGGCTGCTGGGCTATTTTTATTATTGCTGAATTTAATTAATTGTGGGATTGATGTTGGGCCAAGGTTAAGTATTAGGCTAGACCTTAATGAAGAAATTGGCAGGATAAATGGGCTTAATTATTTTATTAATAGGTTACTCATTTTATGCTAATAAAGTTTGGGTCAGCTGGGCCTATTTAATTGATCCAATATTTTATACAATTAATTAATGTTATATAACTGATTAATTGATTTAATTGTCAATTATTGTTGTATATGTGAAAGGCATGTTCTATGTGATTTATTTATTTAAATTGCTGTTAATAGAAGCATGCTAAGATGTATATTTTATTTCAGAATATTATATGCATGTTAAAAACCCTCGGTGTTAAATAACTAAGTGGGAGAGGGGATTGGTAATAAATTCCCACGGCCTCCATTATTAGTTTGTAAGTGATGTGAGTAAACTTGCGTGTTGGCAATAGGCCTTCCTCCCTAATGGATGAGTTTATTTACGGATCACTGGTACAAACTTCATTAAATAATTATTGTTTGTAATGTGGCGCATAAACTTGCGTGTTGGCAATAGGCCTTCCTCCCTAACGGATGAGTTTGTGTGCGATTCACTTGTACAAACTAATAATAGATGATTGTAGGAAGCTATCCGAGCGCGTGTGTACTTCTCCAACTGTAAGGCACACAAGCTCGCGCAGTGGACTTGGGATCAAATAATGGTGTACACTTAGGTGTAAATAATTAGTATCCTCCCCAACGGAGTCACTGCTATTATTTGCATGGCTAAAGAGGAACCGACTATTAATTATTTTGTCATAAAGTTAGGTTGACAAATGAAATTAATGGGTAAAACCTTCTCTTGTAAATGTTCGGGTTTGTAAACGTCCACACTAACGTGGCTTGCAGACTCACGGTGCTTGAGATGTCGGTGAATTTTATTTTTATATTGTTTTGAGGGAATCAATATAAAAGGATAAAATTCGAAGATTTGATCGGAATATTTATTTGTGATTCTCTGAATTTCGAATGGTTTTATTTCACTAATTATTAACTAAAAGACATTATATTTACTCGTTCAAATTAAATGATTAGAAAAGAATCTTGGTTTTGAATCTTACTGCTTAAGAAATAAAAATGTGTTCTCACAAAGGACGTCTCATGATGCATATTAAAGTTTCTAGTGAAGAGATGAGAGGTTCATAGAAATATGATGGTCTCATGTAACTCTTCGGATACTTGAGTAAATTAAAAGGCAGAAGATCATGGTTGAATTGATGAATAAATTGGAAAAAGCATGGAATAGAAATTGAAAGGGAAACCTAGATCAATTTATTCTTCACAATTTGTCTGGATGTTTTGAGCAAGTTCTACCTGAAATACGAGAGGTTGTATATGGTGGAAAACTTCTGACAAAACATGTGGCAAAGGAAAGCCATTTTCATCATAAAGTGAACAAACTTAATATCTTATTCACTAGTTGTTTTAATATGATTAGTGATAGCATCTACTGACACGAAGTGCATAGATACTGGAATCACTAAATATTTATCACTGAGTAAGGATAAGATAGTTATGACATGGGTAAAACTACAAAGGTAGTAGCTATTGCAGTGGGAGTTGTTTATTTATCTCATGATAAGAATAAACGATTGATTATGAGAAATTGTCTTTATGTACGTTTCATAGAAAGAATTTGATTTCAGTTTCTATGCATTAACGGATGGATACTTCATTTCATTTAAATGACGTGGTCATAGTAATGAGGAATGAGGTTATGATCCGTTAAAGCACGTTGGTAGATAATATGTAAACTCTTAAATCATGAACATCCCACAGATGCAACAAATAGTAATTAATAATGCATCTTCTAATATTAGTAAGAGAAAGGAACCTTCGGAGATGAACTAAACATACATTTGGCGTCTAAGACTAATTCATTTTACTAGAGTAGGATTCAAAAGTTGATAGCCGATAGACCGTAAGGTTTATCTGAAGTGGAAACTATCGGACTTGCGAGTCTTGCTTGGAAGTAAAAATGATTAACTGCCTTTTCAAGGCTGTGGGGTTTAGAGCCAAAGATATATATGTTGGAATTAGTTCATTCTGATTCAAGTGAACCTAACAATATCCAGGCGAGAGGTGGTTATGAATATTCAAAGATTATTCTGGAAATTGATATATTTATTTGATGCACTGCATGTCTAAGTTCTTGGATTAATTCAAGAATTGTAAGACTGGTACAGTGAAGCGTCATGGAAAATATATCATATCATTACGATTCAATCGTGATGATGAAAACCTCTTAGGATAGTTAGGAACTAATAATCAGAAGTTGAGATTAAATCTCAAGTTGACTACACCGGGCATGCCCCAACTGAATGGTGTGGTGGAAAGAAGGTATAAGGCTCTTATGGTTATGATTAGATAGATGATGAATTATTTGGAATAATTAAATTTATTTTATGGATATGCCCTAGATACAGTAATTCGTGAAATATTTGTCTGTATATGGGATATCCTAGAAAAATAGAGGGTGATTTATTTAGTCCAAAAGATCGAAGGTTATTGTTAACACAATAACTAGATTTTTGGAAAAGGACTATGTAATAAATCACAAACCCATGTATGAGTCATTCTAAAGGAAGTGAGAGGAAAACACGAAGTAAAAGTACCAAGTGTACAAGAGGATATACCACAAGGTAAACTGCAACGCATGTCACGTCTGATACACAATTACATGTAGTGCCTTGTCATAGTGGGACGATTGTTTGACAACCCATAAATATATGTTTTGGGCGAGTCGTGAGACTTGATCCCTAGTAAACATGGTATTGTCCCACGGATACGACGTAGCACTACAAGATGAAAATGCGGAATCTTAGCAAGATGCAATGAATGATGAAATAGAATCTATGGATTCTAAATTAAGTCTGGAGCTTGTACGATCACTAAAATGGTGTAAAAGCCATTGCAAGTGGTCATAGGGAAATAAAAGAGGATCATACGGAAAGGTGAAAATCTTGGAAGCAAAGCTTGTTGCGAAAAGATGTACTCAGAAAGAAATGGTTCGATTATGAGGGAACATATTCGCTGGTAGCTATGCTTAAATTAATCCGGATTCTTTTATTTATTGCTGCTCATATTGAATTATGAGGAACAACAAATAGATGTCAAGACAGCTTTCCTAATTGGAAGTCTTGAGGAAAACATCTATGTGAAGCAACCAGAGTAATTCATTGCAAAGTGCTAATAGCAATTTTGATAGTAAGCTTAAAAGTGTCCAGCGATGGACTAAAGCAAGCTTTAAGATCGTGAAGCATCTGTTTTGATTAGGTAATCCAGTAGCATGGATTTAAATCAATGAGCGGATGAGTCTTGTGTGTTGTAAAGAGTGACATAAACGTGGTGGTATTTCTTATGCTATACGTAGATAATATCTTGCTCATTGGAGACAATGAAAGAGTATTATCGAGCGTATAGGTACGGTTAATAAAGCGGTAGAGATGAAGGACTTAAGAAAGGCAAAATATATCCTTTTGATCATGGTAATACGGATCACAAGAAAGGATGTTATGCTTATCTCAAGTTTTATAAAATGATACAGTCCATACTCGTTTAGCATGTGAATTTATCTAAGTGATTGTGTCTTAAGACACAAAAGAAGATAAAGATGATGAAAGCAGTCCTTATACTTTGGCGAATAAGGAAGCTTAATCTAAGGAATACTATGCACGAAAATGGATATCTGTTTTGCTTAACGCATGAACAGAGGGTATCAACGTAACCCGGAACAAGAATGATGAACTGTGGTAAGACATATATGAAGTGCCTGAGAAGGACTGGAAATCATATGTAGACTTACTGAGCAGATTCACTGCTTCTTGTGGATTACGTAGATTCATTTTTTTTAGTCAGATTGGACGGTAGTAAATTCTCCTCAAAGGTTATGTGTTTAATCTTAGGAAGTAGAGTCATAATGTGGAGGAGTGTTATATAGAAATATATTTCAGACTCCGGACTCCATCATGGAAAGATGATAAATTGGAGCCTATGAGGCAGCCAAAGTATCAATATGACTCTAGAGACTTCATGATGGACTTTGAAGTGTTTCTAAGTTTGCCCAAGGTAATCACAATTTACATTGATGATATTAGTGCAGTTACAAACTTGAAGGAATCACGAGTCCATAAGGCAATTAAACACATGGAGCGCGAGTACCACCTGTTACGAGAAATCGTACGATGAGGGGAAGGTTATTGTCGCCTAGATTGCATCGGATGATGACCTAGTAAACCATTTACAAGGACCTTAAGGCGAGAGCTTTTATTGGTCGTGTAGTGGGAGTAGGAATCAGATGTATGGCGGAAGACATGACAGCATAGTCTTTTAGTATAAGTGGGAGATTGTTGGATTGTATACTAAAAGCCTAGCTTTAGTATGAACAATGTTATAACAATATTTGAAATTAAAATCATATGATCAAATGATTGCATCTTATAATTTATTTTATATGCATGATGCAATAGTTCATTTACTTTATACTGTAGATAATATGTTGTGCGACAACACGCGGAAGATCATATTATCGGTTTCCTTATAAAGTATAAACAGATGCTCACAACCGAGATAGACGGGGACTTTCTATCGGTATGGTTGTAGTGTGGTTCGGTATTAGCTTGTCTTGGCTATAGAATCACATTAGTGCACTCGTGTGTATTGAGTAGGATCGCCTGAGATCGTTCTTCTTATACTGACTAGATAGTAGAACTTGATCTCTGTTATTATGGAAGTTCGTGCTCTTAATCCCTATACAATAACCTCGACACGTAGGGCAGTATGTATTTCTTTGTTCATCAATGGGTGAGATTTATAAGTATTAAATCAACAAACTCGGTGAGTTGGGGAAATAGTGTTGTATCTATGGTGTGCTGTTGATTGTAGAAGGAATCCATGTCCGACATAGGTTGATGATGTCCTCTTGAGGAGCTTATAAGGTTTATCATGTAAATCTTGCAAGTGGATTTATTTTCGGCATGATAATAAGGTTGAGTGGTACTACTCTCGGATGAGATATTAATTAATTTGAGTTGTCAGTAACTTAATTAATTAATGGACATTGTATATCTTAAACATGGGGAGACTTCGGGCTCATAATAAGAAGGAGCCCAAAACGTAATTTTGGGTTGGAGTGGGTAATGCAGTAATAATAATTTAGTGGACTTTATTATTATTATTGGGTTAAATATAAGCTTTAGGCTAAGCTTGGATATTTAATCCATTGGAGGCCCAACTCCAATTCTCCTCCTGATCCCTGCTGTAGCCCAGTATATATAAGTGAACTCGGCTTCTTGGAACCCTAAGAATTCCTACGCCTCTTTTGACGTAAGTTAGAGAAAGAAGCAGATTGAGAGATCCTATAGACTGTTGCCCACACAACAGCATGATCACACTTGGGACATACAGTAGAAGATCAGAGGTAGTTCTCTACAGATCATCCTCTACACCAACCCAGAAGTACGGTAAACATTTATATTCGCTTCCGCTGATTTTATTTACCTGTTATCCTAACGATCACGTTAATTCACACGATCCAATTGCCAACACTAAGGTGGAAGAAGGGAAACCGGGTCTTGAGGATACTGTAAACAGGTATATGGCCAAGAATGATGAAAGAGTTAACCGCCTTGAGGCCAAACTTGAAAAGAAAATTAATGCAAACTATGAGGTTATATCTAAGCAGGTGAAGGACCTTACATTACTGATGGGGGAGATGGCAGGAAGTGTTAACAAGCTTACTCAAACTCTTGAGAAGGGGAAGTTTCCATCTCAAAGTATTGAGAATCCAAGGTCCTGCAACGCCATCACATTAAGGTCGGGAACGCAGTACGAGGGACCTATGAGGTCGGAATCAAATTTGGATATGTCTAGGGCAAGTTTTGAACATGGTTCGACCAACATTGAAGGTCGAATAATATAGGGGAGGTCGAATCAACACACTGGACACGATCAGGAGAGACTGCAGCGTCGGTTCGACCTAACTGTAGATGGTTCGACTTGTCCCACAGGTCGAACCATGGTCGAACCCCATAACTCGGAGCACTTTATTTTTCCAGAACACCGGTTCGACCAAACCAATCTTGGTTCGACCTATCCAACAGGTCGAACACAGGTCGAACCGCACCACTTGGAGCACTCTGTTTTGTCGCAGCAACGGTTCGACCACGACGGTCATGGTTCGACCTATCAAACAGGTCGAACCTTGATCGAACCTGATGGCAGAAGAAGTATAGTAGGCCAGTTCGACCTAGGTACCCATGGTTTGACCTGTTCCACAGGTCGAACCTCAAATTCAAAAAGTGAGCCGTTGTCCAGAAGCAAGGTTCGACCAGTACGTACATGGTTCGACCTGTTCCACAGGTCGAACCCTGGTCGAACCCCACCAGAAATTACCTATTGCCACTCCGAACACTCTCGATGATGTTGATGCTACTCCAGTGGTTCGGAATGAACAAAGTACTGAGATAATAGCTGAGAAAAAGTGGGAGAGAGCCAAGCGTTTGAGAGCCGAAAAGGAAAAAACAGAGAAGGCTGATCGTGATGAATGAGGGATTCCCAAAACAAAGATACCTCCGTCGTTTCCTTACAAGCTTGTGAAGAAGGGATTGGAAGAGAAGTTCAAGAAGTTTTCAGAGATAATGAACAAAATAAGCTTGAGCATTCCTTTCTCAGAGGCAATCATGGAGATGCCGTACTATGCCTGATTTCTAAAGGACATATTGTTAAAGAAGCGGAGCTTAACCGAAATTGAAACAGTGAATTTATCTGAGAATTACAGCTCAATCATCCAAAAGAAGCTGCCGCAAAAGATGAAGGATCCGGGGAGCTTCACTATTCTATGTGAAATCGGAAAGGGGCCGGCACGGCGAACTTTGTGCGATCTAGGGG
This sequence comes from Pogostemon cablin, assembly GCA_023678885.1. Classification (NCBI taxonomy): domain Eukaryota; kingdom Viridiplantae; phylum Streptophyta; class Magnoliopsida; order Lamiales; family Lamiaceae; genus Pogostemon; species Pogostemon cablin. Next base: position 10,187,515 of record CM042997.1, read on the forward strand.
CGAGCATCAATTTGATGCCTTTGTCCATCTTTCAGAGGCTTGGTTTGGGGAGCTTACTCCTACAACAGTGGTACTCCAATTAGCGGACAGGTCGATGACTTTTCCAAAAGGTATAATTGAAGACGTTCTCGTCAAAGTGGAGAAGCTAGTCTTTCCTGTGGACTTTCTTGTGCTAGAGATGGAAGAAGACAAGGATAATATCCCTTTAATCTTGGGGAGAGCTTTCCTTGCTACTACTGGAGCTATGATTGAGGTTCAGAAAGGAGAGCTTAGATTGTGGATGGACAAAGAAGAAGTTCTTTTCAACTTAGACAAAGCAATGAAGGTGCCCATGGAGTCGCAGTGTCATAGTATTGAAGTGGTGGAGGAGATTGTGAAAGAGGACATGTCTCTGATCCTGTCAAAGGATCCTCTTGAGACATGTTTGATGGGATCTCTTACTTATCCCACTACGGAGCTTGACGGACTCTCCAACGAGGTATGTATTGAATTTCTTGAAAACTTACTTGCTTTGGGTGATGACAGGTTTGAATCGGAAAGAAATAAGATGGAGGAAGTCAAGTGGACGAGAAAGTACTTGCCGTTGGATAACGAGAGCTCTCCGATGGAAGTGAGGAAAGAGGAGTTGAAACTTTTGTCGGAACACTTGAAGTACGCCTTTCTTGGCGACAATGAAAAATATCCGGTAATTGTATCTTCTTCTCTTGATGATGATCAACTTGAGGAGTTATTGAACGTTCTTAGGAAGTATAAATCTGCGATTGGTTGGTCTCTTGAGGATTTGAAAGGAATTAGTCCTTCGTATTGTATGCATAGGATAAGATTGTTAGATGAGGCGAAGGTAAGTGTTCAGAATCAGCGGAGGGTTAATCCCGCGATTCAAGAGGTAATTAGGAAGCAAATCCTTACGTGGTTGGATGCCGGAATCATATATCCTATTAGTGATAGTCCCCATGTGAGTCCTTTGCATGTAGTTTCTAAAAAGGGGGGTATGACTATAGTAAAAGCTAAGGATGGAGAAGCGATAGCCACAAGGATTCCTACGGGATGGCGTACATGTGTTGATTATAGGAAGTTGAATGAGAACACGTGTAAGGATCATTTTTCTCTTCCTTTCATGGATCAAATGTTAGATCGTCTTGCAGGGTATGAGTTTTATTGTTTCTTGGATGGATACTCGGGGTACAACCAAATTATGATTGCCCTCTAAGATCAAGAAAAGACCACTTTTACTTGTCCCTACGGGACCTTTGCTTTTCGGAAAATGCCATTTGGGTTATGTAATGCGCCTGCTACTTTTCAAAGATGCATGATGGCGATATTCGATGGGTTGATAGAGAAGATTATGGAGGTGTTCATGGATGTTTTTCTGTTTTTGGTTCCTCCTTTGATATTTGTTTGTCTAACCTAGCTACTGTTTTGAAGAGATGCCAAGTGACTAATCTTGTCTTGAATTGGGAGAAGTGCCACTTCATGGTAAAGGATGGGATTGTTCTTGGGCATCATGTCTCGCCTAAAGGGTTGCAGGTAGATCGTGCTAAAGTGGTGGCGATTGAGAAGCTTCCACCACCGACCAATGAAAGAGGAGTGCGGTCCTTCCTTGGACATGCCGGTTTTTATAGGAGATTCATAAAATACTTCTCAAAATACTCTAAGCCCTTATCTCACTTACTTGAAAAGGATGCTCCTTTTGTGTTTGGTGATGAATGTCTAACAGCTTTTCAAGTTTTAAAGGAGGCGCTTATCACTGCACCTATCTTGATCACACCGGATTGGACTCAACCGTTTATACTAATGTGTGATGCAAGTGATGTAGCACTTGGAGTGGTTCTTGGGCAGCTGAAGGAAAAAAAGTTATGCGCCATTTACTACGCAAGTAAGACTTTCGATGCGGCACAAAAGAATTACACGGTGACTGAAAAAGAGTTTTTGGCTGTTGTGTACGCATTCGATAAGTTTCATCAGTATTTGGTTGGCATGAAGACTATAGTGTACACGGATCATTCTGCAATTCGGTACTTGATGGAAAAGAAGGAGACGAAGCCTAGGATCATAAGGTGGATTCTTCTACTTCAGGAGTTTGACATGGAGATCCGGGATAAGAAAGGTTCTGATAATGTGTTAGCGGATCACCTCTCGAGGTTGGAGACTAGGGAACATTGTGATAATTCTTTCGAGTATATTGAGGAAATATTCCCGGATGAAAAGATCATGGCCGTGTTTGTTGAAGGGGCTGAGCGAGCGTGTGTGTTTGCTGAGCAGGGAGTTGATCCATGGTATGCGGATTATGTTAATTATATTGCTGTGGGAGAAATTCCAAGGGATCTCAACCGATATCAACTTGCTAAATTCTAAAGGGATGTTGAGACTTTCATATGGTATGATCTGTTTGTGTACAAAATTTATACGGATTCTATCATCCGTAGGTGTGTGCCCGAGATGAAGATGGAGAGTGTTCTCGAGTTTTGCCATGCACAACCTAACGGGGGGCACTTCGGCGCTCAAAAGACAGTAGCCAAGGTACTTCAGTCCGCTCTTTATTGGCCTACCTTGTTCAAGGATTGTGAGACCTATGTGGCGTCGTGCGATAGGTGTCAACGCATGGGGAACATCGGTAGGAGAGACGAGATGCCGCTTCAGCCAAGCATAGTGGTCGAGATTTTTGATGTGTGGGGAATAGATTTTATGGGTCCTTTTCCCCTATCGAATGGATTTCTCTACATTCTACTTGCGGTGGATTATGTTTCTAAGTGGGTGGAAGCGATTCCTACTCGCTTGAATGATTCGAAAACTGTTATATCTTTCTTTAAAAAGCATATCTTTGCCCGTTTTGGAGTCCCTAGAACACTTGTTAGTGATGGAGGTACACATTTTGTAAATAAATTTCTTGAGAAGGTGCTTAAAGGGTATGGTGTTAAGCATAGGGTCACTACACCCTATCATCCTCAGGCGAATGGGCAAGCGGAGGTCTCTAACCGTCAAGTCAAACAGCTTTTGGAGAAGGTGGTCAAAACCAATAGAAAGGATTGGGCTTTGAAGCTCGATGATGTCATGTGGGGGTTCCGAACCGCGTACAAGACGGTGTTAGATATGTCACCGTATCAGATTGTTTATGGGAAGCCGTGCCACTTACCTGTAGAAATTCAACACAAAGCGTTTTGGGCTTTGCGAAGCTTGAACTTGACTCTCAAGGATGTGAAGGAGTTGAGGATTACTCACATCAATCTTTTGGATGAGTTTCGGAGTCGTGCGTACAAGAATTCAGAGATCTATAAGGAAAGGATTAAGAGGTGGCATGATTCGAAGATCTCGTACAAGGAGTTCAAGCAAGGAGATGAGGTATTACTTTTTAACTCTCGTTTAAAGCTTTTTGCAGGCAAGATGAAATCGAATTGGACGGGACCGTTCATGATTCATCGAGTCTTAGGAGGGGGGAGTTTTGAGCTTATTGACAAGGATGGAGACATTTTTACGGCGAATGGACATCGCTTGAAGAATTATAGGTCGCCGGATGATGTTTGTGTCATCTTTGTGGATACCTTGATCTGATTTGGTACTGTCGTGACTCTCCGACGTTAAACATGCGCGCCTGTTGGGGGCTTTTCCTCCCGTTTTAATGCTTTATTTCATTCGTGTGAGTAAGAAATTTTTATATGTGACGTGCTTACTTATCGGCAATTACATCTCTTTACAAACTTAGTTTCAACTATAGTTTCAACTAAGTTTGGGGGGTGTGATGTACTTACCTTGATAAGCACCGATAGTATAATCTTTTCTTTGTGATGTTTGTTAGGGGAGTTGGTTTTTGCGCCATATTAAAATTTTAATCGATTTTGATGTGACGATTTTTTACAACTTGCCTAATGTTAGTGGGTTTTGGTTGTGTTTTCTTTTATGGAGTTACTCATGAATGATATTTTGTGGAACAAATTTTGGATGAAGTTGTGCTCTAGTTGGTACCTAATGATTCTTATTGAAGTTTGAAGTGTATAGGGACTGAAGAGCACTCAGTTCGGGAGCTTAAAAGGGTGGTTCGACCAAAGCCAGGAGAGGTTCGACCAGTGCCAGGAGGTCGAACCGAGCAGAGGAAGTCAAACCGACGAAGAAAATCATCCAATGAGGAGGTTCATAATGTCTAACAGGTCGAACCAAGGTCGAACCCGGGACTTAAATCTTACAGTAGAGTGGTTCGACCTGAGCCGTTATGGTTCGACCTGATCAGAAGGCCGAACCTGAGGTCGAACCAGTCCGTTCAGAGCACTCTATTTTTCAGGTGATAGGTTCGACCACGACATTCATGGTTCGACCTGTTCAGAAGGTCGAACCTAGGTCGAACCCAAAAGAAAAGTTGTCCAGAAGGTAGGTTCGACCTGTTCTGCAGGTCGAACCCGAGGTCGAACCCCGTCAGGTAAGCATTTTAAGTTGAGTTTTTAGAAGGGTTCGATCATTTTTTTTTGTTCACCAAACCTCGAAGCTTCCCCGAGCCTTAACACCCTTGCACAAATTCGTCAGTTACACTTGATTTTGCACCGATTACACAAAATTACACTCTTAATTCTTGAATTGGGCGCAGATTTGGGCGATTTTCGTCGCGAATTAGGGCCTTAGTCGCGTTTTTGAGTGTTGTGTGCAAATTATCGATTTTTAACCATGGCCAAGACGAAAGGTACGTTCTTTCAACTCAATTACCTTAGGATTGAAGTTTATTGCAAGAAATTTGTTGTGGGTAAGTTGATTGATGTTGGTTTTGGTTGAAATTCATGGTGATAATTGATAGTGTGGAGTTGATTCATATGAATTCATGTTTATTGGTTTGAGATTGCTTGATTATGGATAGAACTTGAGTTTTGTGTGGATTCATCAAGGATATGATGCATCTAGAGAAATGAGCATGTTAACTAGGTTTAAATTGTTGATAGTTTGAGTTGTTCATGAAGTTCAATTGTTGAAATTTATGTTGAATGGCTTGTATTGGTTGATGCATGCTTGTTGTTTATGAATTGAAGATTAAAGAGAGTGTGATTGATGATGTTTTGAGCATGTGAATGAGCAAGTGGTGTTGAGATAATAGTTGGAGTTGATTAAGCATGGATGCTTGAAGTTTTAAGTAGAGTATAGGATATGCTAGTCATATACTTGTGTTTTTGTCTTGTTGGTTATGTTGAAATAGTTGTTTTCAGGAAAGGGACAAGGATCAAATAAAGGGAAAGGTAAGGTGGATGAAGCAAGATCGAAGAAGAGGCAAGACAGGCCTTCGAATGTGGACATAGTGACGAGGAAGTTGAGGCTACAATAGCGTTTACCCGAAAACTTTAAAATTCAAATGCAAAACTGGGACGAGATTAAAGAAAAGTGGGAAGAAATCTCAGACAAGATAGCTCGGACAAGATTCCAAGATGATGAGGCCATGATACTTATGAGCATTAGGGATGATATGACGATGTTGTTCGATCGAGTGGGGATCCACAGATTTATAGAGTTGAAGAAGCCGACTTACTTCCACGTTACAGCGGAGGTAGTGTGCTCATTTGAGATGGAAAAGGACCCACTTGGCTACCCGTATCAATGCTCATTTCAGTTAGGAGGAGTCCGAAGGAGATGGACGGCTGAGGATTTTAATCAGCTTTTTCAGACGCCTCTAGAGATTTCTCGAGTGGAGAATGGACACTTCAACGCTAATAGGTTTTGGAGGGAGATAACCGGGGAGATCCAAGACTATAAGATTAGGCAGGCTCATGCGACCTCGATCAAGAATCCAGTGTTGAAATATATGGATCGAGTGCTCAGAAATACACTGTTTGCTCATTCGGAAGGTGACTGTGTGTCTAGAGGAGAGCTTTATGCCTTATGGTGTATGATGAATGGGGTGAAGTTTAATGTGGGAATATATTTCATCGCGCAGCTGTATCGCTTCAGGACCATTGGATTTCAGAAGGTGAACATTGGAGGGTTACTGACGATTGTAGCTAAGCACTACAATATGGACTTCACTGGCATTACACCTGTTAGAGGAGAGCCAGACTTGGTGATGCTCACATGTGTAAAGGGAGGATTTGCACACTTTAGAGATGGTGATTATTTCTTCACGAGAGGACCAAAGCCATTCGACTTTATGTTTCCCTTTGACATGAGCAACATGACCACTGTCCGGGAGGCAAGGATCTTGTTGATGAACTCCCTAGGACACACTGCTCTGTCCGTGACTGTGAAGACCAATGGGGATTGGAGAGCCGTGGCTAGGTTGTGTGCCGAAGGTAGGTTGGAGGAGCTACAGCAAATTGTGGAACAAGGAGAGTACCATTCGCCACCGCACCAGACACTACAGTGGCCACAGCAGCCCAAGATCGAGCATCGGGAAGATGAGCAGCCAGAAATGGAGATTCCGGAAGAGGAGCAGTACGACGCACCTCAGCATGAGCCAGCACCGCATCAGCAGCGGGCTATCCCGAATGATACACGGGAGCAGCTCCGCCTTATTCAGGAACAGCTGGTCGCAATCGTTGCTGGCCAGCAGGAGACAAACTGGCAACTCACACTCGCCAACGCCAACTATGCTACGCTGAATGAGAGGTATACGGCCTTGAATGAGAAATTTGGTAGGTTGGGTGATCGAGTTGATTATTTGGATAGGCACATCGGTGATCTACATCGGATTGTGGAGCGGAGGCTTGATGATGAGGGTGATGATGCTCCGGAGGAGTAGTTTTTCAGGTTTTTTTTTGTTTCCTCCGGTTCATCTTGATTCTATTATTTTTTCTTTTATCTTTAGGTTGGGGTGTGATTCATGCGTGAGTGGATTGTATAAATGATATCTTGTATGATTAATTGGGTATAAGCTTATTAATTTTTGTGCATTCATATGTTCATGTGTTAATTTCTATTGATGAAAAGCATGTTTAGTTGATAAGCATATTGAGTTCTTGTGGAATTGATCTTAATTATGTGCTATGAGGAGTACTAGTAACTATGTGAGGATTTGAGCTTTTTAATCATGCTTGATCATGATTATTTTATTCTTGAGAGGATCATTCATATGAACGTATTCTAGAACTTGGCTAGGAGTCTTGTGTGAGACTTATGATTGATAAATTGCTAGGACATGATCTTAGGCCATTATTTTGTGATTAAGCTACTTAGCCAAATTTATCCTTCCTAATGATCTTATTAATCTTTGGATGCCTGTTGAGCCGTTAAAGCTTTTTCTTTGGTAGTCGAAGTGAATAACCTTATAAACCTTTACTTGAGCCTTGATTAACCTAATCCTTGGTAGAGAGAATGGAGGAGAAAAAGTGTTGCAAGAAGAAAAGGAGGATAGAACATGGTTGGATGAAAAGAATATGGTTAAATCTTGTTTAGGGGTAGTGCCCGAAACTGGTACCCCGATTGTTTATACTTGTTGCATGAAGCTTAGCAGCTGATGGCCTATATATGAGAAGGGTAGTGCCTAAAACCGGTACCCGAATTGTTTAAGAAGATGATGTTGATGCCATGAAAAGAAGGAAATTCAGGAATTTTACAAGTTCAAGAGACGACATTGGAAGAGAACTTGCTGTAAGAAGAAGAAATCGAGAACCTCCAAGGTAACTCTCTACTAGTGTCTTAAGTCACTAAGTCCAAATTTTCCTACCTTTTTCCAAAGAGCCAACATTATAACTCAAAAACAAGTCCTTCATGATCCTAGTGAAGAGTTGATTACAAGTTGATTTTTGAGACCTTTGCCAAGCTTATGGTTACGCGTGAATATGGATTGATATGAGTATTTATATTAACCTATATAGTGCCTCACGCACTTGAGTGGAAGAGAATAAATATTTATCTTGTGAGCGAAATTTCTTAGTACTCCGAATGGTATGTGATTGGATTGGTTTTGCATGAGTGATATATATGAAGCAATTAATACTTGTTTGATTGAATGAAGTTGCATGTGTGATATATATTGTACTTGATCTTGGTGAATTATACACGACTCCTGTGGTTTGATTTGGTTGCCTCGGGACGAGCAACATATAAGTTTGGGGGTTTGATGAGTGTGTAAATTCACAAGTTTGGCATCGGGTTTTGTGCTAGTTTTGGAGCATTTTGAGGTGGAAATAGGTGGAAAACCTATATATATTGTGAATTAGCATGAATCAGGTGTTAGTGGAGCTATTTAAGTGGTTTTCATAGCAAAAACGGAGTGGAAGTGCCAAGAATCGAAGAGACGAAGTCGAGACCACGCGAACTGCCAAGGAAAGAGTAGGGTCTGACCTGAAAGAGTAGGGTTCGACCTCTCCTTCAGGTCGAACCAGCATTGCGAAACAACAGAAGGAGGGTTCGACCACGACTTTAGGGGTTTGACCTGTTCATCAGGTCGAATCATGGTCGAACCAGTTCGCGAGAAGATGGGTTCGACCACCACGTTGGGGGTTCGACCTGACAATTGGTCGAACCACTAGAGGAAATTGTCCAGTAGCGTGGTTCGACCTGTGAGGAAGTGGTTCAACCTGTGCAAGAGGTCGAACCAAGCGCAGAATGTGTCCAGTAGCAGGGTTCGACCTGGGGTTCGACCTGTTGGCCAGTGGTTCGACCTGTTGATGAGGTCGAACCAAAATGCGGAAACTTACCTTATCCAGATTTTCGAGGCCAAAACGTGTGGGATCATTTGAAAAGCCCATTCCAAGCCCTAGAGACGTGATTACAAGTATAAAAGGAGGCTCATGCAGTCAAGGAAGACGTCCAAGCACGAAGAGCTTAAGATCGTGAATCATAAGAGGAGTGAAGAGAAGAGATTGGTGATCCATCCAGAGGGCTGAGACAGAGGTTCGGCTGGAGATTCAAGTAAGATCGGTCCATCTAACCGTGATTGTTCTTAGATCAATCATGGGCTAGAGCCACTTCGGTAGTTCTAGGGTTATGAAGGTTTCATGAATTAATTTGTATTTCGTGTGTATACTCCGTACAACACTACTTGTGGTTTAGTTTATATAAGATTGAACGTTTTTTAATCCATACTCATAGTTGTTTTGTGCATCAATAATCGTTGTGAGTCTGAATGCATAACATGATTATTGGTTGAGTGCGTTCACTAATGAGCAGGGTTTATTGTTATAATTCTAAGTGTAGGGATTCCGAAGTCTTATTAGAACTGTCTTATATGAATGTTTGTTAATTGAATTGAATTCGGGTTAACAAGTAGGATAAAGAGTATAACTTTATAGTACCTAAAAAGAGAGATCAAATCGGGTTAGAGTACTAAGTGCACAGGAAATAATTGATTATGATAGTACCTAGAAAGGGAGGTAAATTATACGTCTTGCTCTGAGGATACTCACACGTGTCAAAAGCTAATCTATTTGTGTCTATAGAATAGATTCGCATGGTCTAGCGATGCGTCCATAAATCACAAGGTAGAGTCGGACATCGACACACGAAAGTACGAATTAACGAAGAAAAGTGGATGGCCTGACGAACTACCTATTATCTTATTCGATCACAATTATTATTTACTTGCTCTTGTTATTTATTAGCTATTTAAATTGTTACTTAATTTATAAACCAACTGTTTATTTCCAAAATAGTCATAATCTACTAGAACATAATTAAATTGATATTTATCTATCCCGTGGATTCGATATTTAACTTGGTCACCTTCGAAACTATAATTGATATCCTTCATACTTGGGGATTAATTGTGTGTTAAGAAAACGCTCATCAAGTACCATATTCCTTGACATTCATCGGTGCATGTATAAGTCTAGATCTCCCTTTCCTTATTATTGTTAGTCTTACATGCTACTTAAATTGATCTACCTACACCCATTCCATCAGTTGTTCTTGTTAATTGTTGATTTCTATTATAATTTACTTTGTTTAGTTGGTAATTTGTAGCATAATTCTAGTTAAACAACTAACCTCTTAATCGATCCTCCTTATAAAGCCAAACTTATTAAAGACACAGAAAAATCATCATTTTCTTGTGTGTTCGATATTTTATTACTTGATCACCAGCTCTACACAATGATAGAGTACACTTCTCTAATCAATAAGAAAATCAACGATCACTTGGAACGAAGGGAGTATTACTTTTTATGTATACTATAATATTGTTTATAAAAAAATAAAAATATAATATTAATAATATTGTTCATGAAATAGTTACTTTAGAATTATCACTTTTCTTTATTTGATTATCATTTTTTATATATTTCTCGAAAATTCTTACGTTAGACGGTCTCACACAAGTCTTTGGTTAAATATAAAATAGTATATATCAACTCAAAAAATATTGCAAAAATTAATATTACGATTAAATACATGCACATAATCACTGCAACACACAGTTATACGTTAAAGCACATATATATTTATGACTTGTTTATTTATTTGTGTGTAGAAAGATTTCAAAACTGATTATAACGTGATTTTAGTTTAGGTATACAGTTCAATGTATGTAACATAGAATAGAACAAAACTTTGAGCACCAGCAACATGAAAATCATATGGTTCTACTTATTTAGATTTTGACCCCACAACGGACCTACTTATGATTCATGAAAAACCCCACAACACAAATCAGTTTATTTCAATATCATTTCAGTGGGATCAACTTTATCCTGATTTGTAGACTTAAAGTTGTTGAAGTAGTACTATGAAATTTGATTTTCTTCCAATTCTATATCACACGTTTTTAGATTAAACATTAGATGAACGATGAAAACTTGCATGAGAGGGCCGTTTAAAATTTTTGTAATACGGGTAAAAAGTGATAATATTCTAACAAAAAATAATATTCGAATTAATAAAAAGTAATAATGGTAGTATGGTACCGTAAATTATTTTCATGAGAAATTTTTAATATAAATAAAAAGGATAACATTTTAATAAAAAATAATATTATATTTAATAAAAAGTAATACTCCTAACTATTTTAAAAAATAAGTAAAGAGTCTCGGATGTAACTGTATTGCCCTAGATAAATTGATTAGGATTGATCTATGTAAAAAAAATTGCTGCGCTCTTTATAATTAATATTAAATTTAAAGTTTCAATTCAATTCACAAAGTTATAAATTATTTCGTGAGGTAGTCTCATATCAATTTTTGTTATTATGAATTATTTATGATATAAATTCAATTAAAAATTATCACTGTTTAAGGGCTGTCGCCCATTATACATCAGTAGTTGATGGGTTTCGGAAGATCCTTGCGGACACCAGGAGTAACAAGAAGTTGCAAAGATTGTTCGTCATTGCCTTTTCTACCATTATATACTATATATGAATGGAAAGGAATGCACTTTTATTTGGTTCAAGAATGCTCACTGCGAGCTGCATAGCGGACAATTTCATGACTCAGATTGTTAGACTGTATTTAAATGATTAAAGTTGTATCATCCGAAGCTTTAGGCTAAGGATGTGGTGATAGGATCCTGATTGTACGTTTTATTATGTACTTTGTATCGTTGGACTGAAATAAAATTTACCAATTTCAGTAAGGGCTGCTCGCCCTACCAAAGTACCAAAGGCTTATTTGATCAGTATTTTTTTAAATAAAAATATATTACGTCTTTTTGAAAATTGGAGTATCACATTTTATAAATTTATAATATTTAAGGGTAGATCTTGCGTGAGACCGTCCTAATATACGTGAGATTATTTTACACTTTTTAAAATACTTATCACTTTCATTATAAAACGCTATCATTTTCGCTATAAAATGTTATCACTTTTCATATATATTATAAATTGTTCATGAAATAGCATTATTACTTTTCAATAGTTTAGTATCACTTTTTATTATAGAAGTTATCACTTTTTATCCGTCTCACGTATGTCCTTACGTGAGACTACGTGGGACGATCTCACACAAGTCTTTGTCAATATTTAAATTAAAAAATGAATTAAATGAAAAATAAATTTTATTTATAACATTTTTAAATAATAACAAATGTAAATTAAAGATTTGGTCTCTTGTGTCCTCGAATGCACAAGGTGTATAAGAGTATAATATTTTGTTCTATATGGTATAAACTTTAATAAGTTGATATTAGGTGAACCCGGGTACAAGAGTGTACATATATGTGTATAACTTTTATTCTATTTTGTATACATGTTATTCTATTTTGTATACGTATTTCTTAATAATCGTGTATTTTTTTCACACTAATTTTTTCATTAAAAAAAACTAGCATCCATATGTGTATAACTTTTTATTCAATAGTGTATACATGTTTTTTAATAATTGTATATTTTTTTACACTCAATTTTCATTAAAAAAACTAACAATTAATATGTATACATTTTATTCATAATTGTATATATTTTGTTTATATTTGGATACATTTTTGAAAGTGGGTACACCCGGATGCACAGTATAATTAGCAAACTTTAATTAATAAGGGTATACTAATTTTTTATTGAAAAAGTCGGTTGAAATATGAATAGTATAAATGTCTCAATTAATTAATCAAGAATATGAGTTCTTATACGGAAAGATATAACATTTAATAATTAAAAAAACTTTTAGAAAATATGAGATTTAGGAGCACGGTGTCCGGGGGTATGCAAGTTTTAGCAAATAAGAAAAAAAAACATATACATACACGACCTAATTAATTTAATTCCACAATTAATTTTTTCATTTTCTAATTTGACATCAATGTTCTTTTAAAATTACTTAGTCTTAATTACTTTCTTTTCATGATTAAATTTTTATTTTACAATTTAATAACAACAGAACAGTATCCTTTAAAATTATTTAATTGGATTAATGGATAATTCATCTCATTAAATAGGATCCATAAGACGGTATATGCAACCCATTAACATTTGTTAGCCCATTTTCAATTAAAATGACAACCCATGTGATATGATAATATTATCGACACCATGCAGAACTGACACAAGATGTGGGGGCCCATTAATTGTTGACAAACTATTTCTACTCCATTTACTATTTGTTGGATCAACCACTTCTTTTTCATGGTGGCCCATCTCACAATCAAATTCCACGCGATTATTAGATTATAAAACAAGCCTACTTAATTGAATTTTGCCCATTAAATTAGTTAGCTCGAAAATATATGCATGGATCAACAGCAGATAGATGAGAGGAGATGAGAGTAGAACAGAGCAACAAATTCATGAATCGCTTAATTCAAATTCTGGAATGGTAATTCTAATAGGAGTTATTAATAAGGGTAATAATATTGGGAATAAAATTGATTGAAGGGGGTACGATACTCATTGAAACGGATTTTAAAGTCTCATTACCTCTTACTAAGTATGAGGAATAAAAATTAATAATATTTTGTTTCCATTACCCTTTCCCATTATTCTTACCAAATGAACCCTCAATATCTTTTATTTATCTCTACTCCCCATTTCAAAACCCTAAAGATTAGTTAGTATGAGACTCCATTGTATTTTTTTTCCTCCTTATTCGGGAAGGATTTATTTATTTTCGGCCTTGGCTATATACACACACCTAGGGATGTAATCAAACCGAAACAAGTCGAACACTACTAGGTTTGAGTATCGTTTGTTAAGGAATTATCAAACTCGAGCCCGAGCTCGAACTCGTCAAGAAAAAATTATCTCGAGCTCGAACTTAAACGCAAACTGTTTGTTAAGGCTCACGAACGTGTTCACGAACACATAAAGTAGCTTGTTTATGAATATTTTTCATGAACATTTAAATATTTTTGTTCATAAATATTAAAAGAACGTTTGGTTTATAAACATCTAATATTATTCATAATATTAAATAAACAAACTAACAAAATATAATAATAAACATTACAAAAATATTTAAATATTTAAATAATGACTTAAGTTATTATCATATTTGTATGGTTTAATATAAAATGTTTAATTATTGAATATTAATAAATAAATAATAATATATAATACTAAAAATAATTATAAAATTTACGAAAATATTTGCGAGCCATTAACGAGCTCATCAACGAATATGTTCGCGAGCTTTTGAACCGAACACCCTTAGGCTTGAGTTTAGTTTGATAGACTATTCGAGCTCAAAATTTAAGTTTGGTTTGATTTGTTAAGGTTAACGAACGAGCTCGAACGAACACTTTATCGAACTGAGACCCGAATAGTTCGCGAATGGTTTGATTTGCTTACATCCCTACACACACCATTTTACTAACATATACTCATTTAAATTTTCAAATTATAAATTTATATTTTAAATTACTAAAATACCCCCTAAAATTTATACATCGCACGTTACAACATAACTCTTTAAATAATTAATATATAAACACACCTCACATGTGAAAAATGAACACTTCCCCAAATCGTATATACACACATCAACATCTTAAAAATAAAATCCCCTCACTTCAGCCTCAAACCCTTCCATCCACCAACTCCATACACAAACCATTTTTGTGAAGAACTTAAAAAAAACCTAATTTTCTCCCACCTTATAAATCCTCTCATACGCTCAAACGGGCATGATGTCAAAAGAGGATATACCCATGATGGGCGTTTTTTTTTTCATGCAAAATTAATCCCCAAGTATTAAGGATATCAATTGCAGGTTAAGCAAGCGACCAAGTTAAATATCGAACCCAAAGAACGGCGTATTATCAATTTAATTATTAACTAAATTAGTTAAGACGAAAGGCAATAAAAGTTGTAGAAATAATTATATCTACCAAATAATTAATTAAAATAACAATTAAAATAAATTAAACACTAGAAGAATACAAAAGTGAATCAAGTATGGAGAATAGGTAGCCCTAGGAAAATCCAGTTTCACTCATAAATTTATCTTTCTATGTACTATCAGTATCAATTATTTTCCTGGCCAATTGGCAGTTGGTACTCTAACCTCATATAATCTTCCTTTATAGGTACTATAAGATTAATATCTTTATCCTGCTTATTAATCCAAATTCAATTCAATTAATAAACATTCATATATGACAGGTTTAATGAAGCTTCGGAGTCCCCTCACATAGAATCATAACATGGAATCATGCTCAGCAGTGAACTTACTCAATCAATAACCCAGATATGTATTCAGACTCTACATAACAGTTAATGATGCACAAAACAACTCTGAGTATGAATTAAAAATGCATAATCATATATAAAATAATCATACAAGTAGTATTGTATGGAGTATACACACGAAAGTTCAATTAATTCATAAAAACCTTTAAAACCCTAGAATACCAAAACGGTTCTAACCCATGATGTTACGAAGAATAATCATGGGGGTTGGATAGATTTTACCCATATGTCTGGAAATACAAGATAAATTAGGAAACAATAAAAATCCTAGATGTGGGCGTCGTCGCGTCCTTCTCCATCTTGAATCCTCCTCTTGGTTCTCCTCTTTATTCAGCAGACGAATCTTCAACATGATGGATGGATGGAGGAAAGAATGTGAATGATAGTTGGGGGGTGATCTCGCCTTGTGAGGTGTAGGATGATTGTGTTGCAGCACTATCTTGGTGTGATCTGCATTCCCTTTTATACTTGTAATCTCTCCTTATGGACCTTGGATGAGCTTTTTCTTGAAAAACATGAAAATACACGCACTGGGGGTGAAATCTCGTACAGATCTGGATTCCCGTGTCCTAGCTCGACCAAAGTGATTTTGGTCGAGCTGGAAGGCCTTGGTCGAGCTGTGGTCGAGCTGCATTGCGTAATCTCACCGTTTCGTGTATAACATCCACATCCAGACTCCGATTTGAGTGATTCTTATGCTCACGTGATCATCTCTTCCTCGAATATCTATCTATATAGAGAACTCACAAAAAATCTAATATTTGAAGACGTAACAAGTCATGCAAAGTGGTATAATCGTGCTGAGTAGGAACAGTTTGAGTGATGTCACCATTTTGATCATAACTTTCTCGTTTGGACTCTGATTGAGGTGTTTCTTACGCCAAAACGACCCATGCTTATATGGCTTTCGAACAATGTATCACATGCCCAATTTGGACTTCCACACAAATACAGAAAAATTACACAAGTTAGACATGTATTTTTTAGCATTCTTGCACAAGTTGCACCTTTTCTCCAACTTGCACTTTTGATCTTTCCACATAAAATATAATAAAACACCTCAAATGCACCTTTTTCTCACATATATTGAATATAAGATATTTATGCTAATATATAACAACAATTTCCATAAAAAAAATATTAAATTTGACACTAAAATATGCTTATTTTCACTCTCATCAAACCCCCAAACTTACCAGTTGCTCGTCCTGAGGCAACAAAATAAAAAAATAAAGAGAAAGAGAGATTAAGAAAATTAGTGGGGAAACAAGGACTATGACACATAACCCATTCACAATACAATTGTCCTCAACTTAGGTCTTGCAACTCTCATTACATGTAACAATCAATTCATATCATACAAGATAAAACAATCACCACCAATTCAAATGCTCCATTGATATGTTCTCATGGGAAGTATATCACTCGCACTCAAGTGTAAAAGATGTACACTTATGGGTTAAGGTGTTTACGCTCAAATTAAATTCAAGTGCATGCATAATCATAAGCTTGCCAAATATCTCAAACTCTCCACCACTAAAAGTATGATTCGACAATGGGATCAAAAAGGACTTTTCTTTTAGATGTAATGTTGGCTCTTTGGTTAAGGTAGGAAATATATGGATAAGTGACTCAAAACTCGAATCAATCGAGTGCGCATTCCATCATGATATTTCATTCTTCTTACTCACTTCAATTAAGCACAACTCCTCCTCAACTCTTTCACTTTTCTCTTTCAAGCACAATATTTTTTTTTCCTTCTCTTTTTCTTCTTTATTTTTCTTCTCTCATTTTTTCTCTCAATGTACTAGTGTCGGGCACTACCTCGCGCATCCTCCATAGGGTCCTAGATTTAAGCAGTACTCCATGTTTTTTCTTAGATGCATTATCAAGCTCAATCATTGTTTCAACACCAATTTCATTGCCTCCAAAACTGTTATCAAACTTCATCAACATGCTTTGAAAAGCCATTAATTCTCCACTAGATAATCAAGACTCAAAAATTCAGATGCTCAAAGTGCTTATTTCTCGTAAGCTGCCAAATAATGAGGTTTTTAGGCTCAACTGGGCTAACTACAAATAAACATCATTTGGTTGGGAATTATTTGGCTAAGTGACTTATAAATTCAAGGATGGCCTAATATCATCTCCCATCATCTAACACACATGTAGTTTCAAGTAAGACAAGAGGCAAGTTCTAAAATACATACACAAGAATGATACTCACCAGAAAAAAAATATCATGTGATTATGTAACATGAATAAGGCTCAAAATCTCAGATAAGTTTTTAACACGTAACAGAGCATTTTTCATGGTAAGTAATATCCCACAAGTACACATAGAACTTCATACCACAATATAACTCAAGTACACTTCCTTCATCAATTTCAAGAGCATAAGAATTTTAGGCACACTTTAAAAATACAAGCTCATATGGATTACCAAAACCAAGATCTAAATCCTTCCACTCCATGAATTAAAAACACACAAAAATAAGAAAAAGGAAACGAGGGCATTCCCCTTCGAAGTATGTACGAGCTCCTCGGGTTGTTCAACTCGGCCAGGTCAAGCCTCAGCGTAGAACTCGTCTTCCTACTCTAGTACCTTTTTCTATCATCAAAGCTCAAACACACTCATCATCATAAGATCCATCAATAATAAAATCGGAGATACCAGAAAAATTGAAAAGATAAAAAATAAAAAACTCGACCACTAATACTAGAAAACACACAAATATAACACACGAAATATTAGGTAAGTTGTAAAAAATTGACATGTCAACACCGGTTAAAATATTAGTATACCGCAAAAAATAATCTCCTAATAAACAAACAACAAACAAAAGGAAAATTATACTCTTGGTGCTCATAAGATGAGGTAAGTACATCACACCCTCAAACTTAGTAAAAACGTAAGTCGAAATTAAGTTTGAAAAGAGATGTAATTGCCGAATCGTGAGTGTAACAACAAATTTTGTATTTATAATAAAATAAATACAAATTGATTACAATAATAATCCAGAAGGATTAAACTTGAAAATTAAGGAAGCGATCTCTATCAATCCTCTGATTCTTCTCTCGAACCAATGTGGCTTTGACTTGACTTTGACTTCTTTGGATTGACTTCTTTGACGAAGTGTATGCTGACTGTGTTGACAGCTTGTGTGGACTTGACTTGTGTGTTGAGTCGGATCTTCAAATGAAGCTTATCCGAACTCGGATTTAAAGTGTATAACGTTAATCCGGAGGGATTGAACCTTTGTTCGGATTAAAACGTTATTCTTGAAACTTTCCGCGAAGAACGCTGAAGAACTTGAGTTAAATAACGCCGGATCGGAGGGGTGCAGAACCTTGATCTCCAATTGGTGGTTATTGCTTTTGAAGAACGCCGGATCGAAGGGGTTTAGAACCTTGATCTTCGATTTGGTGGCTGTTCTTCGCTTGAAGATGCTTGAAGTATTCAAGAGAGCACTGCTCGTATTCTTGATCTCTTCAGAGCTTTTGTCTTCAGATATTTGTGTGTATGTTCAAATGAGAGAAGAGACCCCTTTATATAGGTGAGAGGTGAAGACTCCCTCATTAATGCCCTGCATTTTGATTGGTCCAGGCTGATTTGACCTGATTCTGCGGGCTTGGACCTTATTTGTTTGGGCTGTAATCAGACCTATTTTATTTGGGTCTGATTTATTGCATGAGCTTGTTTAACTTCAGTCAGACCTCCTTTAATTTGGGCTTATTTGACTTGGGTCAGACCTCATTTAATTTGGGCTTATTTGACTTGGGTCAGACCTCATTTAATTTAAACCCCTTTAATTTGTTGGGCTTAAATTAATTATCAATTATTTATTATTTTATCTTAGGAATCAATAATAAATTAAATTCCAGAATAAACAATAATAAATCAAAATTGACAATTTAATCAGAAAAAATCCACGTGTCGCCATTTGATTGGACTGTGAATTTTTATTTGCTTACAAATGCCCCCTTGCGATTTGTTCACGGACAATGTGTCTTGATGTGAAGGAATCGCAAAAAGTACCTTTTTTTTCAACATTTGGGCCCCTCTTTTTTTTGTGGCCCAATTTATTTTTTCAAGCCCAAATCCAAAAGAGAATATGGAATAAATCTGTTTCTTATCCACCAAGATAAGAGAATATGGGACAGATTTGTTTCTTGTTCACCAATATAAGAGAATATGGAACAGATTTGTTTCTTGTCCACCAAGATAAGAGAATATGGGACAGATTTATTTCTTGTCCACCAAGATAAGAGAATATGGAACAGATTTATTTCTTGTCCACCAAGATAAGAGAATATGGAACAGATTTGTTTCTTGTTCACCAAGATAAGAGAATATGGAACAGATTTGTTTCTTGTTCACCAAGATACAAATAATTTCCATATATACTAAATGGTTGATCACTATATAATAAGGTATCATGACTTTTTTTTTATCAACCTAACGTAAGAAACTCCGATCTTTTAACTTCATCTCTTTTCTTTCAATTTTTTTTAAATATAGTGAGTTGTACGTAATGAATTCTTCTTCAGGAAATCACTACAGCAACGAATTCTCCTTGTAGATTTCTTCAGGAAACCACTACAGTAAAATACATTATACAAAGCAGAGTATCAGACCAGACATTCAGCCCAACTTGCCAATGTAAGTTTACCTTTCTAGTCTTTTTACTTCTCTTTTCACTGCTGTATGTTCATCCTTTTCTTTTCAATTGCTGCTTTTTTTATTATTATTATTTTTTCTAAAACTGTATTCAACATAACACCATAGACAAGAGGTATATTCGATTTTTTTTTTACCTTCGAATACTTTGCTCCTTTATTACATCTCTTGTATGGATGGCGACCTCAGCGGTGTTACAAACCCGCAAAGAACAACTTCGAAGGCGGTGTTACAAACCCGCACGAACGATTTCAAAGGCGGTGTTACAAACCCGCAAAGAACAACTTCGAAGGCGGTGTTACAAACCCGCATGAACGATTTCAAAGGCGGTGTTACAAGCCCGCAAAGAATAACTTCGAAGGCGGTGTTACAAACCCGCACGAACGATTTCAAAGGCGGTGAAGTGGCTGCCGAATGGCGCTAACAGGAGATTCTGGGAAACAGCCACCCGCTGCACACAGCCGCAATGCCATTCATAGCCGCCGAAGCCATCTCGGTTCTAGAGGCGGCTGACAGGATAGGGGGGAGGATTAGTAAGAAGGTCTTCGGCGGAGTAACGGTGGAGCTCGGGGCGGGCTGGATCACCGGCGTTGGCAGAAAACGGATCAACCCGGTTTGGGAAATGGCCCGTCGATCCAATCTCCGTACCCGCTTCTCTGATTACAAAAATGCTCGCTACAACATCTATGACAAAATGGGAAGATATTTCCGAGAGAAGTAGTGGAGGCCTCTTGCAACATGGCGGTGGAGTCCGCTATTCAACACCTGCAAAATCAACAATCTATTTCAGATGAAATGCTGCCATCTCCAAAGCAGCCAATTGACTTGGCAATTGACTTCATGTTGCATGACTTTGAAATGGCTGAGGTGGAACCATATCAACTTATAGTGAATTTGGAGAAGATGAATATGTTGTTGGCGATGAACGAGGCTACGATCGACACGGCCCGGTCCTGCAGGGCGGAGACTTTCGGCTGGGGTCGCGTTTCTGGTTGGCCAAGCGGAGGAGCAGCAGCGCCGGACTCCAGCTGATGACGGCGGCGACGATTGAACTGGACACGATCGGCAGTCGATGGAAAAGCAGCAGCGGCAGACTCCAGCAGTGCGCAGCGGACGATGGACGGTGGACAGCTCCAGGCGACAGGCAGCTGCTCATTTCTGGCGACGTCGGCGGCTGACCTGGGCGGAAAGGAGAGGCAGCGGCGCGTCAGTGGCCTTGCGTGGCGGAAAGAAGAGGCGAGGATTTGTGGAGAACTCCCGTGAAGAGAAGAATGTTTTCTTCAATTTTGACTAAACTTCCCTAATTTTGACTTCCCAATTTGTTCCTTCTATCTTGGGCTCATTGTTTTTATTGGGCTCACACGATTTTGGGCCTCCTCTTCCCCTTTTTTTTATTTTTCTTTTGGGCCATCATACCACTTAATTATGTCTTCCCTTTTATCCTTTTAATTCATGTCTCTTTTGATTTAAACATGAATTAATTTGGGCTTTAAAATCTTGGGCCATTTAATCTTAATTCATGTTTTTGGGCTTAATTTAATTAAACTCACATGAATTATTTTAATGGCTCGTTTTAATATTTTGGAACACTCCCTTTATGGACTTAATTTATAATTTTGGATTTTATTAATTAATTGACCCCATGATTTATTTTGGGTTCTTTCATTAATTAACTTTTTTCAATGCCCATTTTTAACACCCCTTCACTTTTTTTTTGTAGCAAATTGCAGTCTTCGACACGGTTTACTTCAAACCTGCTACGGGAAAATCCGGCTCCAGCTACCTAGTGATTCTTAATGATGATCGCCAACCTTTACAACAAGGAACTCTCCTTTTAGTTGAAGATTCTTTACTTGGGAACCATGCCATAATCCCTCCAAAATTCAAGAACAATTTCTTTTTAGAATGTTGGTCTCACGAACTTTCTTCCGGCAAAAATAACATAATTTGGACTTTGAAAGGAGCTGATATTGAGCCCAACCCTAATTTGGAGCCCCTACCATCTTTGAGAAGATGATTTGCGAAAGGGAAAGAAAAAAATGAAGCAGCTTGGGGGGAACCCCTCAAATTTCATGGTGACTTCCACTATACCAAAGGATATTGGGAGTGGACTGAAGATATTCTCAGTCGATGCCAACCGAGACTTCATGACATAAAGCTTTATGATGCTGTCTTTGCATCCCTCTTTACTTATGACTGCAACCAAGAGATTATCAAAGCTTTCTGTGAGGCGTGGTGCTCTGTTACCAACACTTTGCTCACTTCCTTTGGAGAAATGTCAATTTCTCTATGGGATTTGTATAATTTGATGGGACTACCGATAGCTGGTAATATGTATGACGAAGTAATTCCAAGTTCAGCTGAACTTCTTTCCAAGAAAGATGATTTACGAATCCCATACAGCTGTCGATCTTTACTTGGTGCTTATCATTTGCTTTGCCAAAACACCGCTAGGCAAAGTATATCAATTGAACATTGGGTAGATTTTTGGTCTAGAAAGATTATAACTTATCTACCGCCTCCTAAGCGTGTCGAAAAAAAATCAACTTCTCGTCCAAAGAAAACTTATAATCCGAGTGGTATTGTTCCCAATCATAGGTCGTGGACGTCCGCTGAGATAGACCAATTTAAGAAGTTGGGCATTCATCCTACACATCACGAAGAAACCTACTTAGCTGCTTATTTAGCTTGTTGGCTTTGTACTTTTGCACTCCCGGGTACTGAGCCAGGCTTAATACGGCCAAGTACTTTTAAGGTGGCCAGCTTAATGGCTGCTGGAAAAAAAGTAAGTCTGGCAATTCCAATTTTGACAAGCATTTACCGTGGTTTGAACGCAATCTATAACTCACCAAATCCTTCAGAAGTTAGATCAACATTTCCTGTTCATTTTGTTAATGCTTGGTTAGCCTACTACTTTAAGACTCATTTTCCGATTGGCAGTAAATTAAATCATCCTCGAATGGTAGCTTATGCTGGTGAGCAGGGTGCAAGATGTTTTAGTCCCGAGAATGCTCGCAAACGAATTCATATAGCCGACAATGCTTCGTGGACTTGCAATATATTTTCAAAAGATAAAGCTATTCATTTTGTGGATGATGGACAAAGCAATTGGGACAGCTGGGCCCATTTCGTGGCTATTCGTACTAGTTATCTTACCTTGCGACGAGGTGATCATTTTGCGATGGAGCCTTACTCACCACATAGATTTTCTCGTCAATTTGGGTTCATGCAAGGCATTCCTATGATGCTCAGGACGGACCTTCGCGAGGCTTCCTTGGGAGACGGATTTTCCCATTGGAGACATAGTACTACGTGTAATTCCAACTCTGAAACTTATTTTCCATGTGCTGCCTCAGCTCCTAAAAATTACTCCACGTCTGAATATAAGGAATGGTGGAAGCAAGTCTATGATCATATTGAAGATACAATCGTTCCAACTTCAGGACCCTTGAATGAAGAAGTGAATATCATAAATGATCTTGATGAAAATAACCGAGAGGTTCAAGATATTTCTCCAGTGCATGATGAAGCTTCACATCCTGCGTCACATAAAAGGAAGGAAAACCTTCCTCAATCCACAGAAAGTTGTAGTGCTGCTACTGAACCTCATTGGAAGAGGAAGAGATCTATTGAGAAACAAGATGATGAGGTTTCCTTTATTCTTTTTCATTCTCCTTTTATTTTCCTCTTACGAAATCCTTTCTCTAAAATATATATTTTTTTTTTCAGGCTGCACAGAAGATTTCTAGCTCTAAAGCTGCCGAAGGCAAAGAATTAGCTGTTGTTGGTACTTTCAGAGCTCTGACAAATGAGGTTGCCCCTCTTTCTCACGCAAATTTCACTTTTATCTAACCTCTCTTTTACCTTAGTATATTACTTTTCTTTATCAGATTTTGGGCATCACTTCTAGCTCTGATAATGATAGCGAATGTGTCGAAAGTCGCGACCCTAACACTGAAGTGGATTCTTCTTCAAAAGCATGCCCCGCAATATCAGAATTTACATCGAAGAAGATTACTCATGGTATCAAAGGAAAACTTGCTCGAGAAGTATGGACGGTTATAAGAAAGAAACTTGAACGGACTCCTCTTGAGTTTTTATCTTCTCTGAAGAAAGAAATATATGCCTTAGTGGAAGATGTGAAGGCTATTAATGTTGACTGCTCTTCCTTGGAGGAAGCCTTGGGGCCCCTATTTGATAAGGCTGATGCTTATACTGATGCAAAAGTAAAATCTGATGAAGAGTCATCCACGGGAGGTTATGTCAAACATTTCACTAACCTCAAGGGTCGTCTGCAGAGTTGTAAAGACGTCTATGCAGCGGAAGCAAAGCAACTAAGAACAACTGGTGAAGAATTGGAGAAGATAAGTAAAGAGATGGCTAATCTGGGAAAAGGTGGAAAGACTTTACCCAAGGTAGCTGATCATCTTCTACAAACACTTTCTCGTGCTAAGAAGGAAATCGAGAATGTAGAGGAGGAGATCCTTGCACTTGACAAAGCAGCTATTTTAAAAGAGTCTAAAGATTTGAAGAAAGCGAAGACATCTTTGCAGTCTGCTTTACGAGACATAGCTTCTCGAGATTATTTTATCTAGTGTAGGACTGCTTTATTTTCTTCTCTTTTTTTTCATTTACTTGTTTTTCCTTGTATGCTTTCCATATACCGAATGCCGGTAATTTGCGAATAGAAATAAATATTTCTCATTCATTTCTATTGCTTTACTATATTTTTTTCATCAGTAGGCTTGTATCTCAATATTTGTCTCATCACTTGAAAATTATCTCTTCTTTTATTGATATGGTAACTTACTCAAGATAACTTACGTAATGACTTAACTTAGTAGGCTGCTAAGCTGCCTATGTACCTTAATTTTCTTCTTGCCTCACAAACTTGATGAAAACATATGAAAACATGACTGAACTTAACAAAATATTAAGTTGCCTACGTATCCCCTTAAAGAGAATCAAGTCATAACGTAGTTCAAAGGGACATGGTTTTGATTGGGGGGTGCCGTGCACAGTTTATACTCATGCGGGCCAGGAGTGTGTCGTACACATTTTATACTCATGCGGACCAGGAGTTTGTCGTACACAGTTTATACTCGTGCGGACCAGGAGTTCGTCATACACAATTTATACTCGTGCGGACCAGGAGTTTGTCATACACAATTTATACTCGTGCGGACCAGGAGTTTGTCATACACAGTTTATACTCGTGCGGACCAGGAGTTTGTCGTACACAGTTTATACTCATGCGGGCCAGGAGTGTGTCGTACACATTTTATACTCATGCGGACCAGGAGTTTGTCGTACACAGTTTATACTCGTGCGGACCAGGAGTTCGTCATACACAGTTTATACTCGTGCGGACCAGGAGTTTGTCATACACAGTTTATACTCGTGCGGACCAGGAGTTTGTCATACACAGTTTATACTCGTGTCAAGGAGCCTTGCATTATTTGTGTCAGATAGTTTAAACTCATATCAAGGAGTATCATGTGGACAGTTTTAGCTCATATCAAGGAGCGTAATATCTTGTAGTTATTTTACGCGTAATAGCGTTTCAAGAATTTTCCATTTATGGGACCAATGTTTACGCCATCTTCTGATATCAACTTGTAGGCGCCATTTATGTATACTTCCTTTACAACATGAGGGCCATCCCATTTTTGGAGAAACTTATTTCCAACACGATGTGTGACCACAATAGGTCTTCTCACGGCAAGCACCAAGTCGCAACTTGAAAAGAACGTATCTTCACCCTTTTGTTGAATGTTCTGGATAAGCGAGATTGATAACACTCAAGTCTTTGTTGTGCCTCTAACCTCTTTTCATCTAGAGCTTCTAACTCTTGAAGGCGCAACTTTGTATTTTCTTCTTCGGTTAAGCCTTCTTGTATGGCCATCCTTAAAGAAGGAATTTGTTTCTCGAGAGGTACCACAGCTTCAACACCATAAACCAAAGAATACGGAGTAGCCTGAGTAGGAGTTCTATAGGTGGTGCGGTACGCCCATAAAGCTTCATTTATTCTTTCATGTCAATCTCTTTTAGACTTGGAGACTACCTTCTTCAACAGACTGCACAGTGTTTTGTTGAATGCTTCAGCTAGACCATTGGCAGCTGCATTATACATTGACGACTTCCTTTGTTTGAAGTCGAACTTCTCACACAACTTATCGATCCAGCTGTTGCTGAATGGCTTTCCATTATCGGTGATGATATAGCGGGGAACACCATATCTGTAAATGATGTTGATCCGAATGAAATCAGCAACAGTTTCCTTCTTTACTTCCCTCAAAGGCACAGCTTCAGCCCATTTGGAAAAGTAATCGGTGGCAGCAAGGATGTAGAGATGACCACTAGAAGATTTTGTGAGAGGCCCCACCACATCTAATCCCCAAGCATCGAAAGGCCATGAAGCAACTGTCGGGTGCAAAGGCTCCGGAGGCTGATGGATCAAGTTCCCATGAAATTGGCAAGCCTGACATTTTTGTGCATACTCCATGCAATCTTTCACCATTGTTGGCCAATAATAGCCCATTCTTTTGACTCTGAAGTGTAGTTTTGGCCCAGACTGATGAGCACCACAAATTCCGGATGAGCTTCCTCCATTGCTTGAACAGACTCTTCTTTACTTAGGCATCTCAAGAAAATTCCATCAAATGATCTTCTATACATTGTGCCTTTGAAGTAAATAAATCGAGGTGCTCGATGCCGAATATCAACCCTTTGACGTGGCTCATTTGGCAATTTATCATACTTGAGATAATCGACGAGTGGTTGACGCCAATCCTCTTCTTTAATTTCGAAGACCTCCACCAAATGATTTTCAACTTCTTCATAATCGTCATCCTCGAAGATTGGTGGTACAACCCAACTTTTGCACACTGAAATTTGAACTTGCGCCTCCGGCATAGCTATATTTGATGCTAGCTTGGCGAGGACGTCAGCTTGCTTATTCTCTCTTCTGGGTAAATGCTCGATATCAACATCACCAAGTCAGCTCATCAGCTTTTGAGCGTACTTGTGGTATGGGAACAACTCAAGCTTCCTTACTTCATACACCCCAAGTAGTTGGTTTATCACAAGTAACGAATCACCATACACTTTAAGGTGTAATTGCTTTATATCGACGGCCATCTCTAAACCAAGTATGAGTGCTTGATACTCGGCTACATTGTTAGAGCAGTTTTCTGTTAAGAAAAATGAGAATGGCAAAACTTCACCACTGGATGTTACGAATACGACTCCAGCACCGGCCCCTTCCCTATGAGATGCTCCATCAAAATACATTTTCCAAGGAGAAGCTATCTCCACAGCGAAAGCATCTTCATCAGGGAGTTCATCAGACAGTTCCCATTCCGCAGGCATGGGATGATCAGCTAGAAAATCTGCCAACACTTGTCCTTTTACGGCCTTCTGAGGGACATATACAATCTCAAACTGTTGAAGTTGGATATACCACCTGGCAAGTCGATCTGAGAGTACTGGCTTTGACATGACAAACTTTAGTGGGTTAGCTTTTGAAACTAGTCGAACTGTATGAGCTTGGAAGTAATGTTTCAACTTCTGAATCACGAAGATAAGAGTCAAGCAGATCTTCTCAATTGGTGAATATTTCAACTCATTTGGAGTCATGGTTCTACTCAAATAGTAAAGGGCAGTTTCTTTGACATCATCATTCTCTTGTGCGAGTAAAGCTCCAACAGAACGTTCTTGAGCAGCTAGGTAGAGAATTAACGGACGTCCAGGTATTGGTGCACACAATACTGGTGCCTTCATCAAGTACTTTTTAATGCTATTGAAAGCATTATTGCAAGCTTCATCCCATTCAAATATACTGCCTTTCTTCATGAGATGACTAAACGGTTGACATCGACCGGCCAAGTTTGATATGAATCTTCTCAAGTATGCTAATTTTCCTTGCAGACTTTTGAGTTCATGGATGTTCCGAGGCACATGCATCTTCATGATTGCATCAATCTTCGTCTTCTCAATCTCGATTCCTCGACGGCGAACAATAAATCCAAGAAATTTTCCGGATGTAACCCCAAATGCACACTTGAGTGGATTCATCTTGAGTTGATGCTCCCTTAAACGCTCAAACACTCGCCTTAAATCATGGAGATGATTTTTCTTTTTTTTTTTTATTTTACCACAATATCATCAACGTAACATTCGACGATCTTATGAAGCATGTCATCAAATATCTTTTACATGGCTCGTTGATAAGTGGCACCAGCATTCTTTAAGCCAAATGGCATCACATTATAGCAATATATTCCTTTCGGAGTACGAAAGGCTGTTTTCTCTTGGTCTTCGGGAGCCAGACCAATCTGATTATAGCCAGATGACCCATCCATAAACGAAAGGACCTCATGCCCCGTTGTTGCATCTATCATGAGCTCAGCAATTGGCAGTGGGAAGTCATCTTTCAGATACGCCATGTTCAAATCCCGAAAATCAACACATACTCTGATTTGCCCATTTTTCTTTCTCACTGGCACGATGTTAGAAATCCATGTAGGATACTTGACTTCTCTGATCTTGCCTGCTTCAAGAAGCTTATTAACTTCATCTCAATTAATGGAATTAACTCTGGTCGAAATCGACGCTGCATTTGCTTAATTGGCCGAGTTCCCTTTTTGATGGACAAATGATGCACTGCGATCTTTGGATCCAAGCCTGGCATTTCTTTATGCGACCATGCAAAGACATCCCGAAATTCTCGTAAAAGGTTGATATATTGCTCTTCTTCCTCATTACTTAGCAGGGCACTTATGTAAGTAGGACGTGAGTCGCTTTCGTCACCTAAGTTGATTTCTTTCAACTCATCAACAGTGGCTTTCACACCCTACTCAAATTGCGGAGGGGCATCCTCGGCATCCACTTCCTCCACTTGAGAATCCTCAAGAGCAGTGATATGGTTGGTGGAAGCTACACTTTCTTTATCATCATTATTGTCTTCTTTAGTAAAGACAATTGTCTGCATCTTAGCCTTCAACTCTCTTCCACATGAGACTGTCAAGATATTTCGTCTCTTCATACGAGAAGGGATTCGACTTCGGAGTTTTGGGAAGATAGGAGACTTGAAATTATTTTTCTTCCCAATCTTGTTCCTTTCACACGGTCCGAGCCTTTCGAAAACGCTTCCAAGCCTTTCGAAGACAGAACTCCTCTTGATTTTCCTTCCACTTTCATCAAAAATGTCTTCTGTGGCCGAAACTTCTCCTTCTGTGATATAATTTGTGTTTGCTCTTCTGATTGCTATGCGGACTGGCTTTTGAGGGACATATCCCAAACCTGGCTTAGCATTCTTGACAGTGTGGCCACTATTTTTCAACATTTTCTGAGTGGCATTGAACCCATGTTCAGATGAGATGACAGTCTCTTGAGGCAACTTGCTCATCACCGGTTTCTCCTTTGGTTCATACCCAGCCTTCTTGAGGAGTTTGAAAGCTTGCGGGCCATATGACTTAGATATTTCTGCTTTAAATACTTCACCATGCTCAGTTTTTGCTCCTTCAATAGGACGTACGAATCCTTTGAGCGGTGGAAAAGAAGTCTTACCTTCATCAATTTTTGTTAAAGGCAATGTTAATTCTTCCAGGGCCTCAAGCTCTTTGCCTTTGTTCTTCTTGAGAGTGGTGGATGATGTGCTACCTTCCTCCTTTATTTGTTTACTGCCCCCATTATCTTGTGCTGGGGCTTCTTCTCGGTTCACTTCCTTTGTATTCTTGAAGAAGTATTTAGCATCAGCAAAGTAAGATTCAGCTTCAGTAAACGGCTTATCATCGCCGAATACCCTTTTCACACTGTTGCCTTCACTATACTTGAAACACTGGTGTAATGTAGAAGGGACCACACCATTCTCGTGCAGCCATGGACGCCCCAAAAGCATATTGTATGAAGTTTTTGCGTCTATAACATGGAAGAGTACCGTTGATCTCATCTCATCAATCATCAAATCGAGAACAATCGTGCCGAGAGTCCTTTGCCCTTCATGATTAAACCCTTGGATCATCAATCGGCTATGATTGAGTTCATCCACCGGTATCTCTAACTTTTTCAACATTCTTAAAGACAGAATGTCTACTTCTGAGCCTCCGTCAACAAGTATACGCTTTACTTGCAGCCCTTGCGTATAACCAGTTACAAATAGAGGTCGGTTGTGAGGCTGTGAACCCAGCAACATGTCTTCATCTGTGAAGGTCACCTTCATAGAATAAGCTTTTTCCTTGTTCTCAACTCGTTCATCTTCATTGCCCTCCTCACTCACCGCATGACAAGAGCCTTCATTGTGAACTTCTTTTATGGAAGCGAAGTTTGCAGCCGCTTCATCCTCCAACACAATCTTTCCCACCTTAGCCAACTGCATGATCTTTTCCTTGAAGATGAAGCAATCATGAATGGGATGACCCACCAATCTATGGTATTTGCAATATTTTGGGTCATTGGTTCGACTTGCTTCCTCTGGACGTTTCATTTCGGGGAGTTCGATGAGTTTGTCTTTTATCAGATCATCAAATATGCCAGAAACATCAGAGTTCAGAAATGGATACTCTTTTTCTTGCATCTCCTTCAGGGTCAACCTTCTTTGCCCCCACTCTTGGGTAACTTGTTTTCCTTTATCTTTCTTGTCATCTCCATTCTTTCGAATCTTGACTGTAGCAGTGTTTATGGCCATTGATTCTTTATTGGAGTTTCTTGCATAAGGCTTGCCCCCTTTCTTGGCTTCTTGTCTGTCTCTGGACTTGTAAGAATCCGACACTGGTGAGCGTTTGATTCCACTGGCTGCCATGCTCAATTCCATATCATGAGCTCTCATAGCCAACTCCTCGAAAGTCTTTGGCTGAATCCCTTTGAGTATGTAGAGTAAATTCCACTCCATCCCTTGGATGCACATTTCGATAGCAGACTCTCCGGATAATCGGTCTTTGCAATTTAAACTCAAGCTTCTCCATCGATTGATATAATCAATCACAGGCTCGTCCTTCAATTGGCGAGTATTAGTTAGCTTAGTCATGCTAACGGTTCTCCTCGTGCTGTAGAAACGATTGAGGAATTCATATTCCATTTGTGCCCAACTGTCGATGGACTCAGGCTGCAAGTCGATATACTAATCAAAGGCATTTCCTTTGAGAGAGCGAACAAATTGCCTCACCATATAGTCTTCATAAGTACCAGCATCATTGCACGTCTCAATGAAATGTGCCACATGCTGTCTGGGGTTTCCTTTGCCATCAAATTGCTGGAATTTAGGAGGCTGATAACCAGGTGGCAACCTTAAGTTATTCACTCTTTTTGTGTAAGGCTTAACATAAGTGACGGTAGGCTTGGCATTCTCTTCAAACCTTTCTTTTATTGTTCCAAGTATAATATCTTTGAGTTGCTCCACTTGGAGCATTCCATCAGCCGAAAGTTGCACTCCTCTTTCAGTTTGCTCTTTTTCAGTAGTTTGGCGTTTTGTGAACTCTTCCACCTCACTCTCGTCCACAACTCCTTTTCCGGTTGCACGGCTAGTCTCCGCAATGTCTCTTTTTTCCATCAATTGGGAGATCTTGGTGTCTTGAGCTTCTATATGTTTTGTGAGCCCTTCGATAGCTTTCATCATATTTGCTAATCGCTCCTCAATAGTTGTAGTGTCGGCCATCATTACCGGGGCTGCAATTGAGTCCGATGAAGAGCTTGAGGATGAACGAGGATGTGAGCATGCAGAATCTTCATCACTATCCTCTTTCATGGGTAGCTATTTTCTTGAAGCCATTTCAATCGAAAAGTTAGAGTCGGAAGAGGCCTCTGACTGAGCTTTCATCGACATACTCCTTGTAACAACAACAACTTGTTCACTCAACGAGGCGGAGAGCTTGGAGGCAGAAGTCCTTCCTACTGTGATCTTGACAGGAGTCATGTTGTATCTTTGTAGGGAGAAGAGATGAGAGGTAGAGATGATCCCACTGGGCGTGCCAAAATTTGTAACAACAAATTTTGTATTTATAATAAAATAAATACAAATTGATTACAATAATAATCCAGAAGGATTAAACTTGAAAATTAAGGAAGCGATCTCTATCAATCCTCTGATTCTTCTCTCGAACCAATGTGGCTTTGACTTGACTTTGACTTCTTTGGCTTGACTTCTTTGACGAAGTGTATGCTGACTGTGTTGACAGCTTGTGTGGACTTGACTTGTGTGTTGAGTCGGATCTTCAAATGAAGCTTATCCGAACTCGAATTTAAAGTGTATAACGTTAATTCGGAGGGATTGAACCTTTGTTCGGATTAAAACGTTATTCTTGAAACTTTCCGCGAAGAACGCTGAAGAACTTGAGTTAAATAACGCCGGATCGGAGGGGTGCAGAACCTTGATCTCCAATTGGTGGTTATTACTTTTGAAGAACGCCGGATCGAAGGGGTTTAGAACCTTGATCTTCGATTTGGTGGCAGTTCTTCGCTTGAAGATGCTTGAAGTATTCAAGAGAGCACTGCTCGTATTCTTGATCTCTTCAGAGCTTTTGTCTTCAGATATTTGTGTGTATGTTCAAATAAGAGAAGAGACCCCTTTATATAGGTGAGAGGTGAAGACTCCCTCATTAATGCCCTGCATTTTGATTGGTCCAGGCTGATTTGACCTGATTCTGCGGGCTTGGACCTTATTTGTTTGGGCTGTAATCAGACCTATTTTATTTGGGTCTGATTTATTGCATGGGCTTGTTTAACTTCAGTCAGACCTCCTTTAATTTGGGCTTATTTGACTTGGGTCAGGCCTCATTTAATTTGGGCTTATTTGACTTGGGTCAGACCTCATTTAATTTAAACCCCTTTAATTTGTTGGGCTTAAATTAATTATCAACTATTTATTATTTTATCTTAGGAATCAATAATAAATTAAATTCCAGAATAAACAATAATAAATCAAAATTGACAATTTAATCAGAAAAAATCCACGTGTCGCCATTTGATTGGACTGTGAATTTTTATTTGCTTACAGTGAGCACTTCAAATATAATAATTTCTCACTCACATAAAAGAAATAAAGTAATAAAATAGAAAGACAAGCCCCCAACAGGCGCTCATATTTAACGTCGGAGGGTCACGACGGTAGAAGGCGGTCTTCTCGCATCCGCACCTTCAAGTACTTTTTTTCCTCTTCTTGTCTACACTCAGAACCTCACCTTTCTTGGTCTCAAGTATATGATCCTTGGAATTTCCTTCCTCCCATGGCTGACTAGATTCCTCCTTGTCAATCTTCCACACAAATTCAGAATAATCTTTCCTATTAAAATCAAGATTAAACAAGTTAGAAACCACATCTATGCTCTTGCATGATTGAGTCTCCATTGGCATCTTCATTACTTTATTAAGAGAGAAAACCACATCTTTATTGTCCATCTGCAGTCTAAGCTTCTCATCTCTCAACCTCTTTTCTCTTTCCCACTTCTTCTCAACTATAAGTCAGTATTCTGCTCATGTGATGGTACTGGAGTACTCCGAACATCAGGTATAGTATTTTGTACGAAAATGAGAATTGGTGGCTGTCTGATGAGCGTTTTCTCAACACACAATTTATCCCCAAGTATGAAGGATATCAATTGTAGTTTCGAAGGTGACCAAGTTAAATATCGAATCCATGGGACGGTTAAATATCAGTTTAATTACGTTCTAGTAGATTATGACTATTTTGAATTAAACAGTTGGTTTAAGTAACAATTTGAATAGCTAATAAATAACAAAAACAAGTAAATAATAGTGGTGATCAGTTAAGATGATAGGTAGTTCGTCAGGCCATCCAGTTTCCTTTGTTAATTCGTACTTTTGTGTGTCGATGTCCGACTCTGCCTTGTGGTTTATGGACGCATCACTAGACCATGCAAATCTATTCTATAGACACAAATAGATAAGCTTTTGCCACGTGTGAGTATCCTCAGAGCAAGACGTATGATCCACCTCCCTTTCTAGGTACTATCATAATCAATTATTTCCCGTGCACTTAGTACTCTAACCCGATTTGATCTTCCTTTTTAGGTACTATAAAGTCATACTCTTTATCCTACTTGTCAACCCAAATTCAATTCAATTAACAAACATTCATATAAGACAGTTCTAATAAGACTTCGGAATCCCTTCACTTAGAATTATAACTATAAACCCTGCTTATAACGCCCCAAGATCTTGATCCCATCTAAATCCCCTCAGGGTACTCAGGGTACTTACCCGAGCACGCCAGGTCTGCAGCCCAATACACCCCAACCACAATCTTCACAGTTACCCTAACAGCACCCTGTGACAGGTTGTTGGAAGCAAGGATCGAACCCCAGACCTTCCCTTTAACAAGTCCCTATAAGGAAACTTGTCACCAATTGAGCTGCACTTTTTTATAACGCCCCGAGATCTTAATCCCATCTTGATCCCCTCAGGGTACTCAGGGTACTCACCCGGGCACGCCAGGTCTGCAGCCCAATACACCCCAACCATAATCTCCACAGTTACCCTAATAGTACCCTGTGGCAGGTTGTTGGAAGCGAGGATCGAACCCCAGACCTTTCCTTTAACAAGGTCCTTAAGAGGAACCTTGTTAAAGGAAAGGTCTGGGGTTCGATCCTCGCTTCCAACAACCTGCCACAGGGTACTGTTAGGGTAACTGTGGAGATTGTGGTTGGGGTGTATTGGGCTGCAAACCTGGCATGCCCGGGTGAGTACCCTGAGTACCCTGAGGGGATCAAGATGGGATCAAGATCTCGGGGCGTTATGCTCAATTGGTGACAAGGTTCCTCTTAAGGACCTTGTTAAAGGGAAGGCCTGGGGTTCGATCCTCGCTTCCAACAACCTACCACAGGGTACTGTTAGGGTAACTGTGAAGATTGTGGTTGGGGTGTATTGGGCTACAGACCTGGCGTGCCCGGGTGAGTACCCTGAGTACCCTGAGGGGATCAAGATCTCGGGGCGTTATACTGCTCAATAGTGAACGCACTCAATCAATAACCATGTTATGTATTCAGACTCTACACAACGGTTAATGATGCACAAAACAACTATAAGTATGGATTAAAAACATGCAATCTTATATAAAATAAACCACAAGTAGTGTTGTACAGAGTATACACACGAAATATAAATTAACTCATTAAACCTTCATAACCCTAGAACTACCGAAGTGGCTTTAGCCCATGATTGATCTAAGAACATTCATGGTTAGATGGACCAATCTTACTTGAATCTCCAGCTGAATCTCTGTCACAGCCCTCAAGATGGATCACTAATCTCTTCTCTTCACTCCTCTCTTGTATCACGATGTCTCTCTTCCTATTCTCGACTGCATGAGCCTTCTTTTATACTTGTAATCACGTCTCGAGGGCTTGGAATGGGCTTTTCAAGTGATCTCACGCGTTTTGGCCTCAAAAATCTGGATAAGGTAAGTTTTCACGTTTTGGTTCGACCTCGTCAACAGGTCGAACCACTGGCCAACAAGTCGAACCCCAGGTCGAACCCTGTTACTGGACACATTCTGCGTTTGGTTCGACCTCTTGCACAGGTCGAACCACTCAGGTCTTGGTCGAACCCCAGGCCGAACCACGCTACTGGATAATTTCCGCTCCTGGTTTGACCAACTGTCAGGTCGAACCCCCAACGTCGTGGTCGAACCTATCTTCTCGCGAACTGATTCGACCATGGTTCGACCTGATGAACAGGTCGAACCCCCTGGAGTCGTGGTCGAACCCATCTTCTGCTGTTCCACAATACTGGTTCGACCTATAAGAGAGGTCGAACCCTCCTCCATTAGGTCGAACCTTACTCTTTCCTTGGCAGTTCGCGTGGTCTCGACTTTATCTCTTCGATTCTTGGCACTTCCACTCCGTTTTTGCTATGAAAACCACTTAAATAGCTCCACTAACACCTAATTCATGCTAATTCACAATATATATAGGTTTTCCACCTATTTCCACCTCAAAACTCTCCAAAACTAGCACAAAATATGGTGCTAGACTTGTGAATTTACACACTCATCAAACTCCCAAACTTACATATTGCTCGTCCCGAGGCAACCAAGTCAAACCACAGGAGTCGTATATAATTCACCAAAGATCAAGTACAATATACATCACACATGCAACTTCATTCAATCAAACAAGTATTAATTGCTTCATATATATCACTCATGCAAAATCAATCCAATCCATACCATTCGGAGTACTAAGTAATTTCGCTCACAAGATAAGTAATTATTCTCTTCCACTCAAGTGCGTGAGGCACTATATAGGTTAATATAAACACTCATATCAATCCATATTCACGCATAACCATAAGCTTGGCAAAGGTCTCAAAAATCAACTTATAATCGACTCTTCACTAGGATCACAAAGGACTTATTTTTCGGTTATAATGTTGGCTCTTTGAAAAAATGTAGGAAAATTTGGACTTAGTGACTTAAGACACTAGTAGAGAGTTACCTTGGAGGTTCTCGATTTCTTCTTCATACAGCAAATTCTCCTCCAATGTCGTCTCTTGAACTTGAAAAATTCCTGAATTTCCTTCTTTTCATGGCATCAACATCATCTTCTTAAACAATTCGGGTACCGATTTTAGGCACTACCCTTCTCGTATATATATAGGTCATCAGCTGTTAAGCTACATGCAACACATATAAACAGTCGGGGTACCAGTTTCGGGCACTACCCCTAAACAAGATTTGACCATATTCTTTTCATCCAACCATGTTCTATCCTCCTTTTCCTCTTGCAACACTTACTTACCTCCACTCTCTCTACCAATGAATAGATTAATCAAAGCTCAAGTAAAGGGTTATAAGGTTATTTACTTCGGCTACCAAAAAAAAGGCTTTTAACGGCTCAACAGGGCATCCAAAGATAAATAAGATCATTAGGAAGGATAAATTTGGCTAAGTAGCTTAACCACAAAATAATGGCCTAAGATCATGTCCTAGCAATTTATCAATCAAAAGTCTCACACAAGACTCCAAGCCAAGTTCTAGAATACGTTCATATGACTGATCCTCTCAAGAATAAAATAATC
Source organism: Pogostemon cablin (assembly GCA_023678885.1). Lineage (NCBI taxonomy): Eukaryota > Viridiplantae > Streptophyta > Magnoliopsida > Lamiales > Lamiaceae > Pogostemon > Pogostemon cablin. The sequence continues at coordinate 10,224,246 of CM042997.1, forward strand.
ATGATCAAGCATGATTAAAAAGCTCAAATCCTCACATAGGTAATCTTAGTACTCCTCATAGCACATAATTAAGTCAATTCCACAAGAACTCAATATACTTATCAACTAAACTTGCTTTTCATCAATAGAAATTAACACATGAACATATGAATGCACAAACATCAATAAGCTTATACCCAATCAATCATACAAGATATCACTTTACATTCCACTCACGCATGAATCACACCCCATCCTAAAGATAAAATAAAGAAAATAATGGAATCAAGATGAATCGGAGGAAACAAAAAAAAACCTGAAAAACTACTCCTCCAGAGCATCATCACCCTCATCATCATCATCCTCATCATCCAGCCTCCGCTCCACAATCCAGTGTAGATCACCGATGTGCCTATCCAAATAATCAACTCGATCACCCAACCTACCAACTTTCTTATTCAAGGTCGTATACTTCTCATTCAGCGTAGTATAGTTGGCGTTGGCGAGTGCGAGCTGCCAGTTTGTCTCCTGCTGGTTAGCAACAATTGCGACTAGCTACTCCTGAATAAGGCGGAGCTGCTCCCGTGTATCAATCGGGACAGCCCACTGCTGATGCGGTGCTGGCTCATGCTGAGGTGCGTCGTGCTGCTCCTCTTCCAAAATCTCCATCTCTGGCTGCTCATCTTCCCGATGCTCGACCTCGGGCTGCTGTGGCCACTGAAGTGGCTGGTGCGGTGGCGGATGGTACTCTCCCTGTTCCACAATTTGCTGTAGCTCCTCCAACCTACCTTCGGCACACAACCTAGCCACGGCTCTCCAATCCCCATTAGTCTTCACAGTCATGGACAAAGCAGTGTGTCCTAGGGAGTTCATCAACAAGTTCTTCGCCTCTCGAACAGTGGTCATGTTGCTCATGTCAAAGGGGAACATAAAGTCGAATGGCTTTGGTCCTCTCGTGAAGAACCAATCACCATCTCTAAAGTGTGCGAATCCTCCCTTTACACATGTGAGCATCACCAAGTCGGGCTATCCTCTAACAGGTGTAATGCCCGTGAAGTCCATATTGTAGCCCTCCAATGTTCACCTTCTGAAATCCAATGGTCCTGAATCGATACAGCAGCGCGATGAAATATGTTCCCACATTGAACTTCACCCCATTCATCATACACCATAGGGCATAAAGCTCTCCTCTAGACACACAGCCACCCTCCGAACGAGCAAACAGTGTATTTCTGAGCACTCGATCCATATATTTCAACACGGGATTCTTGATCGAGGTCGTACGAGCCTGCCTAATCTTATAATCTCTGAGCTCCCCAGTTATCTCCCTCCAAAACCTATTAGCGTTGAAGTGTCCATTCTCCACTCGAGAAATCTCTAGAGGCGTCTGAAAAAGCTGATTAAAATCCTCAGCCGTCCATCTCCTTCGGACTCCTCCTAACTGAAATGAGCACTGATACGGGTAGCCAAGTGGGTCCTTTTCCATCTCAAATGAGCAAACTACCTCCGCTGTAATGTGGAAGTAAGTCGGCTTCTTCAACTCCATAAATCTGCGGATCCCCACTCGATCGAACAACATCGTCATATCATCCCTAATGCTCATAAGTATCATGGCCTCATCATCTTGGTATCTTGTCCGAACTATCTTATCTGAGACTTCTTCCCACTTTTCTTTAATCTCGTCCCAGTTTTGCATTTGAATTCTAAAGTTGTCGGGTAAACGCTCTTGTATCCTCAGTTTCCTCGTCACTGTGTCCATATTCGAAGGCCTGTCTTGCCTCTTCTTCGATCTTGCTTCATCCACCTTGCCCTTCCTTTTATTCGATCCTTGTCCCTTTCCTGAAAACAACTATTTCAACACAACCAACAAGATAAGAATACAAGTATATGACTAGCATATCCTATACTCTACTCAAGACTTCAAGCATCCATGCTTAATCAACTCAACTATCATCCCAACACCACTTGCTCATCCATCATGCTCAAAACATCACAACCACACTCTCTTCAATCTTCAAATTATCAACAACAAGCATGCATCAACCAATTCAAGCCATTCAACATAAATTTCAACAATTGAACTTCATGAACAACTCAAACTATCAACAATTCGAACCTAGTTAACATGCTCATTCCTCTAGATGCATCACATCCTTGATCAATCCACATAAAACTCAAGTTCTATCCATAATCAAGCAATCTCAAACCAATAAACATAAATTCATATGGATCAACTCAAAAATATCAATTATCACCATGAATTTCAACCAAAATCAATATCAATCAACTTACCCACAACAAATTTCTTGCAATAAACTTCAATCCTAAGGTAATTGAGTTGAAGGAACGTACCTTTCATCTTGCCCATGGTTAAAAATTGATAATTTGTACACAACACTCAAAAATGCGACTGAAGCCCTAATTTGCGACAAAAATTGCCCAAATCCACGCCCAATTCAAGAATTAAGAGTGTAATATTGTGTAATCGGTGCAAAATCAAGTGTAACTGACGAATTTGTGCAAGGGTGTTACGGTTCGGGGAAGGTTCGAGGTTTGGTGAACAAAAATATAACCGAACCCTTCTTAAAAACTCAACTTAAAACGCTTACCTGACGGGGTTCGACCTCGGGTTCGACCTGCAGAACAGGTCGAACCTCGAGTGATGAGGTCGAACCTATCTTCTGGACAATTTTCCTTTTCGGTTCGACCTAGGTTCGACCTTCTGAACAGATCGAACCACTCTTGTGACAGGTCGAACCTACCTTCTGGACAATTTCTCCTCGTGATTTGACCTGGGTTCGACCTTCGAAACAGATCGAACCATTGGTGTCGTGGTCGAACCTATCACCTGATAAACAGAGTGCTCTGAACGGACTGGTTCGACCTCAGGTTTGACCTTCTGATCAGGTCGAACCATAACGGCTCAGGTCGAACTACTCTACTGTAAGATTTAAGTCCCGGGTTCGACCTTGGTTCGACCTGTTAAACAGGTCGAACCTCCTCACTGGATGGTTTTCCTTCGTCGGTTCGACTTCCTCTGCTTGGTTCGACCTCCTGGCACTGGTCGAACCTCTCACGGCTTTGGTCGAACCACCCTTTTAAGCTTCAAAACTGAGTGTTCTTCAATCCCTATACACTTCAAACTTCAATACGAATCATTAGGTACCAACTAAAGCACAACTTCATCCAAAATATGTTCCACAAAATATCATTCATGAGTAACTCCATAAAAGAAAACACAACCAAAACCCACTAACATTAGGCAAGTTGTAAAAAATCGTCACATCAAAATCGATTAAAATTTTAATATGGCGCAAAAACCAACTCCCCTAACAAACATCACAAAAAAAAGATTTTACTATCGGTGCTTATCAAGGTAAGTACATCACACCCCCCAAACTTAGTAAAAACAATAGTTGAAACTAAGTTTGCAAAGAGATGTAATAGCCGATAAGTAAGCACTTCAAACATAAAAATTTCTTACGCACACAAATGAAATAAAGCATTAAAACAGGAGGGAAAGCCTCCAACAGGCGCTCATGTTTAACGTCGTAGAGTCACGACGGTACCAAATCAGATCAAGGTATCCACAAAGATGACACCAACATCATCCGGTGACCTATAATGCTTCAAGCGATGTCCATTCGCCGTAAAAATATCTCCATCCTTGTCAATAAGCTCAAAACTCCTCCCTTCTAAGACTCGATGAATCATGAACGGTCCCATCTACTTCGATTTCAACTTGCCTGCAAAAAGCTTTAAACGAGAGTTAAAAAGTAATGCCTCATCTCCTTGCTTGAACTCCTTGTACGAGATCTTCGAATCATGCCACCTCTTAATCCTCTCCTTATAGATCTCTGAATTCTTGTACGCACGACTCCGAAACTCATCCAAAAGATTGATGTGAGCAATCCTCAACTCCTTCACATCTTTGAGAGTCAAGTTCAAGCTACGCAAAGCCCAAAACGCTTTGTGTTGAATTTCTACAGGTAAGTGGCACGGCTTCCCATAGACAATCTGATACGGTGACATATCTAACACCATCTTGTACGCGGTTCGGAACCCCCACACGACATCATCGAGCTTCAAGGCCCAATCCTTTCTATTGGTTCTGACCACCTTCTCCAAAATCTATTTGACTTGATGGTTAGAGACCTCCGCTTGCCCGTTTGCTTGAGGATGAAAAACACCATACCCTTTAAGCACCTTCTCAAGAAATTTATTTACGAAATGCATACCTCCATCACTAACAAGTGCTCTAGGGACTCCAAAATGGGCAAAGATATGCTTCTTCAAGAAAGATATAACAGTTTTTGAGTCATTCAAGCGAGTAGGAATCGCTTCCACCCACTTAGAAACATAATCCACCGCAAGTAGAATGTAGAGAAATCCATTCGATGGGGGAAAAGGCCCCATAAAATCGATACTCCACACATCAAAAATCTCGACCACTATGCTTGGCTGAAGCGGCATCTCGTCTCTCCTACCGATGTTCCCCATACGTTGACATCTATCGCAAGACGCCACATAGGTTTCACAATCCTTGAACAAGGTAGGCCAATAAAGAGCGGACTGAAGTACCTTGGCTGCTGTCTTGTAAGTGCCGAAGTGTCCCCCGTTAGGTTGTGAATGGCAAAACTCGAGAACACTCTCCATCTCCATCTCGAGCACACACCTACGGATGATAGAATCCGTGCAAATCTTGTTCACAAATGGATCATACCATATGAAGGTCTCAACATCTCTTTTGAATTTAGCAAGTTGATATCGGTTGAGATCCCTTGGAATTTCTCCCACAGCAATATAATTCACATAATCCGCATACCATGGATCAACTCCCTGCGCAGCAACCACACATGCTCGCTCAGCCCCTTCAACAAACACGGCCATAATCTTTTCATCCGGGAACATTTCCTCAATATACTCGAAAGAATTATCGCAATGTTCCCTAGTCTCTAATCTCGAAAGATGATCCGCAAGCACATTATCAGAACCTTTCTTATCCCGGATCTCCATGTCAAACTCTTGAAGTAGAAGAATCCACGTTATGATCCTAGGCTTCGTCTTCTTCTTTTCCATCAAGTACCGATTCGCAGAATGATCCGTGTACACTATAGTCTTCATGCCAACCAAATACTGACGAAACTTATCGAATGCGTACACAACAGCCAAAAACTCCTTTTCAGTCACTGTGTAATTCTTTTGTGCCACATCGAAAGTCTTACTTGCGTAGTAAATGGCGCAGAACTTCTTTTCCTTCAGCTGCCCAAGCACCACCCCAAGTGCTACATCACTTGCATCACACATTAGTACGAACGGTTGAGTCTAATCCGGTGTGATCAAGATAGGTGCAGTGAAAAGCGCCTCCTTTAAAACTTGAAAAACTGTTAGACATTCATCATCAAATACAAAAGGAACATCTTTTTCAAGTAAGTGAGATAAGAGCTTAGAGTATTTTGAGAAGTCTTTTATGAATCTCCTGTAAAAACCAGCGTGTCCAAGGAAAGACCGCACTCCTCTTTCATTTGTCGGTGGTGGAAGCTTCTCAATCGCCACCACTTTAGCACGATCTACCTGCAACCCTTTGGCAGAAACATGATGCCCAAGAACAATCTCATCCTTCACCATGAAGTGGCACTTCTCCCAATTCAAGACAAGATTAGTCACTTGGCATTTCTTCAAAACAGTAGCCAGGTTAGACAAACAAATATCAAAGGAGGAGCCAAAAACAGAAAAATCATCCATGAACACCTCCATGATCTTCTCTATCAACCCATCGAATATTGCCATCATGCATCTCTGAAAAGTAGCAGGCGCATTACACAACCCAAATGGCATTTTCCGAAAAGTAAAGGTCCCGTAGGGGCAAGTAAAAGTGGTCTTTTCTTGATCCTCGGGGGCAATCATAATTTGGTTGTACCCCGAGTACCCATCCAAGAAACAATAAAACTCATACCCTGCAAGACGATCTAACATTTGATCCATGAAAGGAAGAGAAAAATGATCCTTACACGTGTTCTCATTCAACTTCCTATAATCAACACACGTACGCCATCCCGTAGGAATCCTTGTGGCTATCGCTTCTCCATCCTCAGCTTTTACTACAGTCATACCCCCCTTTTTAGCAACTACATGCAATGGACTCACATGGGGACTATCACTAATAGGATATATGATTCCGGCATCCAACCACGTAAGGATTTGCTTCCTAATTACCTCTTGAATTGCGGGATTAACCCTCTGCTGATTCTGAACACTTGCCTTCGCCTCATCTAATAATCTTATCCTATGCATACAATACGAAGGACTAATTCCTTTCAAATCCTCAAGAGACCAACCAATCGCAGATTTATACTTCCTAAGAACATTCAATAACTCCTCAAGTTGATCATCATCAAGAGAAGAAGATACAATTACCGGATATTTTTCATTGTCGCCAAGAAAGGCGTACTTCAAGTGTTCCGGCAAAGGTCTCAACTCCTCTTTCCTCACTTCCATCGGAGAGCTCTCGTTATCCAATGGCAAGTATTTTCTTATCCACTTGACTTCTTCCACCTTAGCTCTTTCCAATTCAAACTTGTCATCACCCAAAGCAAGTAAGTTTTCAAGAAATTCAATACATACCTCGTTTGAGAGTCCGTCAAGCTCCGTAGTGGGATAAGTAAGAAACTCCATCAAACATGTTTCTAGAGGATCCTTCGACAAGATCAGAGACATATCCTCTTTCACAATCTCCTTCACTACGTCAATACTATAACACTGCGACTCCATGGGCATCTTCATTATTTTGTCCAAGTTGAAAAGAACTTCTTCTTTATCCATCCGCAATCTAAGCTCTCCTTTCTGAACATCAATCATAGCTCCAGCAGTCGCAAGGAAAGGTCTCCCCAAGATTAAAGGGATATTATCCTTGTCTTCTACCATCTCTAGCACAAGAAAGTCCACAGGAAAGACTAGCTTATCCACTTTGACGAGGACGTCTTCGATTATACCCTTTGGAAAAGTCATCGACCTGTCCGCCAATTGGAGAACCACTGTTGTAGGAGTAAGCTCCCCCAAACCAAGCCTCTGAAATATGGACAAAGGCATCAAATTGATGCTTGCCCCTAGATCACACAAAGCTCGCCGTGCCGGCCCCTTTCCGATTTCACATAGAATAGTGAAGCTCCCTGGATCCTTCATCTTTTGCGACAGCTTCTTTTGGATAATTGAGCTGTAATTCTCAGATAAATTCACCGTTTCAATTCTGGTTAAGCTCCGCTTCTTTAACAATATGTCCTTTAGAAATCTGGCATAGTACGGCATCTCCATGATTGCCTCTGAGAAAGGAATGCTCAAGCTTATTTTGTTCATTATCTCTGAAAACTTCTTGAACTTATCTTCCAATCCCTTCTTCACAAGCTTGTAAGGAAACAGCGAAGGTATCTTTGTTTTGGGAATTCCCCATTCATCACGATCAACCTTCTCCGCTTTCTCCTTTTCGACTCTCAAACGCTTGGCTCTCTCCCACTTTTTCTAAGCTATTGTCTCAGTACTTTGATCATTCCGAACCACTGGAGTAGCATCAACATCATCGAGAGAGTTCGGAGTGGCAAAAGGCATTTTTTGGTGGGGTTCGACTAGGGTTCGACCTGTAGAACAGGTCAAACCATGTACGTACTGGTCGAACCTTGCTTCTGGACAACGGCTCTCTTTTTGAATTTGAGGTTTGACCTGGGTTCGACCTGTGGGATAGGTCGAACCATGGGTACCCAGGTCGAACCGGCCTACTGTACTTCTTCCACCATCAGGTTCGACCTGTTTGATAGGTCGAACCATTACTGTTGTGGTCGAACCGTTACTGTGACAAAACAGAGTGCTCCGAGTCATTGGGTTCGACCAAGGTTCGACCTGTAGGCCAAGTCGAACCATTTGCAGTTTGGTCGAACCTATGCTGCAATCTCTCCTGATCGTGTCCAGTGTGTTGGTTCGACCTCCCCTGTATGGTTCGACCTTCAATGTTGGTCGAACCAGGGTCGAACCATGCCCTAGACATATCCAAATTTGATTCTGGCTTCATAGGTCCCTCGTATTGCGTACCCAACCTCAATGTGATGGCATTGCAGGACCTTGGATTCTCAATACTTTGAGACGTGAACTTCCCTTTCTCAAGAGTTTGAGTAAGCTTGTTAACATTCTCTGCCATCTCCCCCATCAGCAATGTAAGGTTTTTCACCTGCTTAGATATAACCTCATGGTTTCCGTCTATTTTCTTTTCAAGTTTGGCCTCAAGGCGGTTCACTCTTTCATCATTCTTGGTCATATACCTGTTCACAGTATCCTCAAGACCTGGTTTCCCTTCTTCCACCTTAGCACCCGGATCAACATCCATAGGAGGTTGAATCGCATTATTCGGATTGCTCCACGAGAATTCCGGCCTCCTAGGCTGTTGATAACCACCCGGGGGACCACGATTATTAAAGTTTCCTCGATAGTTCCCTTGGTAATTCCGGTTTCCTTGGTCTGGATACCTAGTCCCTTGAATACTCTGACCCATGCATAGTGTGCCTCTTCCAACTCCTCTTGGATTGGTCCCTCATTCTTTAACTCCTGCTGCATGATTGGTACGCGCTGAGATAATTCGCTGATTTGCTTCTGTTGGGATTCAAGTAGCTTGTTGATATTGGACAAGCTAGAGACGATCTCATCCTCTCTACTTGTTTTAACCATTGCTTGTTCAACCTTAGCTACCTTACCAAGGACATAAGTACCTCTAACTCGATCAGTTGGCCAATCCCTCGAATTCATCGAAATATCTTCAAACAACTTCTCGGCCTCTACAGATGACTTTGTAAGCAATGCTCCATTAGAAGAAGCATCCAATAACACTCGAGAATCACAGTCTAATCCATTGTAGAATATACTGATATGTTGAGCTTTAGATAGCCCATGTTGAGGACACTTCCTAAGCATATCCTTGAATCTATCCCATGCTTCGTGAAATTTTTTTCCTCCACTCATAGCGAATTGGTTAATGTCTTGCTTCATTTTAAACACCTTTGAAGGTGGCATGTACTTCTCCAAGAACCTTAACTTCAGTTGCTCCCAAGTGGTGTACTCAGCTGCGTTGATAGTGTCGTACCAATCTCTCGTCTTTTCAGTAAGCGAGAATTTGAACAAGAGGATCTTCCTAGCATCTTCATGTTCTCCTGCGTCTTTTTGAGTACTTGCGTAGCCCAAGAACTTATTCAGATGCTGCTGCGGATCCTCGAAAGACCCTCCTGAAAAGGAGTTCCTTTCTATCATGCTAATAAGAGCGGGATGAAGATCGAATGCTGAATTAGTTCCCCTTGCTCCTAGAAGCCCAAAATTTCCAGCCCCATTATTTTTGAATACCTCTCGGATGGCTAGATTATTCGGATTTGCTGCCATGTTGACTGTCTCTACTCTCGAATTAACTTCAGTTGTAGCTTCAATCGTTTGCGAAATCTGCTCGTCAACTTCAACTCTAAAATTCAGAGCTTCAGTTGGATCAATAGTCTTTGCCTTGCTCTTCTTCTTCTTCTTCTTCTTCTTTCTTGACGACGCTCCGATTTCAGGATTATAGGGTTCAAGTTCACCTTTCTTTGATCTCGTGAGCATACACCTAAAAAGAACTAGAATTAAAACAGCAAAACAAGTTAAATAGCCCTAACAAACTAGAAATAACAAAAAGATATTTTAAGTCGTCCCCGGCAATGGTGCCAAAAACTTGATGAGTGTTTTCTCAACACACAATTTATCCCCAAGTATGAAGGATATCAATTGTAGTTTCGAAGGTGACCAAGTTAAATATCGAATCCACGGGACGGTTAAATATCAGTTTAATTACGTTCTAGTAGATTATGACTATTTTAAATTAAACAGTTGGTTTAAGTAACAATTTGAATAGCTAATAAAAAACAAAAATAAGTAAATAATAGTGGTGATCAGTTAAGATGATAGGTAGTTCGTCAGGCCATCCAATTTCCTTTGTTAATTCGTACATTCGTGTGTCGATGTCCGACTCTCCCTTGTGGTTTATGGACGCATCACTAGACCATGCGAATCTATTCTATAGACACAAATAGATAAGCTTTTACCACGTGTGAGTATCCTCAGAGCAAGACGTATGATCCACCTCCCTTTCTAGGTACTATCATAATCAATTATTTCCCGTGCACTTAGTACTCTAACCCGATTTGATCTCCCTTTTTAGGTACTATAAAGTCATACTCTTTATCTTACTTGTCAACCTAAATTCAATTCAATTAACAAACATTCATATAAGACAGTTCTAATAAGACTTCGGAATCTCTTCACTTAGAATTATAACTATAAACCCTTCTCAACAGTGAACGCACTCAATCAATAACCATGTTATGTATTCAGACTCTACACAACGGTTAATGATGCACAAAACAACTATGAGTATGGATTAAAAATGTGCAATCTTATATAAAATAAACCACAAGTAGTGTTGTACGGAGTATACACACGAAATACAAATTAACTCATGAAACTTTCATAACCCTAGAACTACCGAAGTGGCTCTAGCCCATGATTGATCTAAGAACAATCATGGTTAGATGGACCAATCTTACTTGAATCTCCCGCTGAATCTCTGTCACAGCCCTCCGGATAGATCACTAATCTCTTCTCTTCACTCCTCGCTTGTATCACGACGTCTCTCTTCCTGTTCTCGACTGCATGAGCCTTCTTTTATACTTGTAATCACGTCTCTAGGGCTTGGAATGGGCTTTTCAAGTGATCTCACGCGTTTTGGCCTCAAAAATCCAGATAAGGTAAGTTTTCACGTTTTGGTTCGACCTCGTCAACAGGTCGAACCACTGGCCAACAAGTCGAACCCCAAGTCGAACAATATTACTGGACACATTCTGCGTTTGGTTCGACCTCTTGCACAGGTCGAACCACTCAGGTCTTGGTCGAACCCCAGGTCAAACCACGCTACTAGACAATTTCTGCTCCTGGTTCGACCAACTGTCAGTAGAACCCCTAACGTCGTCGTCGAACCCATCTTCTTGCGAACTGGTTCGACCATGGTTCGACCTGATGAACAGGTCGAACCCCTGGAGTCTTGGTCGAACCCATCTTCTGCTGTTCCACAATACTGGTTCGACCTATAGGAGAGATCGAACCCTCCTTCATTAGGTCGAACCCTACTCTTTCCTTGGCAGTTCGCGTGGTCTCGCCTTCGTCTCTTCGTTTCTTGGCACTTCCACTCTGTTTTTGCTATGAAAACCACTTAAATAGCTCCACTAATACCTGATTCATGCTAATTCACAATATATATAGGTTTTCCACCTATTTCCACCTCAAAACTCTCCAAAACTAGCACAAAATATAATGCTAGACTTGTGAATTTACACACTCATCACTGTCGCTCGATCGTAGCTCGATCAGAATAGTCTGGTCGAACTACAGAGCTTTGGACGAACTGGTTGTCTGAAAATGGGATCAGACGTGCTAGTTCGACCATAGCTCAACCAGAGAGGTCTGGTCGAACTGCAAAGTTTTGTCGAGCTAAGGCTCTGTAAACTGAACTAGATTTTTTGGCTCAACAGGTGCTGGTTCGATTGTAGCTCGACCATACAGATCTGGTTGAACTACAGAGCTTTGTTCAAACTGCGAGCCAGAAAACAGAGTACCATTTCTCTATTTTTTCCCATGTTGTTCGACCATGGTTCGACCAAGATATTTGGTCAAACTTTGATCGAACTGGCTCGTAGTGTCTTTGTTTTCGGCCACTGGCTTCATCGGACCTTCATACTATATCCCGAACCTCAATGTGATGGTTTTGCAATCTTTCGGGTTCATTATGCCTTGAGACGAGAACATTCTTTTCTCCAATGTTTGTGTCAATTGATTCACATTCCCGGTCATCAGCCCCATTATAAAGGTAAGGTCCTTCAACTGCTTAGATAAAGCTGCATGATTAGCATTCTTAGTAGCCTCTATGCGGTCAACCCTTGCATTATTCCTTGCCATGTATCGATTGAAGGTAACTTCAATACTCTTCGCTTCTTGCTACTGCCTACTAGGCCCCCTTTGTGTCAACTCTGCAATCTACCTTTGCTAGAATTCTAGTAGCTTGTTGATGTTAGCTAAACTAGAGAAGATCTCATCATCCACCACTTGATGTTCAACTTGTGCTACATTACCGAGTACATAAGATCCTCTTACTCTTTTCATAAGCCAATCACGTGAATTCATAGAGATGTCTTCAAATAAATTTTCTGTTTTTATTGCTGTTTTAGATAACAGCGATCCTCCTGATGATGCATCAATAGGAATACCCGACTCACAATCCAATCTATAGTAGAAGATACTTATGTAATGAGCCTTAGACATTCCATGCTCTGGGCACCGCCTGAGCATATTTTTAAACATGTCCCACGCCTCATGGAATTTCTCACCTTGATTCATAACAAATTAGGTGATCTCTTGCCTCATTCTGAAAACCTTTGAGGGTGTCATGTATCTTTTCAAGAACTTCTGCTGCAGTTGGTCCCGTGTAGTGTAGTCTGTGGCATCAAGAGTCTCATACAAAACTTCTGCCCTATCAATCAATGAGAACTTGAATAGGACGATCCGCCTAGCATTATCATTAGCTCCAACACCCTTTTGAGTGTTTGCATAACCAAGGAATCTTTTGAGATGCTGATATGGATCTTCAAAGGAACCTCTAGAAAAGGGATTCTTCTCCACCATGTTGATAAGAGTGGGATTATCTCAAAATCATCATCTGTCCCCTTGCTCCTATCAACCACAAGTTACCAATCCTATTGTTCACGAAAATTTCACGTAAAGCAACATTATCTGGATTCTGCCTTGCTCCGGCCATATTTATCTCAGTGTGTTATTCATTCCTTTCTTTCCTCACATTTTCCTAATGCACAAGTAGCTCAGAAAAATTCAAGGTTAGATAGAAATAAATAATTACAAATAAAAGTCTTAATCAAACTAGAAATAATAAAATTAATAATAAGAGTCGTCCTAGGCAACGACGCCAAAAACTTAGTGGGTGTTTTCTTTGCATGTAGAATTAATCCCCAAGTATTAAGGATATCAATTGTAGCTTAAGCAAGCGACCAAGTTAAATATCAAACCAAAAGGACAACGTATTATCAATTTAATTATTAACTAAATTAATTAAGACGAAAGGCAATAAAAGTTTTGGAAATAATTGTATCTACTAAACTATTAATTAAAATAACAATTAAAATAAATTAAACACTAGAAGAATACGAAAGTGAATCTAGTATGGAGAATAGGTAGCCATAGGGTAATTCAGTTTCACTTATTAATTTTCCTTTCTAGGCACTATCAGTATCAATTATTTACCTAGCCAATTGGAACTCTAACCTTATATGATCTCCCCTTATAGGTACTAAAGATTAACCTCTTTATCCTTCTTATTAACCCAAATTCAATTTAATTAATAAACATTCATATATGACAGTTCTACTGAAGCTTCAGAGTCCCCTCACTTAGAATCATAACATGGAATTCTGCTCAGCAGTGAACCCATTCAATCAATAACCCAGATATGTATTCAGACTCTGCATAACAGTTAATGATGCACAAAAGAACTCTGAGTATGAATTTAAAATGCATAATCATATATAAAATAATTCCACAAGTAGTATTATACGGAGTATACACATGAAAGTTCAATTAATTCATAAAAACCTTCAAAACCCTAGACTACCAAAACAGTTCTAGCCCATGATGTTATGAAGAATAATAATGGGGGTTGGATAGATCTTTTCCACATATCTGGAAATACTAGATAAATTAGGAAAAAATAAAAACCCTAGATGTGGGCGTCTTTGGGTCCTTTTCCGTCTTGAATCCTCCTCTTGGTTCTCCTCTTAATTCAGCAGATGAATCTTCAACGTGATGGATGGATGGGGGAAAGGATGAGGATGATTGTGTTACAGCACTCCCTTGGTGTGATCTGCATCCCCTTTTATACTTGTAAGCTCTCCTTATGGACCTTGGTGTTGGATTGTATACTAAAAGTCTAGCTTTAGTGTAAATAATATTTTAACAATTTATTTGAAATGAGAATCGATGATCAAATGATTTCGTCTTATAATTTATTTATATGTACGATGCAATAGTCCACTTACTTTATATTATAGATAATATATTGTGCGACAACACGCTAAATATCATATTATCGATTTCCTTATAAAGTATAAGCAGATGCTCACATCCGAGATAGACAGGGACTCTCTATCGGGATGGTTGTAGTGTGATTTGGTATTAGTTTGTCTTGACTATAGAATTACATTAGTGCACTTCGTGTGTATTGAGCAGGACCACTTGAGATCGTTCTTCTTATACTGACTATATAGGAGAAATTGATCTCTGTTATTATGGATGTTCATCCTCTTAATCCCTATACAATAACCTCGACACGTAAGGCGGTATGTATTTCTTTGATTCATCAATGAGTGAGATTTACATGTATTAAACCAACAAACTTGATGAGTTGGGAAATAGTGCTGTCTCTATGGTGTGCTGTTGATTGTAGAAGGAATCCGTGTCTGATATAGGTTGATAATGTCCTCTTGAGGAGCTCATAAAGATTATCATATAAACCCTGCAGGTGGATTTATTCCGGCATGATAATGAAGTTGAGTGGTACTACTCTTGGATGAGATATTAATTAATGAAGTTCTCAGTAACTTAATTAATTAATGGACATTATATATCTTAAACATGGGGAGACTAACAGACTTATAATAAGAAGGAGCCCATAACGTAATTATGGGATTAGAACGATAGTGCAGTAATAATATTTTAGTGGTATATATTATTATTATTGGACTTAAGTATAAGCTTTGGGCTAAACTTGGATACTTAAGCCTAATGGAGACCCAACTCTAATTTCTCCTCCTGGTCCCTATTGTAGCCCATATATAAGTCATCTCAGCTGTCCAGAAACCCTAACTGATAATTCACGCCTAACATTGTGAGGAGGGTGAGGGAACATCAGATTGAGAAGATTTCAAAGATCGTTGTCCACATGACGTCGAGATTGGACTTGGGAATACAGTAAAAGATTGGAAGGTTGTTTGCTACTGCTATTCGTCAATTTCCATATTTTTTCTAAAATCGTCTGGAATTCAAAACTATACATGTGATATACTGTTGGAAAGCCACTGAAGAGAGGATTGTTTTGGCACATAAATCACTCAATTTGAAGATTGGATGAGGAAGTTATGCCCAAAACGGTAAGGCTGCATAGGCTACCGGCGAGAATTCATCTTCTTCAATATACCCTGGTAAAAGGTTAATATGTTTCTATGTTTTCTTGCTTCTGCTGATTATAGAATCGTATGGAACCCTAATAGTTTATGTTAATAAAATGATCGAATGCCAATAATTGGTATCAGAGTTTCAATTTCGTGGAAGATGTGACACGTTAGGCTATGGTTTATGTGTTATACGTGATTAGGGTTTTGGAATATGTTTCTAGTTGGATATCATATTCATAAACGTATATCGATGAATGCAGATCCTTGTGCGTATATTCATGATGGCGATGGCAAGTCATGAAGGATGCCTGCATGACGATTGTCCATTGGTGAAAGTCTCGCCATAAAGCGATGGCACGTTTTCGCACATGCTAGGGTTTGGTGAAGCCTACAAGGTGGATTAAAAGGACGTCAACCAGAGAAGGTGTTAGGCTGTGCGTGATCGGACTGAAGGCTTGGACGATAGCGGTCGGTAGCTACACAACCAAGATGAGGAGTGTGGCTTAGTAGCGGCGAAACTCAGACGATGATGGTTTCGCTCTGACAACGCGACAGCAGGCGGCGGGCGACGTGGTCTTTGCTGGACGGTGATGGTGTCGTGTATTGATCAGGCTACTTTAAGGACCTGGTTGCGACGGTGGTAATTTTTGATCGAGTTTGAGGCATTCTTCGAGCGGGTCATAGGCTTTTCTGGTCGAGTTTGTAGTAGACTAGGATGGGTCACACGTAAGATCCGGTCGAGTCTCTAGCAAGTTTCGATCAGGTCTTATAGGATTTTTGGTCGGGCAGCTTATTTCTGGGCGAGTCTGGTGTGCTTCCAGGTGGGTCTCCTTCCTGGCTGGTCGGGTCTACAGTGCTGAAGGTTGTATGAAAGAGACAGAACTTGCAGTCATGCACATTTTTTTGGCCAGTGAGTGCACGATGGCGTGCTTGCGGTGCCTGGGTGCGTGTGATGATGCTCGAAAGTGTGCAGGATGACAAGCCTGGCAGGCATGTTATCGGGCACGCTGGTGGGCAGCACGATACCCAAAAGACATGCAGATGGGCTGTGACACTCGAAGGCTACCGTGTGAAGGTGTGCTGGATGCATGATGGCAAGCTACTGGACGTGCAGGCGGGTGCTGGTCCCTTTAAGCTAGCATGTTGTCTGGCGACACATGAGTGCGGGCGGGCGCAGGTGAACATTGGCTGACGGGCGAGAAGCATGCCTGCACTCACTGGTAAGCACGACATCGTGTGTGTGGCTGGGCGTGACGTTGCATGGTGAATATCGAGCGAGACGCTCGGCGACGTGTGAGCAGTTTGCAAGACGAGCCAGGCACGCAGATCATGGCACAGAGGTGACCTCAATGGCACGCACAAGTCGTGTAGGGTGCTTGGTAGGCTTTGCGATGCGTGGTTGGTGTCGGGAAGGAGAGCATTGGCGACAGGCATGTAAGACATAAGCTGCACAAAACTGCGCATGGTGTATAGCATAGTTCATGTGCTGGTGCATGTTGCTGGGCATGTAGCATGTTGCAGGGCTTAGATCTGTGTAGTGGGCGTAGCGTCGGAGAAGTACAGTATGGTGAAGTTCTTCCGGGTGTGAAAACAATGAATGGGCTAGCGTAAGGATGTCAGGCAGGATGCCGAAATGGTGGAGCAGGTTGTCGAGAAAGAATTTGGAGAAAAATTCGTAAAGGCCGACTTCAGGATTTCAGATTAGGTTTCGAGGCACTGCCCTGAGCCCTACGACCTCCCTGCGACCTCACCGTGGAGGTCGATCCCCGTTTTCATTGCCCGCATTCGTGCTTAGAGGCGAACAATTGAATTCGCTGATATATAACTATATATAATTGATTTAATTATCTGATTATTGTTATATATGCTATGCATGATTCTCTGTGATTTACTGCCTTATGTGCCGTAATAGGAGCATGCTAAGTTGCGTATTTTATTCTGAATATTGTATGCATGTAAAACCCTCGTTGTTAAATTACTAAGTGGGAGAGGGGATTGATAATTAAAAATCCCCGCGGCCTCCATTATTGGTTTGTAATATGATGCAAGTATACTTATGTATTGGCTATAGTGTTTTCCTCCTAATCGGATGAGTATATTTGTGGATCACTGGTACGGACTTCATTAAATAATTATTATTTGTAATGTGATGCACATGAACTTGTTTTTGGCTATAGTGCCTTTCTCCCCATTGAATGAGTTTATATGCGCTTCACTGGTACAAATTTATAATTGATGACTGTAGGAAGTTATCCGAGCGCATGTGTACTTCTCTATCTGTAAGGCACATAAGCTTGCGCAATGGACTTGGGGTCAAATAATGGTGTGCACTTAGATGCAAATAATAAGTATCCTCCCCATCAGAGTCACTGCTTTTATTTGCATGGCTAAAGAGGAACCGACTATTAATTATTTTGTCATGAGGTTAGGTTGACAAATGAAATTAATGGGCAAAATCTTTTCTTGTAAATGTTTGGATTTGTATACGTCCACACTATCGTGGCATACAGACTCACGGTGCTTGAGATGTCGGTGAATTTTATTGATTTGAGGGAATCAATATAAATGGATAAATTCAAAGATTTGATCGGTGTATTTATTTGTGATTCTCTCTAATTTCGAATGGTTTATTTCACTTATTGTTTGCTAAAAGAAATTATATTTATTGGTCCAAAATGAGATGATTTGAAAAGAATCTTGATTTTAATTTTACTGCTTAGGAAAATAAAAATGTGTTCTCACTAAGAATGTTCTGTGATGCCTATTAATTAAAGTCTCTAGTGGAGAGGTGAGAGGTTCATAGAAATATGATGGTCTCATGCGAATCTTCGGATACTTGAGTAAGTTAGAAAGACAAGAGATCATGGTTAGACTTGATGAAAGAATTGGAAATCCTTGAAGTAGAAATTGAAGGTGAAAACCAAGTCAATTTTATTTTTCATTATTCACCTAGATGTTTTGAGCAAGTTCCGTCTGAGATACAAGAGGTTGTATTCGGTGGGAAACTTCTGACAAAACAAGTGGCGAAGGAAATCAATTTTCATCAAGATATGAACAAGGTTAGTATCTCATTCACTAGTCGTTGAATCATAATTAGTGATGGCATCTACTGACACGTTGTGTGTAGATACCAGAATCACTAAAAGCCTACAACTAAGTGATGATGAGATTATGGAGTACATGGGTAAGCTACGAAAGCAGTGGTTGTTGTAGTGGGAGTTGTTTATTTATCTTACGATATAAATAAACGTTTGATTTTGAGAAATTTTCTTTACGTACGTTTTCATAGAAAGAATTTTATTTCGTTTTCTATGCATTTACGGATGGATACTCCATTTCATTTAAATGACATAGTCATAGTACTGAAGGATGGAGCTATAATCTATTGTGGTACGTTGGGGACAATTTGTAAACTCTTAAATCATGGTTTTCTCATGATGCTACAAATAGTAATTAACGCGTCCTCTAATCCTAATAAGAGAAAGACTCTTATGGAAATTATTAGATAGATGATGAATTATTTGGAATTACTAAATTCATTTTATGGGTATGCCCTAGAAACAGCATGTCGTGTAATGTTTGTCTGTTTATGGGATATTCTAGAAAAATGGAGGGTGATGGTTTATTTAGGTCAAAAGATCGAAGGGTGATTGTTAACACAAACACTAGATTTTTGGAAAATGACTATATAATAAATCACATACCCATGCATAAGTTGTTCTAAAGGAAGTGAGAGGGAAAACACAAAGTATTAGTACTAATTATACAAGATAAAATACCACAAGTAAACTGCATCGCGTGTCATATCTGATACACAATTGCATGTAGTACCTTGTCATAGTGGGAGGGTTGTTCAACAATCGGACAGATATATATTTTGGGAGAGTCGTGAGACTTGGTCCCTAGTAAATATGAAATCGGCCTATAGGTACGACGAAGCACTACAAGATAAAAATACGATATCTTGCAAGTTGCAATGAATTTTGAAATAGAATCTACGGATTTTAAATCAAATTTGGGAGCTTGTAAGATCACTAAATGGTGTAAAAGCCATTGGAAGTGGTCATATAAAATAAAAGAGGATCATACGGTAAGGTAAAAACCTTGGAAGCAACGCTTGTTGCAAAAAAGTATACTCAGAAAGAAAAGATTCGATTATGAAGGAACATGTTTGCCGGTAGCTATGCCTAAGTCAATTCGGTTTCTTTTATTTGTTGTTGTTCATATTGAATATGAGGTACAGCAAATAGATGTCAAGACAGCTTTCCTGATGCGAAGCAAACGTGTATGTGAAGCAACCAGAATGATTCATTGGAAAAGGCTAAGAATATTTTGACTGTAAGCTTAAAGGTGTCCATCGATAGACTAAAGCAAGCTTTAAGATCATGAAACATCCGTTTTGATGGGGAAATCCAGGCATATGGATTTATTAAATGCGCGGATGTGTCTTGTGTATTGAAAAGAGTGACGAAAATATGGTGGTATTTCTTGTATTATACGTAGATGATATATTGCTCATTGGAGATAATAAAAGAGTATTTTCGGGCGTATGGGTATGGTTGATAAAGTAGTATGAAATGAAGGACTTAAGAGAAGCAAAATATATCCTTGCGATCATGGTGATCACAAGATAGGATGTTGTGTTTATCTCAAGTTTCATGAAATGATACAATCCTTACTCGTTTTAGCATGTAACTTTATCTAAGGAAATGTGTCTTCACACAAAAGAAGATAATGAGACGAAAGCGGTTCCTTATACTTCGGTGAATAAGAAAGCTTAATCTATGGAATTCTATGCACGAGATTGGATATCTATTTTACCGAAGGCATGGTCAGTAAGTATCAAGGTAACCCGAAACAAGAATGATGAATTGTGGTAAGACATATACTTAAGTACTTGAAAAGGAACAGAAATTATATGTGGACTTGCCGAACAGATTCACTGCTTCTTATGGGTTACATAGATTTAGATTTTTCAAATCAGATAGGGACGACAGTAAATCCATCTCAAAGGTTATGTGTTTAATTTTAGGAAGTAGAGTCATAAGATGGAGGAGTATTATATAGAAATATATTTTGATTCCACCATGGAAAGATGATAAATTGGAGCCTCTAGGCAGCCAAAGTATTTATATGACTCTAGAAACTTCATGATGGACTTCGAAGTGTATCTAAGTTTGCCAAGGTTATCACAATTTATAGTGATAATAATGGTGCAGTTGCAAATTTGAAGGAATCACGAGCCCATAAGCAATTAAACACATGGAGCTCGAGTACCACCTGCTACGAGAAATCGTATGATGAGGGGAAGGTAGTTGTTGCCAAGATTGCATCGGATGATGACCTAGTAAATCCATTTACAAAGACCATAAGGTGAGAGCTTTTGATATAGCGGGAGTGAGAATCAGATGTATGGCAAAAGATATGACAGCATTGTCTTTTAGTATAAGTGGGAGATTGTTGGATTATATACTAAAAGTCTAGCTTTAGTATGAACAATGTTTTAACAATTTATTTGAAATGAGAATCAATGATCAAATGATTGCGTCTTATAATTTATTTATATGTACGATGTAATAGTCCACTTACTTTATACTGTAGATAATATATTGTGCGACAACATGCTGAAGATCATATTATCGATTTCCTTATAAAGTATAAACAGATGCTTACAACCAAGATAGACGGAGACACTCTATTGGGATGGTTGTAGTGTGATTAGGTATTAATTTGTCTTTACTATAGAATCACATTAGTGCACTTCGTGTGTATTGAGCAGTACCGCTTGAGATCGTTCGACTTATACTGACTATATAGGAGAACTTGATCTTTGTTATTATGGATGTTCATGCTCTTAATCCCTATACAATAACCTCGACACGTAAGGTGGTATGTATTTTTTTGATTCATCAATGGGTGAGATTTATATGTATTAAATCAACAAACTCGGTGAGTTGGGAAATAGTGTTGTCTCTATGGTGTGCTGTTGATTGTAGAAGGAATCTATATCCGATATAGGTTGATGATGTCCCCTTGAGGAGTTCATAAGGATTATCATGTAAACCTTGCAGGTAAATTTATTCCGGCATGATAATGAAGTTGAATGGCACTACTCTTGGATGAGATATTAATTAATGGAGTTGTCAGTAACTTAATTAATTAACGGACATTGTATATCTTAAACTATGGGAGATTAACGGGCTCATAATAAGAAGGAGCCCATAACGTAATTATGGGATTAGAACGGTAGTGCAGTAATATTATTTTAGTGGTATATATTATTATTATTGGACTTAAGTATAAGCTTTGGGCTAAGCTTGGATACTTAAGCCCAACGGAGGCCCAGCTCTCATTTTTCCTCCTGGTCCCTATTGTAGCCCATATATAAGTCATCTCAACTGTCCGAAAACCTAACTGATAATTCATGCCTAACATTGTGAGGAGGGTGAGGGAACAGTAGATTGAGAAGATCTCGAAGATCGTCGCCCACACGGCGTCGAGATTGGACTTGGGAATACAGCAGAAGATCGGAAGGTTGTTTTCTGCTGCTGGTCATCAACTTTTATATTTTTATAAAATCATGTGGAACTCCAAACTGTACGTCTGATACACCGTTGGAAATCCACTGAAGAGAGGATCGTTTTGGCGCATAAATCACTCAATTCGGAGATCGGATGAGGAAGTTATGCCCAAAATGGTAAGCCTGCACAGGCTGCCGGCGAGAATTCATCTTCTTCAATATACCCTGGTAAGGTTAATACGTTTCTATGTTTTCTTGCTTCCGCTGATTACAGAATCGTATGGAACCCTAACGGTTCACGTTAACTAAACAATTGAACGCCAACACTTGGATGGCCTTTTTCTTGAGAAACACGAAAATACATGCACTAGGGGTGAAATCCTGTACAAATCTGGATTCGCGTGTCTTAGCTCGACCAAAGTAGTTTTGGTCGAGCTGGAAGGCCTTGGCCGAGCTGTGGTCTAGCTGCACTGCGCAATCTCACAGTTTCGCGCATAACTTTCACATCCGGACTCCGATTTGAGTGATTCTTGCACTCACACGATCCTCTCTTCCTTATCTATCCATAAAGAAAAATTACAAAAAATCTAACATTTAAAAGTATAACAAGTCATGCAAAGTGGCACAATCGTGCTGAGTAGGAATAGTTCGCGCGACGTCACTATTTTGATCATAACTTTCTCGTTTGGACTCCAATTGAGGTGTTTCTTACACCAAAGTGACCTACTCTTCTGTGTCTTCTCAACAATATATCACATGCCTAATTTGGACTTCCAAAAAAATTACAAAAGTAGACATGCGTTTTTCAGCATTCTTGCACAAGTTTCATATTTTCTCCAACTTTGCACTTTTGATCATTTTTTCACCTAAAACACAATAAAATACCTCAAATGCACCTTTTTCTCACATATATTGAATATAAGATATTTGTACTAATATACAACAATAATTTCCATCAAAAATGTGTTAAATTGGACACTAAAATATGCTTATTTTCACTCTCATCAACCCAAGGCCTTAAGGTATGTATTTTTATGCATTTAAACTAATTAAAATGGACTCATTTTTTCCCGATGCCAGGTTGTTCAACTAACCAAGGGTGATGGAATACAGATCTATCCGGCCAAGAGTTGTCGTATAGAATGGTATTTTTCGGCTAGTTCCAGCCAAACAAAATCATATCTTTATGTTTTAATCATAATTTTTTGTTCGTAGAAATCTCTTGTGTTGTCTACTAGATGCAGTTTTGTCTCAATAGTGAACGAGCTCTGTACAGATGTGTGTATGGTTGAGGATTACATGGGCCAATAAAAGGTTTAAAACACGAGAAGAGTTGTTAAATTGGGTTCGATGCATTGGTACAGAAAATTAGATGGTGGTTGTCGTGAAGCACTCCGATAATGGTGGAGGCTTAAAGAAGGAAAGGCTATTTTTAGATTGTGAACGCATTGGAAAGTATAGAGATTTAAGACCAAACCAAAATGATAATAAAGAGGTGGATCCAGAAAAGGAACATGAGGGGAATTGTGTATGTAAGAAGAAAGTAACAAAGAAAGAAATTGGTCCAAAAAAGTGTGGTTATCCATTCTTGCTTAGGGGGAGACGATTAGAGATGGATGGGGCATGGGACATTGGACATTATTAGCGATGTTAAAAAAACATTCGATTGAAAATTATCTGGAAGGGGCATGCCTATTGTTAGATTGTATACTAAAAATCTAGCTTTTTGTATGAATAATATTTTAACAATTAATTTGAAATGAGAATCATATGATCAAATGTTTTGCATATTATAATTTATTTATATGTTATTGTAAAAGTCCACTTACTTTATACTGTAGATAATATGGTGTGCAGCGTCGCACGGAAGATCATATTATCGACTTCTTATAAAGTATAAATAAATGCTCACAACCGAGATAGACGGGGAAAATCTATCAGGATAATTATAGTGTGATTTGGTATTAGTTTATCTTGAATATAAAATCACATTAGTGCACTTTGTGTGTATTGAGGAGGACCGCGTGAGATCGTTTGATTTATACTGACTATATAGGAGAACTAGATCTCAGCTATTATGGATGTTCGTGCTCTTAATCCCTATACAATAACCTCGACACGTAGCCAGTATTTGTTTCTTTGATTCATCAATGGGTGAGATTTATTCATTAAATCAATAGTCTCGGTGAGTTGGAAAATATTGTTATCTCTATGGTGTGTTGTTCATTGTAGAAGGAATCTGTGTCCTATTAAATAGGCTGATGATGTCTCCTTGAGGAGCTCATAAGGATTATCATGTAAACCATGCAGGTGGATTTATTCCGGCATGATAACAAGGTTGAGTGGTACTACTCTCGGATGAGATATTAATTAATGGAGTTGTCAGTAACTTAATTAATTGATGGACATTGTGTATCTTAAACATGGGGATACTTACGGGCTCATAATAAGGAGTTCATAACGTAATATGAGATTAGAGTGGCAGTGCAGTAATAATATTTTAGTGGACTATATTATTATTATTGGGCTTAAGTATAAGTTTTGGGCCAAACTTGATTGCTTAAGCCCAATTGGAGGCCCAACTCTAATTTCTCCTCCTGGTCCCTATTGTAGCCCATATATAAGCCACCTCAGCAGTCTAGTAAACCCTAATTCATGCCAAAACCGTGAGAGAGAGTGAAGGAGACTGCAGATTGAGAGGGTCTTGAAGATTGTCGCTCACACGACGTCAAGACTAGGCTTGGGAATACAACAGAAGATCGGAAAGGTCGTTTCATCAACCTGATCACGTTCAACAAACCTTGGTGAAAGGTAATTCAATTCTATATTCTATTTCCGTTGCAATAGAATTGCATGAAACCCTAACAGTTCACGTTATCCAAATGATTCAAACGCCAACACCTATGTTGGTAGGTGATCGGTGTGAAATTCACCTAGATTTTAAGTGAATTTTTGTGGCTTTAATTCAATAATTTAGCATGATTTTAATGAAAATACTATTAATTGCTTGATTAATTGGAGAAAGATATTTTTGTTTATATTTGCAGAAAAATGGGTGATTTTAATAAAAATAGATTCTACAAGTGAAGAGAAAGATGTGAGAGAAAACGGAGCTCGATTTGGCGTTGAAACGAGCAAGAACGGGCCAAAGGAAAATTTGTTATAAATCTCATTTTTGGTCCCATGAGCTAAATTATCCCACATTAATTACTTACCAAAAATTTCTCTCACTCTAGCACTACATGAACCCATTTGTCCCACATTGGAAATTCACTCAAATTTCTCTCATCCTTACTACTATAAGCATCCACTACATGAAAGCCACCATTGAACACATTCTCCACCCATTTAATTCCATTAAATTGAATCATTCCTAGATTCAATAGTTGAGAGGGCTTTTAAGTAAGACCTCCATAGTTGAGATCCCTCCCCCTTTCGGGGTGAGGGATTTGTATTTTTAAATATTTTTCTAGATTAGGAATTTATTACTTTTCAAGAAGGTGGGGACACCAAGGAAAGGATGAGCTTGGTGGATGTAAAAATTTCTAATCCTACTTATTATCTTTATATTTTCTTTGTTTTGGATGTTTAAGTGATGTTTAGATTATGGACTAATTTGTGATATTATCTAAATTGTGTTCACGGCTTTGATTAATTTCATTTATGAATGCTTAATTACTTAATCTATATGTTTGATTTGTGTGTTTAATTATCTAGTGTATGTGGTTAGAATGAGAGCTCAATTATGTGTTTTAGGAATAAATTGAATCTTTTCATCATGTTGGTTATGTGAATTAATTTGGGAAGAGTTGGAGACGACCTCTCATGTTTAAAACTACATAAATGGACACTAGAGAGGTTAGATCGAGAGGTCAATTAATCTAGTGAGGGGAACACAACCTTAATGAATTCATAGTACCTAAAAAGGGAATATTACCTATGATTTAGTACCTTTTAGGGAACTCGTACGTGTAATTAGTACCTATTGGGAGGTGTTCGTTATGGTATCGATCCTATGTGCTATTTTGGGGCCTTTGTAAGGGCCTACATCCTCTTCATCTCGAGAGAGAGTTTAGGTGGAATTTGTGATTGCTCTTACTATGATAGCTTAAATTGGGAATCAATTAGATATGTTGCATGATTGATCCATTTGAAGTACATCATGAAGATTTCCATTGCATTGAAAATTCTAAAAATATTGTAATTAGTTTCTTTTCTTGTTTTTATTCTCTCCCTTTTCGGTCATCCCTAACTAATACGAGGCTATAACTTGAAGGCCATAAATTCTAAATTCCCTTGTGTTTGATAAATTCTTTAATTGATCATCCCGACTATACACGACCAATCAAATAGTGCTATTGCCGGGGAATTTAGTTGTTGAGTTTGGGTTTTATTAAATGTTAGGATAGGGATATTTTTTTATTTGATTTATTTTTTGTTTTATGGTTGTGTTTGTAGGGACGAAAGCATGGAGCCATGGCCTTGAAGAGCAAAGGAGTGGTGCAAATTGAGGTAACGAACACCTTCTCAACTTAAATTCGACTTTGCCTAATTTAAGTTTGGGGGGGATGTTCTCTGTGTTACTTGACTTTTCTACGGTTTGAATTATATAATTTGCATTTTCAAACTCCTACTTGAGCATATTGCACCGGCGCATGTTTAGTCCTTACTCTTTTTCTTGGCACATATTTTCTCCTTTTTGTTGTTTTTGCTTTCTTCGTTTTTTTATTGCTTCAATAAGGAGAAATCTTTCTTGGCTCTCTTGTGCTTCATTGTGAGAAATTTTGAGACTATGATATTTGGTTGGAACTTGTGACGAGATGAATTTTTACTTATATACTTGTTGAGCTATGGTTTATGCTTGTTATATGTTTTCTTTCACTACTACAAGCCCGTGAGATTTTGAGCCTTTAAAATCGTAATATCAAACGGTTTTCCTTTCTTGTGTGCATCATTCTTTTGTGTGCATTCTAGAACTTGCCATTGTGTCTTCTTGAAACTACATGTGTGTGAAGATTGTTTAAGGCCATCTTTGTTTTGACAAGTCACTTAGCCAAATTAATCCTACCAAATAAAATTATATCATAGTTTGCCCCTTTGAGCTTATTATCCTTATTTCTTTGGCAACCTACAAATTTAACCATTTTTATCCATATTTTATATCCTAATCACCTTTGTCGATTAGTAGAGTATTAATGGGGATTAAGTGGTAGAATTGAGCTTACAAGAGAGTTTGGAAAGAGAGAAATGGTGAAAGTGTTAGAAAAGAGGAAGAAAGATAAAAAAAAAATAGAGGTTGTGTGAAAAGAAAAATTGAGTGAAGCTTGTATAAAATAAGCATAAAGGAGCTCTATTAGAAAAATGGAAAGAGAGCCCTTGTGGAAAAGAGAAAAAAAAACTCAATAGTGGAAGAAAAAAAAGAAAAATGATTCATTAGTGTGTCGGATGGAAGATTACATTTTTCTTTAGGTGAAAAGAGAAAAAAAGAAAATGAGGGTTGAAGTGATCAATCAACTTAAATTCTCTACTAATCTTGAGCTTACTTTTCCTAAAAATTTTCCTACCCAAGACCAAAGAGCCTACATTACAACCCCATTAAAGACCTTTTTGATTCAATGATTAACACATACAAGTGGTAGAGAGTTTAGACCTTTGGCAAGCATATGCTAATGACATGCATTTAAATTGATTTTTGAGAGTATACACTTCTCCCATACACCCCTTGAGTGTGAGAGTGAAAAGCAAAATCTAGAGAGGAGTAGTGGAAGTCTCACTTGCTTGCATATTTCTTAAGCTTAACTTGTATACATTTAAATTGATGTCTTGTCGCTTATTTTGATTGAATTGAAATAGCTTTGAAGTCAATCTCATTGATATCTTGATTCAATTCAAGGTGAATTCCCCTCCTCGTTCTTTCTTTTCTTTCGTTGCTCGGGGACGAGCAACACTTTAAGTTTGGGAATTTGATCGGTGTGAAATTCACCTAGATTTTAAGTGGATTTTTGTTGCTTTAATTCAATAATTGAGCATGCTTTTAATGAAAATACAATTAATTGCTTGATTATTTGGAGAAAGATATTTTTGTTTATTTTTGCAGAAAAATTGGTGATTTTGATAAAAATGGATTCTACAAGTAAAGATGAAGATGTGGGAGGAAACGGAGCTCGAGTTGAAACGAGCAAAAATGGGCCAAAGGAAAATTTGTTATAAATCTCATTTTTGGTCTCATGAGCTAAATTATCCTACATTGATTACTTATCACAAATTCCTCTCACTCTACTACTAAATGAACCCACTTGTCCCACATTGGAAATTCACTCAAATTTCTCTCATCCTTACTACTATAAATACCCTCTTCCATGAAAGCCAACATTGAACATATTCTCCACCCATTTAATTTCATTAAATTGAATCATTTCTAAATTCAATAGTTGAGAGGGCTTTTAAGTAAGACCTCCATAGTTGAGATCCCTCCCCCTTTCGGGGCGAGGGATCCATATTTTTAAATATTTTTTTAGATTAGAAATTTATTACTTTTCAAGAAGGTGGGGACACCAAGGAAATGATGAGCTTGGTGGATGTAAAAACTTCTAATCCTACTTATTATCTTTTTATTTTCTTTGTTTTGGATGTTTAAGTGATGTTTAGATTATGGACTAATTTGTGATATTATCTAAATTGTGTTCCCAACTTTGATTAGTTTCATTTATGGATGCTTAATTGCTTAATCTATATGTTTGATTTGTGTAGTTAATTATCTAGTGCATGTAATTAGAATGAGAGTTCAATTATGTATTTTAAGAACTAATTGAATCTTTTCATCATGTGGATTATGTGAATTAATATGGGAAGAGTTGGAGACGACCTCTCATGTTTAGAACTACATAAATGGACATTAGAGAGGTTAGATCGAGAGGTCAATTAATCTAGTGAGGGGAACCCAACCTTAATGAATTCATAATACCTAGAAAGGGAATATTACCTATGATTTAGTACCTTTTAGGGAACTCGTACGTGTAATTAGTACCTATTGGGAGATGTTCGTCATGGTATCGATCCTATGTGCTATTTTGGTGCCTTTGTAAGGGCCTACATCCTCTTCATCTCGAGAGAGAGTTTAGGTAGAATTTGTGATCGCTCTTACTATGATAGCTTAAATTGGGAGGTAATTAGATGTGTTGCATGATTGATCCATTTGAAGTACATCATGAAGATTTCATTTGCATTGAAAATTTCAAAAATATTGTAATTAGTTTCTTTTCTTGTTTTTATTCTCTCCCCTTTCGGTCGTCCCTAACTAATATGAGGCTATAAATCCTAAATTCCCTTGGGTTTGATAAATTCTTTAATTGGTCATCCCAACTATGCACGATCAATCAGTAGGCTAAAAGAGAAGGAGGAGAAAAAATTTGTGATTGATATGTCACTCCAGAATGTTCGTTCAAAGAAAAAATTCCCAGATGACAAGATGTTACGCTTTTTCTTTGCATACAAAATTAATCCCTAAGTAGTAAGGATATCAATTGCAGTTTAAGCAAGCGACCAAGTTAAATATCACACCCACAAGATGGAGTATTATTAATTTAATTATTTACTAAATTAATCAGGACAAGTGTTGGCAATAAAAGCAAGGTATTCATTTATTATTCTAGTAAGCAAATTAATTAAATAACAATTAAAAATAAAATAGCATTGAAAAGTATACGACTGTGATTCAAGAATAGAGAATACGTAGCTCTAAGGTAATCCAGTTTTAAATCTTAATTTTCTCTCAAGTGTATTGGCCAACTCTACCTTGTGGAATATGACGCATCACTAAACCATACAAACTCACTCTATAGACACAAGTAAGATAAGCGTATAACACGTGTAAATCACCTTGGAGCAAGAGAAATAATTTCACCCCTCTTTCTAGATACTATCAGTATCAATTCTTTCCACCGTGGATGATACTCAAACCCGATATAATCTCTTTTTTTAGGTACTATAAAACTATATTCTTAATTCTGCTAACAAACATTCATATTTGACTGTTATAATAAAGCTTTAGAGTCCCCTCACTTAAAATCAAAACATGCAACCCTGTTCAGTAATGAACACACTCAATCTACAACCAGATATATGTTCAGACTCTATATAACAGTTGAGGATGGACAAAACGATCATGAATATGAGTTTAAAAGGCACAATCCAATATAAAATAATCCACAAGTAATGTTGTCAGAGAGTACACTGGAGAGTTTAATTAATTCATAAAATCTTCAAAACCCTAGAACTACCAAAACGATTCTAGCCCATGATGTTACGAAGAACAATCATGATGGTTGGATAGATCTTACACATAGGTTGGAAAATTACAAGAAAAAATTAAGAAACGAGATAAACCCTAGATGTGGGAGTCATCGCTTTCTTCTCCATCTTGAATCTTCCTTTCAATTCTCCTCTTGATTCAACAGACGATTCTCCATATTGTCAGCGGATGAGGGAATGGATGTAAGGTATGGATCTGATGGATGGTGGTAGCGGTATCTCTGATTGGATGTTAATTGTGTTCTTTTTATACTTCAAACTCTTCCAATGGATCTTTAATGGGCTTTTCTCGTCAAAACACGACTGGCACACACTGGGGCTATAAAAGTATGGATCTAGAGTGTCCCGCACACCCGTTCGACCACAGGGTCCTAGTCGAACGGCTCCAGAGATAGTCAAACAAGGGTCGAACAGGATCCCAGCAATCTTACAATCTCGTAGCATCTCGTTCGACCACCATTCGACTTGAGGTGATGGTCGAATGACTCTCCCTTTGGTTGAACGAACCTCCTAAAAATTATTCTTTTGATTCTGACCGCTTTCGTCCTGTTTTCCTACTAAAAATAGCTAAAACGACCATAATAGCATCTGATTCTTGACTTTTCATTAAACATCCTAATTCATCTCAATTTAAGACCAAATCATACACAACTATCAAAAAAATCAGAGTTTAAAATATGTGAATTTTCACTCTCATCACAAGACCACAACACAGACTGTATACAATTGACACCAAAAGAACAAAATTGTTAATCGTGTCGGTCGCTCCCAGCTGCAATATTTATTTGGAAAGTTGGAGGAATACAAATACTAATTTCTCCACCGAAGTTGCGAGGATAATGCACGGTTATAGATTTATTCATTGCAAATCCCTGAAGCATAGATTTATTGTGTGCTTTCCCTCAGATTTTGTTAATGGATTCAAAGTGAAATTGTAAAAAAATGCTGAAAATGCACGTCCACTTTGCATAATTTTTCTTTGTTTGTGAGGAAATCAAAACTGACCATGTGATACATGGTTGGAAAGTCAAGGAAGAGAGGATCATTTTGGCACAAGAATCACTCGAATTAGAGCTTAGACGTAGAAGTATATTAAAATTTAGTAACTTTTTTATAAACTATCTTCAACCGAGCCTTATATACAAGTCATATACTTGTGCTCATTTGAGTCACTATAACCCGTCAATAATATGTAGCGTTGAATCAAATCAAATAAGATCTTTACCAGTTTTCTTTTTAGTTGGATCGATAAATATTGTTCGATTTATAAGTACTTAATCTAGTCAAGAACATCTACATTCTCTAATTTAGGGAAAAAAAAATCAAACAACTCAAACTGAAATGTCTAACATTATCTGCCCACTGTTTTAAAAACATAAAAAAAAAATGCCCACATTTTTGTCCCATTCTACCCTTCCTATCACCATGTCAACATTTTTATATCTTTGATCAGTAAAAATTTGTTGACTATATTTATTATTTGAGCTATAAAATAAGTGGGTAAAATATGGATCCTCACCTCATTTTTGTGACGAATATGTTTAAAGTTGGGACAAATAGGAGAAAGTGAGATAAATAGATAAATATGGGACAAATAGACAATGTCATGAATAGGCAAATTTTGAATGAATAAGCGAATTTTGGCCGAATAAGCAAAAGTGGGTCAAATTGAGAAGAATAAGCTAACTAATTTGAGGAAGGATAAGATAATCGGATAACTAACTATGAACTAATTCATATAAATAACAGTAATATTATAATATACTCATTAATGCATAATATTTATAGAAGGTAAAAGTAAAACATGATAAATTTTGAAAAAAAAAAAGGATTAAAGTTTTATTATTCTATTGTTAATAATCTTTTTTTTTTTACGAATTAAAATAATGTATACATGTTTCTAGTAAATTATATTTTAATTTTTAAAAATTCAAAAGATATTCAATGCTTACTTTGAATGAATAATATCAATAAAAAAATTTGATTTTTTTATCAATATATATATATATATATATATATATAATGTAAAATAGATCCATAGGCATATATTAGTCTAATTTATAAGAATACTATTAATATTAAAAGGGCTAGTTATTCTTAAATTTGGAACAAATAAAAATTTGTTCATATTAATACACGGTGAAATTTAACCCCTTGTATGTATATATATATATATTTTGATAAAAAAAATAAATTTGGAACAAATAAGAATTTGTTCATATTAATGCACGGTGAAATTTCACTCTTTATATATATATATATATATATATATATATATATATATATATATATATATATATATATATATATATATACACTAGTATAGATCTCGTGTATTGCACAGGTTTAAAGTTACAATTTTAAAAAATATAACTGTCTATTCAATTATAATCTAATATTAGTATAGATCCCATGTATTACACGGATTTAAAGTTACAATTTTAAAAAATATAACTATCTATTCAATTATATTCTAATATAATTTAAATTGAAAAGTAAAATTCAATTTATATACACTTAAATGTAAATTTTCTTTTGTTGGTAAAAGCTTAATTTCGTTGTTAAATTATTTACTAAATTTTTTTTAAAAAAATATTAAATTGGTTTTTCAAAATTTGTTATGTTGTTACAGAATTTAATTTATAAAAAAAATTAAAATATGTTAATTTAATCATTAAAGAAAAAAATACATAATAAACTTAATTAATAAAAGATAAAAAAACAAATTCAATATAAATCCATTCGATGAAATTAAAAAAATTAACAAAATTAGTTTAAAAAAATTAGGGAGGATTACTACTAGGTACACAAAAAAACCCTAAATTATTATGAGATACAAACATACAAAAGTATTACTACTATGTACAAAAATATATAGTGATATTCCAATATTACCCCTATTAATGTGATGCACATAAATATTGTGTGCAGCAAAAGTTCATGTGCAGCAAAGTGTGTGCAGCAAAAAAAGTGTGTGCAGGAAAAAAAAAGTGTGTGCAGCAAAAAAATGTGGTGGTCCGGCGGCGGCGGTCCGGCAGCTTTTCCGGCGGCGGCAGTTTTTCTGGCGACCAGTTTTTTTTTTTTTTTTTTGGACGAACAGTTTTTCAGGCGACCGGCTGCCGGAGCTCCGGCGGCGGCGGCGCGGCAGCTTTCCGGCGACCGGCCGCCGGAGCTCCGCCGGCGGCGGCGGCGGTCCGGCAGCGGCGGCGGTGGTCCGGTGGTGGGTGGAGGTTGGGGTTAGTGTTTTAAAGGTATATGGGTTTAGGGGTATATTTGGTATTTTACTTTAATATTTTGTATTAAATAATAATTATTTTAAATCAATGTATCTAGTAGTAATTAGGGGTACAAAGTGTGTACCTATCAGTAATTATTTCAAAAAATTATAATATTAACCTTGTAAAAAAATTAACAACATAAAGAAATAAAAAGATTAAAATATAATAAAAATTTTTAAAAGAAAAAAGAATAAAATTAATTTTAAAAAAATAAATAATTGAAAGAAAGTTTGAAAAATATAAGAGAATATCCATTAAATTAATCAATAGAAAATATAAAAAAAAACATAATAATAATAATAATAATAATAAATATCCGAATTAAAACCAAAAAAAAATAAGTAAATAGAAAAAATAATTTAAGGAGAAATCATAAAAAAATAATTTAAAAAATAATAAAACTAACCAAGAAAAAAATTATTAATATATAAAAATAAAATATTAAAAAATTATATGCTAATAAAAAATTTAAAAGAACATAACAGAAATTAAAAAATAAAAAATAAACAAAAGTTAATCAAAAGAGAATTTAAAAAATATATTAAAAAAAGTAAAAATTAAAAAAATATCACATATATATCATTAAATTTTAATGCTGGAGAAAATATATTAAAAAAATAAAATAAAAAATTAAAACAAATAAAATTTAAATGAAAACGAAAAATAATTAAAAAACTTTAGAAAAATATAAAAGAAAAATTATAATAAAATAAATATATATTTTAAAAATAAAAAATAAACTTATTATAAATAAATTCGAAAAAAATAAGAAAATAAAAATATATCATAACAAAAAGAATTAAATAAATTTGCGAAAGCAGGAAAACGTAATTAATAACGTATAAAAATTTAAAAATTTCATACTAATAATAAAA
Source organism: Pogostemon cablin (assembly GCA_023678885.1). NCBI lineage: Eukaryota > Viridiplantae > Streptophyta > Magnoliopsida > Lamiales > Lamiaceae > Pogostemon > Pogostemon cablin. Next base: position 10,258,495 of record CM042997.1, read on the forward strand.
AAAACAGAATTAAAACAAAAAAATATAATTAAATAAAAAATATAATAAAAAATATTACATACTAACAAATAAAAAAAAGAAATAAAACAAAAAAAATTAATAAAAACTTAATGAAAGGGGAATATAAAATATATAAAAGAAACAATAAGTAAAATATAATCAAAAGTGAAATCATAAAAAATTAATTAATAAATTTGATGAGATAAATAATAGGTGATAATATTTTAATTAAAAATTATACTCCAATATTTAAGTAATAATATTCGATCAAGTAAAATACTCCTATTTTATAAACCATTTGTAGAGCTGTCAAAACGGGCCAGCGGGGCGGGGCTGGCCAAAACCCGCCTCAACCCGCGCATTTGGCGGGCTTAAGCGGGCGGGCCTAGGCGGGTTGCGGGCTAGAAATGTTCGGCCCAACCCATTCAAAGGCGTATCGCGGGCTATGGCGGGCCAACCCGCGAATTTTTTTTCTTTTTAATTAGGGATTATATTATTAAAATGAAATACTAAAATAATAGTACAAAATACTATAATATCAACATAAACATGATACCTATAGAATCTGCATTCTTACCAACCACTCTCTTCACAAAAAAAAATTCCAAACATTTGAAAATTCTCTCTACTTATATTTACCACTTGAGTTTGTATTTCTAATATCATACTATATATTAGTATTACTTTAATTCAAATCGACAAACTCCATAATTTTTTTCTTTTAATCTGCAAGAATATAAATACTAATACAAATACTATTAATTACCCCCAAACAAAATAATTACCTAAACATAATCAATATTTTTTTTCAAATTTTCAATCTAAATCAAGAATTAAAAGAACATGTTTAAAGCAGTAAACTTTTGTAAAGCATAATACAAGAAAGATAAACTTTACGCATTTATCTCGAGTTTGACATGTGGCGGGCTTGGGCGGGGCGGGGCGGGCCAAACCCGCCTCAACCCGCGCATTTGGCTGGCTTAGGCCGGCGGGCCTAAGCGGGTTGTGGGCTAGAAATATTTGGCTCAACCCACCAATTATATAGGCGGGTGCGCTTTGGCCCGACGGGCCCAGCCCATTTTGACGGTTCTAACCATTTGTAGTGCAAATAACAACATAAAATATAATAACTAAATGTAAATGATTAAAAAATCTCACGATGAAACAAGCTCAAGTGTTGTTATTATTTTATTTTAATTTTAATGTAAAATAAATAATCATTTGTTGAACCCATTTAAGTACAACTGAGATAAATGAAGAACCTTCCACTTATATATACTCCCTCCGTCCCGCATCAAGAGTACATTTTACTTTTTTCACGTAGATTAAGGAGTATTATTATTTAATGTATAGTGGTAGTTGTATTAGTGGGAGTGTGGACCTCATATTTTAATTGTATTAGTGGATGAGTATGGGACTCATATGTATAAAAAAGGAAAAGTAACCTTTTGGGTGAAACGACCAAAATGAAAAAAAGAGATCTTGGTGCGGGACAGAGGGAGTATATTTTTTTTGGGTAACATCCATCTAGCTAGTGTAATAAAGTAAGTAAATCTATATGCATTATGTGTTTGTAGAGATTTTTGTGTAATAAAAAAATAGCAAAACTCTTAACAGATGCGAAATAGCAGTGGAAAAGAAATGAAATTTACACCTCCTTTTCAACTAATTAAGGGAGGCCAAAATACCAGCTCATCCACAGTAGTGCATTTATAATATTAGAAAAAAAGTTTAATTAAAAAAAAAAAGTAAATGGACTGACCTAATTAAGTATTTGGAGCTAGCCAATTAAAGGTTAGGTGTGTGGTAAATGAGGACGACAAAGCAAGCCAGTCATTTTCTACCCCACCCCAAATACTTAGTGACGTATTTAAGTTTGTGTGACTAATTAATTAATACTTACAATTTTTTATACTTCTTTCGTCTTAGAACTATTTTACTATTTTTGGCATCCGTTTCAAAGATATCTATTTCTCTTATTTAGTAAAAAAATATACAATATGGCTCACCACTTCCCTCTAATACAACTGCCCACTTTACATATAATAATAATATTCCTTAATCCACGTGCAAAAAGCAAATTGATACCTTAAAACCGGACGAATGGAGTATTATTTTAGGAAAAAAATTGTGTGAGACCATTTTACGGAATGTCTTCCCTGAAATAGATAAAAAGTACTGATAATATTTTAATTGAAAAGTGATATTTAATTGATACAAAATGTTATTACTTTTTTTATTATACTACTATAAATTGATCATGAAACTGCATTATCACTTTTCATTATAAGAGTTATCACTTTTTACTCATCTTACGTTTACGTGAAACGGTCTTTGCATATATATTATAAATAAAAAGTAATAATATTTTTAATAAAATATAATAACAAATTATAAAAGTATAATTCTCCTTGTGAGATGGTATTACACAATAGCGTCACATTATTTTATGGTTAATATATGAAAGAAACTAATTACATTAGCCCCTCATTTTAATTAATGGGATCTGAGTCATGATTCCAAAACACAATGATATGAAAGAATTTGGCCATAGAAATTTTAATATACTTATGGACAGATAGTTTTCATGATACGTTGAAAAAAATGTTGCAATAAAACCAATAACTTATGCATCAAAAATCACCATTTCCAAACCCAAGTGTCTCACTTTGTGGTTGATGTGATGTATGTTGTGTGTGATGTGATGGTAGGGAAATTAATGATCCCACATTGATGATATCATCGAGTTCGTTCTCATAATTTTGGATTAAAATATTTTAATTAAACTACTTAATTAAGCAAAAAGTATTGGTACCATTTTTGTTTTGATGATTAAGAACACCCAATTTCTACTTGTAACCTCATGAACTGTTTTGCTATTGTCGAAGTTGATCAGTTTAGCTTGGTAGGTTTTATTCGCTATAGAAACTTTTACACAATATATAATTTCATTGTTAAATTGGATTATTAATAGATTAACAACAAAATATATTAGTAATTTTATGTTGTTTAAGTGGTGGTTAGTAAATTTTTACTAATAAAAATTCAATTCCGTCAGTAAATATTTCCTTTAGTAATAGTTGGTCATAATAATTCTATTGACAATTTATACTTCCTCCATTCCATTTAAATGGGTTATTTTTCTAATTTTCGAAGTCCACTCAAAGGGTCTCATTTCTTTTTTTACACAAAAAAGACTCACACATACACCCATTAATATAATTAAAACATTGGGTTTACGTACCACTAATACAACTACTCACTATACATTAAATAATAATATTTATTAATTCACGTGTAAAAAGCAAAATAACCTCTTTGAAGGGAACGGAGGGAGTATAATGATTCTGTTGGTAAATACCAATGTATATTATTCCGTTAGTAAAATAATTATAAATTTATTGGCATTTTATTCCTAAAAAATTATGTAATTTTTGTTTATAATACGTTGACATTTATCAACTGATTGAATAAGTTAGTAAATTTCGTGGCTAATAATTTTTTTTTCTTTTTTATTTTTTGTAATTATCGTGTTTGTGATTAAAATAACATTGAAATCTGTTTATTTAACAAGTATTAAATTTGTCAATAGTTTTAGCTCGATTCTAAAATTTTCGTAAAATACAAAACTATAGCTTGAGTTCAGCTCGAAGAAATTCGTTAACTCAAATTATCAATTAGAAATGTAAATTTTAACTTTGCACAAACTTAAAATGAAAAACGTAAATTTTGACATAGTACGGAGTGAATATTATTTCTCTCTTTATTCATAATTTTTTAAATAAATTGGAGTAATATTTTTCTTACATACTGATTTAATATAAATTTAAAACATACACTATCGAACTCCAAAACAAAAATTACCCTCCCTCCTCTCATTTTAATCTTTACACTTATTTTTTTCCACATAGATTAAGGAATATAGTATTTTAATATATAATGTGTTGAGATATATAATATTTTAATAATATAGTGGGTTGAGATGTATAATATTTTAATGTAAAAGTGCGTAGTTGTATTAGTATATTGCGTGGGTCCCATAAAAATATATTAATTATTTTGTGTGTGTTTCATCTACCATAAAGAGAAGTGTAAACATTAAAGGAGAAAGGCCAATAAAAAAAAAGGTTAATTAAAAAAAAACTTTGCTATTATTGCAAATCAATTCTCACATTTGAGAAATTGTAAAAATAATCTCCCCTTTAAGCATTGTTCGAAAACACACTCAAGATGTGATATTTTTCTCAAAGATAGAATGTGTGTTCTTTTTCAGAAATTTGGTGCGTTTTACAATAATGTTTAAAGGTGAGATTCTTTTATACATTTTTTCAAACGTGAAGATTATTTTGCAATAAGAATTAAATTCTTGATTTTGCAATTAACTCTTAGAAATATGTATGAAGAGAGTATATTATTTTTCAAAATATTTTCAAAACTCACGAAAATTCAAAAGAAACATAGTAGGTTCACGTACTTTGATTAGAATGAACTACGTCTAATTAAGTTTAACCAATTGGTCTAGCCCATTTGGCTATTTAGCTCCTCACTAAGGTGAGTGATAAAGGAAGCTTGAAAATAAGAGGGTGTATGAGTGCTTGGTGAACTAATTATACTAACAAGTAACTAAAAAAGAAAAGAAAAGAAAAACAACTCCGTCTAAGTTCATTTCGATAAATTATTTGAACTTTGAACTCGACACCCATCGGTTATTTTAAATTAAAAGATGAGTCTCAACTAATATTTTTTGGAATTAACCTCGTATAGTTTTATAATAGTTTAAATTACATTCATATAAGGGTGTGTTTTCGGTCTCTTTGTGGAAATTAACCTCAAATAGTTTTATAATAGTTTAAATTACATTCATATAATTATTTGAACTTTGAACTCGACACCCATCGGTTATTTTAAATTAAAAGATGAGTCTCAACTAATATTTTGTGGAAATTAACCTCATATAGTTTTATAATAGTTTAAATTACATTCATATAAGGGTGGGTTTTGGGTCTCTGTGGAAATTAACCTCATACAGTTTTATAATAGTTTAAATTACATTCATATTGGATTTTGGTTTTTACTTGTTTTATGAGTTATTCATAAAATAATTCGGTTGGAAGGTTGTCACTTTTACTAAATCAGTAATCACTATAAAATTAAATGTTGCTATCACTTTTTATTCACCTTATTAATTGTTCATGAAAAAGTCAAATTTGAGAGATATCAATTTTTCTTTAATTGGGTATTACTTTTATCAAAAGTGTGTTATGAGTTTTAACCCTCTTATGATTTGTTCATAAATTTATTCAAATTTGACGGATATCACTTTTCATATCACTTTTCTTATAACAATTGACACTTTTATTTTATAGTAAGAGTGCTTCAGTAAGCAAAGGCTCGAACACAGAACCTTAACATAGACAAAGGGTACATTTCACCACTAAACAACAGAATCAATTGGTTCATATTTAATACAGAACTGGTAAAATGCATACTATGCGGTTTTATTGGGCATTTGGAGGATCACAGAACTGGTAAAATGCATACTATGCGGTTTTATTGGGCATTTGGAGGATCGGTCTTACAAAACTTATTTCGTGAGATGATCTTGCACAAGTCTTTACCTTCCTACTAATTGGATCCATAACAATCCAAAACTAATACTCCATTATCTATAAGAGAAATTCAAATTCACAATTTGATAATTTGTTCCGTGTTTAGTTCAAATTCGCACTTCTAAAAAAACTATATCTTAACTTTTTTTTTTTAATTCACACTTCTAAAAAAACTAGATCTTAACTAATTTTTTTTATCTGTAAATATTAGTAGTTACTTCATCAAGCACTCATTCTTTAAACCATTAAATAGAGGACACATTTTAATTTCAAATTTTTTATATTAATACCAATTTAAATTCTCTATATCATTTTAATGTAAAATCTTATAAGTTGCACTGTTGGATTGAATAAGATAAGAAAGAAGAAAACTATGATCTAATAACAAAGTATAAAATCTGTGAGCCATGCATGATTAGCAAATATAAGTATATTCATTTAATTAGCGTCATAAGATCTGTTGTTACATTTAAATGGTAAAAAAATTCTCTTGCCTTTGTGAAAATATAATACTCCATCCGTCCCATAATAACTGTCTTACTTTCCGTTTTTGTCCGTCCCACAATAACTGTCACACCTAAAAAATGGAAATTTCACATCAACCAACAACCTCAAAAGTTATCTTAATTTCAAGAATACAACTCCCACTTTTATTACTTAAAAATACCACAATACCCTTAAAAAGTTAATAAAGTTGGTCAAAAAGTAACTTTTCTTAAACTTTGTGTCTACAGTAACTACGACAACAATTATGGGACGGAGAGAGTATATTTTACCATGAATAATTACTTATGAATACTAAATTACTTTAAAAAAAAGTAGTTAAAATAACTTTATTAACAATTCATCCAAACAATAAATTGGAAATAGAGGCAAGGGTACTCTTTTACTTGGATTTACTAATATTTAAAGGTGAATGTGTGAGAATATTTTATGCTTTCGTAATTAATTATATTTTTGTTATAAAATGTTATTACTTTCGTAATAAAATGTCGTCAATTTTTATTTGTACTATAGATTGTTGATAAAATAACTTATTGCACCATTATTTATCACTTTTTATCGATTGAATATCATTTTTCCAAAATTGATATTATCACTTTTAATAGTGATAAGTTTTCACACAATTCTTTATCTATTTAAAGTACAATTGGTTTTGTTGGTAAGTGATCCGGATATAGTATTAGATACTGCACATTGCAAAGCCTAAAGAGCCGATTTACTTGCAAGAAAATTTCTAAAATATATTAATGCATAAAATCTTATTCCTAGATATGATGAAATCAGTAAAGTGAACATGCGCACTTGACATTAATCATTCATTGTAATGGTAAAGTTATTTAAATATCCCTCCCTTATGAATGATTTATTTTACTATTTTTCACATTTAGAAGTATATTTTTTTTAATTCAATAATCCACAATGATTAAAATAATAGGGTGAGTCTTATCTAAATCAGGTTTATATGTAAATCTTATTTTTTAAAAAATTATTTTTTAGTATATAAAAAATTATTCTTAGAAGAGTAATAGTTAAAAGTAATAATTTATGTCTCTAAAGAGTAATTTTTCATATACTAAAAAGTAATTGATAATTAGAATTTATAAAAATTTGAAGAGTAATTTTTTAATTTAGAAAAGTAATAATTTATATTTAAAAATAATTTTTTATGTACAATAAACTAACAAGATTTATATATTCACGTATGTAAATTCGGTTTACACAATTGTTTGTGAAAATGATAATATTTTTTTAAACTAAGTGAGAAAAACAAACAATTATCTCATCAATAACCGAATGGAGTAATATATTTTGTAAAGTGAATCACCTTTAAACCAGTTTACCATGCATCCTGATATTACATAATTATTATTTAATATATTAAAAATTAGAGTGTATATTAGGTGCACCCGGGTGCACCCTTGCACCCATATTTGTATAACTTTTTATTCTATTTTGTATACATATTATTCTCTTTTGTATACGTGTTTTGTAATAATTGTATACTTTTTTCACACTAAGTTTTTCATTAAAAAAATAAACATTCATATATGTATAACTTTTTATTCAATAGTGTATACATGTATTTTAATAATTGTACATTTTTTTACACTCAATTTTTTATTAAAAAAATTAACAATTAAATTGTATACATTTTTACTCATAATTGTATATGTTTTTGCTTATAATTGTACGTGGGTGCACACGAAGCTTTGTGTGCACCCGGGTGCACACTATATTTAGCCTAAAAATTATTTTTAGTGAGGGAATATTACTTTTTGAATTAAAAAAATTACTCATTTTAACAAGAACGTAGATTTTCACAAAATATCAAAATTTAAGACTAATATTATTTATTCAGAAGAGTATTAGTTCATCACTTTAAAGGGTAATTATTCATTTAATAAAAAATCATTTTGATAAAATTAAAATGTAAAGTGAACCCAATTAGCACAAATATTTATTTATTTATTTATTTATTGAGAAGAATATTTATCTATTTTATAATATGTAGTTGAGAGTACATTGAATTATTGTACCATCATTTTAAAAATTACTCAGGCTCATTACGCTTTTCTCATTATGTCATTATACTACATTTTTAAAACACTATATAATATTTTCAAAATAAATAATCTTTCGATACATTATATTTTTAAAAAGGAGTTTTATCGATAAAGGATCTGAAAGATGAGTCAACTATCAATTTAAGACCTAAAAGATTTTTTTATCAATTCAAGACATGTATCCTTAAAAACTTGTTTGGTGGAAAAAGAAAATATATATACTTTGTTAACATTCAATTCTCATCTTCTTTCCCAATCTAAATATTCTAATATTAATAGATATTTCCCAACTGATAAAAAAAAAAAGAAAAATTAACATTCAATTCACATCTTCTTCCTCAATCTAAATATTCTGATATTAATAGATATTAATGAGAACTGTAAGTAATTTTGGAAATGAATTGCGACCAAACCCATCACTTCAAAAGAAGACCCATTGTCTATTGCCATCGTATTCGGATCATTATACCATCAATTCATATGAATTGCAGATCAATTTATTTTCTCTTCTCGACTGCAAACGCAGAATTACCATTTCTTATAATATAGAGTTTCTGCTCATCATCCATATAATTCCTTCAAGAAATAAATTTCTTCAAACCCATAATTGAAAATAAAAATTAAGGGAAAAAATGAGTTACGATGGTTAGTATTTTATTTTTTGCTGTCTAATAGCATGCCAAACAAACTTTAAGGATATAAGTCTTGGATTGATAGTTTTAAATAATTGAGGTCTTAAATCGATAAAAAAAAATCTTTTAAGCCTTAAATTGATAATTAACTCATCTTTCAGGTCCCTTAATGATAAAACTCCTTTTAAGGAATACTATTACATTTACCTAATACATATAACTTACATTTTTTTTTATCCATTTGGGAGCCTCACATAATCATTCACCATCTATTAAATTCCATTAAATTGAATCATTCTTAGATACAATAGTTGAAGAGAGCTATTTAACTAAATATCTCCATAGTTGAGATCGCTCCCCCTTTTTGGGGTGAGGGGTCATTTTTTTAAATATTTTTTCTAGATGAGATTTTTATTATTTTCGTAGAAGGTGGGAACACTTAGGAGAGGATGATCTTCATGGATGTAAAACTTCATTTAGGTAAAATCTAATCCTACTTATTATCTTAATTTGTTTTGATGGGTGATTGATGCATGATTATGGTTCTTAATTGAATTTCCGATTTGAATTAGGTTTCTTTTATGGAATATGTATGCATGCTTAAAATTGGGATTAATGCCTTTGATATTAGTGGAACTGTAATTAAGTTGTATATTGTGTATCAACATGTCTAGTTGTTGCTTTCACCATAGTTGCTTTGAATGATATCATATGTGCATGATGATTAATATGGAGGGGGGGTGGGGGGGGGAGGGTGAGTTTGTGAAGACCAACCCATGTTTAGAACTACTTAAATGAACACTAGTTAGATTAACTTGTGGATTTTTTGTGATGTATAGAATGAATTATGTGTATTTTCTATCATGAATGCTTAATGTGATAATATGTGTGGTTAATTGTTCATGACATGTATATGGAGTGTAAACTTGTGTGCATGTTTTGAATTATGTTGTTATATGAATTGTTTATATTATAAGTGTGAAGTGAGTTTGTGAAGACCTTGACATACTTACAGCCTCATGATATGACATGTATGAAGAGTAGCGTGTGAGCATATTTGGATAACATGAAGGGACTTCTCTATAGGACTCTAGTTCCTAATGAGGGAATGAGAAGTATAGTGAAACTCTCCTAGGTGCCATTTTGGGATTACTTAGATGCTAAGTGTCCACATTTGTTAGTATCTTGTGAAGGAGCTCTTAGTGCGAATAGTGAGAGTCTTTAATACTATATTCTTAGATATTCATCGTGATATGTTCATAGGTAATCGAACTAGTGAAGGGAACCATCAATAGGATCCTAGTACATTGAAGGGAATGGTGAACATAGGAATCGATCCTATGTGCTATTTTAATTTGCATTCTTCTTCTCACCTAGGCAATGGGAATTAGATGTAGGTTTGAATCGTGATCGCACTTACCATGATTAGTTTAAAAATAAAAATCAATTAATGATGTTTAATGATTGATTGAGTATATCGAGAAACTACCATTGCATCAAAAAAATATTATAATTAGATTTATTTTTTTTGCATTTTATTTTTTTTTATTCCTTTTCGATGGTCCCTAACTAATCACGATATTATACATAAAGGCCATGAATCCTAAATTTCCATGGTTCGATAATTTAACTAGGTTGTTGATTGGTCGTTAATAGTCTGGGCGACCAAGCAACAAAATATCGAACCCAAGAGAATTTAGGATTCGTGGCCTTCAAGTTATAGTCTCGTATTAGTTAGGGACGATCGAGAAGAGAGATAATAAAAACAAAAAAAGAAACTAATTACAATATTTTTGGAATTTTCAATGCAAAGGAAATCTTCATGATGCAATTCAAATGGATCAATCATGTAACACATCTAATTGCCTCCCAATTTAAGCTATCATAGTAAGAGCGATTACTATTTCCACCTAAACTCTCTCTCGAGATGGATAGGATGTAGGCCCTCAACAAGGCTCCCAAACGCACATAGGATCGATACCATAGCGAACACCTCCCAATATGTACTAATTACACGTACGAGTTCCCTAAAAGGTACTAAATCATAGGTAATATTCCCTTTCTATGTACTATGAATTCACTAAGGTTGGGTTCCCCTCACTAGATTAATTGACCTCTCGATCTTACCTCTCTAGTGTCCACTTATGTAGTTCTAAACATGAGAGGTCGTCTCCAACTCTTCCCACATTAATCCACATAACCCACATGATGAAATGATTAAATTAATTCCTAAAACACATAATTGAACTCTCGTTCTAACCACATGCACTAGATAATTAACCACACAAATCAAACATATAGATTAAACAATTAAGCATCCATAAATGAAACTAATCAAAGCCGGGATTGCAATTTAAATAATATCACAAATTAATCCATAATCTAAACATCACTTAAACATCCAAAACATAGAAAATAAAAAGATAATAAGTAGGATTAGATTACACCTTAATGAAGTTTTACATCCTTGAGGATCATCCTTTCCTTGGTGTCCCCACCTTCTTGGAAAACAATAAAATCCTAATCTAGAAAAATATTTAAACTACGGACGGATCCCTCATCCCGAAAGGAGGAGGGATCTCAACTATGGAGGTCTTACTTAAAACCCCTCTCAACTATTGAATCTTGGAAATGATTCAATTTAATGGAGAATTTAATGGTTGAGAATTGGTCAATGGTGGCTTTCATGGAAGAGGGTATTTATAGTAGTAAGGGTGAGAGAAATTTGAGTGAGTTTCCCATGTGGGACAAGTGGGTTCATATAGTGATAGAGTGGGAGGAATTTGTGGTAGGTAATCAATGTGGAATAATTTAGCTCATGGCACCAAAAATGGGATTTATAATAATTTTTCCTTTGGCCCGTTATTGCTCGTTTCAACTCCAAATCGAGCTTCGTTTTCTCCCACATCTTCCTCTTCACTTGTAGAATCTATTTTTATCAAAATCACCCATTTTTCTGTAAAAATAAACAAAAATACCTTTCTCCAAATAATCAAGCAATTAATAGTATTTTCATTAAAATCATGCTCAATTATTAAATTAAAGCCACAAAAATCCATTTAAAATCTAGGTGAATTTCACAACGATCAGTTGTCCGTACTTACACGAAAAGAGTACACTTGCTCTTTATTTCACATAAAGAAAAGTGCGATCAGCTAGCTGCAACATACACGTTTTGTCATTTTAGTCAGTCTCAATACAAAGTGTGTATTTCCCTATTTAGTAGATAAGACCCACACTAATCAATTCATATCTCTCCATGGGGCTCACACACAACACTAATACATTAAAATATATTATATATTTCACCTCACTACATATTAAAATATTATATCCCTTAATCAATGTGCAAAAAAAAAATACCCACGTTGTAGTGGGATAGAGTGAGTATATAGGAGTATATTATTATCATACTCCCTCCGTCCCAGGCTAAGGGGGTCATTTTACCATTTTCGTCGTCCCACTTAAAGAGGGCCGTTTCTATTTTTGGTAAGTTAGGGTCCCACCACTTATACCTCATAATAATATTTTAAATTTACAAAAGACAAAAATACCCCTCACATTAATTAATTCATAACATTAATTAATTCATACTATCCTATTAACAGAACACAACACATCATACTCACCTCCATCGATCTGAGCATCTGGAAAGATCTATTCACTCCCTCTCATCCTTCTCTCATCGTTCATGAGAGGAAACCCTAATTCTTGAAGTGCTGTTGTGCTTCTGTGTCTCATCCCTCCGGCCATTATCGATTGTAATCCTGTGAAACCCTCTCTCATCCCTTCATCCCTAATCGATTGGTTTCGTCAACCCTTCCGATCCGTAGACAGTATGAACCCCAACGGAGTGGAGGCTTTTGTTCCCTCGATGTCGGCAGATGTCGATTAGCCGATGGAAGCGAGTGTCCGACAGTGATGGGATTATTGGCACAGAGGAGTGCACATCATACAACACGGTAATTCTCGCTCACTCATTCTTTGTAATAAAATACGAATTTCAAGTGTGATTCTCCATGGGCTCTCTCAAATCTTCAACAATCTAGCTGTTTGTGAGTAATTTTTGGAAAAGCTCCTTTACTCCCCTTCTCGAGGGTTAAATTGATAAATTGCTCCTAATATCCTTCACAACTGTTGTAGGGACACACTCTGCTCATTCCTCATGCATTAGTCCAGGCGAGAGAGAGAGGGGGTGTAGGAGTGAGAGAGAAAAAATCAAGTTTTCATTCTCTCTTCTTCAATTTTCCTCAGCAATTTCACAAGGTCTGTTGCAATTTAATTATTTCATCGACATGTAATTTGAATTTCGTCTTTCGCCGTGTAATTTCTTCTTCAACTTGTAATGGTTGAATGTTGCTCTATTTTACATAATTGATGTTTTGAATTGGATTTAAGCATGGGCATCTCTATGTTGTGTGTATGTGTTTGCAATACCACTTTCTGAAAGGGAACATTACTGTGTAATAATTTTAGAGGAACCCTAAGGAAAACTGCTCCTATTTCTTGTGAGAATAATGATTTCTCCACTGATGTTATATACATACTACATCATATCTAAGTAATAGTAATTGTCAAAAACTTTTGATGTGGACCTCCTAAATCAATTAGTATTAACCCTTGGAATTTTACATTTGAATGATTACTTTCTTCTCTGTGACATTGATTTTTCATGTGTTATTTATAAATTTTAGAGTGCCTACTTCTTAAGCAGTATAATTATAGTTGTATCAACCTATCTGATTTTAAGCTATGCCATGTAAGTTACTCGTCTACTGCTTAGGAAATAAGTTTGTGTAAGTGTATGCTTCTTCTTTTTTCGAGCTTCATAAGTGAATGGGATTGGTCATTGTCATTTATTTTAATATTTTTTTGTCACTCTTTCAGGTTAAATGGCTGAATAAACAACTAAGCAAACTGTGGTCATTTGTTGCAGATGTAAGCTTCTCTTTTTTAATGTGATGAAGCTGGTGTACAACCCTTTTGTTAAAACATTGTTTCAATTCATCTCTTTCCATTTCTATACATAGTGTAATATATGATCTGTATAGTTGAGGAAGTTATTTTTTTCACGTTATCCTCATTCAATGTTTTCTGATTTTGGGGCATTAATCAAATAAGTTTAAATTTCATGATTTTTTACATGGCTGATTTCTCAGGCAGCAGAGGCTGTCATAAAAAAATCTGTTGAACCATTGTTGGAAGAATATCATCCTGTATGGATTTCTTCCTTGAAATTTAGCAAATTATCTCTTGGAACTGAAGGTTGCAACACTGTTAACACCGCTTAAGATTTTAACTTCGTATAGTATTTACATTTTACTACTCCTATTCAATTAATTAGTTTTATGTTTTGTTTCATGCTGTATAAAACTGCCTAGAACTTAAATGTGGTTGTATTATCATAGTGTTTGCAATTTGGTTCTCTTATGGAAACTTTTATTGGATTTAGTTTCACTAATGCTGTAATCAATCTTTTATCATCTTCTTGAGAAGTTTAGATAATTTTTTATCCAAGAAACTTTACGGTATTTCATAAGTTAGTCCTAGAAAGTTTGTAATTCTAGATTGTTGCGGATAAGAATTTGTTGCAGATGCTGGCTGTCCTAAATATTTCTAAAATTTTTGCTATGTATCTGGATATTGTACCTTCCACTATGAATTTTCTTCTGCGTTGGCTACCGCCTCTTTGCGTGCATAATTGTTTTGAGTCATGTAGGGATTCGGGTTCAGAGTCTTAAAGAAGGTCGAATCACAATGGATATTGATATACGCTGGGGTGGTGATCCTAGCATTATTCTAGCTGTTGAGTCTGCCCATGTAGCTTCTATTCGAATTCAGGTTTGTGCACTAAATTTAATAATTGATATTTATATTTTGTGTATGATGCCTATAGTATGATGTGTTTGATCTGTCCTTAATATGGATTATGATGCATTTAGAGTGTTATGAGAGGGGAATAACATAGTTTAAACATGTATACATAATGGAGCATACTGTTTACTGCTTAAACAAACAATATTAGTTTGTTTTCTAGCAGTAAACAGTTAATTTTTAATCCACAAAATAGCTATGGTCTAGATTCTACCCATTCCCATTTGTACATATGCAAAACACCCTACACATTTGCCAAAATTACCTACCTTAGTTCTATTCCTAAGGCTGGACATAGCAAAATAGATTAGGAGATTCTACCCATTCCCATGAGTATAGTATATAGCAAAATATATTAAGAGAAATCTGCCCTTCCATAACACCACACAAAGTCTCAAATCATTTCTTCCACACTTTGTATGAGCTCTTCCAAACCATCAACTGCACCCTCATCAATTAGGTGATCAATGCTTGATTGAACTAGCTCAAGTTCCACCTCCAAATCTTTAGGAAGAGTCCCTGCCCTTAATAATGCATTCTTTCCCAAATGAGGGATCTTGTAGTTGTTTGATCCTTTGAAAGCCAAAACTTCCTTCAAACATGCTTGCAAGCTTAGAAATACTGCATTGATTTTTCGGTGACACAATTCTTCAAATGAATTGCTGACTGCATTCAATAGTTCATCAACTGTTATTGCTGCAGTTTTCACTTGCTTTGCTTCCAAAGCCCTAAACCATCCTAAATCATTCACGTTAGTATCTGGACTTTGAGGAGGTTGAAATACTAAGTGAATATTGAATCCATCAGAAGATGCTGCCTCTCTCCACTCTGGATCATCGTCATCTATGTGAGGTGGGGCATTATCTTGCTGGATATATATGTCTCTACTTGCTCCACTTGGCCATTTAGCTTTTATGGCTGGTATCACCTAACATAAAATGGCAACAATAAGGAAATTTGTATCGATTCTTATATAGGATATTTATTATATGTTTCATAACTCAATAA
The DNA here is from genome assembly GCA_023678885.1 of Pogostemon cablin. NCBI lineage: Eukaryota > Viridiplantae > Streptophyta > Magnoliopsida > Lamiales > Lamiaceae > Pogostemon > Pogostemon cablin. The sequence goes on from CM042997.1 coordinate 10,274,185, forward strand.
CTTGCATATAATCTGAAATTATATAGACTTGATTGCTATAATCAGATTAACACGAGTTTACCTTGTTGATCAAAACATCTCTGGTCACATCTTTTGTGATAGACTGCATTGCTTTAGTCTCGATTGTACCGACTTCTCTGTTTTTTGACTTTCTCTTTGCTGGTACTTGTTCAGTAAAGGGAAAAATATCTATTTTCCCATCAAATAGGCATTCCCCACTTGAACCATATAAAGGTCTTGCCACCGCACATAAAAACATTACCTTTGTGATGAACCTTTTACTTTGGCATTCTCTATGTGGTTCTGTTTCTTTTGGTTCCAAGTAATATATCTCTGTGGTTCTCGTAAGATTGAACCACTTCTCATCAATGTGAATGATCTGCTGCATGCTCTTAAATTTGATCAGTTTATCAGCTCTATTAACTTCCAAAGCTAATAGGCTGAACTTCATCCTACTAATCTTGATGTGATGTGTGAGGGTTGGTTTGATTGCATTTGTATGAGATCTTATCAGTCCTCTCTGTATCCATCTTCCGACTGTACTTTTGCCAACTTTCATCTCACTTGCAAGGTCCCTAATTGTTCCCCTCTTACTATACTCAATACCTTGCAGCTTCTCTTTATCAAATGTTATGTGTTTGAAAGATGTACGTAGTTTTTTTGAAGGCACTAAGGAAATAGGGTTACCTGTTGCCATTTGTTCTTTTGCTCTTGCCCATGCCCTTCTAATGGCTTTTCTGTTGACACAGAATTTGGAAGCAGCCTCGTTGATTCGACCACGTGCAACCTTGCCATTTGAAGAGCCCACCAACATGAACTGACCAATGGCATTTAACTCCCTGCTCCTCAAATTTTTAGTTCTCATTTACTTTTCCTATGCTTCTGTTTTTTTTTTGTCAGTTTGTGGTTTGTGAAGTGAATGCTCTAATGTTAATTAGGTGGAGCTTAAGTAGTGTGTTTTGGAGGGAATATGGATTCCCACCAAAATGCGTTTTTACAGTTTTACTTTTAGTATTTGGAGGGAAATGAAAATTATTACTGTGCTGGAAGCATTCCAATTTATGGAAAATACAGTATGTGAGTGATGTGTACAATTGTAATGATGTACTGTAAAAAGGGTGTAGCAGTTTTAATTTTCTCTTTCCACTTCCACGTCAGTAGTCAAAATTTAAATTATGTGGAAGGGTAGAACAGGAATTTACAAATTACAAATATCCACTACACATTAAACAATAACATTCCTTAATCTACGTGCACAAAAGCATTTGGCCCTCATAAGCCGGGACGGAGGGAGTATTTATTTTTTGTAATTTGGTTGATACCATTTTAATACAAAAATAGTAAATATATACTCCCTTCGTCCACCCAATAGGTATACATTTGTTTTTTGAACATGGATTAATGAATATTATTATTTAATGTGTAGTAGGTAATTGTAATAGTTGGGTGTGTGGGTCCCATATATTAAATGTAGTAGGGATGTGTGTGGGTCCTATGTATTTAAAAAGGGAAATGTATACATTTGGTGTGGATGCTCAAAATAGCAAAATGTATATCTTTCCGGCGAACGGAGGGAGTATAATATTCCTTCATTTAGCGTTAAGGTTTATATTTTCAGTTTTAGTTTGTCTCAAGTTAAGGTTTATATTTACTTGTTGAGTGAGACCCACACAAAACCAATTAATTATTCTACATGGGCCCTACACACAATAATAATACAACTACCTATTATACATTAAATATTTTATCTGTCAATCTACTACCAATTAAAATATTATCTATTAATTTACATGAAAATAACAAACGAAAACCTTAATGCAGGACAGAGAGAATGTGTTAAAACATAACACAAACATTCACCCAGCCAAAGTGGTCCTATGTGCGTACAAATGTGCTCTCACCATAGGTGTGCATGCATGTGTTCCAAGTTCAAATCCAGTTTGGGGCGAATTTCTTGAATCAATTTCCAAAAGAAGTATAAGAGGTATAATTGCAATTTAAAACTTAAGTCGAGTCCACCCGAGGTGCGTATAAATGTGCTCTCACCATATATGTGTGCATGCACGTGTTCCAAGTTCGAATCCAGCTTGGGGCGAATTTTTTGAATTAATTTTCAAAAGAAGTATAAGAGGTATAATTGCAATTTAAAACTTAAGTCGAACCCACCCGAGGTGGCTTAAGCCGTGCATGAGTCACGTGAATGACGAGGTTTTGATTCTTATTCAGAATTATCGTTTGTGACTCTGTCATAATTTTTCTCCAATACAAAAAACTTTGTGATGCATGTTACGAGGGTTCGACTCCCATTCAAAATTGTCGTTTGTCATGGACTTTCTTCATCACAATTTTTGTCCGTCATAAAAACTTTGTGACGCATGTTCGGGTGAGGGACGTATTCTTTTGTCACAAGTCCCGACACTCCGTCACTGTAGAGTAGTTTTTTTTAGTGATATATGCTTGCTTTTTTGATAAATGAATCCCCAAAAAGAAAAAAAAAAACTAATACTCCTAAAAATTTTACAATATTACACAATTTTTTATTCATTTAAATTAAAATTAAGTGCAAAAAAGTAAAAAATACAACTAAAATTTACCACTATATATTAAAATATATTCCCTTAGTCTGCCACAAGGGTGTCATTTACTTTTGCACGTAGATTAATGAGTACTGTTATTTAATATGTAGTGATAGTTGTATTAGTGGGGGTGTGAGTCTCATATTTTTGTTGTATTAGTGGGGTGTATATGAGTCTCATATCTCTAAAAAAGAAAATGAGATTTTTTGGGGAGGATGCCCAAAATGGCAAAATGAGACACATGCTGGCTAACGGAACGAGTAATATCTCTCAATCTACATGCATAAAAAAGTGTATATCTTTGTTTGGGATGGAAGAAGTATTACTCTTGTATGTGAGCTCTTCCGAGAAAAGTAACACTAGGAATTCGAAAAATGAGTGAGTCTGGTATAAATCTTGTTTTATGTAAACCCTTATTTTTTAAAATTGTAAAGACAATTATATACTAAGAATAAATATTGAACCCTAAGATGATGTTCGTTTTGGGATTTTGTGGGGTTTGAATACTATTAATAGTAATGGTAAAAATGTATAATTCATGTAAAAAAAAAACAGATGAGAGGAGAGACAAAGAGAGAAAATATATTAATTGAAGAGAGAGAATGTATGTAAGTATGTATAAGGGTGATTTTTAAAATTTGGGTGTAGATCTTAAAAATCAAAACCTGATTTTGAAATCTGGAAACGAACATCAATTAAGGGTATAATAAAACATAAATCAATAGAATTCACATAAATAATTATGTAAATTCTATTCACACAAGAGTTTGTCTCTAAAATTAACACTCCATATTGTATAGAGAAACATTTCTCAATAGGAATTCAATCATGCACTTATTTGCACACTAGAGCTCTTATTAAAAATGCTATCTCATTTTATTATCCTTCGTTTATTACACTCAGAATTTGACAAAGGCAAATCCTCGGTGGAATTGGTCTGGTGCCTCATGAGAGGCCACACAAATCCTAATTAGTTCTCATATACAGAAAATAATATACAGGATAAATTTAATATGTTTGTGTTCAATGAGTGATAGCTAGTGATGGTTGTATACAAGTAGATTATAGGAGATTGGTTGTTTTATTTAATCACTGTTCACACTTTTAATCTACTGTTACATTTATATATACTCATATTCATCAACAAATTTGATATGTGAGTGTGACTTGTCGTCCATCCGCACATATATTTACATATAAAATTATAAATGTAGCCAAGCTTTTATGTAACACCGTTTAATGGAATGAATGAGTTATATAAGACAGATAAAATATAAAAATATTTAATAAAAAATGATATCTGATTAATAAAAAATGATAAACATTCAAGTGAAGTGAACTATTTCATGAGTTATTCATATAGTAAAAAAAATGATGATAAATGATAATATACTCCCTCCATCCCCATTTTTTCAATGTTTATGTTTGTTTTTTGCACGTTGATTAAGGAGTATAATATTTTAATAGATAGTAGGTGGAAATATATAATATTTAATGTAAAGTGGGTAAGTGTATTAGTGTTGGATGTGGGGACCATGGTGATATATTAATTGTTTTATGTGTGTCCCATATTCCAAAAAAAGAAATATAAACATTGAAATGAAATATCCAAAATAAAAATATGTAAATATTGAAATGGAATGGAGGGAGTAATATTTAATAAAAGTGATAACTAATTAAAAATAAATAAAACGATCTCATTATAAAACAATTTTGTTAAATAATCACCTCCTCTAAAAGTGTAGTGGTGTAAGCGAATAGAGAGGACTATCATTTAAACTTAATTGACTCTAATACACTCATTAACGTACAGATAGATTAATTTGCCTCAAGTCTTTTACGTGAATTTTTTTTTTTAAATGTATGATAGTAGGGTTCGAATCTTGAACCTTTGCTAAGTATTAACTATATATTAAATGATACACCTCTCTAAAAATTTAAGTTTTTAGATGATGGGATCATTTAACTAAAATCACATAAAGTGTTAGCTCATAAATATACATGTATGTATATAATATGTTTAGTAGATCCTCACATCTCAGCCCTTCATTCTACTCTCTAACTTCTATATAAACCCCTCCCATTTTCTGGCTACTCAATTTATTCATAAACTTATTTACCAACTAATTAGTTCCCATATCCATCCATCTTTCTTCCATCATATCATCATAGCATCAACATCTATCATCTTCTTCTAATATGGAATCCTTTGAAGCTAATTCCAAGCAGGTTCTTCTTTCACCACCTTCCATTAATTTCAATATTCTTGCATAAATTAATGAACCCACATTCATGCTAATACTATACATACTTACAGTATTCTATTATATACATTTATGATAAATTGAATTAGGGTGATGATAATAAGTTGAAGGTAGAAGATGGATGCACTGGTGATGGAAGTGTGGATCTTCAGGGTCGGCCCGCAATCCGACAGCGATCCGGAAAATGGGTTGCTGGGAGCATCATACTCGGTAAGCCCGACCCGACCCGACACCCTGTTTAATTCTGCAATACATACATACATATATGTGTGAAATTAAATTGGGTTTTGACATGCATCAAATAATTAACAGCTAAAACTTTTTGATCATTTGATTTGGAGAAGTATTAGTGCTTGATTTTGCTGCTGGTATGAATTGTGAAATAGGAAGAAGTGGCTGGTTTGATTTTGGTGAATAAATTAGCACCTACAATATCTTTGAAAATGACAATTTGGGTCATCATGTATGGAATTAAAATTTTGTAACTCCAAGTGTCCAAGTGTTGTGCCATGCAAGCTCTGCCCCAATACACCACCACCACATCACATGCCCTCACACACACATATATATCAATTTTTTTAATACATTGTGTCACTTGTCTCAGTTACGAGTTGAAATGGGATTCCCTATTTCAAAAGTGTATTCCAGTATTCCAATATATCAGATAGATGACGCACCATTTTTTACTTTTTAAAGAGTAAAAATTAATAACGTGTCTTCCATCCAATATATTAAAATACCAGATGGAATATACTTTTAGAACAGTCAATCTGGTAAGAAATTAGGTCTCTTACAAGTTGGGATATAGAGAATAATAAATTTCATATATTAGTAGAATGTTCTTTTTACTTGAGTAAATTGGAATTTATAAAATCAAGAAAAACGCTACACAAGTTTTTTATTTTATAAAACTTTATAATATGGTACAAATAAACAATTATTACATTAATGTTACGAGAATGATGGATGGAAAACCATTTAAATAAAAATTAGCATATAATTATACATTTGAACATTATATGACTGCATTGCTGACATCATTAAGCATTATTTGTGAAACACATGAATCAGGCATTAATTATTCAAATTAAATAGTTATTACAGCACTATTAAAAGACATTGCTTTGTTATATGTTCATAGTGTTCTAACCAAGTTAGATAATTATAAATTAATTTGTCTTTATGTCATTATTATAACTTTATTAAATAGGTGATATAATTATTAAAGAGAAAGAAAATAAAAGTATACTCCGTCCCTCACAAAAGGGTCTTTTGCTTTTTGGCACGTGGATTAAGAAGTATTATTATTTAATGTGTATTGAGTAGTTGTATTAGTGGGGGTGTGGGTCCCATATTTTAATTGTATTAGTGAGTGTGTGGGTTCCATGTGTGTAAAAAAGGAAAATTGACTCTTTGGGTGGGATGCCCAAAATGACAAAAAGATCATCTTTAAAGGGGATGGAGGGAGTATATCAAATAATATTACAATCAAACCAAAAAGATGTAGAAAGCAATATGTCTAAGTCCTAGTTAAAACTTTCTTATGTTAATTAAAATTTTCTTTTGGAAAAAATATAAGGAAAAAGAGTATCAGTATGGATAAATTTGTCATTATGACTATAAATTTGAAAGAAATATATACATATATAATCATATTAAATAGCGGTATATTAAGAATCTATTTATTCATTTGTGTTTCCAAAAAATATTAAAACATGCATCCATATTAATAGAACTATATAAATGGAATGGAGGAATTATTTAGCATTGTCCAACATATTTTATTTTAAATTATTTTTCCAACATATATTAAGTAGGAAACTTTCTCTAACTTCCTTTGCATTTAATATTTGTTGTAATAAGTTGGGATTTTTATGATGGAGAACATGCATGAGTTGGGTTTGAGTCTATTTCATGCATTGAGTTAGTCATACCACATTTCATATGCCCCATCCCTCTATACATCCCACATTCAATCATCATTCTAATTAATTTCCTATAAGGAATAACTCACTCTATCCAATAATTTGTTATGTATAGGTGTTTCATTTTCATTTTCTATACAATAAGACTAGATCTTAAGAATAAAAAAGAATAAATCCTAGTAAGGATTTTTTTCTCTCTTACATGTCACTCGTGATTTAATGTATAACGTAGTATATGTAACACAGTTATGTAATAAACATTCGGTTTGCACCCATGAGCTAGTCTCTTGTGTCTCTGGGTATACAAAGTGTATTAGAATATAACTTTTTGTATAAAAAGATATATACTTTAAGTAATAAGGGTATAATTTTTTCTTTGAAAAACTCGTATGAAATATGAATAGTATAAATGTTTTATAAAAAAAAAAATTCTCAAAAAATTAAGAGTATAAGTTCTTATACAAAATAGTATAACATTTAATACTAAAGAATACAACTTTTTAAAAAATATGAAATTTGGGGACATGATGTCCAAGTACACGCAAGCTTTTGCCTGCACTGATATCCCCTCCTTCCATCCTCCTCAGAGTTCGGATGTCCTTTTACACATTACTAGATAAAACATTTTTTCATATCTCATCCATTATATGAGTGACTTATAAAAGATTTATAAATTCAACGAGAATTGAGAAATCAGTATTTGTCTTGAGATTTTATTAAATTGTTATTTAATTTTTTACCAAATTGATGTGAAATGAAATACTATATACTATAGCCAAATAAGACTACCATACAATATATAATTAATAGTAAAAATGTTTAGCAATACTATATTATATTTTAATGTTACATTTTAACATGTATCATAAACATAAAATTTTAAATTTTTAAAGAAACATAAATCCGTAAGGTATTTTATTTTTTGGTCTAAAATGGATTTTGAAAATCGAGTTTACAAAATCTAGTGGATTTTAAATTCTTATCAAAAGTAATGGTGATGTAGTTTTGTTGTTTGTGTGGTTTTTTTTTTTCTATATGATTAATAAGCTTAGTTGTACGAAAAAAATTATTGTTATATTATTATTTAATTGAGATAAAAGATAAGAGAGAAAAAAAAATAAAACGGTAATGTCGACTTCTTAAAAACTAATGGATGTGAAAACAACATATTGGGAAATGAGAATCAATCTAATTACAAAGCAAGTTATTTAGTGACAAAAAAAAGAATAGTGTGGATCAAGATAAGGTATTATGTGAATGAAATTAAGGGGTGGACAAGTCTCTCTCTTCTGATGCGTGTAATTTTTTTTAAGAAAAAAAAAGCTAAATGTGGTTTGGAATCCACCACCAAATTAACGTCACAAGTGGAAATTCATACATAAACCCCACCACCAAATATAGTACTCAAGCTTTATTTTAAAAAAAATAATAATACATATTTTAGCTATTACATAGTATTCTTTATATAAGGCAAGTCTTTTAAGAAATAGTAGTATGTCAGACTAATTTACACTTTTTTTTAAATGAATCACTTTTTATAAAAAAATTGTATCATCTTTAATAAAATAAAAATGGTTCATAAAATAGTATAGTTTAATCTGATATTTATCGCTTTTAATCAATCAGGTACAACTTTTTTTATTAATTATACTTTTTTTCACGTAAATCATTATGTGAAACGATTCCACTCAAATTTTTTTATTTTTCACATAATATATATAAAATGTTATATGATACTCCATCTGTCTCACAAATTATATTCATATTTTCTGTTTTCGTCCATCCCATAATAATTTGCACCACCCAACAAAAAGAGAATATCACATTAATCCAATAATCTCAAAATTAATCTTAATTTCAAAAATACAACTCTCACCAAATACATGTAAAATATTTTATTCTTTAATTATAACCTAAAAATATTATACCACCATGAAAGGGATGAGCTTTCACTGTGCATTAATAAGAAGGAATAGCAGGTTCACGGTAAAGAACAGAACTCAGGCTATTTAAAACTTCATATTTACAATACTCCTGAAAATAAACTTGTACTAACATGCATTTGGATGTGGAGTTATATATTCCATGCATTGCACATTAAAATACACTTTTGATAATATTTTAAGACTAATAATGTTACGTAGATAAGCATTAATGGTAAGGACAATTAAGGATACGTTTCCATTTGCAAGATTTTATGGAATTAAGCACCCATATACTTTTTAGCATTGCGCATGTTCTATGAATATTTTCAAGCATTAATTAATGATTCCAGGAAAAAACTTCCAACTTTTGGAAAAGTAGTAAAAAAAAAAAAAATGTTAGGTGCATCCACATGCACGCTAATTTATATGCTATATTACCATTTTAATCTTGTACGTAATAAAGTTTGTTCTTTAGATAGTTTATTATATTCTTCATTTAGGGTTTTTATCATCGATTAATTAATTATTACTTTCTCCGTCCCGGAAAAGTTGGTATAATTTTTTTTGGGCACGGAGATTAAGGAGTATAATAATTTAATGTAAAGTGAAGTAAAGTGAAGTGAGAGAAATAATATTTAATGTATAGTGGATAGTTGTATTAGAGGTGATATGTGGGGCCATGAGAATAGATTAATTATTTTTTTTGTGTCCCATGTATTAAAAAGGAAATGTGTCAACTTTAGTGGGACAAACCAAAAAGGAAAGTGTGTCAACTTCTATGGGATGGAGGGAGTAATTGATTTAACTTTTATGTATGAACTTTTATAATACCCCTATATTCCGGATATTTATGCTAATTGTATGGGTACATAATTAAGAAATGTTATTTTTTAAATATATAATTTATAACATAAGAAAAAGTTAGAAGTAAATTAGTAATTAAAAGAGAAAAATAGATAAAATTGTTGAGATTGATGAATAAAGTGTAAAAAGTAAGATGTATAATGTATTTTTACTACTAATGGAATGTTCATACCTCAAAATGGAAATGGAAAGTGGGGTTGAACGGAGGAAGTATTACTATTCTAACCTTGGTTTATTGCTTATTTTATCATTGTGGTCCGGAGCTTATTACTTATCCTTTAGTTTATTACATTATCTAGTTAGAGATTTTATGGTAATAATGGAAATTAACAGTAGTTGTTCCGAATGCAGTAAATCAAGGTCTTGCAACTCTTGCATTTTTTGGAGTGGGAGTGAATTTGGTGCTGTTCCTGACGAGAGTGTTGCAGCAAGACAATGCAGAGGCTGCAAACAGCGTTAGCAAATGGACTGGCACTGTGTATATATTCTCTCTCGTTGGTGCCTTTTTGAGTGACTCTTATTGGGGAAGATACAAGACTTGTGCCATCTTTCAGCTCATTTTTGTCACTGTAAGTACCTTATACTCCCTCCGTCCTATATTACTCTTCACCATTACTGTAGATACAAAGTTTAAGAAAAGTTGATTATTTTTACCAATTTTATTGATTTTTGGAAAGTAGTGTAGTATTTTAGGTAATAAAATTATAAAGTATGTAATGTGGGTTAGTTGGGAGTGGTAAATTTGTAATTAAAATGTATTTTTAGAGTTGGAGATTGAAGTGATGTTTCCTTTCTAGGTTATGAAATTTAATGTGGGACGGATGAAAACGGAAAGTGTGAAATTTCACTTTAGATGGAGGGAGAAAGTTTCATGCATAATTATTTTCTCATCTCATGAATCATGGGTGTATCTCATATTCATTGTGGAATAATTCTTGCAACAGGGGCTGGTATTGCTATCAATGAGCACACAGATTTTGTTGCTTAAACCCAGAGGATGTGGGGATGAAACAACAATGTGCAAGCCTCACTCAAGCTGGGTGATAAGCCTCTTCTACATCTCCATATACTTGATCGCCCTCGGAAATGGAGGCTACCAACCCAACATCGCCACATTCGGAGCTGATCAATTCGACGAAGAGGATCCTAAGGAGGCCTACTCTAAGGTTGCCTTCTTCAGCTACTTCTACCTCGCCTTGAACCTCGGCTCTCTCTTTTCCAACACTATTTTAGGCTACTTTGAGGACGGAGGGAAGTGGGCACTCGGTTTCTGGGCTTCTACTTCGTCTGCATTTATTGCTCTACTCCTCTTTCTTGGAGGTACTAACAGGTACAGGCACTTCAAGCCCACGGGCAACCCCATCTCCCGCGTGTCTCAAGTCGTAGTGGCTGCGTTTAAGAAGTGGAGAGTGAAGATCCAACCCGGAGGAGGGTTGTATGAAGGTGAGGAGGATCAGGATGCGCCCATTGCGGGGGCGAGGCAGATGCTCCACAGTCAGGGGTTCAAGTTTCTGGATCGAGCAGCATACCTGACTTCAGCTGACGTGGAGCAGCTGAAGCAGAGGATGGTGCAGAGCCCGTGGAGGCTCTGCCCCATCTCTCAAGTGGAGGAGGTGAAATGCATACTGAGACTCCTACCCATATGGCTCTGCACCATCCTCTACTCGGTCGTGTTCACACAGATGGCCTCCCTCTTCGTCGAACAGGGCGACGCCATGAAAACCACCATCTCGAATTTCAGGATCCCTGCAGCCAGCATGTCCAGCTTTGACATACTCAGTGTCGCCGCCTTCATCTTCCTATACAGAAGAGTGCTCGACCCCCTCGTCCACAGGTTCAGCTCCAGAGGGCTGACCGAGCTTCAGAGGATGGGGGTCGGGCTGGTCATCGCCATTGCAGCAATGATCTCAGCCGGTATAGTGGAATGCTACCGGCTGAAATACGCCCAGAGGGACTGCAAGCACTGCCAGGGGTCGAGCTCGTTGAGCATATTCTGGCAGGTCCCACAGTACGCCCTCATAGGCGCCTCCGAGGTGTTCATGTACGTGGGACAGCTGGAGTTTTTCAACGCGCAGGCTCCCGACGGCCTCAAGAGCTTCGGGAGTGCGCTCTGCATGACATCCATATCACTCGGAAACTACGTCAGCAGCTTGCTGGTGTCCGTCGTCATGAAGATATCGACGGTGGACAACATGCCGGGATGGATACCGGGAAACCTTAACAAGGGCCATCTCGACCGGTTTTACTTCCTCTTGGCCGCCCTCACAGCCGTCGATCTGGTCGTCTACATTGCATGTGCTAACTGGTACAAGAGCATCAAGCATGGAGGGAAGGCTAATGGTGAAATCAGTGACCACTGTGGGGTTTGAAATCAGTCATATATGTGTGCCTCTCTGTCATGTGTGTCATAATCACTCAGATCATAAATATAATAAGATATCCAAGCATGCACAAATTAACTGATGCTCTGGCCAAGGGTGGACATTGGAATTACTACGTTGGACGAGGAGGAGGAGAAGAACAGGTTTTGTTGGAAGCTACTTCATTCTAACTTTTTACTAATCAAACACTGAGTGTTATGAACTGCACCTGTTTTCTTTTTCTTTCCTAGCAATGTGTCTCATATATAACATAAAATTTATTTTGAAATATAGGTTCGACTTCTATAATGTTATTAGCAATAAATTCCATTTTGAGAGGGTTGATATATAAAGTGCCCCCTTTTGAGAGTTCTAATATGGACTTGATTTCCTTGTTCCACATTTCATCTTTTATTTGTAGTTCATGCTATAAAAAACTATTTCCATATTCCATGTTTTATTAGTATTCCATAACATAAAAATTCATACTTAAAAAATGATAATTAAATCCATGAAGCATGTAGTGTAAGAAACAAATAATGACGCGCTATTCTGTTAGAGTAAAATACAAAATGAAACAGCATGATGAAATAGGTGATCTCATACCTGTTATATCTGATGTTCTCCGAACTCATTTATTTCCTCTCCTCCATCTAAATTAATTGGTGCAAACAAAGCCCAACCTGTTTTATTTTGAATTGCAACACTATTGCAAGTTCTTCCATCTTGGACCAGATAGATTCACATGGCAAAGTTGGTTGACCTATTGGCAAAAAATTGTTTGCAACACGAATAAGAAATAATAATATTTTAATAAAAAAATAATACATAATTGATCAAAAGTACCTGCCAAAGTAAATTAATTTTTAAACAATTCGATATATTAAAAAAAATTAATAAAAAGTAAAAACAAATTAAAAAATAATAAAACAATCTCATACTCGTACGATTGTTATCTCTATGATGATAAAAATTGAATATTCGTCCACTGTCAGATACTATAAAGGTGTCCTAAAAACAGGGGGAATCGACTGTCAAGGGAATATGCTTCTAATTAATTGTGTATTTTTGCTCAAAACTTTGACAATCTGTCGATGGCAAACTGGAAGTGACAAGCACTGAAATACTCATTTCTTTGATATAGTTTTACATCCAAAAGAAAACAATATGGCTAAATTTAAATGTGAACTCTTTCCCTCTACACTCGAAGCCTCAATGTCCCTCAACTTAACATTAATGATGCAAAAATGAGAGGTGGTCACTGTATAACAAGGACCACATAATTTTATTACTTGAAAACAATTGTGAATTCCGAGAAGACGAAAAGGCCTTCAACTTCACCGCAGCTTTAGTTTGACACATATATCGAACGAATTTTTTTTTTTTTTTTACTCTACAAGCTTTCCCTGGCACTCAACCATCTATCAGCTCTGCACTTTGCGAACCTGAATATGGTGAGTGGATTCTCGTCGCCATATCGGTTGTGCTCCACTTTGTACGAGTGTCACAAACTGCCCTTCAATCACCAGACCCTTACTCTGGAAGAGACAGAGAGAGTGAGACGTGAAATCAACTCAAGTAGCATACTACAAAATAATGGAATAATAATCTTCTTACCAATAAAAGCTTCAGAGCTTGTGAAAATGTCTCCTCCACATCATCAGTGAACTGCATAACTATTGGCATTACCCCGTGATAGAGGATCAACCGCTGCTTCACCCTTTCTCTGTTAATAAAAACCAACCATTTTATACACTTGTACATACGAGAATGTTAAGAGATTCAATAATGCAGTTTGAATTGGATGCACACTTTTTATCTTATAGACTATATCACTGATCTCAACCAGTGTCTTCCAGCTTTTCACACTAAATAACTGCTTTTGTCTAATATTACATAGTTCACAAAATCATCTTGGAAAGTGTAAAGGCTTTCACATTATATATAACGCTAATTGTAAAGTCAGCAAATCAATGAATAAATGAAATACAGTTGGATCGAAGATAAGGAAGGATACATGTTTTATGAAAAAATGAAATTACAAATTGGTAATTTGGAACGTCCAGTAAGCAAACAAGAAGAAGACAGCAGTAAGGCAATCATTTAGGCTTGAACTCAGCTATGTCTCTACAGTTAACTCTCATCAAGAGTAAGTGTATGGTTAAAAAAAGATATACATGCTACTGGTGATGCGAAAGACTGGTAGCATAAAAACTTACACGTTTGTAAAGGCAAATATTGTTGAGGACGGCCGGTAATGACTCAAAGTTATGGCCATTGAACCTGTTCTTGTGAAAACTATGATGGGAGTTGCCAAAGTGTTCGCCATTGTGGTGGCATGGAGGGCAAACATATCGCTCATGTGGCTCTGCACATTTTATATTGCATCCAGTTTAAGTTGTACAGTAACTGAAAGTAGTACAGACAACTTGAAAAGAAGCCATTCTTGAGTTCTAATCTCTAATAAAGTTAATATTGATCTCAATTTTAAGGTGTGAAAGTAGAAAGTCCTCAAAGAAAATATTATACGAAGCAACACATGGAAAAACTAATTTAAGTAACTCTTAAGAAATATGTTGGAACAATACTGTAACTTAGCATAGTTCCGCTTGATGAACTCATATTTTTTTTAACTTAATAGTTTTCAATCTCTTCTTCTTGAGTAGATATGTGATTGATAATAGTTCTAGTATTTGGTTACTGATTCTATTTCTTTTTTCTTTTTATTTGATTCGAGGTTTGTCTTTACACTCAAATATAACATGAGGACAGACACATATAATCTCTCTGGATATCCTTTTTCTTATTTTTCCTCAATATCTCCATGTTTCAAGATTCCATAGATAACTTTCCAAATTGAGCCATTGCTTTCAACAGGAGAAATGACTCCATAAGCTCACAGCTATAAACTTAGGTTGGAAGCAAGAGATAAAGAGGAGATGGAGATACTTGAAAATTATAAGGTGCAATCTCATAATGCTGAAATAATTTTCTGAAGAATTATGATCTGTAATTATAAAGTAAAAACTAAACGCACCTTGTAGGCCTCAGATTGACCTGGATAGCTGAATGTGATGGGTAAGCTTTTCTCTGTCCTCAAAGCCACAGTATGCATCACTTTAACGGCCTTCAATGGGAATCTAATACAAAAAAAACGGTGCTTAGATGAAACATCACTCATCCATAGCACGGTAAGCAATTACGTAAATTAGGTTTAGATGCATCGTGGAAGAAAAAATACAAAAAAGTATTGGAATTTTAATAACACTCCAAAGTGAAATTCATGGCAAAAATAAAACCAAGCTGGATTTCATCGGTTAAAGTCCCCTCCCTCCCGTCCTAAACTCCTAGTTCAGGTCTTTTATTTAACTGAGTTATCCAAAATCGCAGGTAAGATAATGGAAATTGATGCTCCCAAGGACAGTTTCTAGATAAAAATGCTAGAAGAAAAATTTGACAAAAACAAAATTTGAAACCCTCTTCAAAACTAACAACAGTATGCCCATAGACCATCTCAGCCCAGAACTGAAAGTTTCCAGCATAAGTTCCTTTTCAGTTAGAACTTCTAATATAGCAAGAACTCAAGATAGCCCGAAATGTTGAACTCATTTAGTAACTAAGATTTAATGGTGAAAGGAGTTTTAAAACATTAAGAAACAAATTACAAATGGTAAAAGAGCGGAATGAAATCATGTTAGCATATGTGCATTCCAAGGACCAAGATAACTCACTTCCCATGAGCTGTTTCTCCTGAAAGCATTACTGCATCAGTACCTTCTCGTACTGCTATAGCAATATCAGAAACTTCAGCCCTTGTTGGAGTTGGGTGGTCAATCATACTCTCTAGCATATTTGTAGCTACTATGACTGGTTTTTGCATGCTTCTGCACCTTCTTATGATGTCTTCCTGCATCAATGTAAAATAACTTTTTTTTACAACCTCATAGCTGGAAGACAGATGCTTTTACACTGGACTCGGTTATTAACTAAACAAATTAGCAGTGGTAGTAGTTACTTATAGAAAAATGAAACACCTGGATAACGAGTCCTGGGAGAGGTTCATAATCGAATTAAAAAACCAGAAAGAGATCAGGAAAAAACAAAATGAGGTAGATTGCTAAACCAAAGAAGAAGAGAATCAAGGGTGGCAGTTAGAGAAAGCTTAACATGTCAAGACTGCAGAAAATCCACACAACATTGTTAATAATAATAAAAAACTTCCTTATTCATGATTTCAATATCTCTAGATTTAGTTCCATGTGGGCATATTTGGTACATTCAGCAAAGCAAGAAATGTATCAAGATAGTAACTTGCAATTTATTTCGCAGTAAGTACCTGTAACAATGGGACTTCTTCAATCGGCAATTCAGCACCGAGATCTCCACGAGCCACCATAGCCTATCACCATCATCAGCTCAAGAGTTAGGAACAATATTAAAAATATTAACCAACTAACTTGATTCAAATTTAGCAACATACGACGTACAGGTCGCAGCCACATGAATTAATGGAAATAAAAACACTCTCACTTAGAACCTTGTAAGGACTTTATACAATCTCGAAATTAAAGGTGTCAGGAAGGATATGGATACTTTACATCCTTAATATCACTTTCTACCTTCCTTTTGTCTAAGTCTCATACCTTGCATCACTCTACTTATTCATTTAGGCTTTTTACTTGAGTTAACCCTATAAATGGATTTGAAATGTACAATTCTCATTGTAAAATATACTTTCAGAGTGATTATGTAATATTCACGTGACGTAGAGGCACCGAGGCAGTCAAAATCTTCACTATCACCCACATGATGCCATCCACTGGTTTCAGTATCCATGCATAATAGAGATCCAAATTCCTGTACTCCTAAGAATCACTTTAAAGGGATAAGAATTTCTTTTTTGTCTTACATTTTAATTGTGCAAGGAAATCGCATGGACACTAGGACTGGCAGTCTTAGAACTGCGCACCGGACAAGTAATCGGTTGATCAAACCTATCAAAATTCATTCAAAAGGTTCAATCGGTAAAACCAGCCGTGTTAATTGGGCTTGACAAATTAACTGTTTTTAATTAGAAATTTTATACATATTTATTTAGTGTATTTCTGTATGTTTCCTTATCCCAGTGTCTCTATTTCTAGTATTTTCATTTTCCTAAATGTTTTTAAGCAATGTGAAGACAACATTTTAAACATGATATTTATTACTCCCTCCATCCCAAGATTATCTTTACATTTTCTGATTCCATCTATCTCACAATAACTTGAACCACCTAAAAATTAAAAAATAGAAACACTACCTCAATCCTATAATCTTAAAAAACGTCTTAATTTCAAAATTGCCACCTCCACCTAATACACATACATTATAATTTATTTATTACCTCAAAAGACCATATCACCCCCTAAAAGTCAATAAAAGTTAGTCAAATAGTAACTTTTCTTAATCTTCATATCTACAATACCGGTGCAATCTATCATGGGACAAAGGGAGTATAATTGTTTAAGGTTCCGATATGCCACTTAGTCTCTATTTATTTACTATTCTCATCATGTAAATCTATTTATCCTATGTGGGGAACTTGGTCCGTATTAAATATACCCATCCAATTCTTCACTTTTTTAAGAATATTGAGATAAATATATCCTTTTACTAACTCTATCCTCAATACTTAACTATTTTGAAAAACGTTGTAATTAGTATCATTTTTAATTTACTTAGGTATGTTCAATATTCTAGTTTTCTTTTTAATATGGGTATGTGAGTTCATTTTTCTTACATTTATCAAAAATTATATATGCATATACTATTAAAGACTTAAAGTGTGATTTTGTAGAGTAAATATAGTTTTTTTTAATTAGTTTAGAAAATTGGTTAGACCAATGGTCAATCAGACCAACCTGTTGATCCTCTGGTCCACAACACTGCCTAAATCATACGTATATAATTTCTAAATAAGAAAATTGTTTTAGGAATCGGAATTCCCATATTTATTTATTATCCATGCATTAAGCTTCTTAAAATAGTTGTCACCTATTATATAGTGCTTACAGAATGACTCTTCCATTATTAAGAACTCTAGTAATGTGTACTCAGAATCAGAATGACATGCATAACTTGTACTAAAAGCTTCAAATTAAAAAAAAAAAATTATCACTCAGAGTACATTGTTCAAAAGAAAATCGCTTTCTTGGCTTATGATTATTAAAAACACCCCTTATTTCTGTTGCCAACTGTAATCAGTTACGGCATAATTAAAAAGAAGGCCATGTTTTACATAATAGATGCGAGAATATATCAAGTGATGAGGTGAAAGTGTTAACAATAGAGCATAACATAAATTATATATCTATATATATGAATAGATATTCAGAAGCGGTAGTATTTCAGGTGATTATAGAGTTGGAGCAATTAATAATTTTTTAAGGACAAAAGTTTAGTACTGGAATAAAAACAAAGAGTTACTTTCAGTAGTCAAATTAAGATATGTACTCAACTTCTCTTCATTTTTCTATATCTTTTTATCCACTTTAACCATTTAAGGTATCAACCTTTTTTACATGTTATTTTGAATACTGTTTTCAACTAAAAGTACAGCCTTAATATCTAGTCTCCTATAATGAGCATCCCTTTCTGTTTCAAATTCTCCTCCTAGTGTTTAGACCCATACAAAAGTGTCACCTACCCCCACCCCACCCTTCTTGAGTTCAAAGTTCTTTTTCTTAATTGATATATTTGATTTTCTTATCTAAAAACTAATATTTGGAGTTCAGAGTTCAGTTAAGGACTAGTACCAGGACACCTTAACTAAGTGAAATTACTAACATGTCCATACAGATATCATCTTTTTTACTGCATATTGCATCTACACTTTAATCCAAATCACTTCATGTATCACATATGCCATATTGACCATTTAAATGAAGATCCCAAGGTAATTGCATCATATACCAGTTTCAGTTTAAGTAGGCAACAAGAATCTTATAATCTAGCGCTCCACAGTGGATTTACTTGATGTGAATTAAAAGAAAATTCACATGAAACCAACGCCATGGCTATTTATCAATTTTTTAAAAAATATATATATCCCATTTCTGAATGCTCCATACTTCTCAAATTATTAAGTAGCCTGACATAATAATAAAAAGATCCATACAGACTACACTAACCCCGTCAGATGCAGAAAGGATAGAGTGCAGATTTGGTATAGAATCTGCACTTTCAATCTTTACGATGACATGAATATCAGCATTAGAACCTGCAGACAAAATTTCCAAGTTCATTTGTAAAAGTCAAAGAAATTAAGAGAAAGAATGCTAACCATGAAGGATGAGATAATAAGAGGTATTACGTTTAAGATAATCTTTCAGCTCATGGACCACCTTTGCATCCTTGACAAAAGAAACAGCATAAAAATCAATCTGGTTATCCACACCAAACTTGATATCTTCCCAGTCTTTGTCTGTGAGATGGCACATGGTGTTTAATTGAAGAGTTATAAAATTCTGATCAGTGAAAACAGAAACATTGAACATCAGAGTATTAGGTCAATCAACCTGTTATTGAAGGCAGAGTTGCACTTTTTCCACGGACATTCAGATGCCGCCTTGACTTCAGTTCTCCACCATCAACTACATTGCATTTTACCACGTCCTCTGTCTTTGATTTCACAAGTAAAGACATCATTCCACCTATAAAATGACACTCACTTGTATAAATTGACTTTGTTTGGATTAGAGACAAAAAAAGATCAAATTAAGCACAAAAATAAGAATTGCAATTCAACTTTCTGCAATGATGGAATAATTAAGTAGTGCACATGTTACACGAACTTTAGGGAAAACCTAACAAGTACAAACTCCAACTCCATACAAACATAAAGCCTACAAGCTTTCAAATTATTTTTGCTTTTAATTCACATGCTCTGAGAGACGGTGATAACAAGCTACACAAAAGGATATTTAAATTACCAAACATATAAAAATGAAATCATTGCTGCATCTACAATTGCACATATATTATGTATAGAATCTGTATGAGATACTTATAGAATAATAATAGCGATACATCAACACCTACATCGTGTAATAAGATATTCATATCCGTACACAAGATAGTGGAAGGTACACAAGATGCTGTATTTTTAACATAAATTTTACTCACCATCAACCAGTATAATATCCCCAACATCAACATCAGTTATGAAGTCATCATAATTAACACTAACAGTATCAGCTGTACTAACTCCTCTTTTAATGGTAAAGTTGAACTCTTGCCCCTCTTGTAGAAGAATTGGCTGTGGCACATCTCCACTTCTGACCTCAGGACCCTAAATTAAAATACTTGAGATTCCATATTAACAAAAAGAAACAGACAACCACCCCAAGCTTAACAAACATACAGATGACACAAGGATAATAATTTCCCACAAATAATAAATGTGGTACATTAGAACACAAATGCAGAGGATATTGTTCGTTGTTTCTCTGTAAGTACGGTTAACACTGCATAAACAGATTGATTCAGATCAATGAGGTGAACGGTGAACCATTCAATTAGTATGTACCTTGGTATCTAACATAATGGCAACAACCTTCTCCTCAAATTGTGCATTATATTCTTTGACCAGATCAATGGTTTTCTGGTGTGAAGAATGATCACCATGAGACATATTCAAACGTGCCACATTCATTCCAGTTTCGGCCAATTTCCAGATCATCTCACGTGAGCTGGTTGAAGGACCGATAGTACAGATTATTTTTGTTTTTCTTAGGGAATTTACACCAATGTTTGGCAGCTGCTGACCGTCATCCCTGGACTGAAAAGAGAATATTTTCAAGATCCATTTTGGGACAAACATCTACAGTGATTATATTGCTGAAAGTTTTAAAGACAAACATACGGTGATAAGCAAACAGGAAAAAAAATGGGGTAGGGGGGAAGCAAAACAAAGGAAAAAAGAGAAATTCCGCCTTTGTGTTCTAATAAATTAAATATGGGGTGGGGGAAACAAAACAAAGGAAAAAAGAGAAATTCCGCCTTTGTGTTCTAATAAATTAAATATGAGATATGACCGATTGGTTAAAGAGAAGAATTCAAAATCTGAATAATCACATCATTATTAAAACAATTGGGCCTTTCTATAACACCCTGAATGCCACTAAAGGGACAAGGATTGAAACCCAGAGTTTCACATCAGAGATATTTTGACAATAGAAGTAATCTGGATGAACAAAGAAAGGAAACAGTAAACAGAAGTATCTGATGACTACTTTTCTTGGTTTATCAAGTACTTGTAATGGAGTTTGAGCATATGATATGCATTATAATGCATCCAGCACCTACATGCTGCATTATAGAAATTAACATCTGTTATTTCCCGGGAAAACTCGAATAAACAGAATAGCTAATTGTTTTCAAGAACTGTTATTAGGAAAAGAGGCTTGAATCTAACAATTACATTCAATTAAAACTATCTTGATACAAGTTGAATTGGGGGAAATTAAAAGCTCTCAATCCATCAACGCACAGCAGTCTTACATACGCTGTAAACTATGTCCTCTATTAAAAACAAACATTTCTAACAACACTCCAATCCGATTTCGGTTTCAGAAAAAAACACATATAAATAATATACTTACAGAGACAAATGAGCCATTAGGTGAGAACACAGTAGCATTGGCAACAGAATCGCTGTTGCCATAGCCGAGACTATTGGTAACAACTGTAGACCTAGAGAAGCATACTCTCCGACGAGGCGCCCTCGAATCGCAGCGAAAGAACAGGTCAGTGATACTCTTGGCAGCGGAGAGGCGATCAGCAGGAGAATTCAGAGTAGACATCCCGGTTGGCAGGTTTAGAGACGCCGCCATGGAAGAAAATCGAATGAGAAATCAAGCTTTAGAGAGAGAGAGAAGGGCTAATTCATAAATAGGAGCGAGGGGAGGAGAAGATGGAGAAGAAAGTGGAGAGGGAATGGCTATGTAAGAAACAGGTGTATTTTGGAGTAGCAACAATGGCGGGGAGGAATTAATGAAGAAGAGACTCTGACTGAGTCTGTGTACTGCTATTAACTCGGACTATGCTCTCTATAACGGCGCACACTTGGCAGGGTTTGGGACCATCTATTTTATGATCGAATAGAAAAAATACAAAATATGCAGGATTATTCCTAGAAGATCCTTATATTTGTACATTTTCAACTGGCGCGTTGTTTTTTTGTGGTTTCACGTTTCAATCCTCAAAAAGTTATATACTCCATCACAAAATAATTAATTATTGGATTAATGGTAAAAAAATCATGAATTTTACTGCAAATTAATTTTTATTTTTGAGAAATTGTAAAAAAAAATTAAAATCACTATATTTAAGTATTATTGTAAAACGCACCCAATTTGTGATTAAAAGTAGATTTTTTTGGTGTGTTTTGCAACAATACTTAAATATGGTAGATTTTTTGCAATTTCTTACAAGTTGAGATTAATTTGCAATATGAGTAAATTTCATGTTTTTTTTTCAATTAACCCTTAATTATTTCATATTGATATTAATATAACTACCTAATACACATTATTTATTGAGTATAAATGTGATGGGTGTTACCCCACAAAATCTAAATGTTTACCCTCGTGGACACCACCCTTCACCTCACCTCCAATTCCTCCAATTCGCTTAGCAGTCCCCTAATTTGTTGTTTTTTCTTTTTAATTTTAAATTTTAGAAGTATAATTGTAATTTCAACTTATGATTTAAGGTATATTTAGGTTTACTTATTACTCCTTATATCTCATAATAAACTTCATACTTTCTGTTTTCGTCTGTCCCACATTAAACTTCACCAACCAAAAAAGGAAACATCACATCAATCTACACCCCTAAAGGTACATTTTAATTACAAATTTACCACTCTCAGCTAACACACATAACATACTTTATAGTAATTTATTTATCATCTAAAAATACTACATTACCTCCAAAAGTCAATAAAGTTGGTAAAAAAATAATTTTTCTTAAACTCCGTATCTACAGTAACAATGAAGTTTATTATAAAACGGAGAGAGTATTTATTCTTAGGTTTTAGAATTAATTCTAAGAGTATAATTGTAATTTCACCCTTGTAATTTAGGGTATATTTCACTCCTAGGTTTTAGAGTATAATTATAATTGTATCATTATGGTTTAGGTTATATTTCACCCCTAGGGTTTAGGGTATGATTGTAATTTCTCATAAGATTTAGGGTATAATTGTAATTTCATCCTTATAGTTTACGGTATTTTACTCTAGGGTTTAGGATTTAGGGTATGATTGTAATTTCTCATAAGATTTAGGGTATAATTGTAATTTCATCCTTATAATTTATGATATATTTTACTCTAAGGTTTAGGGTTTAGGGTATAATAGTCATTTAATATAGTAAATTAAAAAAAACAAACCGAAACAAAACAAAAACAATATTAATGAAGGAGAGAAAATTAATTAAGAAGGGCGGGGACCACAGGTTCCACCGAATCATTTGGTGGGACACTGGTTCACCAAGTTAGACTCTTAATTAATCCATCCATTCTAAATCAACTTCACATTTATTGTAAATACAGATTTTAAGAAAAATCACTTTTTGATTTACTTTTGGGGGTATTGTGGTATTTTTTGTAATAAATAAATGATAGAGTAAGTTATGTGTGTTAAAAAGGTGATAGCAAATTTAAAATTAAAGTATGCTAGAGGATATTAGTTAGTTGCTATTTCCTTTTAAGGAAGTGTGAATTTGAATTTGGGACGGACAAAAATAAAAGTGTGAAGTTGAAGTTGGGACGGAGGGAGTATTATATTTCTCAATTTATTATCTATTAAAATATTGGCAAATACTTGTGTGAGAGCGTCACATGTGAAACGGATAAAAAATGATAATATCATTAATAAAAAGTGATACTCAATCTATGAAAAGTGATAATGGTGTACTGAACTATTTTATGAAATATTTATAGCATAAATAAAAAAGTAATAATATTTTATAGTGAAAGTGATAACTAATTACGAAAACGTAAAATGGTCTCATCGACAGTCTCACACAAAGACTTGCCTAAAATATTATACTCCTTCACTCCCAACTTCAACTTCACATTTTTCATTTTGGTCCGTCCCAAATTCAACTTCACACTTCCATAAAAAGAAAAAAGCAACTAACTATTATCCCTCCAACATACTTTAATTTCAAATTTGTCATCACCTTTTTAACACATATAACATACTTTATCATTTATTTATTACCCAAAAATACCATACTACCCCCCAAAAGTAAGTCAAAAAGTGATTTTTCTTAAACTCCGTATCTACAGTAAACGTGACGATGAATTTGGGACGAGGGAATATCTTTTAATTTATGTGCAAAAAATAAACGTAAGTGTAAACGCAGGACGAAGGGAGTAAATCTTAGATATTTCTTTTAATTAATTACTTAGATTTTACCTACTTTGTAGGTTTCACGAAATGATTATTATTACAATAATTTACTCTTTCTGGCTATAGCAAAGACATTCATTTGCTTTTTACGCATGAATTAAAAGATATTACTCCCTCCGTCCAGTTCTAAGGTGTTCGTTTTCTTTTTGCACGTGGATTAAGGAGTATTATTATTATATGTAAAGTGGGTAGTTGTATTAGAGGGAAGTAGTGAGCCATATTTTGTACTTTTTTACTAAATAGGAAAAATGGATACCTTTGAACCGTACGCCAAAAATAGTAAAATTGACATCTTAGAAGCAGACGAATGGAGTATTATTATATTTGTAGTAGGTAGTTGTATCAGAGGGAAGTGGTGAGTCATATAGTGGATCCTTTTATTAAAAGGGATTATGGATACCTTTGAAATAAGTCCCCAAAATGATAAAATAAACACAAAAACTATAGTATATATGATTAAGGGACTTACAGGGTTAATGATGTGAATCCAGTTTATAAGAGACTAACTTTAAAATAAATACCTTTAGACTGACCCGAAGGAGTACTATTTATATTCAAATTGTTGTTTTTATATTAACCAATATATATATATATATATATATATATATATATATGGATTTACGTAACACACTAAAAATATTATCTAATGGCTTAATAGTATTATTATAGGCGATAGATAACACTTTTAGGGGTGTCACTGTTGTCCTTATTACCTATTGTCTTATGTAATATTTTTTCTTAATATAGTAACACTTAATAAAAATGTTACATTTACTTTTGTAACACTTCATAAATGTTACAACAAAATGTTTATGTAACACTTTTTAAAAAATTAAAAATAAAAGTGCAATTGTGTGGATTTGATCCCATTGCCTATAAGTTATAATGTATTTCATCTATCAACTTAGTTAGTCCATCAATCTTAATAAATATTAAAAATTTATTTTATTATATATTTCAAGTTTTTTATTTTTTTTTAAATAAAATTTTTATAGTTAAATATTTTAACCGTTAACATAAAATGTAAGTAAATATAATTTAAAATATTTTTAAAATGTAAGTAAATATAATTTAAAATATTTTTTTGTGATTAATATATAGTATTTTTTAATTATATATTTCAATATTAAATAATATATATTAAAATAAAATATATTTTATGTAATGAACTATATATTTTTTGTATTTATAATTACATTAAATTAATATATTCAATTTTTTTAGTAAAAATATTACAAAGTATGTAATATATTTTTTAAATATGATATATATATATACTCCATTCGTCCCTCATTAAGAGGGTCTTTTGCTTTTTGGCACATAAATTAAAGAGTATTATTTAATGTGTAGTGGGTAGTTGTATTAGTGGGAGTGTGGGTCCCATATTTTAATCGTAGGGTCCGATTTTTTAATGGCCACTTTTGATAAAGTACAATTTAAAATAGCCACATCTCTTAAAACCAATTTTTACTAGCCACTTTCAAGTGGATTCCCCAAATTATCCCCATAACTGTTACCCAAATGACGAAAATAATTGGGCCATCATCATGTCAGTTTTGACTGCAATAAATGGGGGGTGGGTGGACCACATTTTTTAAAGTTTTTAAACTTTGAATTTAAGATTTTGGATGTGGGTTGGTGGGGTACATCAATACCGTCACTTTCACCTTTTTCTCTCCCTTCATTCTTTGTTTCTTTCTTTCTTTCTCTCTCATATTTCGTCCAACACCCTCTCTCTTCTTCTCTCCATTCGTCCAACATCCTCTCTCTTCCACTCTTCATTCGTCCCAGTGAAGAACAGTGCATTTCTGGGTGGAGAATTCTTCATTTGCGGTCTCCAGAGTGCATCAACTTGAAATGACAAATTTTCAGGGATGTATATAAGCATTGTTATTGGCATATTTAAATACGTATAATATAATGTGTGTAATGTAATGTAATGTGTTGAATTGGCCTTAACTGTAGTAGGAATGCAGTGGTGTTCATTTATTTTTGGTTTTTTTTATTTTGGTTGGCCGAGTAGAGGTTTTCAGTAGGCCGAATAGAACAATACTTCAGGCCGAATAGAACAAGTGTAGGCCGAATAGAGCAAAGTGTATGAGCAATGACTCTTTTAATTTTGGTTGGCCGAGTAGAGATTTTCAGTAGGCCGAATAGAACAATACTTCAGGCCGAATAGAACAAGTGTAGGCCGAATAGAGCAAAGTGTATGAGTAATGACTTTGTTAATGTTGGTTGGCCGAATAGAGATTTTAAGTAGGCCGAATAGAACAAGTGTAGGCCGAATATAGCAAAGTGTAGTAATGACTTTTTTAATTTTGGTAGGCCGAATAGAGGTTTTCTTTAAGCCGAATAGAACAAATCTTTAGGCCGAAAAGAACAAGTGTAGGCCGAATAGAGCAAACTAGAAGACTTGTATTTTTTAATTTAATAAAATTTTTGTTGGCCGAATAGAGATTTAGGGATGGCCGAATAGAACAACTCTGTAAGCCGAATAGAGGAATTGTAGGCCGAATAGAGGAAATATGAGCTGTTAGAATGTTTTGGGAAATGTTGCTTGGTCGAACAGGGCAAACTTGGTAGGCCGAATAGAAGAAACTATGGGCCGAATAGAGTAAATGTTTATGTGTTCAAATATTTCGTTTTAGGGTTTTCATGAACTTATTGTTATTTTGCCCATAATTATGAATTTATGTCTTATTTAGCAAAAAAAAATATATGTGCAGGGTGAATGGAAGCATCCTTCCATGCAGGGTCAACAATGCAGTATACATAATTACTGCAAACCTGGGGTCGTTATGGATATCATTCGTAGGCAGTTAACTAGGGTTGGGGGTAATGCGGAGGAGATATTTAAGAGATCATGTTTTGGTCATTACTGGAATCTCAGCGATGAGTGGAACGCGAATGCTCATCTGCACAGTCTCATGACCCGTGAGATCGTACATAGGGGGGACGATTTAACGGCTAGGTATTTTCAGGTTGGGGACCTGTGCCTTAGATTTAGCCGAGTAGAGTTCATGAGGATTATAGGACTCTATTTTCGGGATAGACTCGGCTTTGATCCGAACGAGACGTATGGTATCCCGACTGGTGGGTTATATGATAGGTTTTATGGTCAGGGTGAGAGACCATTAGTAAGTCAGATTGCTAGTGACTTTGAAGGAAGAAGATTTATAGGTGTTAGCCCTGAGGACGCAGTTAAGGTTGCCAAAGTTTTGTTGTTGTACTACTTTCTCCTTGGGTCGGATGTCACCAAGGTGGGTGTAGACAACTGGGTCTGGTGCCTAGTAGAGGACGAACAGAGATGGAATTTATTCCCTTGGGGACAGCTCAGCTATATGACGCTTTTGCACTTTCTGGACCACATTGTGACCAAAGTCCCAGCTAAAGCAAATCCCGATCGGTACAGATACCACTTTACGGGTGCACATTTGCATTAATGGTACGTGTTTTAGTAGATATATTAAAGTTATAGTGTATTTTCAATTTTAGTTGTATTAATTATCTGACATATGTGGTTTAGGTGTGACAGGTTTGGGCGTACGAGCGTCTACCTGCCGTTGCTGCACCGTATGGCCATGTCCCCCACGGTAGGTTGAATTTAAGGCCACTCTGCTTGCGATGGATTTTTCGCACATGGAAGAGGGTTGATAGGACTCTGTTTGATCAGGTATGACTTATTAATCCATTTAGTGAAGACATATATGTTTTATATTGTTTCTTATGTAATTATTTATTTTGAATCAGGCTCTTGATGTGGTTGATTTTTCGATAATCCTTCCTGATGAGCGTAGACAAGGGTATTGGATTGGCATAGAGGATGATCCTTTGGAGGGGTTGATCATGGGGATGTACACTTTAAACGGTCATCTTCATCGACAGATATTCGGGTGTACGTACCGGGATTTGTGGATTCCAACTGATACATGTAAGCAGGGAGCAATTCGTATGAGCTATCGTGATCCCCGTACGTGTGTCCAACAGTATAGTGTTTCGCCTTTAACGCTATATTGTAGCTAATATTGAATCCAAAATCAGTCCTGATCTCATCTCTCATCTCACTGGGTCGGAGGCCATGAACCTTATCAAACTGCCTAGCAACAAAATATTGACCGATTACTTTGGACGACACCTGTGTAGGAGCAGATCTGTCTGGATCATTTAAACAACCAAGATGTTCGATGAATTTAACCACTCTCCACAACCCAGAGCTCATTCTTGCGTGCAACTTAAATGGACAGCCTGTTTGACCCTTCATGTTACATACAACGTTGTACCTTGTCGTGCTAGATCTTTCAACATAGGTCTCCACTCCATGCCGCAAGTTATACATGCCTACTGCTGTCTGGATCTTCTCTTTTGTCTCAAATACACTGTTCTTTTCAATAACACCAGACGCATCAATCTCAAGGCCAGTCAACTGATCTACTCTCTCTGCTTCAATCGGCATGCCTATGAACGTGGCAAGTGCATTAGTTTCATCTACAAATATACTTTAGTTCTATTTCTATTATAACTAAACATAGTTTCCATACCTGGAATCAACCAAGGACGGGTGTTGGGCAGTGCACTACGCAACTCTTCTGACTGCATTTCAGGACGGCGCAACTCACGATTAATCAGTTCAAGAAAACTAGGCCCTCCTCTCTTACGTATGTAATCACATATTTCTTCATACAATTGGTGTCTTCTCTCCTCAGCACCATCATCGCTTTCGCTAGAAGACTGATTAGTATCCTGCTGTATGCGATCCTCTTCTTCCACCGTTCTATTCCCGGGGTCATCATCATCATCATTACAACCGTCTACGTCCTCTGCACCCTCAGCAGAGACAACACTAGATTCTGCATCTACAGATTCTCTAAAACCAGCACACTGCATCTCTGAGGCCGGACAACACTCCACATTCAAATCAAAATCATGCCTCCCACAAGAATTTGCCCTCGTACGTGGGTCATTGCTCGTACCAGCACCTCCGTCATCATAACCCATCCCTAAAACCATACTACTCCCTACACCCGTGATAGGACGGAGTGTGACGTACATCATTCCGACATCATCAACACACTTGAACACTTCTGCCACACGTGCATCATTCTTTATCTTATATTTGAACAAACGGCCATTGTAATCAACTAGAGAATGAACTACATAACTCCAATGCCCCAAATCAGCTTGCACTATGTCATGAATTTCTTTTAGCAAGCTACTATAACACAAACTTGCCTCTGGCAAGAACAACCAGTTTACCACTCCACCTATGTATTGCAATCCTTCCCATGCTCCACCCCAACGCATCTCAGCTTTTCTATAACTCATCTGCACATTTTTTCAAAAACAACTTTAATGACATCAACATTAAAGATTAGATAATTAGTTGCATCATTAAATCATTAGAAAATTTGTACTAAATTTGTATTCTATCCAGTCAACAAATTAATGTATGCAAACCTACACTGTTTCAACAAAACCCTAAACCCTTAACACACCTTACAATGTGTCAGTATTTTTTTCTTCTATTCGGCCAATTATTCCTCTATTCGGCCCAAAAGTGTCTCCTATTCGGCCTAGTAACTTGCTCTATTCAGCCCACATTGATTTTCTATTCGGCCTACCAACGGTTTCTCTATTCGGCCAACGATTTCTCTATTCGGCCCACCAAGCTATTCTATTCGGCCCACTAACTTCTTCTATTCGGCCTACTAAGTTTCAGAAAATAAAAGATCATTTTTTGGGTATTTCGGCCAACGGGTGTTTTATTCGGCCCACAAAATTGTTCTATTCGACCTACCAACGTTGTTCTATTTGGCCTACTAACTTTCTGAAATTTAAAGAATTTTTTTGGGCTATTCGGCCAACGGTTTCTCTATTCGGCCCACCAAGCTATTCTATTCGTCCCACTAACTTCTTCTATTCGGCCTACTAAGTTTCAGAAAATAAAATATCATTTTTTGGGCATTTCGGCCAACGGGTGTTCTATTCGGCCCACAAAGTTGTTCTACTCGGCCCATCAACTGAATCTATTCGGCCTACTCACCATTGTTTAACAAATTTGAAAAGATTAATTAAAAAAACCAAGATGTAACATGAGTGGTGAAGATTTAAGAGAGAAAAACTTTTGAATATTACAAAATTATTCTACAAGTCATACAATTTTTTCTATTCTATTATAAAAACGTTGAATAATTATAATACACTCATGAGCCATGTCAACAATTATAAAATTAGGGCATCACAACTATAAAACTTGTTTTAATATACCTTGTACACCTGCTACCCAATATCTTAATTCTCTCCAAAATTACTAGAAATTTGCTCCCAAATGCTCAACCTCTAGTACAAAAAATTTTAATAAGTGTTGGACGACCACCCCCATTTTCGACTTTCCACTATATATTATCCTCATTATTTTGTATGGGTATGGGGGAGCTGCGGGAGCACATACCTACATAGTAGTACTAGGTATTAGGTATTGTACTTCCACACTTTATTCTGAAATAAAGAAGAATTCGATTCCTTTACTGTACTTTGGGTCAAAAAAGTGTGGAATCTCATCTGCAACCAGCTGAAAAGTGGGTCCCCCACAAGGGCATTTTGGCCAATTCATTTCAAAGTGGCTAGAAAAAATTATGTATAACAAATGTGGCCACTTAAAATTATAGTTATCCAAAAGTGGCCACTTTTTACCATTTACACTTAATTGTAT
This sequence comes from Pogostemon cablin, assembly GCA_023678885.1. NCBI lineage: Eukaryota > Viridiplantae > Streptophyta > Magnoliopsida > Lamiales > Lamiaceae > Pogostemon > Pogostemon cablin. The sequence goes on from CM042997.1 coordinate 10,305,268, forward strand.
TAGTGGGTGTGTGGGTCCCATGTGTGTAAAAAAGGAAAGGGGACTCTTTGGGTATGATGACCAAAATGAAAAAAGTCCCTTTTTAAAGGGGATGGAGGCAGTATATATATATATATATATATATATATATATATATATATATATATATATATATATATATATAACAATAATAATAGCAACGTTATAATTAGTATTCATCTTATAAATAAGGAGTATTAAAAATACTATTTTAAAATATTATGTAAAATGATTTATATATGTAGAAGTGTTACTTAAAAATGTTACTTATATATAAGTGTTATATTATAATATTACATAAAATGTGTTATTAGAAAAGTGTTACATGCATGTGTTACTTATATAAAAAGTATTACAAAAATATTACATATCATAATAATTTTAAAAGTGTCACTATTTTGTGTTAAATAAATTTAAAGTGTTACTATAAGATGTTATTTAATTCTACTTATGTTTAGTATAAATTATTAATTATTTATACTATATAAACTAGGCAACGTTTCATTAAAGCAAAATGAAAAAAGTAAGAGTACAAGTGATAGAGATGTTGTGATCAAAGGAGAACCTTGTAAAGAGCCAAACAGATGGCTCAGAATAAAAAAGCCAAAATAGTGGCTATATAAGAATACCAACACTAAAAATTATTACTAGTAACATAAAATTTTTTTATTAACATAACGTATTTTTATATTTATTAATAAAATTATATAGTACATATGCTTATTTTTTTATTATATCAAATTTTACTTTAATTTAGGAATGATAATATATATTTGGGTACAAACTTATTTAGGGATATTCATATTCGTTTAAATTTCAACTACTCGTATCTATACTCATTTTATTAAAAAAGTCTATTATAAGACATATACTCGTTTCAAACTTATTTATCAATATTCGAGGGTTATCCGTACTCGTTTAATATTAATTTATTTTATATATCTTGCATAATTTATGTATAAATGGATAAACGCAGGTACCCAACGTGTACCCTACATGTTGTCATCGTACAATTAAAAATTAATGTTAAAAATAAGTATATATATCATAATAATTGACTAATTATTCCGTGCACCCGGGTGAACCGTACTGTAACACCCCGATATTTTCTCATCTATATTCTCGTAAGCTTTACTTTTATAAGAAAGAAAAAAAATCTTTAAATGTATTATATTTTAAGTATTAAGTATTATACGTTTGATCTATTATTATATAGTAAATGGGTGATGTTTATCTATAATAATAATAATAATAATAATAATAATAATGATAATAATAATAATAATAATAATAATAGATAAGATGGGAGGATATTTATATAATATTATGCATGTATGTGTTATAAATGGATAAAGGTAAAAATGAATTTTGTTTGATTAGCCTTCAAGTAATCATCTATGACGTTAACATGTTGCTTCTCAAAATTAGTTGAACCTGTGCATTATGCACCATCATTCAAACTATTGCTCGTTTTAGAAATAGATCATTGTTCAAACTTGTATCTTGATGTAAACTTATAATTGCGAAATTCGTAATCTAATGCAGGTTTGTCAATAGCATGACTAAGGTCTGAAGTTTTAGTTTTGTATTGCATGATTCAGTAAAACTAATTAGTGGCAGAAAAGTAGAAAACCATTTTATTAGCTATTCTCTATGTTCTAATAGTTTGTGTTGCCAATGGCATGACACGGTAGGTAATCGAATACTGTGAGTATCATTCTCATATTTTAAGGCACACTAAGGAAGAGCTCATGAAAGCTTTACACTTTAATGATCAAGATAAAAATGCGAGTTTGGTGTCATTCACATTTGTATTGTCTTTATTTTAATTATTCTTGCTTTATTTGGGTGCAGGTCAAGATTTCTTCTGCATATATTCATTACAAAACAAGGGAGTTGGGTGAAAGTTACACTGTGAAAAGGGATACAAGGTATGATTGATGAAGCTGATAGAGATTTCAAGTTTGCTGGTTCCTGCTTTTTTTTTCTAATTCTACTGCTTGCTTTTTTTTTTTTTCTTTCTCTTGGTGCTCATTTATTTTGAATATGTGATGAGATGGTCTCTTATTTTTTTCTCCTATATCTTAAAAGTATTGTTCTTGTTTTTAGAGGAATGAAGACAGAGATAATGAAGATAATCTGGATGATGACTTTGTCAATGGTGATGTGTGATTTTGGAAAGAAATTTCAAGATGAAGACTATTTATTAGGCTTTCTTTTATTTTCTTTCTTTATGATTTGTCAAATCTAATTTTAGATGTATGGATATAAAAGTACATCACATTACATGAATTTAAATTATATTGAGTGTTTGCCTTGTTTTGCAAGTATTTTAATTTAAGGAATTATATATTTTAATATATGTAGTGAATTAAATTTATCACTAATAATAATAATAGTAATAATAATAATAGAGACATACAATTAAAATTTTATTATTAAATTATTAGCATAATTTATTATTAAATAATCAATACAATTATTAATATTTAATAATATTATTATTTAATCATAAAATAATAGTAATAATTATTATTATTATTAAATATTGTATAAATACCTCAAGTGTTAACATATGTGTTATCCCGATATTTTCTTATCTATATTCTCGTAAGCTTTACTTTTATAAGAAAGAAAAAAAATCTTTAAATGTATTATATTTAAGTATTAAGTATTATACGTTTGATCTATTATTATATATTATAAATGGGTGATGTTTATCTGTAATAATAATAATAATAATAATAATAATAATAATAATAATAATAATAATAATAATAATAATAATAATAATAATAATAATAATAATAGATAAGATGGGAGGATATTTATATAATATTGTGCATATATGTGTTATAAATGGATAAAGGTAAAAATGAATTTTGTTTGATTAGCCTTCAAGTAATCATCTACGTGGGTTGATAATAACCAACTATAACATTTGGTAAATCTAGTAGCCACGTTGACAATTCAAAACCTTTTCACGTAAGAGTTACTAACCAAGGTTATTCCTCTAGATTTGCTAATGAAATCTATGCCTATAAATATGTATAAATTTTCACCCAATTCTATATATAAAAAGCCTCACCCCCTCCCTTTTACTATAGGCGACACACACTTTAATTTAGAGAAAGAAAATTTGGAAAAAAAGAAAGAATGGTTTCCAACGCGATCCTAATATTTCAAAGACAGTTGTAAGGTGGGGTTACCTTCACTCTTCACCGAGTTTAACATTCAATGTAATGATTGCCCTTATTAAATTTCATTGTGTACTTCCACAGTTATATTATTTACATAATTGATAATTTAATTTGTGCAATCATTGGAATTATCCCACTAGCTGTGGTTTGCTCACCAATTTCCACTCCAAACCCCTTACAGATTGAGGTTATGTCAGTGTATCGGGGACGGATCCGTTGCATAAAGAGATTTTTATATAATGAGATATTTTTTAATAGTTATAGAAATTTATGATATTTACTCATTTTATTTATTGTTCGCGCCGTTTTGAGAGTTAATATTATTAAAGAATTTTGAATAAAATCTCCCTATCTCTTTAATGAAAATTGGGGCGTGATACGTACACCCATTTTCAGAAATATATACAATTATGAATAAAAACATATACACTCACTGGCGGACGTACGAAGGGGTGGGGGGGGCACTGGGCCCCCCTGAACTTCTAAAAATTACTAGTATAGATATAGAAATATTTTTGAAATACTTTTGTGTCCAAGTGGTGAAGTAAGGATGTTTTAGTTTTAAAGGTCCCGTGTTCGATTCATGCAGCACTGTTATTTTTTTCCCCTCTTTTATTTCTTTTATTTATTTATTTTTCCTCTAAATAACATATTTATTTGGCTAAATATAGTGTGCACCCGGGTGCACACGAAGCTTCGTGTGCACCCACGTACAAATATAAACAAAAACATATACAATTATGAGTAAAAATGTATACAATTTAATTGTTAATTTTTTTAATGATTCATGCAGCACTGTTATTTTTTTCCCCTCTTTTATTTCTTTTATTTATTTATTTTCCCTCTAAATAACATATTTATTTGGCTAAATATAGTGTGCACCCGGGTGCACACGACACGTACAAATATAAGCAAAAACATATACAATTATGAGTAAAAATGTATACAATTTAATTGTTAATTTTTTTAATAAAAAATTGAGTGTAAAAAAATGTACAATTATTAAAATACATATATACACTATTGAATAAAAAGATACACATATGAATGCTTGTTTTTTTAATGAAAAACTTAGTGTGAAAAAAGTATACAAATATTACAAAACACGTATACAAAAGAGAATAACATGTATACAAAATAGAATAAAAAGTTATACAAATATGGGTGCAAGGGTATTTCCGGGTGCACCTAATATACACTCAATAAATTGGCTAAATATAGTGTGCACCCGGGTGCACACGAAGCTTCGTGTGCACCCACGTACAAATATAAGCAAAAACATATACAATTATGAGTAAAAATTTATACAAATTAATTGTTAATTTTTTTAATAAAAAATTGAGTGTAAAAAATGTACAATTATTAAAATACATGTATACACTATTCAATAAAAAGTTATACGCATATGAATGCTTGTTTTTTTAATGAAAAACTTAGTGTGAAAAAAGTATACCATTATTACAAAACACGTATACAAAAGAGAATAACATGTATACAAAATAGAATAAAAAATTATACAAATATGGGTGCAAGGGTGCACCCGGGTGCACCTAATATACACTCTTTTATTATTTTTGGCGTTCGATTAAAAAATATCCATTTTCCCTATTTTGTAAAAAAGTACACAATATGACCCACCACTTCCCTCTAATACAACTATCCATTTTACATATAATAATATTTATTAATACACGTGCAAAAAATAAATGACAACCTACAACCGAACGGAGGGAGTATTAAAGTGAGATGGGAATTTTCATGAAATTCGCCAACAAAAACAAAGAACAACGATCAAGAAACCACGCGGCGTTAAGGTCTTGCCTCGAAAGGAAACATTCGACGAAAATCTACACTCCCTTCCACGTTTCTCACCCCACCCTGCATACCTCCTTTGCCATCTCGCTATTTATATCATCTCTCACACAAATCACCCTTTCAATTTGATCATCGTTATCTCCGTTCCAATTTTGAATGGCTGATTCTACCCTCACTGATTTGCTGACCCATGTCGCCGGCGTATTTCCTTCCCGCCGGGCCATCAGTGTCTCCGGAATGTTCGATCTCACCCATGCGCAGCTCCATCAACTCGTCGAACGCGCCGCCGCCGGACTTATCGCCGCCGGCATTAAGCATGGCGACGTCGTTGCGCTTACGTTCCCCAACACCGTTGAGGTTGGTAGACCTTGTTCAATATAGAGGAAATGATCGATTGATAATTTGATTTTTTGAATTATTTATTTCTTAATCTGTACGCCCTAAAGGAAAATTGTAGTGTATAATTTCGCTCTGCTTTCTGATTGTGATTGTTTTCAATTCTGTGTTCTTCGAAGTCGTGATTTGATTGAATATGCTTATTTCATTCGATTGCAGTTTGTCATAATGTTTTTGGCAGTGATACGAGTCCGAGCGACGGCAGCGCCGTTGAACGCTGCATATACCTTCGATGAATTCGAGTTCTACTTATCAGACTCCGAGTCGAAACTTCTTCTCACTTCAAAAGAAGGCAACGAACAGGCTCAGGCCGCCGCGGCGAAGCTCAACATTCCCCATCTCACGGCGGCTCTGCCAACCGCTGACTCGGAAATTATATTTCATCCAAATCATCCCGATGTTGATCCCCACTCTGTCTCTAAACTCACTAACGAGCCATCCGACACAGCCCTCTTCCTCCACACATCTGGCACCACGAGTCGACCAAAAGGGGTGCCTTTAACTCAGAAGAATCTGTATTCCTCTATCCAGAATATAAAATCTGTGTATAAAATTACGGAATCAGATTCAACTGTGATTGTCCTTCCATTGTTTCACGTACACGGCTTGTTAGCCGGCTTATTGAGCTCACTTGGAGCCGGAGCTGCGGTCACTCTTCCAGCAGCCGGGAGGTTCTCAGCTACGACTTTCTGGTCCGATATGAATAAGTATAACGCAACCTGGTACACTGCTGTGCCTACAATTCATCAGATCATACTTGATCGCCACCTCAGCATGCCCGAATCTGTTTATCCAAAGCTTCGGTTCATCAGAAGCTGCAGTGCGTCTTTGGCCCCTGCTATAATGGATCGCTTGGAGGAGGCGTTTGGTGCTCCGGTTTTGGAGGCGTATGCAATGACTGAAGCTACGCATTTGATGGCATCAAATCCATTGCCTGAGGACGGGCCGCATAAGCCTAGCTCAGTTGGGAAGCCTGTGGGCCAGGAGATGGCTATATTGGATGAGAATGGGGTGGTGCAGGGGGCTAATGCAAATGGGGAAGTTTGCATAAGAGGTCCAAATGTTACGAAAGGATACAAGAATAACCCAGAGGCGAATAAATCAGCTTTTCTATTTGGATGGTTCCTCACTGGGGACATAGGTTTCTTTGATTCTGATGGATATTTGCATCTTGTTGGTAGAATCAAAGAGTTGATCAACCGTGGAGGTATCTTATTTGAAAGAGTTATATTCATGTTATATCATTGATATTGTCATACATTGAGATTATTATGATAACAATTTGCAAACATGATATGTTGCTCTTGCCAAATTATACCAAGAAAAAGTCATTAATGGTAGAGTAACCTAAATTCTGGCACTAGAGTACCTGATTTTAGTGTGGTGTGACATTATATTAACTACATTACTTATACTAGTACTCTATAAATAGGGTGATTTAGTTGCCTGTTTTGTGTATGCTTGAATAGCCAAAGAAGTTGCTTATGATATCCTTTTCCAAATGTTCAATCCTTTGGGGGCTAACTAAGTGTGAATAGTCTGGACATTCAAGAAATGATTAGACCTCTTTAATCAGTGTTTGATTCTTTGAAATCTTTGTTCACTGAACTCGAATCTTGAAATGATGTGTACTTAATCCATGTACGGTCTATACCACCTGATTTTTTGAGGAATTTGCCTTGTAGTAACATGTTGGATTTACTTAATGCATTTGTTGGGCACCTCAAAGTTACTTCAATTTCTGTTAAGAGGCATTGGCAATTCGTTGTTACATCGAGTTTCTTCCACTGTTCAGGGGAAAAGATATCACCTATTGAAGTAGATGCTGTTCTATTGTCCCATTCAGATATTGCTGAAGCTGTAGCATTTGGTGTCCCAGATGATAAATATGGAGAAGAAGTAAGGAACCCTTTCACTTTTATCATTGATTTCATAAATTCATTCACCAGCGACACTCTCCTAATTTACTCGCCTCGTATTTTTGGTAACTACATACATGCGTGATGTTGGACGTTTACTTTGTCTTGCAACTCAATAGCTGTTTTACTGATGTCAACTAAAGCTGTAATAACCAACCACGCATGAAAGAGATAATTTGTTGACCAACGTTTGTTTGTATAGCTCTTAACAAAATGTCGGCCATAGTTCTGTCATAATCCATTAATAAGACTTTGAATCCCCGAATCATCTCATTCTATCTCCTTGGAATTCAAACAATTTGTGGCTAGTTATGTCATTCTCCAGATTCGAATTGTGAAATATCCCTGCCTCTATGATCATAGATTACTGTTTTAGAACTCAATGATGTATGTTTTTATCTGATTACTTGAACCTTTTATGTCACAATGTACTCTCCGGATCAGACATAAGAGGTTAGTACTAATATATCTCAACAATCAAGTGTCGACTGCCTGTTCCGGTTGTTTATATTGTTATAATGGCGGTTGTTTATATTGTTGTAATGGTTGTTTTCTGTGTATTCAGATAAATTGTGCAGTTATTCCCAGAGAAGGATCAAATGTTGATGAGGCAGAGGTTAGTGGGTTCTGCAAGAAAAACCTTGCTGCTTTCAAGGTTCCAAAGAAGGTTTTCATCACTAATTCTCTCCCTAAGACTGCGACGGGGAAAATCCAACGGCGAGTAGTTTCCGAGCACTTCCTTGCGCAGATTTCAACTGCTAAGGTCCCCAAGTTTGGAGCATAAGCTACTGGTTTCAAATAATTTAACTGGAAAAGTACAATTTTGAATAAAATTTACTAAAATTTTACTTTTACAGATTTTGATTATTTTCTTTGAGTTTTCCATGTGGTGTCCAGAGTTGGCACATAGAAAAGGCTTTCTTCGAGTCTCGTATTAGATAGTATTAGATAAAAGAGTCTCGTATTAGATAGTATTAGATAAAAATTTCAATTTAGTATCATGCCTCACTGATTTAGTCAATTTAGTATTAGATAAAAATTTCAATTTAGTATCATGCCTCATTGATTTAGTCAATTTAGGCCCAAGTCGACTGAAAACTGAATTTTTATCATAAAAAGAGTCGCATGCGGTGCATGAACTCTTATTTGGTGGGGGAATATGTAATCTAGTGGGCTGTGCAAATGACACACGATAGTGAAATTGAACCAATGAGATTGGCAAGTCAGTATTTACTAATTAAAAGAAAAATAAAATATCCACAACACATCTCATTCTTGAAAATAATAAATTATGTTTCAGAATCATTACAATTGACACATACAATGTTATGCACTTATAGCTCATACAATGAAAAGAAGCTATAGCCCATACATACATATAGAAAAGAAAAGGCTAACAATAGCCCCATAGCTCTACCAAGTGGTGGGGGTGGAGGGTGGAAAGACCCTTCCAACTGAGTTTGTAGCTGTCGGGTAGGAGTTCGAATCCTGCATTTGGCCACTTGCAAGTACAAATTAAATAATGAGCATTAAAGGTAAGGTGGAGGGTGGAAAGACCTTCCAACTGAGCTTGTAACTATCGGGTGGGAGTTCAAATCCTACATTTGGCCCCTTGCAAGTACAAGTTAAACAATGAGCATATAAAGGTAAAAAGGAAATACGTACGATGATGTTACAAGTTAAACAATGAGCATATAAAGGTAAAAAAGAAATACGTACGATGATGTTACAAGTTAAACAATGAGCATATAAAGGTAAAAAGGAAATACGTACGATGATGTTGTTAGACATAATGTCGATATCTTGTGTCGGGGCTTCAACTCTATAACTGACACTGAATAATAAAATTAATAAAAAAAGAAGGGGTAGGTGTATTTTGGTCCAAAAATGAACAACTTGGTAGAATTATTATACAATTTAATTTAATTAACGGATGACAGTGATATTTTACAATTAGTTACTTTTGACAATTAAGCACAAATATATTATATTATATTGTATAAATAAGCATCTCAATTATATATAACAGGTAATTAAGTACTCCTCCTGTCCCATTGAAACGTACATTTTTCATTTTGATCCGTCCCAATACAAGATGTACATTCCCTTTTTTGGTAAAGGGGACCCACATATATTAATTACTTCTCTCTCCATGGGCCCACATGTCATATTAATACACTTACCCACTTTATATTAAAATATTATTTCTCTCACCGCACTATATATTAAAATATTATTATATTCCTTAATCTACGTACAAAAAATAAATGGGTACGTTGTAATGGGACGGAGGGAGTATGTAATTTATTTATAGATAATTCATTGATTGATTTGACCATATTAAACTTTCCAAAACACAGAAAAACAAAGCGAGAAAAAAAACATAAATTATAAAATTAAAAAAAAAAATGATACCTCAAATGAGATTGATCTATTTTTTTACAATTAGTTACTTTTGACAATTAAGCACAAAACATATTATTTATTATATAAATAAGCATCTCAATTTACATAATAGGTAAGTAAGTATATAATTTGTTTATAGATAATTCATTGATGGATTTGACTATATTAAACTTTTCTAAACAAAAAAACAAAAAAAGAGAAAAAAAACATAAATTATAAGATAAAAAAAAATGATACCTCAAATGAGATTGATTGAACCTGACAACAAGCTTAAATAGAAGTGTAAAAGATAAAATAAATTAAATTATAAAAAAGGGTTTTATAGAATTATAAAAAAAATACAAAAAACAAAGAAAAAAACATAAATAATAAGATAAAATGAAAAAACTTGAAAAGAAGAATAATACCTCAAATGAAATTATTGAACATACACATAAGATCAAATAAAAATATAAAAACAAAATAATTTAAAGTAGATTAAAAATAGAGAGACTCTCCTGTGAGACAGGTTTTTTGTGAGACGGTTGTGAGACGGGTTGACCCATTATTAAAGTATGCTTATCATATAGGTAAAATATGCTTATTTGTAGTTAAAGTATGTCAATAATAAATCAAATTATAACATCATAAAATCATACTTTAATTCATCATCCATCATACTTTACAAAAATACTTTAACAACTATTAAACAAACTTTATCTATATAATTGGCATACTTTAAGCCGTCCCACAAACGGTCTCACATAAATAGCGTCTCACAAGAGACTTTGTCTTAAAAATAATACTCTCTCTATCCGGTTCTAAGGTATCCGTTTTCTTTTTGCACATGGATTAAGGAGTATTATTATTATATGTAAAGTGGGTAGTTGTATTAGAGGGAAGTGGTGGGCCATATTGTCTACTTTTTTACTAAATAGGAAAAATGGATATCTTTAAACCAAACGCCAAAAATAATAAAATTGACACCTTAGAAGCGGACGGAAGGGGTATGAAAGTAAAGTATGTAGAAAAAAAAGAAGCAGCTGGAAAAAAAAGAAAAAAAAGAATTAATTAGGTAATGTAAAGATTTGTATAACATGACTTGAATGAATAAATGACCTGAAAACAATAAAGCAATTAAAGCTTTAGAAAAAAGTCATAAAATATTATAAAAATAGTGCTAAAATATTTGATATATATATATATATATATATATATATATATATATATATATATATATATATATATATATATATATATATATATATATAGATGAGATTATTGATAGCTTGGTATTTTTTTATATGTGTTATTATTATTATTATTTGTATTAATTGGGTTAAAAATTGTATTATTTTTCCTCCTTATTTGTCTAGTTTAATGTATTTCGTAATTTGTAAGGATAACCATTAACTAAAAGCTATTTTAGAGTAAGATTTCTTAATGTAATTCTACTATTTATTATTATTAATGGTTCAGTATGCTATGTTAAGTCTTTGACTATTTTTTTAATTTGTTTTGATAATTTGTCCTTTATTATTTTGACAAAATTAAATATATAGAGAAAATAAATGTACTGTTACACAAAAATCATCATCAATGTTTTTCTACGCACGGCAACAGTCAGCAAAATACAAGTCAAAATTCATACTCCTTTCAATCTTTACATATTTATAATTTAGACGTCTTATTTCAATCTTTACATTTCTTTTTTTGGTAAATGGGACGCACACAAATTAATTATTTATCTTTCTATGGACCCACACATCACACTAATACACCTACCCACTTTACGTTAAAATATTATTTCTCTCACCTCACTACATATTAAAATACTACATTCCTTAATTTACGTGCAAAAAACAAACATAAAATTTGAAACGGGACGGAGAAAGTATATATGAAGAAGGTATAAGATAAAATTATGTTAAATATCTAAGTATCGAATGTTGATATTGTGTATATCACTTGAAGTGGGGGATACACAACATCATAGGATAGGTATTATTAGTTGTGAGTTAAAATGTTTACCAAAACCAAATATATTATGAATACATCAAAACATATGTCGTTCGTCAATTCCACCCTACTACATCCAAGAAAACAAGCTCTTAAAGGTAAATTATTCAATCATTCAATAAAAAAAAACTTATTTTTTTTTATTTTTATGTGATTAATTTTTTACTATTTTTCTTTAAAAGTTTAATATTTACCTTTATTAATTAGTATTAATTTTAAGAATATAATAATAATGAGTTCATATAAGGACAAAGATCATAAAAGTTCCTCATGGAACTTGTTTCATAGAATACTATTTCTTATTTAAATATTATTTAAAAAAGAAAAAATAATTAGAAAAATAAAATGGAATGCTACCGCCTCTTGCTATAGAGTGCAAGTAGGGCTGGACGAAAATATCGAAATATTGGTATACCGTAGTTATCATACCATAAAATAACGAATTTATCGAAAATTTCAACATACCGAAAATTTCGGTATGGTATATACCGTACCGAAATTTTCGGTACAGTAACGGTAAGCTAGCTTTAAAAAATCGATATTTCGGTATATACCGAAATACCAATTTTTTATTAATTAAAATAATATTAATTATAATTCTAAATAAGATATATATAAATCAATTAAGATATTTAGTTATAGCCTGAGCAAAAAAGGGTTAAATCCTTTAACTTATGATGTTGCTATTATCCGTCAACACATACATTCAAAATTGAATGGTGTACCCACCATTAGGGGCCTCCATCACCCCTGCCCTAAGCTAGCTTTAAAAAATCGGTATTTCGGTATATACCGAAATACCAATTTTTTATTAATTATAATTATAAATAAGATATGTATAAATCAATTAAGATATTTAGTTATAGCCTGAGCAAAAAAGGGTTAAATCCTTTAACTTATGATGTTGCTACTATCCGTCAACACATACATTCAAAATTGAATGGTGTACCCCACCATTAAAGGCCTTCATTGCCCCTGCCTTGGGGATTGGTGGAGGAGGTAAATCGCAGGATGTGCCTCAAGTGGCTTATAAAGAGGGCTCACTGTTAAACTTGTGCTTGCAAGGGGCCAAATCCATGCCAAAGGCAGTATTCGAACCCCCACTCTGCAGCAACCAAGCTCAGTTGGAAGGCCTTTCCACCATCCCTCTACCACTTGAGCTATGCCCTGGCCCTGCCTGCAGACCCCAACCCTCTTCTTCTTCATTCTGAATCTCCATACGCAGCGGTACGCTTATGCCCACTGACCTTCGCTGTTGCTTAGCGTTAGCCATTATTGACTCTCCACTCTTTCGCAGTCTCTCAAATTTCAACTCTTACTTCGCGCCTTCGATACTACTCGCAGAAAGGTTTTGAATTTTTTTTCACTTTATTGATGATATTATGTTCGTATTCTTGGATAGTAGGAGTATTTGAGTATCGATAGTTGTTGAAATTTTGGGTCTGTTGTTTAAGATGTGTTCTTTTGAAATTTTGGGTGTGTTGTCTGTTTTTTTGTGTGTATGAACTGCGGTATGTATCGGTATTTCAATATGAAATAATTTTTTGGTATACGGTAAATGATGGTTTTGATTATTAGTGTATATCGAAATTTTCGGTACGATATCGGTATGTATTTTCTAATGTCGAAAATTTTGGTACAGTATACGGTATGCCTGAATTTTTTCGGTACCGTCCACCCCTAGATGCAGGCATACATTCAATCAACCGGCCATGTGTTGCAAAATTTTGAATTTCTATAAGGTATTATTATCTAATTATAGTTTATATTAGCTTATTTTATAAACTTGACTAAATGATTAAATTAAGAGTTAAAGTTTATGGGCCACATAATTGATATTTGCTAATTGAATAGATATTTAATGCTACTAGATATTAGACAGTCCGTTTGATGTTGTTTTTACGTTAATATATATGTTTTTAATTTATTTATTAAAAAAATTAAAGCTACATGTTTATGTATTGTTATTCTACACAATCTTTTTAAATACTTTATTTTTAAGTTTAGAAGCAAAGCACATAAATACACGCTTATATATATGTTTTTTAGGCGTTTAACTATTTCAAAATTCTTTTAATAAAAAGGTATACCCAATAAAAACCAATACTCCTTTTCAAGGTTCGTTCAAATTTACATTGTGATTTGTTTGCCAACGAACGTTAAAAACAATATACATATATTTTCTCTACACTGGTTTTCTTTCATTTGATGATGATTGACATCTTTCTTTCTTCTTAGTGTTGTGAACAAATTTAAGACAATTTGCACATCGTGAGGTTAAACTTTTAAATATGATTTGCATATCACACACACATTTTATTCAATTACGTGATTAATTTTTTTATCCCTTTCAATTTTGTAAGAATGTACTTTTTTTTCAAGATAACGCTGAATTATTTAAAAATTATTTTTTATGAATTAAAAAATTTTAAAAATTCTTCGCAATATTTTTTTTAAAAATAGAAAATTTTTATTTACTCTTATTTTAATTATGATTTTTTTTGAAATTTTAAATATACAATAAATACAATATATAAAATATTACGATAAATTATTAATTGAATTAGATTAGTTTTCTTGTTTATCTGAGTTGATGTTTTAAAAATTCATTAAAAATAAAATTATATGAAAGAATCAACATGATTGATTAAGATTGTTTGAGATAATTTTTTCACAAATTTATTCCAAAATTCACGCTCTCATACCATCTCAAAAATTTATAAATTTAATTAAATGAGTATAGAGAAACTTATTTTCTCATTTTATTGGTTCAACATAAAATAAGTTCTAAATTTCGAGTTATTATGAGAGTGAAAGCCTAATACTATTAATTTTTTAAGAGAAAACAAAATAAATTAAGCAAGTTTAATAAAAAAATACATAAGGGTAGGTCTTTGGTGAGACCATCTCATATATCTTAATTCGTGAGACGGGTTATCATTAGCCCAAATAAGTGTATTTTAAATTAAACTAAAACTAATTAAAACAAAAAAGAGGGCTCTGTTTGGATTAGGATTAATTAATAGTGCTTAATTTAAAAATCAAATTTGCGTCGCTGAAGTTAAAATCTACGACGTTTATTTCTATTACACCTATCTATATCACATTTCTATTACACACTCCTGCATAATGAACCCTAATTATATTTTCGTCGCACAAATTGCTAATTTCATCAGGAATGGAGACGAAGAATATATATAAAAAAGAAGATGTTTGTGGTCGAGATCTACGCTTCAAAGTACATCTGGTGGCACTTATACTGGTTGGTTTGCGACCAAATGAATTATAATCTCAGGCTTTAATTGGAGCAACAGGATTAGTGCCGATAATGGAGATGATGATGGAAATGACACTGCAGATTGTATCGTATCAATGGTTGTCCACCTTTCGCCAATTTGAGCAAAACCATGGATACTCCGCCGCTAGCATTGATGAGGAGGGGTATTATAATTTTTTCTTTTTCTTTATGTATTTATTTGGTCAATTTTATTACACCACTTTGAAATATACAATCAGACAAATGTGAGATCAATCCCAATCATTTAGTACATTTGAGATTAGAATTTGTAATCCACAGTTTGAGTTGACGACTTTTCACCTATTTTAAGGTTTGTTTCTCTCCATTCTTGATTTTTTTTTCTCAATTCTATTTCTTATTCAATTTTTTTTGTCATTATCAAGGATATGGATGCAAAGGATTATGATATAGTGTGTATTTATTTTTCTAGGAATCACATGGTGTTCACCCCACTCCTAACTTTGATGTTTGTCGGTATGTTTGAGTTCTGGTATGTTGTTAAGCCAATTAGAAGAATCCACTCACTATATCTCGGGAACGTGATTCATATTTTTTTCACCCTAATTGTAAAGGTGGTCGATTTTTAGTTGCACATGGTATGTTTTTTTGTGATTTGTTTGTATATGTTTTATTTTTCTTGATTTACTGTCAAGAAAGAAAATCCTAAATCCTCTAACCGTGAAGCCACTGTTTTGTCATATTTTATCTGCAATCCAGTCTGTCTTACGGTTTGTAACTTCGCCTAAAATCATGTTGACAATTAATTTTTAGACGAGTACTCTGTTTTACCGTTTCTATTGATTTTAGTTGTTTGTTTGTGTTGCGCGTGTTCAGATTTGTAAGTGGTGGCTTGGAAACGGGAACGAAGTGTATCAGGCAAACATGTCGTAGTTTTAGGGAAGATATTGTGAATGATTCGCATGCTGAAGTTATTGCCATAAGTCTCTTCTTGGTTTATATTTCAATTTTAAATTGTTTGCTTTTGCAAACATTAATTCATTCCACACAAATTTCTATCACCCATAATTGCTTAGAAGTAGTAATACGATTGTGTTGTGTATTGAGTACTTTAATTATGACATTAAGTAATTAATGTGTGCGATGCTTGAGGCCTATGAGCATAGACAGGAAGATGAACTGCGATGTTTGTTCTCATGAAATTTGGATGTTGGAATATATAGCTTGAGAGGTTGTTTTTTTTTGTAAACTAAGTTAAGTAAGATAAATCTATACATTGCTGCTTTTGTCATTGAGGTATTAGTAAAGTTATGTGGGTGAAGCATAAAAAAGCATCCACAGAATGTATAACTTTTAGGTATGTGTGTAAATTAATGCATTAATTTGTATCCTTTTATGCAAGTATAAAGCAACAATAGATTACTGCTCTAACGTCAATATACATGGATATCAATTGAGAGCACCATAGATATCTACCATTGAGAATTGAGAATGGTGGTATCACGTAATTGTTGTAAGCATAATTTCATAAATAATTAATTTATTAATTGACATGGATCTTAGATCTTCATGATTTTCACACCACATAAACACGATTAGAAGACTTACCTTGAGACGCCATTAATGGCGGTCCTCCAACAATACGTTCCTGTCAATTACGCCGGGAACTAGTTTCTCTCTCCTCACCCCTTTCTTTATTGCACAGTACGTAAGACTTAATGTGACAGAGAATTAATAAAACTGTGTCTCTTTAATAGGTGGAGAGAGGACCAGATCGGGATATTAAATCTTTATCAAATCACATTCTATCAATGTGATTGTTATCCATAAATATATATGACCTTATTTATCTCATATATATTATTTATTTAAACCATATCATTATTTAAGATATTTGATCATAATAAATATCTTATATATATTTATTATTAATGGCACTAGGCCATAATTATCTTACATTCTCCCACTTGGCCGAGTGACAGAATTAAACTTTAAACGTAAAGGTTTAAATAATTTACATAATATGCGCGACATAAGATAAATTAACTGGTCAACTCATAAAGTCAATATTGAGTATAGACTAACACAAGTCATAGCGGTTCTATATCATTTACTCGACATAGTTCCTTCCATGTACTATGATATTAGCTTTCTACTCAACATAACTCATAAACGTAAGGATCAATAATGGTCCACATAAGTATCTCAATTCGAGATAAAATCTTGTTTTATTAATGTCAACATTCATGTATACTAAAATGACAAAACAAGATATATCAATTAGAAACAAAACATAATGAGCTCTTAATGTCAATTCTTCATCATAAGTTTGTTAGAGCCTTTCAATGATCTCATATTCATGTAACGTTCAATGAATGTTTTAGAGAAGATCATTTGTGTAACGGATCCGAAATCATAAGATTGATTCCATTATGCTCAATTGACATCTTTGTTTCTAAAGTTCTTCTTAACGATAAATACTTTCATTCCATATGTTTTAGCAACTTTGGAATATCCATCGTTTTAAAGAAGAACAATGCAGCAGAATAATCATAATAAGTTTTCAGCGACTTGACATTATTGTCAACTTATTTCAAGTCCTGAAATTAAACTCCACATTCAATTTACTTAAATTGTAGCTTCAAATCATGCCACAAGTTAACTTTAATAGTGAATGTAGTTTTTAGAAACTTCTTCACAATATTGCATGACACAATATCCCCGACTAAGAAACGTAAAAGTCAAAGTGAACCTTTTTGCATCATATAATCATCTTAATCTGAATCTATATTTAATTACATCTAAGTAATTAAATTTTTGATAAGTAAGCACGAGTGCTTTAGTTCATTAGAATACCTTATAATATTTCCTTATGCAACATTCTGGTCATTCATTTATGAATCACTTCAATAATGACCAAGCATTCTAATAGTAAGACTGATATTTGGTATTTATACAATCTTGTATTCCCTCCGTCCCGGAGTTAAGTTCACCGACACTGTAGATACGGAGTTTAAGAAAAGTTGCTTTTTGACCAACTTTATTGACTTTTGAGGGGTATTGTGGTATTTTTAGGTAATAAATAAATTATAAAGTATGTTATGTGTGTTAGGTGATAGTGGTATTTTTGAAATTAAGATAACTTTTGAGGTTGTTAGTTAATGTAAAGTTTCCTTTTTTGGGTGGTGAACATAAGTGTGGGACGGACGAAAACGGAAAGTGTGAAGATAAGTATGGGACAGAGGGAGTATATCTTAAGCTACCAATAATATACATATAAGGAATATTGTAGTACGTTCCAATTCATTATTGGAAATTACATAAGGTTAAACTTATCTCCCTTCCGGATTGGAACGTTCTTTTCAAACACTTTTCCATCCATAACCTCTATTGAACTTTATTAACATATACTTACAGAGACATCTTTAATTGTCTCATCATATATTTTATTCTAAAGTTCTTTGAGAGAAATTTATTGATTTCACATAATAAACCAAGATCATCAGTTGCAAGCAAGTTTATCATCAAGTATAGAATTAATGTGCTCTCACTAACTTTCAGATATATATGTACACCGTTTATGATATTTTTCTTAAATCCAAAAGATATCTTTATAGGAAAGCATGCTTAAGTTTGTATGTTAATTCTTTAAGTTTACACGCCATGTGATATTTTCCTTTAATGGAAAAAATAAAAACTTGAGTTGATCTATTTAACTTGATCTTCCACCAAATCACCTTTAAGAAAAGCAGGCATAACATTTATTTGGTGCAACTATAAGTCATAATGAGTTACCAAAGCCATGATAATTCTAATAGAGTCTTGTAAAGAAATAATTTGTTATATCTCCTTATAATTATGTCATCTTTTTGAGTAAAATCTTTAGCAACAACTCTAATTTTATATCTTTGGAAATCGCCATCATAAAGATACATCCGTTTCAAATTCTTTTATAACTCTTTAGCAATTCTAACAAGATATTAAATTTCATTATGAGCCATTGATTTCAACTCGCCTTTCATTGAATTTACTCATTTAATAGAATTAGTACTTCCATGACTTATTCCAAAACTGAAATTTTAGTTTTTATTATAATGTCAAATTTAGCTCATTTTATTATACCACATATGCAATCGTTAGAAATAGCGGATATATTATCCTTCAGACATTCTTAATGCTATTTGATGTGATATATCAAATGAAAGCTCATTGATAATTGATTTAGTAAAATCGGATCCTTTAAGAGACTAGAATAACTTAATGTTGTGCTTGAAAGTTGTTTGACTATTTAACAACTATATAACAACTTTAGAAGAAGTTTAGATGAATGTATTTTCAAATTCTCCACCCAACTTCTTCAATAACCACATTTCATGGTTTCATACTCCCACTGATTTTACAATTCTTAATAAATTTGACATTCCAGTTTTAAAATTCTTGTACTATAGTTAAGACCATAAAATTCATACCTTTTAGACTTTAAGGATAATTTATAAGGAAATAACTTAATTTTCTTATATTCAATTTCTTTTCATATGGATGTAAATCATAATCCCTGCCGGGCAATTTAAAACATTCAACTGCCTAAGATCGAGTTTTTCTACAAGTTCATAAGGTGTTTTGAAAACTGTTTTACTAAAACTCGACCATCATGTAAGTGGCAGCTTTAAATGTATAAATCCACAAAATATGGGTATAAATTAATCATTTAACATGTTTATAAACATATTCAATAAAGTACGATTATGTCATTCTGCTACACTAATTTATTATGGTGTGCAACATTTAGTATAAATGTCAGTTTTTCCTGTAATTAAGTGATTGAACATGATAATTAATCACATTTTCCATAAAATTCATCACTTCTTCCAATCTTTATAATTTTCACTTTTATATCTAATTTTCTCAACATCATTAATAAATGTTTATCAAGCATTTGTGGAGTGAGAATTTTCTTGCTAAGATAAATATAACTATAATGAGAAAATTTAAATTTAAAATTAAAAAGGATGAAATATTATTATTCCTTTAAGAAGGGTATTATCATAAGATTCACATTTAGCGGTGTAAACTATTATAAGAAGTTGTGTAGTTATCGTGACTCTATTCTTTGTGTGTTTTATTTGCTTTTCTTTAATGCAATTCACACAAATATCAAGATCAGTAAAAGCCTATCTCATGAAAGGCTTTATTCTTAATTAATCTTTTTGGAATAATTCTTTTGGAAAGTTTCCCCAAACATTAAAGCCACGTTTAGTTCAAACTTCATTACTTTTAAACGAACATAATGTTTAAAATTTAAATTGTTTCTTAAACCTTCTTTCCTTTTGAACCATCATTAATTTAAGCATTACGTGAATTTAATTCACATTCCATTTGTCTTTCATGGTGTTATAGTTTATTAGGAATAGGTCATAATCACATTCATTATGGAATGTTTAAGTCTTGCTGCAATATTTGTTATCTTTAATGATAAGTTCATGTATGCCATGAGAACCATCAAACTTTATGGTGGTTAAAGTGGTCATTAGTATCTCATCAAGAGATTTATTAGTAATTTAAGTATGATAGACTTAATTTCTTAGTCACATTTATTCGCATAAACATAAGGCTCAATCTGTTTGATCTAACATAAGCATTACAGTCAGATTACTTAGCTTTTATTGCTAGTAGAAGCAAATAAATAATTTATCTTGAAGTGACAAATAAAATCCAAAACACTTTGGTGAAATTAGATTTATTCGCACTAGTTAAATTACTTTAATCCATTTTGTAATGGAACAGATGCATCATGCGAATAGAGCCTAAATAATATAAGTAATTTTAAGAATAAGAATAATATAATTTATTCCTATAAATACCTTGAGTAATTTAATAATAGATTCAGGATCGAAAGCAATAAATGTATATTGAAGTTCTCCTTTGGATGATACAACAATATACAATCATAATCATAATTATGCTTTCAAATATAACATAATTTGATAATTAAATATTTTCATTAAAATTATTTTGTCATCTTTGGACATACAAAACAGTTTGTCATAATATATTAATTATCAATTTATCTTCATATTCATGAATTATAAAGACTAGCAATCACCTTTGGGTGAATTTAAAGTCTTATAATTGTGAAATTTTTAATAACACATATAATAATTCTCTTTATTCAAGCATCAGTTAAATATGGGAAATTAAAATTTAATTATACGATTTATTTTTATTATTCTTTCAGATCAGACCACTTTGGTGATTAACAGACCAACATTAAATAAATTTAAATCATAAAATCATTCATTATAATCTTATCAAAGATTATCATAATAGATTATACTCAATAGGAAAGTGAGTAATAATCAAATCATTATTAATCTTATCAAAGACTCTTAGATTATACTCAATAGGAAAGTGAGTAATAATCAAATCATTATTTCATAAATATTCATAAATCACAGTCAATATCATTAATTAAAATCTTAAGACTGTCATAATATATATACATAATATATCCATATATATCACATTAATAAAGATATCATGTATAATTTGCATCTTAATATATTTGGGATATTACCATAATAAATATGTCATAAGCAGTCAAACATACCTAACATAAGTGAGATATTCTAATATTATATATCCCAAAATAACTTTAATTATTATCAAAATAATATAAGTCATAAACATTAGTGATGGATTGATTTCATTATCATTATTAAATCACTTTAGTTGGAAAGTTACAATTATGTTAATAATTGGGCATTAAAATGTGACACTCAAGTCATATGAATTAGGCAGATTGCTTTATTGACTGTAATTAATTGTCATTATTCTTAATCAGCCACTCCCAAAATTAAAGGGAGTTACGTAATTTTATATTAAAAATCTCATTAAAATCTCATGACATAATTAACTTCCATAATTAAAGGGAGTCACGTAAATTTATATTTAAAATCTCATGCTGACATAATTAACTCCCATAATCAATTTTTAATAGTTCAGTCCAAAAAAAAAAAAACTAAATAGGGCAGTTATTATTTTTGTCATACAATATCAATTTATCACAATTAATTATACATGGTATAATAAATTCATATTATATCAATAATATAATATCAGAATTCTTCAAAATATGTAATCATCATATTCTAATTAAATATGACATTACTACTTTATCATAATATTTTTAATGGGATAGTGCTTAATTCCCAAAATAACTTTAATTATGATACGATAATCAATTCCAACTAATTTCATAAACATAATTCCAACTAATTTTATAAACATAATTTTGCCCAAAATTCAATAATATGATCGAGATCAATTCATCATCAATTTTCTCATACAAATTGCAGCGGAAAAACATATATGCATGTTTTGATAATCTCAATCAATTAGTTATATGATAAGTGGATTCATTCAATCATATACAGATTCATAAAATATTAATTGATGAAAAAACATGAGATTCAAAACCATGCTCTGATACCACATGTAAGCATAATTTCATAAACAATTAATTTATTAATTAACATGGATCTTAGATCTTCATGATTTTCACACCACATAAACACGATTAGAAGACTTACCTTGAGACGCCACTAATGGCGGTCCTCCAACAATACGTTCTGGTCAATTATGCTGGGAACTAGTTTCTCTCTCCTCACCCCTTTCTTTATTGCACAGTACGTAAGACTTAATGTGATAGAGAATTAATAAAACTGTGTCTCTTTAATAGGTGGAGAGAGGAACAGATCGGGATATTAAATCTTTATCAAATCACATTCTATCAATGTGATTGTTATCCATAAATATATATGACCTTATTTATCTCATATATATTATTTATTTAAACCATATCATTATTTATGATCAAATAATTATCTTACAATTGTCACTTAATTACTACTTTATTGTTCATCCAGGCATTAATCTTTGATAAAAAATATACTTTTATTTTAAAACCAACTAGTAATGCCCTCGTGCGATGCACGGTTATTGAAGAAAATATAAATTTCTTCATTCTAATAAGTGATATTTAATTAAGGAATAAAATTGATATTTTTTAATTTAAAAATATAATAAATAATGATATATATTTATTTTAGATTGTTGATATGGTAGATTTTAAATTTATGCCAAATCAATATATTAGAATATATATTAATATATAGTATAAAAAAAAGAGGAGAGATAAATAGATAATGAATATTAAATGAGGAAATATTATAGAAGGTGAATATGTCAAGGGTAGTAAGCCCACTTTTCTTTTATACTATAAATTTATACATTTATGTAAAAATTATTTGATAAATATAGTAGTATAGTAGTAAGGAATGATAGTGAATACTCCCTCCGTCCAAACTTCAACTTCACACTTTCTGTTTTGGTCCGTCCCAAATTCAACTTCACACTTCCATAAAAGGAAAAAGCAACAAACTAATATCACTCTAACATACTTTAATTTCAAATTTGCCATCACCTTTTTAACACATATTGTTATACTTTATCATTTATTTATTACCCAAAAATACCATAATACCCTCAAAAGTAAGTCAAAAAGTGACTTTTCTTAAACTCCGTATCTACAGTAAATGTGAACTTGAATTTGGGATGGAGGGAGTATTATTTATGTAAAAATTATTTGGTAAATGATTATAATATTAATTAATTTAACATATTTTTAAAATCTTTTAGGAGTATATCTCTTCCATCTTCCATACCATCTGTATATTACTGCATACTATATTTTATTTTTCATTTCACTTTGAAAATCAACACATTTTGTTTATTTATTTATTTTTAAAAAAATCAATTTTCTTTTTTTTTTCTTCTTGAATACTTATTATACTATTATTTTGGAATTTATTTAAATCAAATAAGTGATTTTTTTCCTCTTTCAATAATATCTATTTTGTCTTTTCTTCTATATACATTTAAAAAATAATAATTTTATATATTTTTTAAATAAATCAAATTATCAATTATACAATGTCTACATACCACGAAATATTCATAAGATAAAAGTTCAAAAATTTTTATTATATATAAATATATAACATTGTAAGTAATATACTTGTGAAATGCAAATTTTACATTATATATACTTGTGGATACTTTGTTAATAAAGTATATGAACTTAAAAACTCCCTCCATATAATTTTATTTTTCATATTTTAATAAATTAATAATACAATGTATAGTATAAATCTATACACTATATAATTTAAAATTCTATATAAAGTTTAATAATACAATATCTTTAAATATATCTCTAAATCTATAAAAATAATAGAACATGAGTAAAAGTCATATAATTCATTTCTCATTTATTTCGGTGTTATATATCACAAATTAAATTATTTCTTGACATATCTCCAATTTTTTCTCATTTATTTCAGTATCATATATTACAAATTAAATTATTTTTTACCATATCTCCAAATCTTTTCTCATTTTATTTGTAAAAGACACTCGAGCTTCTAATTCAATCTTTTTAAACTGTATTGTTAAAATATGATGGAGGCTCTCTCTCGGCTCTCCGACTCTCCCACTTCTAATATTTCTTATCTGTTAATTTTTTTGCTCCTCTCGTCTTATTGTCTCATTAATATTTGTTGTTGTCTATTAATTTCTTTTGCTCCCTAACCGATCATATATATATATATAAGCAATCTTAATCTTCTCGCAGAAGATTCACGAATATCGATATACAATAAAAATAATACTTTGTTAAAGATTTTTTTCTTTAATTTTTTTTCTTCAACTTCTAATAGAAGCCACTACTATACTTTTACGTGTATATATATAGATATAGATTATTATTATTTATTAAAACATCAATTTTATTACATGTATATCATACAACTGAGAGCAAGTTTTGTGCGATAATATTTAACGGTGATGTCGTTTCATATTTCTTAATTATTAATCAATTTTATTTTATCTTACAAATGCTCATAAATAATTTAATTGAATAATTATTACTTTTAAATTTTTTTAAAAATATTACTATAACATTTTATTTGTC
Source organism: Pogostemon cablin (assembly GCA_023678885.1). Lineage (NCBI taxonomy): Eukaryota > Viridiplantae > Streptophyta > Magnoliopsida > Lamiales > Lamiaceae > Pogostemon > Pogostemon cablin. The sequence continues at coordinate 10,330,306 of CM042997.1, forward strand.
TTAAGAAACTATTTCCATAAAAAAATCCCATAATATTTACGTATAGTATATATAACAAAATATTTTAATAAGTTTGTTAACTACTACCATTTAAGATTGAAAAATAAAAAATGCTAATTTTATTTAAATAAATAAGTATTATTAAAAATAGTTGCACGTTAATTATTATTAAAAAATGCTAACTTTGATTTTCGTTTTTCCAGATCCAACCGTGAACCGTTGAGGTAATTGGTTTGACCTTCGAGTCGATTATAAAAATACTGATTTCATTAATAGTATAAATGAAAAGTGATAATATTTTATAGCGAAAGTGATAATATTTTATAACAAATTATCTTGAAAAGTTAAAATGGTCTCATGAGACAGTATCACGCGAAACTTATCCAATTATAAATTGGTCTCGCCGGAAATGCCTCAACTTTAAAATATTTAAGAATAAATAAATCAAATATATTATTTTAATTTGGATAATATATTTATTTTTTTATAAATATATTTATTTAATAAGAAAATTTGATTAAAAATGACTTAAAATATAAAAAATTATTTAAGTATCTATTATATAATACTAAGTAATATAGATGTCAAATTAAAGATTTTGAAAAAAATAAAAAATTTAAAATAAAAAAGTTACATTCATTAAAGAAATGTTTGGATAAAATTTTAAAATAAGAAAAAAAAATAAACAAAATGTTTTTGATTGACTATCTTAGTAATATAAGTTATTATTGTCCACTCTCCCAAGTTTATTATTAAGTGTTTTTTTTCTTTTTAAATTCATATAATAAGTTTTTAAAGTACATATTACAATTAAAAAAATACTACTCTATCCGTCCCAAAAAAGTTGGTATAATTTTTTTGGGTACGGAGATTAAGGAATATAATAATTTAATGTAAAGTGAAATAAAGTGAAGTGAGAGAAATAATATTTAATGTGTAGTGGGTAGTTGTATTAGATGTGATATGTGGGGCCCATGAGAATAGATTAATTATTTTTGTGTGGGTCCCATGTATTAAAAAAGAAATGTGTCAACTTTAGTGGGACAAACCAAAAAGGAAAGTGTATCAACTTCTATGGGACGGAGGGAGTATATAGTATATCAAAATTATGGGTGATTCTGGGATACACCTGGTGCACCGGTGCACCCAAGTTTAGAGTTTAAATATAAGTAGTGGGTAGGTAGTTTTTTTTAAAAAAAAAAAATTAATTATTTTATTTTATTTAATGATGGAGATTGAATTGTATAATAATCTAACGGTTAAGATTATCCAATAATACAAGAAAATTATCCATTAATAAGTTTTTCTTTTTTTCAAAAATTTTAATACATATAAAAATATATAGTATATCAAAATTATTGATGGTACTTCCTATATAAAACTGAAAATATTTTTCTCCTGAAAAAATATCACGATCGTTACTGTAAATATGATTATTCTATCTTTAGTCATTTTTTTCTACAATCTTTTGGGTTTTTTTTTTCACTTTTAATCAAGACCAATTATTATATTTTATCATTTTCTCCCTCCCTCTAAATTTCTATATAGAATAATTAATCATCCTAGGACTTCTTATATATGCCCTCTTTTTATTTTTCACTTTTTTTTCTTACTTTTTATATACAAAATATACTTTTCTTTTATATACGAAATTTATATATTTTCTATTTTTATATACAAAATTTATATATTTTTATACAAAATATATACAAAATTTATATATTTTCCCTTTTATATACAAAATATATATATACTTAGATCATACATATTTTTAGTCAAAATCTATATATTTTTTAGAACGAATTACAATTCGATATTCATTTACTTTCGATGAGTTTAAGATATTCACTTATTTTCGATAAGTTGTATATTTCTTTTAATAAATATTCTCTTTCTTTTTTAGTAACACTTTCCTTTTTCTCCGATATACAAAGTCTATATTTTTTTTATACACTTATAACTTTCTTTTTTCTCACCTATTTTCGATTTCAATTAGAACTTTCTTTTTTTACTTCCATATATAAAATCTATATTTTCATTTTCGATTTCCACTTAGTACTTTCTTTTTTCTTTTATATATGCCTCTTTATTTATTTTTTTTCCACATCTATCAGCAGCAAATCACGGTGTTGCAAAATGATTAGTGTATATTAGAATTAGATAATGTTTCTAGATGACAATTCAATTTTCCTCATCGCATTTGCTTATTAATGTTGCAGTCACAAATTAAAAACAGCCACGAATTAAGAAATGTTTGATGTGCTTTTTTTCATCATAAAATCCCAAATTCTTGATATCACCTGGGCCGGGTTCCATGGGCTTTAAATGGCCCTAGTTTTGCAAAAGGCCCAATTTATTACCTCATTGCCTCAAACCCAGACACATCTGCTGATGCATTTTCTTCGATTTCTCGGAGACCCCACCGCCACCAAGCCTCCTGGAGCACCACCACCACCGTGTATAACCTCTTCTTTTCACGTGTGAAGTGAGGCACCTCTTCACCTTCTTTAGCAATTGAGGACGCAGATCACGTGGGTTTCCCACTTTGCCCTCAATCCCATCCGTCCTCTTCTTCCTGTACGCCGTCGGCAGCTTGAAGAATGCGAGCACGAAGATGTTGACCACCGCGTAGGGGTAGCAGCACACAGTCGGCGATCACCCCCGCCGTGCACGACTGGCCCGCCATCGGATTGTCGCCGTCCTCTCTCCGTCTACTCATTAATTTCTTCAACTTCTTCTGTGCTAAACTTTTCTGTTTTCCTCGCTTATGGAAAACTCACATCCTAATAAATGTTCTAAACTTCTACAGCAAGCTTTACACATATTTCAATAAAATTATGATTTTATTTATTTTTTTAAATGAATAGTAGCTTGACACCCACCATACCTGACACACGTTTAGAGTAATCATCATAATCAGTCTACTGCTTTAATTCTTTTAATTATTACTACAAAATTTCCAAAAATAACCTTCAATAGGGCGGGAAAAAAACTACTTTCTTCCACTGCACGATTTTTACATAGCTATAAAAAACAACATTAATATTTTTAATACTTCCATTTTTAGAAAACAACTTTTGACGGGAACTTTCTAAATATAGCACTATTGTTTTTATATATATATATATATATATATATATATAGATTACATAATTTTTTAATAAAAAATTACATTACATGTTTATTGTTTTTGTATGCGGTGTATACGTAAGTTGATTTTGTTCAATGAATTATACTTCTATGAGTTAGAATTATTGGTACAATGATATTGGATTGATTGTGATGAATTTTCATTGTAAAAATCATATGCACATTATTATTTCATGTAGCATTATTGAGAATGTACATTAGAACATTAAAATATACTCCCTCCATCCCGTTTCAATGTTTACGTTTCTGTTTTGCGCGTCTCATTTTAATATTTATGTTTTCCTTTTTAGAATATGGGACCCACCTAAAACAATTAATATATCATCCAACACTAATACACCTACCCACTTTACATTAAATATTATATCTTTTCACTAACTATCTATTAAAATATTATACTCCTTAATCAATGTGCAAAAAACAAACATAAATATTGAAACGGGACGGAGGGAGTATAGAATTTTATGCATTATATTGTTTCGTATGTTGACTTCATGCATGAACAAAATTACAAATTTAAACAGAATTGCTTTTTCTTTAAACTTAGTTTTATTTAACAAACAAAATGGAATGACAGTTAGTCTACATGCATTAGACAAGCACAAAAATTATCCTCTTAAATGTGAATTGGGTTGTAGACCCACTAATCTCCATAGACAGATTCCTAATGAATATTTGATGACCACCACAGATTTGAAAAAAATGTCATACAAACTTATTCAACTATCATAGAAATATAGGTTTGGTCATAAATTTTATTTTAATTATATTGCTTATTAGTTTTCTTATATTTGCGAATTGAGGTTAGTGGGTCACGTATTTGTAGTTAGTGTTACAATTTAGTTTAATTTGCACTATATGTTTGATTATATTAAATCATAGTAGAATGTATTAAATTGGAGTATGAAAGTATTGCATAATTTTTATTATATCATGTACTATGTATTTGTAAATTTTATAATTTACAATTGAAAGTAATCCTACCTATAATTGAGTTAATCATAGTTTATATATAATAGAATAATACTATCAATGGTTGGTGTTATAGTATAAAAGCACAACAGTAATTATATGAAAATATTTATATTATATGTCATAAATACAATAATGAGTTATTAGCAAAAAATGAGTTGTATTATTCCTGAATATTGGTGCTGTAAGCAATTGAGAGTTCCGTATTGTACACTGAAATTAGTTTGAACCTTGATACATGCATATTCGGTAGAAAATTGAGTGAAGATACTGGTATTCAGTATTTGCATAGAATGAAACTCAATTCCACTCATTTTCAGGTATTAATTATGTATCGAATTTGGATGAGATAATCTGATTCGAATAAGCCAAACCATAGCATGACTTACTGTCATTTTATTTTTACCATGCACATCCCACATTAAGCTCCCAATTCTAAAGATCCTTCATTGTAATTAGTTTACCTATGGAAAAACCATGAAAAACTATAGCCTTAAGACACGTACTATATGTATCAATATTAATAATTAATTATCCATTTTTTGCCTGAGATTTGGTGAAGTTGTAGAATTATTATTATTATTATTATTATTATTATTGTTGTTGTTGTTGTTATTATTATTATTATTATTTTCAGAAAAAATAACATACTTTATTTAGGTAATTATTTTTGTAAATCATTATGCAGAGTGCTGGTTTTATAAGCTTATTGATAATATTATTATTTCAGGCTTTTGCTTAGATTATTGTAGATTGGATTCTTCCACACTTAATCTATTCTTAGTTCAAATTTAGGTATTAGCATAATTTTAATGATTCTGTGTATGTGGAGACTATTAGTCACATATTTTCTGAAAGGGTGATTCTAGATGATGTAGGTGTATCAATGCACACCAAAGAGTATATAAGCGTTTCTGTAGTAAAAACCACATCAATTAATAGACACCATTGCTTAAAAGGATGAAACAATAAGGGCATGATTGAGTTGGGAATGGAATCAGAATTCCCAATTTCATTCAATTCCTACGTTTGGTAAGATTTTAATAATGAGAATACTCAATCCATAAGGAATGTGTATTCCACACAATTGGGAATCACCATTCCCCCCAAGCCCCATGGCTTTATGGAATCAAAATTTTATTTTTATTTTTTATTTTTTATAACAAAAGTTACATTAATAATTATAAATAATTTATTTTATTTATATCACATCACTTTTTGTATAATTACAAAAATAAAAAATAAAATAATATTTTTTTTATTTAATATATAATTTTCTTATTAAAAAACGTAATATTTAATTATTCACTAAAAATATTAAATTATTTAAAAATTTAAAATAAAAATTCTTATAATTTAATACTCATTATAATAAAAATAATATAAGAAAAATAAAAAATTAGTAAAAGAAAGAAATTTAAAATTAAAAAATTTATATAATTAAATATTTATTTTAAATAAAATTTATTAAATTATATACAAAATATTATAAATTAATATTATTTTTAAATTCAATACACATATATAATATAAATATAAAATTTTGTTTTATTTATAGAAATATTTTTTTAAATTACATACATATTTTTATTTAAATTTTAAATATTATAATTTTTTTATTTTTAATTTTATAATTTTTTATTAGAATAATTATTAAAATATATTAAATTTATTAAGATTTAAATTAATGTAAAATTTATATAAAATGAAATTTGAATAAATTAGTGAATGTATTTTCTATTACCTCGTTTATTCCTAGTCAATACCAATCATGAGAATAATTATTTTTTGTCATTCTTTTCCATCTCTATTCCATTCCTAAGATCATTCCATTCCAGTGTAATTTCATTCCATCATACCAATCATGCCGTGAGAGTAGTTCCTGTGTGTTAAGTATTCCTAAAGTGAATCCACCTGTTAGAAACTCATTGAGGTACGACCAAGATTGAAAAATCAATTCATATGTCTCCTTTAATTCATTCATAATCCCATAAATAATTACCATTTTTAGGTATGTGGTTTTTTTATCCTTTCTTCTGAAGTAATATTTAACTATCTTTCCATTTGTTATCTCTTTCTTCCTATGTTTCCTAAAATGGCAAAATTAGTTGGAACGTGTATATAAGTTTGTTGAATTTTAAAGGTTTATGAGACCATAGTAATTTTAAATCTTTAATGCATCTTTCCTAATACAAAGAAAACATTAAATGCATTTGATTATTCATATTTACGATTGGAGGAAAGAGTCTTGTATGACACATGACTATGTTTGGAGTGTGTTATTTGAAATATTCATTAACACCTTTGTCTTTCATTCCTGCAGTGGGTTGTTCAGACCAGAATCTTTGCTAAGGTTGTCTTTGAAGATGAAATTGTATTTATCATATTTCAGTTACACTGCAAGGTAATTATCATGTTCATGTGCCTAATATACTGATGATAAAGTAGAATGTTACATATATCAGTGGGATGATAGAAACGTGAATACATGATAGTGTTAATCATTGAGGAACCAAAGTCTTCTAACTGGAATAGAGTTAAAAAAAACATGTTCTTTAAATAGCTTCATTCACTTATTAGGCACATGCTTATTTTGTTAAGAATGCAACTCATACATTAATTTATATCCTACAATAAAAATATCCACTAAATATTAGTTAATTTCTGGACCCTAACACCGTATTTGATTGCCTCATTCATTAGTTGTAGAAAGTGAGAGGTTGCCAGTTCTCTTTGTCGGTTCTATTTTCTATTAAAATCCTTCATAAATTGGTAGGCTTTAGCAGAAATTAAGCTTCAATTGCAAGTTTCCCATGCTGGAGTGACTTGGTGTTATGTGCCTACATGATTTAATTGCGTAGATTGTTTTCTTTGGGCATGGTTTCCAAAATCTATAAAAATTTTCATCTCTCTTTGGTGGTTGTGCTTGTAGACTGTACCTGCTAAAATTAAGCATTTCTTGAACAATTTGATTGAGAAACCTATTATGGTCAAACATAAATTGGGAATGAAATACAAATGTTATTAATAGTAGATCATAATGTGCAGATATCAGTGGAGAAGACTAATTCTTTTTTATTTTATTTTTTTATATTTTTTAAATTTAGGTTATCTGGTTTTTGGATTTATGCATGAACTTATAAGTACCTTACCCAATACTAGCTTTTGTGTGATTTGCTATTTTGATTCTCAATTTTCTTTTTCTTTTTTTGTTTTTAATTTTTTTTTTTGCAATGTCACAATATCTGATCGTGGTTTTTTTTATTTGAGTTTTGACCTACAACTACTATCACTGGTGCTCCTGAAGCTAGGCTATGGCATGACATAAATTTATCTTTTATTATACATTTGTTTTGTTTGCATTGCAACTTACCTTAGTTTACATTGGAAAACTTTGTGTTGTGGAGAACTCACCAAATTTAAGATGATTATTCATATATTTGATTAGTTTCTACTAATCATGTATGTTTCAACCCAAATTTAGATGATTATTTGTATAAAAAAATTATGTTAATTTTAATGCTTAGTTATGTTTTTTTTTAGAAAATTGTGGACCTTTTTCTTGATCAGGTACATGAACTTGAGGAGATCCTTTCGAATAGAGGAGACATACCCACGCCCTAGTTAATTTAGTTAGTAGGACGTAGCAAATTTGCAGAAAATACCTTTTGAGTTATTTTACAAATTCATGTTCAAAATCAAAAGAAATCATTGTGTATTTCAGATATAGGTGAAATTGTATATTTGTTAGGTGCATATTCTATAATTATTAAAAATGCAGGATTCGTTCGGGTGGGATTTTTTTAATATATCAATAGCTATTGTGTGTTTCAAATATAGTTGGAAGTATATATTCATTCTGTAAATTAACAAAGTCTCTTGTGAGACAGTTATTATGTGAGACGGGTTATGAGACTGGTCGACTCATTGCTAAAGTATCATTGTTATATAGTTAAAATAAGTTTGTTGTTAGTTAAAGTATTTTTTCTAAAGTATGATGTATAATGAATTAAGTTATGTTTTAGGGTGTTATAGTATGATGCACTATAAACATAATTTAATGGGTTGACCCGTCTCATATATACACGTCTCACGAGAAAGTAACTCTTCTTTTTATGGTGAATAAGATCTTAAATAAATAAATACTGTATTACAATTTGATTGATAAAATTAATATTTTAATAGAATAAATCAACGGGAATATTTTTTTATGGTTAACAAAGTCTTAAATTAATATTATATTATTCTTAAATATAGTGTGGAAAAGAAATATATCATTTTATTAAAAAATTATAAGTATATGCATAATAATTTAAAATACTTTAAATTAAGGTTAATTGAAAAAAAAAACCTCAACCTTTACTTTTATTGCAAATAAATCCCTGTTGGATTATATACTAAAAGTCTTGCTTTTTATATGAACAATGTTATAACAATTTATTTGAAATGAGAATCGTACGATCAAATAATTGCGTCTTATAATTTATTTATATGTACGATGCAATAGTCCACTTACTTTATACTGTAGATAATATGTTGTGCGACAATATGCAGAAGATCATATTATCGGTTTTCTTATAAAGTATAAACAGATGCTCACAACCGAGATAGATGGTGACTCTCTATCGGGATGGTTGTAGTGTGATTTGGTATTAGTTTGTGTTGACTATAGAATCACATTAGTATGCTTTGTGTGTATTGAGTAGGATCACTTGAGATCGTTCGACTTGTACTGTCTATATAGAAGAACTTGATCTCAGTTATTATGGATGTTCATGCTCTTAATCCCTATATAAGAACCCGACACGTAAGGCAATATGTATTTCTTTGATTCATCAATGGGTGAGATTTACATGTAATTAAATCAATAAACTCGGTGAGTTAGGAAATAGTGATGTCTCTATGGTGTGCTGTTGATTGTAGAAGAAATCCGTGTCGGTTATAGGTTGATGATGTCCCCTTGAGGAGTTCATAAGGATTATCATGTAAACCCTGCAGGTGGATTTATTTCGGCATGATAATAAGGTTGAGTGGTACTACTCTCGGATGAGATATTAATTAATAGAGTTGTCAGTAACTTAATTAATTAATGGATATTGTATATCTTGAACATGGGGAGACTAATAGACTCATAATAAGAAGGAGCTCATAACGTAATTATGGGGTTACAACGGTAGCGCAGTAATAATATTTTAGTGATATATATTATTATTATTGGACTTAATTATAAGTTTTGGGCTAAACTTGGATACTTAAGCGCAATGGAGGCCCAACTCTAATTTCTCCTCCTGTTCCCTGCTGTAGCCCATATATAAGTCATCTCAACTGTCCGAAAACTCTAACTGAAAAGTAATTCATGCCTAACATTGTGAGGGGGTGAGGGAACAGCTGATTGAGAAGATCTTGAAGATCGTTGCCCACACAACGTCGAGATTGAACTTGAGAATACAGCAGAAGATCAAGAGGTTATTTGCTGCTGCTGTTTGTTAATTTCAATAATTTTTATGAAATCGTGTGAAACTCCAAACTAAACCTGTTATATACCGTTGAATGTTTTGAAAATTTCAAAAATTTGTTAATTTGAAAATTTAAAAAATTTGATAATCTGAAAATTTTTGAAAATTTGATAATCTGAAAATTTCAAAAATTTGATAATCTGGATATTTTTGAAATTTTGATAATCTAGAAGTTTCGAAAATTTGATAATCTAGAAATTTTTGAAAATTTGATAATCTGAAAATTTCGAAAATTTGATAATCTAGAAATTTTTAAAAATTTGATAATCTGAAAATTTTTGAAAATTTGATAATCTGAAAATTTCAAAAATTTGATAATCTGGAAATTTTCAAAAATTTGATAATCTGAAAATTTCAAATATTTGATAATCTGGAAATTTTTTAAAATTTGATAATCTTGATATTTTTGAAAATTTGATAATTTGGAAATTTCAAAATTTTGATAATCTGGAAATTTTTGAAAATTTGATAATCTGGAAATTTCAAAAATTTGATAATCTGGATATTTTCGAAAATTTGATAATTTGGAGTTTTTTGAAAATTTGATAATCTGGAGATTTTCAAAAATTTGATAATCAGGAGGTCGTTGCATGTATTCGTGCTTGGTGGTGAACAATCGAATTAACTGATGTATAACTGTCATAATTTATTTAATTATTTGATTATTGTTATACATGTTATGCATGATTCTCTGTGATTTACTGTCTTATGTGCCGTAATAGGAGCTTGCTAGGTTGTGTATTTTATTGTGGAATATTATATGCATATAAAAACCCTTGGTGTTAAATTACTAAGTGGGAGAGGAGATTGATAATTAATTCCTGCCTCCATTATTGGTTTGTAAGAGACGTGAGTGAACTTGCGTGTTGGCATAGACCTTCCACCCATCAGACGAGTTTATTCATGAATCACTGGTACAGACTTCATTAAATAATTATTATTTGTAATGTGATGCGCATGAACTCGCGTGTTGGCATATACATTCCTCCCCATCGGATGAGTTTATATGCGGTTCACTGGTACAAACTTGTAATTAATGATTGTAGAAAGTTATCCGAGCGCGTGTGTACTTCTCCATCTATAAGGCACATAAGCTTGAGCCGCGGACTTGGGATCAAATAATGGATACACTTAAGTGCAAATAATAAGTATCCTCCCCATCGGAGTCACTGCTGTTATTTGCATGGCTAAAGAGGAACCGACTATTAATTATTTTGTCATGAGGTTAGATTGACAAATTAAATTAATGGGTAAAACCTTCTCTTTTAAATGTTCGGGTTTGTATACGTCCACACTATCGTGGCATGCAGACTCACAGTGCTTGAGATGTCGGTGAATTTTATTTTATATTGTTTTGAGGGAATCAATATAAATGGATAAATTTGAAGATTTGATCAGTGTATTTATTTTTGATTCTCTGTATTTCAAATGATTTTATCTCGCTTATTGTTTACTAAAAGAAACATATTTATTGGTCCAAAATTAGAAGATAAGAAAAGAATCTTGGTTTTAATTCTTATTGCTTAGGAAAATAAAATGTGTTCTCACTAAGGATGCCATATGATGCCTATTAAAGTCTCTAGTGGAGAGATGAGAGGTTCATAGAAATATGATGGTCTCATGTAACTCTTCGATACCTGAGTAAGGTTAAAAGGCAAGAGGTCATGGTTGACTTGATGAATGAATTAGAAAAACTTGGAGTAGAAATTGAAGGGGAACCTAGATCAATTTATTCTCCATAGTTTGCTTGAATGTTTTGAGCAAGTTCTATCTGAAATACGAGAGGTTGTATATGGTGGGGAACTTCTGACAAAACATGTGGCAAAGGAAATTAATTTTCATCAAGATTTGAACAAGGTTAGTATCTCATTCACTAGTCGTTGAAGCATGATTAGTGATGGCATCTACTGACACGTTGTGTGTAGATACCGAAATCATTAAAAGCCTCCTACTAAGTGATGTTGAGATTACTATGGACATGGGTAATGCTGGAAGTGTAGTGGCTGTTGCACTGGGAGTTGTTTATTTATCTTACGATACGAATAAACGTTTGATTGTGAGAAATTATCTTTAGGTACATTTTTATAGAAAGAATTTCATTTCTGTTTCTATGCATTTACGGATGGATACTCTATTTCATTTAAATGACATGGTCATTATAATGAAGGATAGAGTTATAATCTGTTATGGTACGTTGGTGATAATTTGTACACTCTTAAATCATGTTTATCCCACGGATGCAACAAATAGTAATTAATAACGCGTCTTCTAATTCTTAGTAAGAGAAAGGAACCTTCAGAGATGAACTAAATATACTTTTGGCATCTAAGACAAAATTAATTTTACTTGATCAGTAGGATTCAAAGGTTGATAGCCGATGGACAGTTGGGTTTATCTGAAGTGGAAACTATCTGACTTGCGAGTCTTGCTTGGAAGTAAAATGATTAATTGCCTTTTTAAGGAGCCATGCAAAGATATGTTGAGAATGGTTCATTCTGATTTATGCGATATTAAGACTATCTTGACGAGAGGTGGTCATTACGATTTAATCATGGTGGCGAGTATATTTTAGGATAGTGTAGGAGCTATTTATCAGAGGATGAGATTAAATCTCAAGTAGTCTACATCGGGCAAACCCCAGCAGAATGGTATGACGAAAGAATGAATAAGACTCTTATGGTAATGGTTAGATAGATAATGAATTATTAAATTCATTTTATAAGTATGCCCTAGAAATAATATTTCGTATGAATGTTTGTCTATTTGTGGGATATCCTAGAAAAATGAAGGGTGTCTTATTTGATAGTCCAAAAGATCAAATGGTGATAAGTAAATACGAACACTATATTTTTGGAAAAGAATTATGTAATAAATCACAAACCTATGTATAAGTTGTTCTATAGGAAGTGAGAGGGAAAACTCATAGTATAGTACCAATTGTATAAGATGAAATACCACAAGTAAACTGCATCGCGTGTCACATCTGATACACAATTGCATGTAGCCCCTTGTCGTAGTAGGAGGGTTATTCAACAATTGGAAAGATTTATATTTTGGGAGAGTCGTGAGACTTAGTCCCTAGTAAATATGGAATTGACCCACGGATACGACGAAGCACTACAAGATAAAAATGTGATATCTTAACAAGTTTCAATGAGTTTTGGAATAGGATTTATGGATTCTAAATCAAATCTGGGAGCTTGTACGACCATTAAATGGTGTAAGAAGCCATTGGAAGTGCTCATACGAAATAAAAGAGGATCATACGGTAAGGTGAAAACTTTGAAAGCAAAGCTTATTGTGAAAAGGTATGCTCAGAAAGAAAGGGTTCGATTATGAGGAAACCTGTTCACCGGTAGCTATGCCTATGTCGATCCGAATTCTTTTATCTGTTGCTACTCATATGAAATATGAGGTACAACAAATAGATATCAAGATAGCTTTCCTGATTGGAAGTCTTGAAGAAAACGTCTATGTGAAGCAACCAGAGTGATCCAATGCAAAGAGCTAAGAGCATTTTGATTGTAAGCTTAAAGGTGTCCATCGATGGACTAAAGCAAGCTTCAAGTTCATGAAACATCCGTTTTGATGAGGAAATCCAGGCATATGGATTTATTCAATGCGCGGATGTATCTTGTGTATTGAAAAGAGTGACGGAAATATGGTGGTATTTATTGTATTGTACATAAATGATATATTGCTCATTGGAGACAATGAAAGTGTATTGTCGGGCGTATGTGTATGGTTGATAAAGCAGTATGAAATAAAGGACTTAAGAGAAGCAAAATATATCCTTACGATCATGGTGATCACAAGATAGGATGTTGTACTTATCTCAAGTTTCATGAAATGATACAATTCTTACTCGTTTTAGCATGTGACTTTACCTAAGGAAATGTGTCTTAACACAAAAGAAGATAACGGAGATAAAAACGGTTCCTTATGCTTCGGCGAATAAGGAAGCTTAATTTAAGGAATGCTATGCACGAGATATGATATCTATTTTGTCGAAGACATGGTCAGTGAGTATCAAGGTGACCCGAAACAAGAATGATGAACTGTGGTAAGACATATACTTATGTACCTGAAAAGGACCAGAAATTATATGTGGACTTATCGAACAGATTCATTGCTTCTTATAGGTTACATAGATTCAGATTTTTCAAATCAGATAGGGACGGCAGTAAATCCACCTCAAAGGTTATGTATTTAATTTTAAGAAGTAGAGTCATAAGATGGAGGAGTGTTATATAGAAATATATTTCGGACTCCACCATGGAAAGATGATAAATTGGAGCCTCTGAGGCATCCAAAGTATTTATATGACTCTAGAAAATTCATGATGGACTTCGAAGTGTTTCTAAGTTTGCCCAAGATTATCACAATTTATTGTTACGAGAAATCGTATGATGAGGGAAAGGTTTTTGTCACTAAGATTGCATCGGATGATGACCTAGTAAATCCATTTACAAGGACCTTAAGGCGAGAGCTTTTGATGGTCGTGTAGTGGGAGTGAAAATCAGATGTATGGCAGTGGACATGACAACATAGCCTTTTAGTATATGTGGGAGATTATTGGATTGTATACTAAAAGTCTAGCTTTTTGTATGAACAATGTGATGACAATTTATTTGAAATGAGAATCATATGATCAAATGATTGCGTCTTATAATTTATTTATATGTACGATGCAATAGTCCACTTACTTTATAATGTAGATAATATGTTGTAAGACAACATGCGAAAGATCATATTATCGGTTTCCTTATAAAGTATAAACAAATTCTCACAATCGAGATAGACGGGGATTCTCTATCGGGATGGTTGTAGTGTGATTTGATATTAGTTTATCTTGACTATAGAATCACATTAGTATGTTTTGTGTGTATTGAGCAGGACTATTTGAGATCGTTCGACTTGTACTCTCTATATAGAAGAACTTGATCTCAGTTATTATGGATGTTCGTGCTCTTAATCCCTATACAATAACCTCGACACGTAAGGCAGAATGTATTTCTTTGATTCATCAATTAGTGAGATTTACATGTAATTAAATCAAATAAACTCGGTGAGTTGGAAAATAGTGCTGTCTCTAAGGTGTGCTGTTGATTGTAGAAGGATTCTGTGTCCGTTATAGGTTGATGATGTCCCCTTGAGGAGCTCATAAGGATTATCATGTAAACCCTGCAGGTGGATTTATTCCGACATGATAATGAGGTTGAGTGGTACTACTCTCGGATGAGATATTAATTAATGGAGTTGTCAGTAACTTAATTAATTAATGTACATTGTATATTTTAAACATGGAGAGACTAACGGGCTCATAATAAGAAGGAGCCCATAACGTAATTATGAGATTACAACGGTAGTGCAGTAATAATATTTTAGTGGTATATATTATTATTATTGGACTTAAGTATAAGTTTTGGGATAAATTTGGATACTTAAGCCCAATGGAGACCCAACTCTAATTTCTCCTCCTGGTCCCTGCTGTAGCCCATATATAAGTCATCTCAACTGTCCGGAAACCCTAACTGAAAAGTAATTCACGCTTAACATTGTGAGGGGAGTGAGGAAATATTAAATTAAGAAGATCTTGAAGATCGTCGCACATATGACGTCGAGATGGACTTGGGAATACATTAGAAGATCAAGAGGTTGTTTGCTGCTGCTGTTTGTCAATTTCTATAATTTTTATGAATTCGTGTGAATCTCCAAACTAGACGTGTGATACATCGTTGGAAAGCCACTGAAGAGAGGATCGTTTTGGCGTATACTTGACTCAAATCAGAGATCAGATGAGAGAGACATTTCCAAAACCGTAAGGCTGCGCATGCTGCCGGCGAGAATCTTTCTTCTTCAACATACCCTGGTGAAAGGTAATACATTTCTATGTTTTCTTGCTTCCGCTGGATATAGAATCGTATGGAACCCTAACGGTTCACGTTAACCAAATGGTCGAATGCCAACAATCCCAACCTTTGAGAAATTGCAAAAAAAATCTCGACCTTTAAGTTTCGTACAAAACGCACCCAACGGGCAGGAGAGGACTGCCAGACATCTGACGTGGCGATGATCTTTACCACGTCAGCTTTGAGTTTATTACAAAAAAAAACCTCAACCTTTATTTCTATTGCAAATAAATCCCAACCTTTGAGATTTTGACAAAAATAATCATCAAATTTTTTATTTTTTTTAAATTGCACCAATCTAATAAAAAAATATTTTTTATATTAAAATTTTTTCTCAAAAATTATTATTATGTAGTAATATTTAAAATTTATATTTCAATGTTTACGTTTGTTTCAAGGCTTACATTTATTTTTTCCACGTTGATTAAGGAATATAACATTTTAATGGATAGTGAGTTTAAAGACATAATATTTAATCCAAGTGGGTAAGTGTATTATTATTGTATGTGGGTCCCATGGTAGTATATTACTTATTTTAGGTGGGCCATATGCCAAAAAGAGAAACGTAAAGATTGAAATGGACGAGTAAATAAAAATTTGGTTTGTATAAATTAAAATTTAACTAATACTATTTTTTGTCCGTATAAAACTATGAGTTTATAAATTAAGTCTACATAAATTATGAACTATTTTTTGTATAAATTTTTATTATATATATATAGTCATATTAAATATAACATAAAATTACTAAAAAATCTTAAAATATGTTCAAGAATACTTTGATTTTATACATTAGAAAAAATTTATAATGCATAAAATATTTTAAAAACTAAAATAAATTTATTTTTTTATTTAATAATTTTTTAGAATTTAAATTTTTAAATATAAAATATAATGGGTGCAATTTAAAATAAAAAAAAATCTGATGGTCTTTGTTGCCGAAATCTTAATGATTGGGATTAAATTGCAATTTAAAGGTTGAGGTTTTTTTTGCAATAAACTCAAAGCTGACGTGGCAAAGTTCAACGCCACGTCAGACGTCGGGCAACCCTCTCCTGCCCGTTGGGTGCATTTTGCACGAAACCTAAAGGTCGAGGTTTTTTTTGCAATTTTTCAAAGGTTGGGATTTATTTGCAATAAAAGTAGAGGTTGGGTTTTTTTTTTTTTTTTTTTTTTGCAATTAACCCTTAAATTAAATTTAATTAAATTACTAAAAGATTACTTTAGAAGAAAAAGTACAGACTATAACTTAAATACGAATAACTACGTGAAAATGTAGATGACATTGGAGTATAGATGCTTCAAGTAAGGCTATTGACGAGTAACAATACATGAGACATTGTACTCATACCAACGCTAACATTAACATTAATTGATGTTAGACTACCGTTTATATGTCAACGGAAACAATTTCTAATGATTATTTCTTATATAATGACAATTAACAAGAGTTAGGTCGATAAATGGGAATTGTTGAACTGTTCTTAAAAAGACTGGTGTTTAGTCATAGTCAATTATACATTGTAGTCTCAAGTTCTACAAGCAAATTAGACCTGAAAGATCTCATTGAAAAAAGATAAGAGTATAATCAAGGAATTTGTATGATTTATTAATATTACATTAAATATTATACTATTATTTTAAAATTCATTGTTGAAAAAAGTAAAGATGTTATTTTAATAACTAAGTATGAATAATAATCTAAAAATATGTTATTTTACCAATAACTTTGCGTATATAAAAAAAAAACTTTCTCCGTTTATCGATAAGGTATCAATTTTATCGTTTTGAACATTTATTCTTAAGATATTCATTTTTTTTTTGAAAAGGAACCCACTCATGGCCCCACAAATCTCACTAATACAACTACTCACTTTATATAAAGTAATAAAACAATAATATCTAATTTAACGTTATTTGAAGAAAAAATAATTGTAATAACGTATTCCTGAACAGGTTAAACTCTAGATATATCTTTTCTTGCTCTTATCTTGACCAATAACATATAAAATTCATGAAATTTATCAAATTCTTTTGAAGCATTAATTTATTTTAAAGTTAGTATTTATCATCCAGTGGTTTATGCCTTCATCTATTTACTTATCATATCATGATGGTTGTATTTAATGAATAAATCATATTAATTGTTAATAATAATAATAATAATAATAATAATAATAATTATTATTATTATTACAATTTGTGTGTAGTTTGTTTCATCTTTTATCCTTTAAATTAATTAAGTTAAAAGTTTTTTTTTAACTTTCACGTTGCTACCTCCTGATAGAAACTTTATTTGCAGTGTCATGTAAATAGTGGTTTCAAACGATACAACTCTAAATAGTTAATTAATTCAACGAGTATCAAATTAGTGGTTTGTACCCACAATCGTTTTTGTACGCATAGTTCTTTATAAATAAAATGCTCATAATCAAACAATCATTCGTTTTAAATCCTTTAAATTAAAAAAAAATTATATTATTGTCATAACGTCTTCCCATCAGTGAGTAAAGTTGACAATTTCGAAAAATAAAATAGTAAGGTATTATAAATAACGTATTATATATTTGAATTCCATTATATACAAAATAAAAAAATATCATTACTGAATAATGATTCATGACTTCAAAAGAAGAAGATGGATATTGCAATTAACTAATTGCATATATGAATTCTAACCCATTACATTTGGCTTTACTAAAGAGCGTTTTATAGATGAATTAAATTAAAGATCAAAGGACCATATTTAAATCCCATATTTAAATTACCAATTCAATTAATTAATTGAATAATGTGAATAGACATGCATATTTGATAGAAAAATAATTAGACAAAATTAAATTATAGTAGAATTAATAAATAGTCATTTGAAGGGTTAAGCGTATATGTATACCCGACATTAATTAGTTTTTTCAAATCTTCTATTCAATGAATTTTGTATTATGAAAGGTAGGTCTGGCATGAGATCGTATCACGTGAGATCATTTTATACCTTTGAAAATAGTTATCACTTTCGCTATAAAATATTATCACTTTCGCTATAAAAGGTTATCACTTTTTATTTATGGGGCGGCTATTCGTACCCCCGAAATCGCTAAATATACTCCATAATGAATTTAAATTTAAATATTTTAATTCACATGACTTAAATACCCTTATAGAAATACATATTCCTAATTACATTACTAAGCATACTCCACCCCTTAAATACATTGCTAAACATACCCCACCACTACTGTAGCCTTTTAATCGTAAGTATGAGTTGTACCTATGGCGATGTTCGTCAGTTCTCGTCAAATTGACGAACAACTACACAAAAACTGAATTGTCGGAAACCAACACAACAATTCAGATTTCTTTGCAAACTGGGGATAAAAATTAAATGTTCATAGTCCTGAAGTATATTCTATAATCAAGAACAAGCATAATTAGCAGGGGATTAATGCAATAAAACTGATATATTAAAAGCAATATCAGAAGCAACAGTTCACGAAATCCAAAATCACACTTATATTAAAACCACCATTTTCGCCACAAGAACCGTGAATTACATCCAGAAATCTCCATAAAATGATAATGGTCGCGAAAAAAATCATATAAAAATCAACCTTATAACTGCTATTAAGATCATTAGATCAATAATACCGAGAGAGAGAACGCACCTAAGAACACAAAAATTCAGATTTCTTTTCTCTCTATGTTTGACATAGAAACATTATATTGGGGTTAATTTGAGAAATCTGAATTTTTATGTTGGTGTCCGACAATTCAGTTTTTGAGTTTTTTTGACAATTTGGTGAGAACTGATGAACATCGCCATGGACCGTACAACTCACTTTACGTTTAAATGGCTGCGGTAGGGGTGGGGTATGTTTAACAATGTATTTAAGGGATGGCGTATGTTTAGTAATGTATTTAGGAATATACATTTATGTAAGGGTATTTAAGTCATCTGAATTAAAATATTTAAAATTAAATTCTTTTTGGGGTATGTCTAGCAATTTTTGGGGTGCGAATAGCCGCCCGCTTTATTTATACTATAATTTGTTCATGAAATAGGATTGTCACTTTTCATTAATTCATTAACACTTTTCGTTATGGAACCTATCACTTTTCACTCGTCTCACTTAAGCCCTTACGTGAGACGATCCTACACAAGTCTTTGCCAATTATGAAATAGTTTATTAGAAAACATAAAATCAGTTTATTTAACATAGACATACGTATTACTTGAATTTATATTAGAATTGGTTTGGATCATTGAAATTATAAGTACAATTTATTTAATTTAATAAGATATAAGTATCACTATTTTATTTATTTTTATTGAAATAACTAATGTAAAGTTATATAGTATTGTATTGCTAATATAAATTATTAAAAATATGTCATATAAAAGACTTGTAAATATTTACACTTGTTGATTAGAATTTTATAATTATTTTTAAAATTTTATATTTTCTTACACTTGTTGCATTTTAATATTTTAATAACATACTCCCTCCGTCCCGTGAAGTATTTCACGTATTTGTATACGCGGAGATTAAGAAAATTTTATTTTTTAATGTATAAAGTAAGAGAGATAATATATATTTTAATTAATTTAATGAAAAAGGTGTATAAAGTTGTTGGAAGATGTGAAAAGTAAGTATTATATTGGAATGTGTGTAAAAAGTGAATATTATAATAATTTATTTTTTACTAATTTTAGTAAAAGTGAAGTGTGAAATACTTTGAGGGACGAATAAAAAAAAGAAAGTGTGAAATACTTTGGGGACGGAGGGAGTATAACTTTATATAAATTCAAAATTTTTAATATTAATCTCATAAAGTTTTAAATATTTACTTTAAGTTTAAAAATGGAACTAAAAAAGTATTATTTTTTAAGCAATTAATAACTTATTTTATTAGTATTTCTAACTAATTATATAATAAATACATTTATAATAATTATATAATTAATATGTTCACTTATATTATAGATAGAGTTATAGTTAATTGAATTACATAAGGAGGTTAAAGGTGAAAGTAAGAAAAATAGATAGGAATATTATAGTTAAAAAAAAGTTCCTCATTAGCTTCACACTTTTAGTATTAAGATAAAGATAAGATAAGATATAACTAGATGATTTTGAGTGGATTAAATAAATAATATATAAAGGCTACTTAGAATATAATTTTCTCTTCTCCCCATCTGGGGAATATAAGGGAACAGACCGTGCGGCGAACAGCTCGTGACTCGCGAATACGTTAACAAACATGTTCACGAATGTGAAATCCAGATTTCGAAGCCTCCTAACTCTCTGTGATGTCACTGCTTAAGTCATTGTGCTAGCATCATTACTTATGTCATCACCTCCATTATAGCTGGCAGTCGACCTGCACTTGTCTTTTGCCCCTTTTGAAGGGTTGCCCTTTTGACCTTTCGAAAGGTCACTCGACTCTTGCCCCTTTTGACGAGTCACTTGTTATCTGCTGTATCTAAAGGGTTACCTAGCTCTTGGTCATTTTGAAGAGATTTCACTCTTTTCTTTCCTCGTTTTTCTTTCTTTGCTGGAGAAGGTCCTGTTGGCGTTTGATAGTTTGGTTAACGTGACCCGTTAAGGTTCCATACGTTTCTAACAAGCAGCGGAAGCAAGTAAATAAGAAACGATTTACCTTTCACCAGGGTATGTTGGAGAAGATGCAATCTCACTAGCAGCCTGCATAGTCCCACCATTTTGGGCATAACTCTCTCATCCGATGTCGAAATTGAGTGATCTACACAACAAAATGATTCTCTCTTCCGTGGCTTTATGTCAGTATATCACACGTTTGATTATGAGGTCTGTATAATTTAAAATTTTTTTTACAATGTGGCAGACAGCAGCAGCAAACGACCTTCCGATCTTCTGCTGTATTCCCAAGTCCAATCTTGACGTCGTGTGGGCGACGATCCTCGAGATCTTCTCAATCTGCTATTCACTCTCTATCTCACATATGTTAGGCGCAGAGAATTAGGTTTAAAATAGTTGAGATGACTTATATATGGGCTACAACAGGGACCTGGAGGAGAAATTAGAGTTGGGCCTCCATTGGGCTTAAGTATCCAAGCTTAGCCCAAAGCTTTTACTTAAGTCCGATAATAATAATATATACCACTAAAATATTATTATTACTGCACTATCGTTCTAATCTCAAAATTATATTTTTGGTTCCTTCTTATTATGAGCCCGTTAGTCTCCCAATGTTTAAGATATACAATGTCCATTAATTAATTAAGTTACTGACAACTCCATTAATTAATATCTCATCCAAGAGTAGTACCACTCAACCTCATTATCATGCCGAAATAAATCCACCTGCAGAGTTTACATGATAATCCTTATAAGCTCCTCAAGGGGACATCATCAACCTATAACGGACACGGATTCTTTCTACAATCAACAGCACACCATAGAGACAGCACTATCTCCCAACTCACTGAGTTAATTGATTTAATTACATGTAAATCTCACCCATTAATGAATCAAAGAAATACATATTATCCTACGTATCGAGGTTATTATATAGGGATTAAGAGCATGAACATCCATAATAACAGAGATCAAGTTCTTCTATAAGTCAGTATAAGTCGAACGATCTCAAGCAGTCCTGCTCAATACACACAAAGTGCATTAATGTGATTCTATAGCCAAGATAAGCTAATACCAAACCATACTACAACTATCCCGATAGAGAGTCCCCGTCTATCTCGGTTGTGAGCATCTGTTTATACTTTATAAGAAAACCGATAATATGATCTTCTGCATATTGTCGCACAACATATTATCTACAGTATAAAGTAAGTGGACTATTGCATCGAACATATAAATAAATTATAAGACGCAATCATTTGATCATATGATTCTAATTTCAAATTAATTATTAACGTATTGTTCATATAAAAGCTAGACTTTTAGTATACAATCCAACAATCTCCCACTTATACTAAAAGACTATGCTGTCATGTCTTCCGCCATACGTCTGATTTCTACTCCCACTATACGACCATCAAAAGCTCTCGCTTTATAGTCCTTGTAAATAGATTTACTAGGTTATCATCCGATGCAATCTAGGCGACAATAACCTTCCCCTCATCATACGATTTTTCGTAACAGGTGGTACTCACGCTCCATGTGTTTAATTGCTTATGGCCTCGTGATTCCTTCAAGTTTGCAACTGCACCATTATCATCAAAATAAATTGTGATAACCTTGGGCAAACTTAGAATCACTTCGAAGTCCATCATGAAGTTTCTAGAGTCATATAGATACTTTGGCTGCCTCATAGGCTCCATTAATATCATCTTTCCATGATGGAGTCCGGAGTCTGAAATATATTTCTATATAATACTCCTCCACATTATGACTCTACTTCTTAAAATTAAACACATAACCTTCGAGGTGGATTTACTGCCTTCCTTATCTGATTTGAAAAATCTGAATCTATGTAACCCATAAGAAGCAGTGAATTTGTTCGGTAAGTCAACATATAATTTCTAGTCCTTTTCAGGTACTTCAAAATTATGTGTTACCACAGTTCAACATTCTTATTTCGATTTACCTTGATACCCACTGTTCATGCCTTCGGCAAAATAATTATCCATACTCGTGCAAGCATTCCTTAGATAAAGCTTCTTTATTCGCCGAAGTATAAGGAACCGCTTTCATCACCTTTATCTTCCTTTTGTGTCTCAAGACACATTTCCTTAGATAAAGTCACATGCTAAACAGATAAGGATCGTATCATCTCATGAAGCTTGAGACAAGCATAACATCCTTTCTTGTGATCCGTATTACCGTGATCAAAAAGATATTTTTGCTTCTCTTAAATTCTTCATCTCATATCGCTATATCAACCATACCATACGCCCGACAATACTTTTTCATTGTCTCCAATAAGTAATATATCATCTACGTACAGTACAAGAAATATCACCACGTTTCCATCACTCTTTTCAATATACAAGACACATCCATGCATTGAATAAATCCATATGCCTAGATTCCTCATCAAAATGGATGTTTCATGATTTTGAAGCTTGCTTTAGTCCATCGATGGACACTTTTAAGCTTACTATCACAATGCTCTTAGCCCTTTGCAATAAATCACTCTGGTTGCTTCACATAGATGTTTTCCTCAAGACTTCCAATCAGGAAAGCTGTCTTGACATCTATTTGCTATTCTTCATATTTTATATAAGTAGCAACAAATAAAAGAGTTTGGATCGATATAGACATAGCTACCGGCGAATAGGTTTTCTCATAATCGAACCATTTCTTTCTGAGTATACCTTTTCGCAACAAGCTTTGCTTCCAAGGTTTTCACCTTATCTTATGATCCTCCTTTATTTTGTATGACTACTTCCAATGGCTTTTACACCATTTATTGATCCTACAAGCTCCTAGACTTGATTTAGAATTCATCGATTCTATTTCAACATCATTGCACTTGCTAAGATATAACATTTCGATCTTGTAGTGCTATGTCGTATCCGTGGGTCCATTCCATGTTTACTAGGGACCAAGTCTCACGACTTTCCCAAAATATATATCTTACAAGTTTTCGAACAACCCTCCCGCTATGACAAGGCACTACATGCAATTGTGTATCAGACGTGACACGCGTTGCAGTTTACCTTGTGGTATATCCTCTTATACAATTGGTACTGATACTTTGAATTTTCCCTCTCACTTCCTTTAGAACAATTTACACATAGGTTTGTGATTTATTACATAGTCATTTTCCAAAATCTAGTGTTTGTGTTAACAATCACCCTTCGATCTTTGGACTAAATAAATCAACACCCTTCATTTTTCTAGGATATTCCACAAACAGACAAATGTTCATATGAATTACTGTTTCTAGGGCATATTCATAAAATGAATTTAATAATTCTAAATAACTCATCATCTATCTAATCATATCCATAAGAATCTTTCTCTTATTAAGATTAGAAGACGCATTATTAATTACTATGTGTTGCATCCGTGGGATGACCATGATTTAAGAGTGAACAATTTATCGCCAACGTACAACAATAGATTATAGCTCCATTTTTTATTACTATGACCATGTCATTTAAATGAAATGGAGTATCCATCCGTAAATGTATAGAAACTGAAATAAAATTCTTTATATGAAAATGTACGTAAAGATAATTTCTCATAATCAAGCGTTTATTCATATAGTGAGATAAATAAACAACTCCCACTGCAACAACTACTACTCTCGTAGTATACCTATGTACCCAATAATAATCTCATCATCACTTAGTTACACGCTTTTAGTAATTTCGGTATCTACACACAAAGTGTTAGCAGATGCCATCACTAATCATGCTTCAACGACTAGTGAATGAGATGCCAACCTTGTTCACATCATGATGAAAATGGATTTCCTGCGTTACATGTTTTGTCAGAAGTTCTCCACCATATACAGCCTCTCGTATTTCACGTAGAACTTTCTCAAAACATCCAGGCAAATTATGGAGAATAAATTGTTCTAGGTTTTTCCTTCAATTTTTACTCCAAGCATTCCCAATTCATTCATTTACTGAACTATGACCTCCCGCCTATCTAACTTACTCAAGTATCTGTAGAGTGGCATGAGACCATCATATTTCTATGAACCTCTCACCTCTCCACTAGAGTCTTTAATAGGCGTCATAGGACATCCTTAGTGAGAACACACTTATATTTTCCTAAGCAGTAAAATTCAAAACCAAGATTCTTTTCTTATCATCTAATTTTGGACCAGTAAATATAATTTCTTTTAGTTAGCAATAAGTAAAATGAAACCATTTGAAATTGCAGAGAATCATAAATAAATACACCGATCAAATCTTCGAATTTTATCCATTTATATTGATTCTCTCAACATAATATAAAAATAAAATTCACCGACATCTCAAGCACCGTGAGTCTGTAAGTTACGATAGTGTGGACATTTATAAACCCGAACATTTACAAGAGAAGGTTTTACCCATTAATTTCATTTGTCAACCTAACCTCATGACAAAATAATTAATAGTCGGTTCCTCTTTAGCCATGCAAATAAAAGCAGTACTCCGATAGGGAGGATATTTATTATTTACATCTAAGTGTATACCATTATTTGACCCCAAGTCTGCGGCCTAAGCTTATGTGCCTTACAGATGGAGAAGTACACACGCGCTCGGATAACTTTCTACAGTCATCAATTATAAGTTTGTACAGTGATCCGCAAATAAACTCATCCGATGGGGAGGAAGGTTTATGCCAACATGCAAGTTCATGTGCATCACATTACAAACAATAATTATTTAATTAAGTCTATACCAGTGATCCGTGAATAAACTCATCCGATAGGGAGGAAGGTCTATGCCAACACGCAAGTTTACTCACATCACTTACAAACCAATAATGGAGGCCGCGAGAATTAATTACCAATCACCCCTCCCACATAATTATTTAATATCGAAGGTTTTTACATGCATATAATATTTAGAATAAAATACGCAACTTAGCATGCTCCTATTATGGTACATAAGGCAGTAAATCACAGAGAACACGCATACATATATAACAATAATCAATTAATTAAATCAATTATAATCAGTTATATATCAGCGAATTCGATTATTCACCACCAAGCATGAATACGGGCAACTGCGACTATGCGGGGTTTGACCTCAGTATATATGCGGGGTGAGGTCGCAGGGATCGACCTGCCTGGTCAGGTTGCGAGGCTCGGGGCAGCACCCCGAAACCTAATCTGAAAATAGGAATTCAGTCTTCACAAATTTTTCTTCAGATTCCTTGCCCCGTAGCCTGCTCCACCACTCCGGTACCCTGCCCGACATCCTCACACCTAGCCGCCAATTAACCATGCAAACCCGACGTGATTCACACACCTTGGCCTACACATCGAAGCTGCACCACATTCCGACACGAAAATGAGGCTGTGTAACCATCATGCACACAGGCACGACTCGTGCCATGTTGCAGCAAGAGTCATGCCACTCCAATGCAGCAGTGCACACACTTTTTACCAGCACCACGCATATCCTAGATACCACTCACACGACTCATGCCGTCAGCAATCAGGAGTCGTGCTGGAAGCACCTCTAAGTCGTGCCACACGATAGCCTAGCCTATGCCGTGCCTCACCTTGTCTGTCCATGTGCCAAAAAGTTCACTGCCCAGCCTTCACACATGCCAACAGGTGCCCAGCTGTGTGGCAAATCTCCTCACTTGGCAGTCCACTCGGTGCCCTCCGTGTGCCACTACTCAACCCATGCCAATCTTGCCAGACTAGCATGCCCCAAGGTTGCCTTCACATGGCACTGAACGAGTGTCATCTAACCGCCGATCTGCTATTTGCCTCATGCTGCCAGCCTACCTGTCGTGCTCCGAAAACAAGCTAATTTGTGTGGCAGGTATGCCACCAAGCCTTGCGTACGCAACAATCTGTCTGCCGCCTAGAGATGTTCACGTCATCACTGCCTATCAGCAGCCACTGATTATGCCGCAAGGTCCCACTGCCAGCACATCGAAGACATCAGTCGTGTCATCTCACAGTGTTCGATGCGCTGCTGGTAAGTATCATCGCCCCGTTGCTTTGCCAGCGTGTTTGCCGCTCATGTCACCTGCTGTGACACATGCAAACTATAGACCCGTTCAGAACTGCAGGACTCGCCTGGATATTCGTAGGGCTCGACCCAACCTAACACAGACCCACCCAGAACATTGCAGAACTCGGTCGAAACATGGTCAGACTTGCTCAAAACCGTGCTAGCTTGTACCATACGCCAGTCAGATTCGCGCCATACGCCGAACAGACTTGCCCTACCGGATAGCCTCATCAGTGGCGCAACATTCTGCCACCAGTGCCCCATCCATACTGGTTCAGGGCCGGCGAAGATAGTTCCAGTGATACGTGAAGACTCCATCCGACTGCACAATGATTAGCCATAATATAGTGGGCATGACCAATTAAAGAAATTATCGAACTACAGGGAGGAATGTACTAGAGTTTAAGCGATCTCGTATTTGTCATAGTTTTATAGAGATGATCAAGAAGGGAAGATAATCAAGAAATTACAATAAAATAAATGGATAGATAAATGGGAGATGGATGAATGAGCCAAGTAGATAGAGATGAGACTAACAATACTTAAAGTATGGAAAATCTAGGTATCATGTATCAAATTCATATGTGTCATGGATTGAAGACTAAGGGCCAACACTAAGATCACCTAAACTCCCTCTCGGAATGAATAGGATATGGATATCAAATAGCTCAATGGATTGGTTCTCACTTAAACAATTCCAACTAGGTACTAAGCTTAAATGAGAGTCCCTTCACACAATTAATCAATCTCTCGATCAAACTAATCGAATGTCCTACCAAAGAGTTCTAAACTATGAAGGATTTCTCAATCTCTTCACAATTTATAATGCACATGAGGTGTTTGATGAAATGATTCACTCAATTATCCTAAGCATATCATTGATTTCTCAATCTAATCACATATTTAGAACAACTAAACACACAAATCATCAATACAAATCAAGCAATTAATAATCAATGATAGAAAATCATAGATCCAATCAACATATGAATTCAAATACACAAATCCCCAAAATTATCCAACACAATTCATATTGCTAATCTCACAAGGGAGATTAGCCTCTCATGGTCACAAGGAATCCAACATAGACATTAAAATCCTTACAAAACATGATAAACAATAGGTTTCAATACAAAGTGTAGATGAAAACTCCCTTGGATGTCTCCAATGGTGATCTTCTTCTTCCCCTTGCAATTCACCTCTCTTCCTTGCTTCTCTAGCTACTTGGATGAAGGATTTGATGGTTGGATAATGGTAGATCCAAAGGATGAAGAATGGATGAAGGTGAAGGTGAAAAATGGAGGAAAAGGTGTGTGAGGTGTGTGTGGAAGAGTGGATTTAAGATCTTTTTCACATATTGAAGTATTGGGTATTTATACCCCTTGGGAGGCTTCTAGAAGGATTCTGATTTTTTTCCAGGATTTTACACAGCACGAGTCGTGCTCTGCCACACGGCCATAAGGTGGCCATGTCGTGTGAACTGATGCTCCCGCACGGCTGATGAGTGTGTAAATTCATAAGTTTAGCATCATGTTTTGTGCTAGTTTTAGAGAGTTTGAAGGTGGAAATAGGTGGAAAACCTATACATATTGTGAATTAGCATGAATCAGGTGTTATTGGAGCTCTTTGAGTGGTTTGAACAGCGAAATCGAAGTGAAAGTGCCAAGAATCGAAGAGACAAAGTCGAAGCCATGCGAACCGCCCAAAAAAGAGGTGGGTTTGACCTATTGGAGGAGGGTTCGACCTCTCCAGCAGGTCGAACCAGTGTTGGAGAAGTGCAGGAAGTAGGTTCGACCACGACTCGAGGGATTTGACCTGTACATCAGGTCGAACCATGGTCGAACCAGTTCGTGAGAAGTTGGGTTCGACCACGACGTTGGGAGTTCGACCTGACGGTTGGCCGAACCAAGAGCAGAAATTGTCCAGTGATGAGGTTCGACCTGGGGTTCGACCTGATCTTGAGAGGTTTGACCTGTTTAAGAGGTCGAATCGGTGCAGAATTCTTCCAGTAGCGGGGTTCGACTTGGGGTTCGACCTGTGGCCAGTGGTCCGACCTGTTTGACGAGGTCGAACCTACGTGCGGGAACTTACCTTATCCGGATTTTTGAGGCCGAAACGCGTGAGATCACTTAGAAAGCCCATTCCAAACCCTAGAGACGTGATTACAAGTATAAAAGGAGATCAAATGCGTCCAAATAGACGAGCTTTTTGATCATCAATCATAAGAGAGACAAGAGTAGAGGTGGTAATCCATCCGGAGGGCTGTGACAGAAGTTCGCTGAAGGTTCAAGTAAGAATGATCAATCTAACCATGATTGTTCCTAGATCAATCATGGGCTAGAACCGCCTTGGTAGTTCTAGGGTTATGAAAGTTTCATGATGTAATTCGTATTTCGTGTGTAAAACTCCGTACAACACTACCTGTGGTTTGTTTTATATAAGATTGCATATTTAATCCATACTCATAGTCGTTTTGTGCATCAATGATCGTTGTGTAGAGTCTGAATACATAACATGGTTATTGGTTGAGTGCGTTCACTACTGAGCAGGGTTTATTGTTATAATTCTAAGTGAAGGGATTCCGAAGTCTTATTAGAACCGTCTTATATGAATATTTATTAATTGAATTAAATTCGGGTTGATAAATAGAATGAAGAGTATAACTTTATAGTACCTAAAAAGGGAGATCAAATCGGGTTAGATTCTAGACGTGGAAGATAATTGATTATGATAGTACCTAGAAAGGGGGGTGAAGTATATCTTTTGCTCCGAGGTTATTCACACGTGTCAAGCGCATATTTACTTATGTCTATAGAGTAAACTTGCATGGTCTAGTAATGCATCCACAAACCACAGGGTAGAGTCGGACACCATCACATAAAAATACGAATTGCTAGTGAAACTGGATGACCCGACGAACTACCTACTATTCTTCTTGATCACAACTCACTTTTCTCTAACTCTTGTTATTTCTTTTTGCTATTTCGATTAGTAGTTATTACTCTTTAAACCTTTACAATTACCAAACATAGTCTAAAGTCTACTAGAATATAATGAAATTGATGTTTAACCATCCCGTGGGTTCGATAATGTAACTTGGTCATCTTCGCGACTACAATTGATATCCTTATACTTGAGGATTAATTTGTGTGTTGAGAAAACCCTATCAAGTTCTTGGCACCGTTGCCGGGGATGGCGTAAAATATCTTTTTGTATTATTTCTAGTTTATTAGGACTATTTACCTTGTTTTGTTGTTTTCTATCTTATTCGTTTTAGGTGTATGCTCACAAGATCAAAGAAAGGTAATCTTGAATCGTATAATCCTGAGATTGGAGCATCATCAAGAAAGAAGAAGAAGAAGAAGAGCAAGGCAAAGACAATTGACCCAACTGAAGCTCTGAATTTTGGAGTCAAGGTTGACGAGCAGATTTTGCAGACGATTGAAGCTACAACTGAAGTTAATTTGGAAGTAGGAACAATCAACATGGCAGCGAATCTGGATAATCTAGCCATCCGAGAGGTTTTCAGAAATAATGGGGCTAGAAATTATGAGCTTTTAGGAGCAAGGGGAACTAACACAGCTTTCGATCTTCATCCCGCTCTTATTAGCATGATAGAAAGAAACTCCTTTTCAGGAGGGTCTTTTGAGGATCCCCAACAGCATCTGAACAAGTTCTTGGGTTATGCAAGTACTCAAAAAGACGTAGGAGAACATGAAGATGCTAGGAAGATCCTTTTGTTCAAATTCTTGCTTACAGAAAAGGCGAGGGATTTGTACGACACTATTAACGCAGCTGAGTGCACCACGTGGGAGCAATTGAAGTTAAGATTCTTGGAAAGGTATATGCCACCTTCGAAGGTGTTTAAGATGAAGCAAGATATTAACCAATTTGCTATCAGTGGAGGTGAGAAATTTCATGAAGCGTGGGATAGATTCAAGGACATGCTCAGGAAGTGCCCTCAACATGGGCTATCTAAAGCCCAATATATCAGTATATTCTATAATGGATTGGACTGTGAATCAAGAGTGTTACTTGATGCTTCTTCTAATGGAGCATTGCTTACAAAGTCATCCGTTGAGGCCGAGAAATTGTTTGAAGACATATCGATGAATTCGAGGGATTGGCCGACTGATAGAGTTAGAGGTACGTATGTCCTTGGGAAGGTAGCTCAGGTTGAACAAGCAATGGTGAAAACAAGGAGAGAGGATGAGATCGTTTCGAGCTTGTCCAATATCAACAAGCTACTTGAGTCTCAATAGAAGCAGATCAGCGAGATATCTCAACGAGTACCAATCATGCAGTAAGAGATAATGAATAATGGAACAATCCAAGAAGAATTGGAGGAAGCAAATTATGCCATGGGTCAAAATATTCAAGGAACGAGGTACCCAAATCAAGGAAACCGAACTACCAAGGGAACTATCGAGGAAACTTTAATAATCGTGGTCCCTCTGGTGGTTATCAACAGCAACTAAGGAGGCCCGAATTTTCATGGAGCAATACGAACAATGCACTGCAACTTCCGATGGGTGTTGATCCGGGAGAAAAGTTGGAAGAAGGAAAGCCTGGTTTTGAGGATACTGTGAACAGGTACATGGCGAAGAATGATGAAAGAGTGAACCGCCTTGAGGCCAAACTTGAGAAAAAGATTGATGATCACCACAAAGATTTGTCCACTCAAGTGAAAGATCTCACGTTGTTGATGGGTACAATTGCAGATAATGTGAACACATTGACTCAATCTGTATGCAAAGGGAAGTTTCCGTCTCAGAGTATAGAGAATCCAAAGTCGTGTAATGCCATCACACTGAGGTCGGGAACGCAGTACGAGGGACCGATGAGGCCAGAATCAAAGTTAGAATTTTCTAAGCCTCGATTCGACCAACACCCATAGGGTTCTACCTGTCATACAGGTCGAACCATGGTCGAATCTCATCAGCAAGAGCACTCTGTTTTGCCGTAGGAACGGTTCGACAACGATCGTAATGGTTCGACCAACCCATCAGGTCGAACCCAGGTCGAACCGGAGGATAGAAACTATACAGTGAAGCGGTTCGACCTAGGGGACAATTGTTCGACCTCCACTGTTGGTCGAACCCTAGTCGAACCTCAAGAGCAGAATGAGATCAGTCTTCCAGGAGAGAGGTTCGACCAATACAAACCTGGTTCGACCTCTCAATCAGGTCAAACCATGGTTGAACCTCGCCAAGACATTTTGATTGATGCACTTGATGTTCCTTTTGATGTCGATGCGACTCCAGTGGTACGGAATGAGCAAAGTATAGATATAATAGCTGAGAAAAAATAGGAAAGAGCTAAGCGATTAAGAGCCGAAAAGAAGAAAGCGGAGAAGGTTGATCGTGATGACTGGGGGATTCCCAAAACAAAGATACCTCCACCGTTTCCCTACAAGCTAGTGAAGAAGGGATTGGAAGAGAAGTTCAAGAAGTTTTCAGAGATAATGAACAAGATAAGCTTGAACATCCCTTTCTCAGAGGCAATCATGGAGATGCCATACTATTCTCGATTCCTTAAAGACATATTGATGAAGAAGCGAAGCTTAACCGGAGTTGAAATGATAAACTTATCTGAGAATTGTAGCTCAATTATTCAAAAGAAGTTGCCGCCGAAGATGAAAGATCCGGGGAGCTTTACTATTCTATGTGAGATCGGGAAGGGGCCAGCACGGCAAGCTTTGTGCGATCTAGGGGCAAGCATCAATTTGATGCGTTGTCCATCTTTCAGAGGCTTGGTTTGGGGGAGTTGACCCCGACAACAGTGGCTCTCCAATTGGCAGATAGATCAATGACGTTTCCAAAAGGTATTGTTGAAGACGTTCTTGTAAAGGTGGAGAAGCTAGTCTTTCCTGTGGATTTCCTTGTACTAGAGATGGATGATGACAAGGATAATGTTCCTTTAATCTTGGGGAGGCCATTTCTTGCTACGGCTGGAGCTATGATAGATGTTCGGAAGGGAGAACTTAGGCTGCGAATGGACAAAGAAGAAGTACTTTTCAACTTGGACAAAGCAATGAAGATGCCAATGGAGTCCCAGTGTTATAGTATTGACGTGGTGGAGGAGATTGTGAAGGAGGATATGTCTCTGATCTTGTCAAAGGATCCTCTTGAGACATGTTTGCTGGAGTCTCTTACTTATCCCACTACGGAGCTTGACGTACTTTCTAACGAGGTATGTATTGAATTTCTTGAAAACTTACTTGCTTTGGGTGATGACAGGTTTGAATTGGAAAAAACTAAGGTGGAAGAAGTCAAATGGACCAGGAGGTACTTGCCTTTGGATAACGAAAGCGCTCCAATGGAAGAAAAGAAAGAGGAGTTGAAACCATTACCGGAACACTTGAAGTACGCTTTTCTTGGCGATAATGCAAAATATGCGGTAATTGTATCTTCTTCCCTTAATGATGATCAACTTGAGGAGTTATTAGATGTCCTACGGAAGTACAAGTCTGCAATAGGGTGGTCACTAGATGATTTGAAAGGTATTAGTCCTTCGTATTGCATGCATCGGATTAGATTGTTGGATGAAGCCAAGGCGAGTGTTCAAAATCAGCGGAGGGTGAATCCCGCAATTCAAGAGGTGATAAGAAAGCAAATCCTTACGTGGTTGGATGCTGGAATTATATATCCTATTAGTGATAGTCCCCATGTGAGTCCATTGCATGTAGTTGCTAAAAAGGGGGACATGACTGTAGTGAAAGCTGAGGATGGAGAAGCTATAGCCACGAGGATTCCTACGGGATGGGGTACATATGTGGATTACAAGAAATTAAATGAGAACACGTGTAAGGAACATTTTTCTCTTCCTTTTATGGATCAAATGTTAGATCGTCTTGCAGGGTATGAGTTTTATTGTTTCTTGGATGGATACTCGGGGTACAACCAAATCATGATTGCTCCCGAGGATCAAGAAAAGACCACTTTTACTTGCCCCTACGGGACCTTTGCTTTTATGAAGATGACGTTTGGATTGTGTAATGCGCCTGCTACTTTTCAGAGATGCATGATGGCGATTTTTGATGGTTTGATAGAGAAGATCATGGAGGTGTTCATGGACGATTTTTCAGTTTTTGGTTCCTCTTTTGATATTTGTTTGTCTAACCTTGCTATTGTTTTGAAGAGGTGTCAAGAAACTAATCTTGTCTTGAATTGGGAGAAGTGCCACTTCATGGTGAAGGATGGGATTATTCTTGGGCATCATGTTTCCGCCAAGGGATTGCAAGTAGATCGTGCTAAAGTGGTGGCAATTGAGAAGCTTCCACCACCGACCAATGAAAGAGGAGTGCGGTCCTTCCTTGGACACGACGGTTTTTACAGGAGATTCATAAAAGACTTCTCAAAATACTCTAAGCCCTTATCTCATTTACTTGAAAAGGATATTCCTTTTGTGTTTAATGATGAGTGTCTAACAGCTTTTCAAGTTTTGAAGGAGGCGCTAATTACTGCCCCTATCTTGATCACACTGGACTGGACTCAACTGTTTGTACTTATGTGTGATGCAAGTAATGTAGCACTGGGTGTGGTGCTCGGGCAGCTAAGGGAGAAGAAGTTCTGCGCCATTTACTATGCGAGTAAGACTTTCGATGCGGCACAGAAGAATTACACGGTGACTGAAAAGGAGTTTTTGGCTGTTGTGTATGCATTCGATAAGTTCCGTCAGTATTTGGTTGGCATGAAGACTATTGTGTACACGGATCATTCAGCGATTCGGTACTTGATGGAGAAAAAGGAGACGAAGCCTAGAATTATAAGGTGGATTCTACTACTTCAAGAGTTTGATATGGAGATTCGGGATAAGAAAGGAACAGAAAATGTGTTGGCAGATCACTTGTCAAGGTTGGAGACTAGGGAGCATTATGATAATTCTTTTGAGTATATTGAAGAGATGTTCCCTGATGAGAAGATCATGGCTGTGGTTGTTGAAAGGACTGAGCGAGCGTGTGTGGTCGCAGCGCAAGGTATGGATCCATGGTACGCGGATTATGTTAATTACATTGTCGTTGGAGAAATTCCAAGGGATCTCAATCGATATCAACTTGCGAAATTCAAGAGGGAAGTTGAGACATTTATATGGTATGATCCGTTTGTTTACAAGATATGTAAGGATTCTATTATGAGAAGATGTGTACCCGAGAGGGAAATGGAGAGTTTGCTTGAGTTTTGCCATGCACAACCAAATGGGGGGCATTTCGGAGCGCAAAAGACTGCAGCTAAGGTACTTCAATCCGCTCTCTATTGGCCTACATTGTTTAGAGATTGTGAGAACTATGTGGCGTCTTGCGATAGATGTCAGCGCATGGGAAATATAGGTAGGAGAGATGAGATGCCACTGCAGCCTAGCATTGTTGTGGAGATATTTGATGTATGGGGGATCGATTTTATGGGGCCTTTTCCCCCGTCGAATGGATTTCTCTACATTCTTCTTGCTGTGGATTATGTTTCAAAGTGGGTGGAAGCGATTTCTACTCACTTAAATGATTCAAAAATTGTTGTATCTTTCTTGAAGAAACATATCTTTGCCCGTTATGGAGTTCCTAGAGCATTAGTTAGTGATGGAGGTTCCCACTTCGTCAATAAATTTCTTGAGAAGGTGCTTAAGGATTATGGTGTTAAGCATAGGGTTACTACACCCTATCATCCGCAAGCGAATGGGCAAGCAGAGGTCTCCAACCGTCAAGTCAAACAGATTCTGGAGAAAGTGGTAGGAACTAATAGAAAGGATTGGGCTATGAAGCTCGATGATGTATTGTGGGGGTTCAGAACCGCTTATAAGACGGTGTTAGATATGTCACCGTATCAAATTGTCTATGGGAAGCCGTGCCACTTACCTGTAGAGATTCAACACAAAGCTTTTTGGCTTTGCGAAGCTTGAACTTGACCCTCAAGGATGTGAAGGAGTTGAGGATAACTCATATAAATCAATTGGATGAGTTTAGGAGTCGTGCTTACATGAATTCGGAGATCTATAAGGAAAGAATGAAGAGGTGGCATGATTCTAAGATCTCATACAAGGAGTTCAAGCAAGGAGATGAGGTACTACTTTTTAACTCTCGTTTAAAGCTTTTTGCAGGCAAGTTGAAGTCGAAGTGGACGGGACCGTTCATGATTCATCGAGCCTTAGGAGGGGGGAGTTTTGAGCTTATTGACAAAGATGGAGACGTTATCACGGCGAATGGGCATCAGTTGAAGCATTATAAGTCGCCGGATGATGCGTGTGTCATTTTTGATGATACCTTGATCTGATTTGGTACCGTCGTGACTCTCCGACGTTAAATATGAGCGCTTGTTGAGGGCTTACTCTTCCGTTTTATTGCTTTATTTCTTTTGTGTGAGTAAGAAATTTTTATATTTGACGTGCTTACTTTTTGGCAATTACATCTCTTTGTAAACTTAGTTTCAACTTTAGTTTCTCCTAAGTTTGGGGGGGTGTGATGTACTTACCTCGATAAGCACCGACAGTATAATCTTTTCTTTGTATTGTTTGTTAAGGGAGTTGGTTTTTGCGGCCATATTGAAATTTTAATCGATTTTGATGTGACGATTTTTTACAACTTGCCTAATGTTCAGTGGTTTTTGGTTGTGTTTTCTTTTACGGAGTTACTCATGAATGATGTCTTGTGGAACAATTTCTGAAGTTGTGCTCTAGATTGTACCTAATGAGTTGTTTGAAGCTTGAAGTGTGTAGAGAATGAAGAACACTCAGTTTTGAAAATCAGAAGGATGGTTCGACCAACGCCAGGAGTGGTTCGACCAGTGCCGGAGGTCGAACCAAAGCAGAGGAAGTCGAATCGGAGTCGAAAGTTGTCCAGTGAGGTGGTTCGACCTAAGCCATATTTGTTCGACTTGTTCAGAAGGTCGAACGTGTGGTCGAACCAGTCATTTCAAAGCACTCTGTTTTCCAGAAAATAGGTTCGACCAATTCAAGGATGGTTCGACCTGTTCAGCAAGTCGAACCCAGGTCGAACCGAGAAGAGCATTTGTCCAGAAGGTAGGTTCGACCTCGTCATCCATGGTTCGACCTGTTCAAGAGGTTGAACCTGAGGTCGAACCAAGCTAGGTACGCAATTTAAGTTCGATTTTTCGGAGGGTTCGATCATTTTTTTCGAAACACCAAACCTCGAACCCTCTTCGAACCTCTACACAATTATAAAAATTCTTCGATTACACTTGATTGCACACTGATTACACAACATTACACTTTGAATTTACGAATTGGGCACGAATTTGGGTGATTTTCGTCGCAAATTAGGGCTTCAATCGCGACATTCTTGTGTGTGTGGTTTTGATCGGTTGTTCACCATGGGCAAGTCAAAAGGTATGTTTTTCCAACTCAATTACTCTAGGATTGAAGGTTTAGGTATGCAATTCGATGTGAATAAGAGGATTGATGTTGAGTATGGTTGAATTTCATGGTGAATGTTGATATTGTGACTTGTTTCATATGAATTCATGTTTGTTGGTTGAGAATGTTTGATTATAGATTGAACTTGATGGTTTATGTGAATTGATCAACAATATTGTGCAACTATTAGGACAAGCATGCTAGTTTGGTTGAATTGGTATTCGAATTGGAGTAGTTCATGTTCTGAATTGTTGAAACTGTTATGAATTGCTTGAATTGTTGATGCATGCTTGTTGGTTATTTAAAGAAGGTTGATTGAAGATGTTTTGAGCATGTTGAATAAGCAAGTGGTGTTGAGACGATAGTTGGAGTGATTATGCATTGATACTTGAAGTCTTGAGTAGAGTATGTGATGTGCTAGTCAAATACTTGTTTTCTTGTCTTGTTGGTTGGATTGAAGTATTTGTTTTCAGGAAAGGGACAAGGATCAAGTAAAGGTAAAGGAAAGGCAGAGGAGGAAAGATCGAAGAAGAGGCATGACAGGCCTTCGAATTTGGACAAAGTGACAAGGAAACTGAGGCTACAAGATCGTTTACCCGAAAATTTCAAGATCCATATGCAAGATTGGGATGAGATCAAAGAGAAGTGGGAAGAAGTTTCAGACAAGATAGCTCGCACTCGATACCAAGATGATGAGGCGATGAGGATAATGAGAATAGGGGATGACATCTTTTGGATGTTCGATCAAGTAGGGATCCGGAGATTCATGGAGTTGAAGAGGCCGACATACTTCCATGTTACAGCGGAAGTAGTTTGCTCATTTGAGATGGAGAAGAACCCGCTTGGGTACCCGTATCAGTGTACATTTCAGCTTGGCGGAGTGAGTAGTAGATGGACGTCTGAGGATTTCAATGAGTTGTTTGAGACGCCTTTAGAGATCCCTCGATTGGAAAATGCTGCATCCAATGCAAATCGGTTTTGGAGGGAGATCACAGGGGAGATTCGAGACTATAAGATCAGACAGGCTCGTGCTTCCGCAATAAAGAATCCAGTCTTGAGGCACATGGACCGAGTCCTGAGCAACACGTTATTCGCCCGCTCGGAGGGAAGTGTTGTGTCTAGAGGAGAGCTTTACGCCCTGTGGTGTATGCTAAACGGGGTGCAGTTCAATGTTGGAGCTTATTTCATTGCGCAGCTGCATCGATTCAAGACCATTGGATTTCAAAAGGTGAATATTGGAGGGTTACTGACGATCGTGGCTGAGCATTACAACTTGGATTTCAGCGGCATTACACCAGTAGAAGGAGAACCCGATTTGAAGATGATCACGTGCGTGAAGGGAGGATTCGTCCATTTCAGAGATGGAGATTGGTTCTTCACGAGGGGTCTCAAGCCTTTCGAATTTATGTTCCCCTTCAACATGAGCAACTTGACAACTATTCAGGTAGCAAGGAATAAGTTGATGAATTCTCTCGGACATACCACCTTATCCGTGGTAGTGCAGTCGGGTGGTGATTGGAGAGCGGTAGCGCAGGTGTGTGCTGAGGGCAGGATGGCTGAGTTACAGCAGATCATTGATCAAGGAGAGTTCCGTCCACCTCAGCCACAGCAGCCTGAAGAGGAGGATCAGGTAGATGAGCATCCGGAGATGGAGATTCCGGAAGAAGAGCAGCACGACGCGCCTCAGCATGCTCCGGTACCGCAGCATCAGCGGGCAGTCCCAGGTACACGGGAGCAGCTTTGCTTGATTCATGAGCAGCTGGTCGCGGTAGTAGCTGCACAGTAGGAGAGGAACAAGCAGCTCGCGCTCGCTAACGCCAACTACGCCACGCTAAATGAGAGGTACTCTGCCTTGGATAAGTGTGTGGATAGAGTGAGTAGTCGAGCGGATATGATGGATAGGCACATTACCAGCCTGTGCCGAGCTGTGGAGAATAGGATGGATGAGGATGACAAAGATGATGATGAGGATGATGATGCTCCTAGGGAGTAGTTTCAGGTTTTCTTTTGGTTTCTCCGATTCATCTTATCTCCCATTCTTCTTTATATTTTTACAGATTGGGGTATGATTCATGTGTGAGTGGCATGTACTTGATATAGTTGATCTTGTATGATTGATTTGTATATGGGCTGTTGATTCTGTGCATTCATGTGTTCACGTGTTTATTTTCATTGAAAAGAGCATGTATAATTTGATAAGTATGTGGAATTCATGAGGAATTGATCTTGATTATGTGCTATGAGGAGTATTAGGAATTGATTTACCTATGTGAGGATTTGAGCCTCTATCATGTTTGATCATGATAGTTTATTTTTGAGAGAATCATTCGTATGAACGTATTCTAGAACTTGGCTTGGCGTCTTGTGTGAAACTTACAATTGATGAAATATTAGGACATCATCTTAGGCCATTTTTGATTAATTGAGTCACTTAGCCAAATTTTACCTTTCCTAATGATACTATAAACCTTTGGTAGCCCTGTTTGAGCTTTTAAAAGCTTTTTCTTTGGCAAGCCAACTAAAAGAGCCTTATTTACCTTATTTGAGCTTTGTAAATACCCTATTCATTGGTAGAGAGAGTGAGGTGAATAAGTGTGCAAGAAGAAAAGGAAGATGGAATGAGGTTTAGTAAGAAAAGTACATGGTTAAATCTTGTTAGGGGTAGTGCCTGAAACTGGTACCCCGAATTGCTTATACATGGGGCTTGAAGTTTTAAAAAGCAGCCGAATGATGTTCGAGAAGGGTAGTGCCTATAACTGGTACCCGAGCGATCAAAAGAAGAATGATGTTGATGCAAGGAAGAGAAGGAAAATCGAAAATTGCAAGTACAAGAGAAGAATTGGAGGAGAATATGAAGCCGAATGAGAAATCAAGAACCTCCAAGGTAACTCTCTACTAGTGTCTTAAGTCACTATGTCCAAATTTTCCTACCCTTTCCAAAGAGCCAACATTACAACCTAGAAACAAGTCCTTTGTGATCCTAGTATTAAGTTGATGTGAGTTGATTTTTGAGACTTTGCCAAGTTTATGGTTACGCGTGAATATGAATTGATATGAGTGTTTATACTAGCCTATAGTGCCTCATGCACGTGAGCGAAAGAGAGTAAATACTTATCTTGTGAGCTAGATTACTTAGTACTCCGAATGGTGTGTGATTGGATTGATTTTTCATGAGTGAAATATATGATGCAAGTAATTCTTGTTTGATTTAATGAAGTGGCATGTGTAATATGTGTTGTACTTGATCTTGTTGAATTATACACGACTCCTGTGGTTTAAATTGGTTGTCTCGGGACGAGCAACATGTAAGTTTGGGGGTTTGATGAGTGTGTAAATTCACAAGTTTAACATCATGTTTTGTGCTAGTTTTAGAGAGTTTGAAGGTGGAAATAGGTGGAAAACCTATACATATTGTGAATTAGCATGAATCAGGTGTTATTGGAGCTCTTTGAGTGGTTTGAACAGCAAAATCGAAGTGAAAGTGCCAAGAATCGAAGAGACGGAGTCGAAGCCATGCGAACCGCCCAAAAAAGAGGTGGTTCGACCTGTTGGAGGAGGGTTCGACCTCTCCAGCAGGTCAAACCAGTGTTGGAGAAGTGCAGGAAGTAGGTTCGACCACGACTCGAGGGGTTCGACCTGTTCATCAGGTCGAACCATGGTCGAACCAGTTCGTGAGAAGTTGGGTTCGACCACGATGTTGGGAGTTCGACCTGACGATTGGCCGAACCATGAGCAAAAATTGTCCAGTGATGAGGTTCGACCTGGGGTTCGACCTGATCCTGAGAGGTTCGACCTGTTCAAGAGGTCGAACCGGTGCAGAATTCTTCCAGTAGCGGGGTTCGACTTGGGGTTCGACCTGTGGCCAGTGGTTCGACCTATTTGACGAGGTCGAACCTACGTGCGGGAACTTACCTTATCCGGATTTTCGAGGCTGAAACGCGTGAGATCACTTAGAAAGCCCATTCCAAGCCCTAGAGATGTGATTACAAGTATAAAAGAAGACCAATCGTGTCCAAATAGAGGAGCTTTTTGATCATCAATCATAAGAGAGACAAGAGTAGAGGTGGTGATCCATCCGGAGGACTGTGACAGAAGTTCGCTGAAGGTTCAAGTAAGAATGATCAATCTAACCATGATTGTTCCTAGATCAATCATGGGCTAGAACCGCCTTGGTAGTTCTAGGGTTATGAAAGTTTCATGATGTAATTCGTATTTCGTGTGTAAAACTCCGTACAACACTGCCTGTGGTTTGTTTTATATAAGATTGCATATTTAATCCATACTCATAGTCGTTTTGTGCATCAATGATCGTTGTGTAGAGTCTGAATACATAACATGGTTATTGGTTGAGTGCGTTCACTACTGAGCAGGGTTTATTGTTATAATTCTAAGTGAAGGGATTCCGAAGTCTTATTAGAACCGTCTTATATGAATATTTATTAATTGAATTAAATTCGGGTTGATAAATAGGATGAAGAGTATAACTTTATAGTACCTAAAAAGAGAGATCAAATCGGGTTAGATTCTAGACGTGGAAGATAATTGATTATGATAGTACCTAGAAAGGGGGGTGAAGTATATCTCTTGCTCCGAGGTTATTCACACGTGTCAAGCGCATATTTACTTGTGTCTATAGAGTAAACTTGCATGGTCTAGTGATGCGTCCACAAACCACAGGGCAGAGTCGGACACCATCACATAAAAATACAAATTGCTAGTGAACTGGATGACCCGACGAACTACCTACTATTCTTCTTGATCACAACTCACTTTTCTCTAACTCTTGTTATTTCTTTTTGTTATTTTGATTAGTAGTTATTACTCTGTAAACCTTTACAATTACCAAACATAGTCTAAAGTGTACTAGAATATAATGAAATTGATGTTTAACCGTCCCGTGGGTTCGATAATGTAACTTGGTCATCTTCGCGACTACAATTGATATCCTTATACTTGAGGATTAATTTGTGTGTTGAGAAAACCCCTATCAACGGCCTTTTCTTACAGGGCCGTGTTGATGACACGACTTGTGCTGCCAACACGACTCGTGCGACTGGACACAGCTTTAAGTTACCCGTGTTGAACGAATTGGTGTCGCCGCACGGCCACCTCTTACAGGGCCGTGTTGGCTACACGGCCCGTGTTGGTGCTGACTCCTGTATTTCTTCACTATTTTGGCTCGTTCTCCCTCGTTTCAACTCCGAATTGAGATCCGCTTTTTCACACACATTTCCATAAAAACACAAAACACAACCAAATAACACATAAAATATGGATAAAATAATACGAAAATACACATAAAAAGATACTAAAATCTAGGTAAAAATATCACTCATCACACAACGCTGCTCGCACGAATCACCCAGCAAGCCATGTGCGGGCACATCCGTGTAGTCCCGCCTTGCTCTCTATTGCGTTTCATGCCCGCAAGCACGTCAGCGCTATCCAATGCTCATGCCTGCACCCAACGCTTGTCGTGCACCATAGCCCATCCATCGAAGTCCATTCGTGCGCCACTGGGGAGCAGCAATCTTCCAGTCGCATGAAGACCCGACGCTCCTACCGCCGTGCATCCTTTACCCTTGCAGTGTTCTTGGCCCACTTTCATTTTCACCGTCACCCCACTGAGCCATCATTGCCATCAACGACCCATCGTGCGGTGCTCGTGTGCCACCGTGTACAATTAGAGTGTTCACCAAGAAATAAGATTCTAAAACCCTAACATCATGTACACACAAAAATCCTTGCCTAACGTTTCACGCATCACCACGAAACCAAAGCTCTGATACCAATCGTTGGTATTCAATAATTTGGTTAACATGATCTGTTAGGGTTTCATATATTTTTTACAAGCAGCGGAAGAAAATAAATAAGAAACGATTTACCTTTCACCAGGGTATGTTGGAGAAAATGCAATCTCGCCGGCAGCCTGCGCAATCCCACCGTTTTGGGCATAACTCTCTCATCCGATGTCGGAATTAAGTGATCTATACACCAAAACGATCCTCTCTTCTGTGGTTTTGTTTCAGTATATCACACGTACGATTCTGAGCTCTATACGATTTTATAAAAACTGTACAACATGGCGGACAGCATCAGCAAACGACCTTCCAGTCTTCTGCTGTATTCCCAAGTCCAATCTCGACATCGTGTGGGCAACGATCCTTGAGATCTTCTCAATCAGCTGTTCACTCTCTATCTCAAGTATGTTAGGCACAGAGAATTAGGTTTAGAACAGTTGAGATGACTTATATATGGGCTACAGCAAGGACC
The DNA here is from genome assembly GCA_023678885.1 of Pogostemon cablin. Taxonomy (NCBI): domain Eukaryota; kingdom Viridiplantae; phylum Streptophyta; class Magnoliopsida; order Lamiales; family Lamiaceae; genus Pogostemon; species Pogostemon cablin. The sequence continues at coordinate 10,374,126 of CM042997.1, forward strand.
AGGAGGAGAAATTAGAGTTGGGCCTCCATTGGGCTTAAGTATCCAAGCTTAGCCCAAAGCTTTTACTTAAGTCCAATAATAATAATATATACCACTAAAATATTATTACTGCACTACCGTTCTAATCCCAAAATTACGTTTTGGGCTCCTTCTTATTATGAGCCCATTAGTCTCCCCATGTTTAAGATATACAATGTCCATTAATTAATTAAGTTACTGACAACTCTATTAATTAATATCTCATCCAAGAGTAGTACCACTCAATCTCATTATCATGCCAGAATAAATCCACCTGTAGGATTTACATGATAATCCTTATGAGCTCCTCAAGGGGACATCATCAACCTATAACGGACACGGATTCTTTCTACAATCAACAGCACACCATAGAGACAACACTATCTCCCAACTCACCTAGTTTATTGATTTAATTACATGTAAATCTCACCAATTGATGAATCAAAGAAATACATACTGCCCTACGTGTCGAGGTTATTGTATAGGGATTAAGAGCACGAACATCCATAATAACAGAGATCAAGTTCTTCTATAAGTCAGTATAAGTCGAACAATCTCAAGCGGTCCTACTCAATACACACAGAGTGCACTAATATGATTCTATAGCCAAGACAAGCTAATACCAAACCACACTACAACCATCCCGATAGAGAGTCCCCCTATATCTCGGTTGTGAGTATCTGTTTATACTTTATAAGGAAATCGATAATATGATCTTCCGCGTGTTGTCGCACAATATATTATCTACAGTATAAAGTAAGTGGACTATTGCATCGAACATATAAATAAATTATGAGATGCAATCATTTGATCATATGATTCTCATTTCAAATTAATTGTTAACGTATTGTTCATATAAAAGCTAGACTTTTAGTATACAATCCAACAGGTCCATCATTTCTCCTTATTTTTAGTATACAATCCAACAGGTCTATCATTTCTCCTTATTTTTAGTATACAATCCAATAGGTTCTGTTTGGGTGGAGTAACTCGTGCATATTATGTCCTTCTATAGCCCACAATGAGCCATGTTGTAATATTTCTGATGAGTTTCTTTTCTCTTCGGAAGCTTGTTTTCCCAACGTAGCTTTCGCTTTCTCTGGAAAGAGTCCTCCGCGTACTTTGTCTTTTTCCTCAGAAAGAATCCATTCACCATTTTATCTTTAAATTTGAACGAAAACTTGACTTGAATCATAGCCTGGAGATAGTTGAGATTTGAACGAAAATTTCGACACCCACCAAATTTTTGTGGTCAAACAATGATACTTTGACCAGAGAAGAACCATTGGAGTTCTACTTTACCAGTGCAGCTTCAGAATGGGTAAGGAAAGAAAACTACGAGGCCTTTCATTTTATTAGATTGAGAAGGCCAAATGTTAGAGCCGCAGATAACATCAAAGAGTCTTTCCTTTCACAAAGGCTCTCTGATGTTATATGCGGCTCTAACATTTGGCCTTCTCAATCTAATAAAATGAAAGGCCTCGTAATTTCCTTTCCTTAACCATTCTGGAGCTGCACTGGTGAAGTAGAGCTCCAATGGTTCTCCTCTGGTCAAAGTATCGTTGTTTGACCATAAAAATCTGGTGGGTGTCGAAACCAATAAATAATAAAACCTACTAAAATTACTACAATAGAAAGTGATAAGCAAGATCGTTCCATAGAAATTGGTAAACTAGATTTATTCTATGAAAATAAATAAGCAAAGATGGGGGGTTTTGAGTTTTGTACTTAAAACTAAAGTTTGCAGAATATTAAAATTAAGTAAAGTGATGAAATAAAAGATCTAGCCTAGACAATTTTCAGGATGGTTCAACAAACACGATCACGGATGCAAGAATGACTCTTTTACATTAACACCAAATTGGTTATAATTGTTGGTACGACCTAACAACCTATTCTTTCCGTAAAAGTAGATAATTAGGGTATGACCTCTAATTAAACCCTAGCCAAATAAACAACTCTAGGTACGACCGTAGGATTTAATTTACCGACTGCATTCAACCTAGAAAGACCTAATTCTAGCCAACAAACACACATGTAGGTTCATTTGGACTAGGTTACATATCCCCTATAACAATAATTGAAAGTGAGGTGCAATCAATTATGTTACTTGCCACAAACATTAGGAACAATTAAATAATTATGGATTTAACATTCTAATTGGCACATATCATTTTCACAAATTGATTAATTAATCAGGTGAAACAACTTGCCAAACAATATAATTGAGTACATGGATTATACAAATGATGAAACGTGAAAGAGAATGAAAACTAGTTAGATCTCACATGATAATGTCGAACCACACCTCTAATTATCCGGCTAGATGAAGAATTTAGCAAACTATAGTAATAATTTAAGGAAAACAGAAAAGTCTCCCCATAAAGGAGTCTCAATCTTCAACATCAAAATACAGAGATAAAGTAGAAGTCTAAGTGTCTCTCCCTTGGAGTCTTATAAAATATTTAACGTAAAAAAATAGAGATATGGAAAGAAGATCGTGTGATGGGAGTCTTTTACGAGATTTATCTTCTCCTCAAACTCATCCTAAGATAACTATTAAAATACTAAATATATATAATCAAACCACAGAATAAGGGATTCCTAAATTATAGAAGGAAATGAGATTTGATATGTGAGACTTGAGATTTAGGCGCTCAAATTAATTATTCCCGTCCAGGACTTTAGGCGTGCCCACGCCTTAACATTAATTTTTTTTTGTATCTTTTTCTCCACTTCAGTAATTTTGTCAGCAATTAAGGCGTGACCATGCCTTACGTATAATCTGCTTCTCTCTTTGTAACTCCTCTTCATCATCTTCCAAAAATAGTCCAATTAGCCATTGCATCAATTAAATCCTTTTCATGCCTACAAAATATAAAATTTGATAAAAAAAAATATTTAAGGATTAATTGACATCCAAACATGGGAAAATATGACATCAAAGTATGACATTTTTGTAACTTATCAAATTTTCCCACACTTAGACAATGCTTGTCCTCAAGCATGCTTAAGTTTAATCCATTATCTCAAATTCATTTTTCAACTCTCATCTTCTTTGGCTCATTCGAAATATTTTCTCATGCAATGAAAACTTTTTCTACATGAATTCTCATCCACCAATAATTACGCAAGCCATATCAACAATTGAATCAAACTTAAATTATATTAGATCTAAACACCTCATAATGGATTCACTCATATGCTCAAAGTGTTTACGCTTATAATGAATATAGTGGATCTCTCAAGTCAAAGCATAGAAGACTTTTACCATAAGCTTGCAAATATATCACATCCTCTCCCAATGAATAAATGAAAATGCAAGAATCAAAAGTACTTAAAGAAGGCCGGTATGTAGTGTGAGGTATAGGTAAAATGGCTAAGCGAATAAAAAGATATAAGATTTTTGGGCTAAAAGAGAGTCGAAGAGATCATTTTACTTTAATGTAATGCTCAACCAAGTGATTTCAAAGTTTTACATAATTACAATAATTCTAAACATGCAAGCCCACATCATCTTTTTTCTTTCTTTCTTTTTTTTTTCTTTTTTTTCTGCATTTTTTGATTTTTTTATTTTTCAGAAAATTTTTCTTTTTTTTCTGAGCTTTTTCAACTATAAACGAACATTATTCACAATGGCTTGCTTATTACAACAAATCATGTGGAGCTTTACTTGGACAACTTGTTTAATAGCAAAAATTACTCTTCGATCAAAGGGTTCAAAGATGGTTTGAAAGAATGGGTGTTAAGTATTGTAATGTGGTTAATTCGAAGAAAAAAAAGCTAAAAGCTCAAAATTTTGGCTTACTAGGGGTACTTGTAATATGGTAGGCTTAAGAAATGGGTAGATATGACAAAAGAAGGTTCAACCTAATGTACCTTAATGATTTTCACATCCAATTCATCAATGAGGATTAACATAGACATGTATAACAATACAAGTTTCTAGAAAAATCAACCATGAATGACTACATACAAAGAAAGAATTAGAGCTAGAAATGATGATAGCTCTTAGGCTCAAAGCTCACAAAACAATAATTTACAATGAAGAGAGACAGATGAGAATTCTAAAACATTTTAACACATGCATAAAAACCATCAATTTATCTAGGATGACCATTGAATGAATCAAGTTCTCAATGAAGAGAGACAACAAATTTCAAATCAAGCAATTTCAAGAACAAAGCGAAATAGAACTCTTAATAAACCATGAAAACATACACAAAAAATGCGACAAAACATCAAGATAATCCCTCCCCACACTTGAATTAAGCATTACCCTCAATGCTTAAAAATAGATGCTAACAGTTAACGAATAAAGAAAGTAAATAACTTCCCTCAAAAGGATAAGCATCTACAAGCAGCAGTTGTTGTACGACTCATTTCCATGGTGAAGGAGCAGGGGATTCCGATTATGGTCAATCCGACAGAGAAGAGTTGAAAACCGTTGGTGCTTTGGATTTATTTTGCCATTCCTTGGGTTGAGAGCCCAATTTTAATCGACCCATTTGAAATTTAATTACCTTCAAGTGCCCGATTAGATGGTTAAGTAAAAGTGAATTCAAATAAAAATGATATATGAAAATATGCACGGTGTAATCGACTTCAAAAATTGGAGAGAGAATTCATGAAGAGCATCTTTTTGAACTAGAAGGGCTTCCAATGGGTATGTCGATGGCGGAAATGGGTGCCAATTACTCTTGTCTTGAAACCAAATTTTTGCAGAAAAATTGAACAGGGGAGACGGAATCGGAATTTGAAAGCAAGATTTTGAGTGAATTTGAATTTGAAGAATTGAGGTGAAATGGTGAGAGAAGTGTGCAAGTGGATTTCAAATGGGGTAGGGTTGACTTAGGATTGACAAGGGATGACATGGATTATTAATTTAATAATAGTAATTAAGAAGAAATAAAATAAAATAAAATAATAAAGGAAACAGGATTAGTTGATCTAGGAGAGAGAATGTGAACGAAAGATATAGAGAGCGAAGTATCCCTTAATCGTGGTCATGCCTTATTGACTGATTTATCCAGATTTTTCCAGAAAATATACAAAGAGTCCTTCTGCTGTTATATAGAGTCTGAATATATATCTTGGTTGTTGATTGAGCGCATTCGATGCTGAACAGGATTCCATGTTATGCTTCTAAGTGAGGGGGTTTCGAAGTTTCATTAAAAGTATCATATATGAATACTTGTTAATTGAATTGAATTCGGGTTAATAATTAGGATAAAGAGAGTAATATTATAGTACATATAAAGGGAGATCATATTGGGTTAGAGTACCAATTGACCAATGAAATAATTGATACTGATAGTACCTAGAAAGGGGGATGAAATTATATCTCTTGCTCTTAGGTTATTCACATGTGTTATACGCATATTTGCTTGTGTCTATAGAGTAGATATGCATTGTTTAGTGATGCATCCATAATCCATAAGGCAGAGTCGGATATTGATACACGAAAAGGAAATTAATGAGTGAAAATGGATTATCCTAGAGCTACCTATTCTCAAACTTGATTCACTTTCGTATTTTTTCTAGTGTTTAATTTATTTTATTTTGTTATTTAATAATTCTGCTTAGTACGTAGTTTAATAATTAAATCCCAGAATTATTGTCTTATCTTAATTAATTTAGTAAATAATTAAATTGATGATGCGCTGTCCTTTGGGTTCGATAATTTACTTGGTTATTTGTTTAAGCTGCAATTGATATCCTTAATACTTGGGAATTAATTTTACGTACGAAGAAAACATTCATCAAGGCACATTGTTGTCCTCTTCCATATCAAGCACCAGGAAATCAATAGGGAAGAAGAACTTATCCACCTTCACAAGTACATCCTCAACAACTCCTCTAGGGTGCGTAATAGACCTGTCAGCTAGCTGAAGTGTAATCGAAGTAGGCTTCATCTCCTCAAAACCAAGACTCTTGAACACACTTAGGGGCATAAGATTTATGCTAGACCCCAAGTCATGCAAAGCTCTGCAAGTGTCATTCTTTCCAATCTGAACTAGGATGGTGAACCTACTCGGATCTTATACTTTGGCTGGCAACTTCCTCTGAATTATGGCACTGTATTCTTTAGTCAAATTCACAGTTTCCTTAGCCACTGGACCCTACTTCTTGGGCATAATATCCTTAAGAAACTCCATATAGTATGACATCTGCTCAAGTGCTTCTGCAAAGGGAATGTTGATCTGGATCTGCTTGAGGATATTTACGAACTTTTGAAACTTCTCATCAAGACCCTTCTTCAACTGTCTAGAGGGAAAAGAAATAGGATATTTGGTCTTTGGAATACCGAAGCTGTGTCTCTCAAGCTCATCCATTCTGTTTCTTTTCCTCTTAGCTCTTTCCCACTTCTTCTCAATGACAACAGGCTGCTCAGTATCCTTGTAGAAGTCCACAGTATCACGATGTTGAAGAATAGAATCAAGAGAAATGAAATCATGATCGCCCAATTTTGAACAAGCGAACACGCTCTCCAGCGGGTGCCCCTGCCTGGCTCTAGGTGCATAGAAAGGTGTGCTACCGGGAGCATAGCTCGGCGGGAGCTCATTGCCGTGCACCCTCGCTCGTAGTGACTGGGCTTCTGCTTGCTCGATTCATCCCTCCAGTATGCACGCTCAGCGCGGGCGTGTGTTCGTCCATCTCTCCCCAGTGCTCGGTAACGAGTGTAGGCTCTCGGTGGGAACCGTGCGTGCCTCTAATCTAATTTTCATCATGCTCCTTTGGCATCTTCGGTCCCTTATATCGTGTACAAATTGATTAGCCATTTATAGTCGGAATGACTAATTACAATAATTTATCAAACCCAAGGGGAAGAAGGTACTAGAGCTTAAACGATACCACTTTTTTGTAATTTTATAGAGATAAATTATCAATAGATTGGTTGTTCAAACAAGTAAATAAAATCAATCAAGGCAAGCAATGATCAAATAAATAATATAGGTAGATGAAGTGTGATTTTCCAAATTAAGTAAAAGTGAGATTAACAACAATTAAGAAGTGGAAATCCTAGGATAAATGCATCAAATTCATATGAATCATGGGTATAAGACTAAGGGCCAACACTAAGTTCACCTAAACTCCCTCTCGAGATGGATAGGATATGGATCCGTTTAATAACCCCAAAATAGCTCAAAAGATTGGTTCTCACTCAAACAATTCCAACTAGGTACTAAGCTTGAAATGAGAGTCCCTGCACACGATTAATCAACCTCTCGATATAACTAATCGGATGTCCTATCAAAGAGTTTTAAATCCTAAAGGTCATCTCTATCTATTTAAGATCTATAATGCACATGATGTATATGACAAAATGATTCAATTAAAAATCCTAAACATATCATTGACTTCTCAATCTAATCACATGTTCAAAACAACAAACTACGCAAATCATCATAAACATTAAAATCTAAAGCATCAATGATAGAAAATCAATTAACCCAATCAACATATGAATTTTAATACATAAATCTCAAAATTATCCAACAACTTTCATGTTGCTAATCTCACAAGAGAGATTAGCCTACCATATTCACAAGGAAATCAACAGACATTAAATCCTTATAAAATCATGATAAACAATAAGGCTTCAATACAAAATTTGGATGAAAATTCCCCTGGATGTCTCCAATGGTGATCTTCTTATTCTCTTTGCAATTCCCATCTCTTCCTTGCTTCTCTTACTCAAAATGTATGGTGATTATGATGGTTGGATGAAGATAGATAGAATGGATGGTGAATGTATGAAGATGATGGAGTAAAATGAAAGAATTGATGTGTGATGTGTATGTGTGTGCAGGTGTTGTCCTTAGAAAATCAAGAGCAAATGTTGAATTGGGGGTATTTATACTCCCCTGGAAAACCTGGAAATCGCACTTGAATTTTGACACTTTTGCAAGAAAACACGGTCGTGTTTTCTTAGATTTGCCCATGTTTTCTTTTTTATGCTCTTTTTACAACCCTAAACGTGATTTTTTCCAAAGTGCAAGAAAACACGATCGTGTTTTCTTGTTCTGACCGCGTTTTTCTGCAATTTCAATAGCTCTCTGGACATGATCATATTTGTAGGAAAACACGGTCATGACGTAAAAACATGGTCGTTTTTTACGTCCTTTTACCCATATTGTGATTTTTATATCTTTCTCCATTCTTCATGTTTTTCTTCACTGTTTCAGCTCCTGTTTCTATTTTGCTCTATTTTTACATGTTTTTCAAACGTTTAAGCTCATTCTCACATATTTTGATAAAAACACATAATACCACCAAATAGTACACAAATAAAGATAAAATAATACGAAAAAAAAATATAAAAAGATAATAAAATCTAGGTGAAAATAACGACAATCACACCCCAAACTTAAAGTGTTGCTCGTCCCCGAGCAACGAAAATGATAAACCAAGAGGGGAGATTTTCACCTAGGAAAAAACCTAACGAACATAAGCAATAACACATCAATAGCAATAAGAACTACAAACTATGCTAAGTCATCCTACATCATTAAACTTATAACATGAAAAATGAATAAGTTCAATTAAAAGAGAATAAAGAGTAATATAGTCTCTTTCGGTCCAAGCCTCACATCGGATATCAATTTCACTCAACACTCTATGAAGTGAGGTAAATCAACACTAATTAACCGATTGGCTCGACTCGCTATAAGTTTGCTCATGGACTACATTCACAAACCACCAAAGTTTCAATTAGTGATAAAAAAGGTCATTAATTAAGGATGTAATTATAGGCTCTTTAGTAGGGTAGGAAGAATATGGATAAGAGTGACTAATCAAGTATAAGTAATCAAAGAGATGATCAAATTCCTCAACTTCTTCACTTCGCTTTCTTCCTTTCTTATCTTTATTGCTCACAAGCACTCCTCATCATCATTCCTTGGATTTCTTGAGCGACCAAGTTAAATATCGAACCCAAAGGACGGTGTATTATCAATTTAATTATTAACTAAATTAATTAAGACGAAAGCAATAAAGTTTGAGAATTTAATTATTAATCTACTAAAAAATTAATTAAAATAACAATTAAAATAAAAGCACTTAAAAGAATCCGAAAGTGACTCAAGAATGGAGAATAGGTAGTTCTAGGATAATCCAGTTTCACTCATTAATCACTCTTTCGTGTATCAATGTCCGACTCTGCCTTGTGGAATATGGACGCATCACTAAGCCATGCATATGTACTCTATAGACATAAGTAAGTATGCGTGTAACATGTGTGAATAACCTTGGAGCAAGAGATATAATTTCACCCCCCTTTCTAGGTATTATCAGTATCAATTATTTCCCCGACCAATTGGTACTCTAACCCGATATGATCTCCCTTTATAGGTACTATAAAATTACCCTCTTTATCCTACTTATCAACCTGAATCTAATTCAATTAATAAGTATTTATACATGATAGTTCTAATGAAGCTTCGGAGTCCCCTCACTTAGAATCATAACATGGAATCCTGTTTAGCAGTGAACGCACTGAATCAATAACCAAGATATGTATTCAGACTCTGCATAACAGTTAATGATGCACAAAACAACTCTGAGTATGTATTAAAAATGCATAGTCTTATATAAAATAAATCCACAAGTAGTGTTGTACAGAGTATACACACGAAAGTTCAATTAATTCATAAAAACCTTCAAAACCCTAGACTACCAAAATGGTTCTAACCCATGATGTTGCGAAGAACAATCATGGGGGTTGGATAGATTTTATCCATATATCTAGAAAATACAATATAAATTAGGAAAAGAATAAAACCCTAGATGCTAGAGTTGTCGCGTCCTTCTCTGTCTTGAATCCTCCTCTTGGTATGCAGCAGATGAATCTTCAAAGTGATGGATGGATGGAGGAAAGGATGTGGATGATGGTTGGGGGGTGATCCCCCTTGTGGGGTGGTGTAGGATGATTGTGTTGCGGTTTTTCTACTTGGTGTGATCTACATCCCCTTTTATACTTGTAAGCTCTCCTTATGGACCTTGGATGAGTTTTCTTTTGAAAAACAAGAAAAATACTCGCACTGGGGGTGTAAAACCCGTCAAAAATTGATCTGAGTGTCCTAGTTCGACCAAAGTAGTTCTAGTCGAACTGGAAGGCCTTGGTCGAACTACTGGTCGAGTTGAAGGCGCAGTCTCACCGTTTTGCGCATAACTTTCACATCCAAACTCCGATTTGAGTGATACTTATGCTCACGCGATCCTCTCTTCTTTGACTTTCTTCCATCTAAAGAAATTACAAAAACTCCAATATTTGAAGGTGTAAAAAGCCATGGAAATTAGCACAGCCGTTCTGTTCGGCACAGCTTGCGCGACGTCACTATTTTGATCATAACTTTCTCGTTTGGACTCCAATTGAAGTGTTCCTTAAGCCAAAATGATCCTCTCTTCTGTGACCATGCATCACACTTCTAGTTCAGAGGTCCACATGAAACACAGAAAAATTACACAATATGGACGTGCGTTTTTTCAGCATTCTTGCACAAGTTTCACCTTTTCTCCAACTTTGCACTTTTGATCATTTTTCCACCTAAAATACAGTAAAACACCTCAAACGCACATTTTTCTCATTTATATCAAATATAAGATATTTATGCAAATATATAATAATAATTCCCATAAAACAGGTGTTAAATTGGACACTAAAACACGTTTATTTTCACTCTCATCAGCTAATCACATCAATCCAAATCAAAATCAATTCATGTCAAGCAACTAGAAGTGATAAAATGTGGAGTAAACTCCCTCAATAGGCATTTGGTAATGGAAGTTGTTAGCTCCGATCTCAACTCGTGCTTCCAATACCCATCATACATGCTCAAAAACTCATCAAACCATTAGCTCAACATTTATAATAAATATATGGACTAACATGCACTTTAACTCATCAAACCATTAGCTCAACATTTGTAATAAACATGTGGAATAGCATGCACTTCAACACAACCCATCGGACCAAAATTCAACCCAAACTCATAAGAAAAATTTTAATATTGACCAAATTTTACAAGAAGACCTCTCATCATCATCATATCAAGCACATTCAAGTGGTGAGTCACACCACGCACTCTCCCCCCAAACCTTCTTTTGGAGTTTCCATCAACGATCTTCTTTTGGAGAAGCATATGCATTCACACGAACCAAGTTATGTCCACCATGCACTAGCACCCCAAACTTAACTCGAGACAAGAGTCGAGAATTAAGTTTGCAACAAGTGGTGAAACATGCATATTCGAATCCATGAAGCACTTCCCGTATCTTCAATATGCATTTTCTCACGATCATAATCCACCTATAAGACCAAAATGCAAATAACAAAATGAGCATCAAGAATATAAAGAATGAGTTGCCTCCCATTTAGCGCTAAGTTTAACATCTTCAAGTCGGATGGAATTTTACGCTCATTGCACCAAGTGTTGATCAATCACACTCTCTCCTCGCATCCTCACTTTGAAAATTTGCTTAGTCCTCTTTTTGTTTACTAGCTCAACTTTACCATTCTTGCTTACAAGCATCAAGTCATCTTCAAGAAGTGATTCTAGTGGATTTTCTCTTTCTCCTTTGTGTATTTTCCAATCAAGCTCTGTAACTTTCTTCCTATCAACATCACAATGAGACAAGTTAGAGTTTGATATTTTCATATAATCATGAAGAAATGAATTTAAATTGTCAAAGAGAAGAGAATCATGATCCATAAGATCATCCAGAGGCACATTCGAAGGCTTCAAATGAGACTTAGTTCCTTTTTCTTTGTTACATAAGAATGTAACACTCTTTCCTTTTGAGCTCAAGGAAAGCTATTCTCTACCAACATCAATTTTCGCTCTTCCTGTAGATAGAAATGGCCTTCCCAAAATAAGTGAAATTTTAGGATTCGCCTTCACTTCCAACACCATGAAATCAACCGGGAAAGCTAGCCCCTTCACTTTTACCTCCACGTCTTCAACAACCCCTAATGGCTTAACAACTTCTCCATTTACCACATCAAGACGAATAGTAGTAGGCTTGAGATCTCTAATTTCAAGGTCCTTGAAAGTAGCATGAGACATAACATTAACGCTCGCCCCCAAGTCACAATGCATCAAGGGTTTCTTTTCCTTCAAAATCACAAGGGATTATGAACTTCCCTGGGTCACCAACTTTGTGGACCCTTCTTTGTGCACCGACTTACTTGCTTCGGGTGGCTCTTCTTTCTTTTTCTCCTCATACTTTTCTTGAGAGACTTTGCATGTTTTCCAAACTCCTTTTTCTACTCCCCCTTTACAAATATTTGTGGATATGGAATAGGGAATGGAGTGATCGGAATACCCCAATAGTCACGTTATTACTCCTCTTCTTTGACCTTCTCCTCCATTTTCTTTTCTTCTTGCACCCTTTTTCACTTAGATAACTACTTAGGTGATTCACGTTTTTTTTGCACGCAAAATTAATCCCCAAGTATTAAGGATATCAGTTGCAGCTTAAGCAAGCGACCAAGTGAATTATCGAACCCAAAGAATGGCGTATTATCAATTTAATTATTAACTAAATTAATTAAGACGAAGGCAATAAAGTTTGAGATTTAATTATTAAACTACTAAAAAAGTAATTAAAATAGCAAATAAAATAAAATATCACTCGAAGAATACGAAAGTGGATCAAGTAGGAGAATAGGTAGCTCTAGGATAATCTAGTTTCACTCATTAATTTTCCTTCCGTGTTTTGATGTCCGACTCTGCCTTGTGAAATATGGACGCATTACTAAACCATGCAAATCTACTCTATAGATATAAGTAAACATGCGTGTAACACGTGTGAATATCCTCGGAGCAAGACATATAATTCCACCCCCCTTTCTAGGTACTATTAGTATCAATTATTTCCCTAGCCAATTGGTACTCTAACCCGATATGATCTCCCTTTATAGGTACTATAAAATTATTCTCTTTATCCTACTTAATAACCCGAATTTAATTCAATTAATAAGTATTCATATATGATAGTTCTAATGAAGCTTCGGAGTCCCCTCACTTAGAATCAAATATGAAATCCAGTTCAGCGGTGAACGCACTCAATCAATAACCAAGATATGTATTCAGACTCTACATAACAGTTAATGATCACAAAACGACCATGAGTATGAATTAAAAAAGCACAATCATATATAAAATAAATCCACAAGTAGTATTGTACGGAGTTCACACACGAAAGTTCAATTAATTGGTAAAAACCTTCACAACCCTAGTTCTACCAAAAAGGCTCTAGCCCATGATGTTACGAAGAACAATCATGGGTGTTGGATAGATCTTACCCGGATGTCTGGAAAATTACAAGATAAATTAGAAAACGAGATAAACCCTAGATGTGGCATCGTCGCGTCCTTCTCCATCTTGAATCCTCCTCTTGGTTCTCCTCTTGATTCCATAGACGAATCTTCAAAGTGATGGATGGATGGAGGAAAAGATGTAGATGATGGTTGGGGGGTGATCCCCCCTTGTAGGGTGTAGGATGGATGTGGCTCTCCCCTCCAATATGATTCTATAATGAATAATGATGTGCTCCACATCCCTTTTTATACTTGTACAGTGCTCCTAACGGACCTTGAATGGGCTTTTACTTGAGGAATATGCAAAATTTGATAAAAGAAATCCGAAACTACCAAAAATAGAACCCAGCGACATTTTGTTAGACCAAACCTTCTTGGTCGAGCAAGGCCTCCAAGTCGAGCAACTGGTAGAGCAAGCTCTTTGTAAGTTTTTGGTCATTTTGCTCGAGTTTCCCTCTTCCGTTCGACTAAGACGATTCTGGTCGAACGGATCTCCTTTGGTCGAGCAAGCTTGCACAGTCTCACCGTTTTGCGCATAACTTCCACATTCGACCTTCGATTTGAGTAATTCTTATGCTCACGTGATCCTCTCTTCCTTGGTTTTCTATCCATATGAAGAACTCATAGGAATTCTAATATTTAAATATGTAAAAAGTCATGCAAAATGGCACAGTCGTTCTGTTCGTCACAGCTTGCGCGACGTCACCACTTTGATCATAACTTTCTCGTTTAGAATCCGATTGGGGTGTTCTTTACGTCAAAATGACCCTCTCTTCTGTAACTTTCCAACCATATAATACAATTCCAATTCAGAGTTTCACATGAACACAGAATAATTACACAAGTTGGACGTGCATTTTTCAGTATCATTGCACAAATTGCACCTTTTCTCCAACTTGGCACTTTTGATCCTTTTTTACACCTAAAACACAATACAACACCTCAAGTGCACCTTTTTCTCACATATATTGAATATAAGACACTTGTGCTAATATATGACAATAATATCAATCAAAAAGGTGTTAAATTAGACACTAAAACACGCTTATTTTCACTCTCATCAATTCCCAAAACTTACTCATTACTCGTCCCAAGGCAACAAAATAAAAATAAAAATAAAGAGAGAGAGAGTAAGAAAATTAGCGGCTAAACAAGGACTATGACCAATACCCCCTTCACAATGCAATTGGTTTTCAACTTAGGTCATGCAACTCTCATAACATGTAATAATCAATTCATAGCATACAAGTTAAGACAATCACCACCAATTCAAATGTTCCATTGATATGTTCTCACGGGAAGTATATATCACTCGCACTCAAGTATAAAAGATGTATACTTATGGGTTAAGGTGTTTACGCTCAGATTCAATTCAAGTGAACTTAAAGTATGATTCGACAATGGGATCAAAAAGGACTTTCATTAGGATGTAATGTTGGCTCTTTGGTAAGGGTGGGAAACATCTGGATAAAGTAACTCAATTAGTAGAGAATTAAAAGTGGAGATCTTTTGTACTGCAGATTTTTTTACACTTCAAGGCTATCCAGCTTCATGCTCTTCTAATTTTCTTTTCTCTCATTTCCTTCAAGCTCAACATTTTTTCCTTCTTTTCTTTTTTTTTTCTTTCTTGAGGTACCAGTTTCGGGCACTACCTCTAACATCTCGGGGTACCAGTTTTGGGCACTACCCATCATCTACTTATTTTTAAGCTCATAATCACTTGTACAGCTCCAAATATTTTATTCCTTCCAAACTCCATCAAAATCAACTTCACACACTTTGACAGCATTTAATTTTCCACTAAATATAGGAATTTAAGGCTCAAATAGGATATCAAAGTGGCTATCTTCGTAGGTTTCCAAAAATGAGGCTTTTAGACACAACAGGACTAATTACGGATAAACATCATTCGGTAGGGAATTATTTGGCTAAGTTACTCATAAATTCAAGGATGACCTTAAATCATCTTCCATTATCTAACACACATGTAGTTTCAAGTAAGACAAGAGGCAAGTTCTAGAATATACACACAAGAATGATACTCACCAGAAAAGAAATATCATGTGATTATGTAACATGATCAATGAGGCTCAAAATTTCACATGGGTTTTTAAAAAGTAACAGAGCACCTTTCATAGTAAGTAATATCCCACAAGCACACATAGAACTTCATACCACAATATAAGTCAAGTAAAATTCCTTCATCAATTTCAAAAACATATGAATTTCAAGCACAATTTAAAAATATAAGCTCATGTGTATCACAACCATAAACTCAATCTTTTCACTCTCATGAATTAAAAGCACACATAAAAATTAGAATAAGGAAACGAAGGCACCTGATTTTTCTCTATCAAAATATGCACGAGCTCCTCGACTTGTTCAACTCGGTCAGGTCAGGGCCTCAATTTACCTGTTTCTATCATCAAAGCTCAACATACCTCATCATCACATGATTCATAAATAATAGAATAAGAAAACTCTAAGAAAGAATCAATTGACTATCTAATCGACTCCACACACTAGAAACACCACTGAACACTAGGCAAATTATAAAAAATCGACACATCAAAATCGATTAAAGTTTCATCATACCGCAAAAATCAACTCCCCTAGCAAACATTACAAAGAAAAGATTATACTCTTGGCGCTTCAATGAGGTAATAACATCACACCCCAAACTTAGTAAAAATATAAGTTGAAACTAAGTTTGCAAAGAGATGTAATTGTCGATTAGTAAGCACCTTAAATATAAAAATTTCTTACTCACACGAAAGAAATAAAGTAATAAAATGGAAAGGCATGCCCTCAACAGGCGCTCATGTTTAACGTCGGAGAGTCACGGCGGATGTAACCTTTGTAGGCTGCTGGATCAGAGGACGGTCTTCTCGCATCCTCACCTTCAAATACTTTATTTCCCTCTTCTTGTCTACACTCGACACCTCAACTTTCTTGGTCACAAGTATATGATCCTCTGAATTTTCTTCCTCCCACGGTTGTCTAGACACCTCCTTGTCAATCCTCCACTCAAATTCAGAATCATCTGTCCTTTTAAAATCAAGATTAAACAAGTTAAACCCCACATCTATGCTCTTGCATGATTGAGTCTCCATAGGCATCTTCATTGCATGATCAAGAGAGAAAATCACATCTTCATTATCCATCCGCAGTCTAAGTTTCTTGGCACTCAACCTCTTTGCTCTTTTCCACTTCTTCTCAACTATAAGCTCACTATTCTACTCTTGGGATGGCTCTGGAGTGTTCTGAACAATAGGTGTAGCATTCGGTATTGAAATGAGCGCTGAATTGTGTTGCTGAACCTCTGCTCAACTAAAAAGACTGGTAGAGAAGATGCAGTTTGGTCAAGCAGCGTGCCTGATCGTGAGCTTTCATTCGCCATGTGTTGCTCGACCTCCGTTCAACTTGGATAGTAAGGTCGAATGGATGGATTTTGGTCGAGCAAGCTGCTCGGTAGCGAGCTCTCATCTCCCATGCGTTGTTCGACCTCCGTTCAACCAAGGTGGTCTGGTCGAACGGAAGAGTGCAAGTCGAAGGCGCACCTAAAAATAGAGCATCGTAATTCTATTTTTCCAAAGTTTGCTCGACCTCCGTTCGACTTAGGTAGCATAGCCGAATGGAAGGCATCTGGTCGAGCAAACTGCCTTGTCGCAAGCTTTCAATATCATTGTGTTGCTCGACTTCCGTTCGACCATCAAGTCTGGTCGACCAGACTTTGTTTGGTCGAGCAACTTCACTATTCCTTTCTTTTCCACTCGCCGGCATCATCGGACCTTCGTACTGCATCTCGAACCTCAATGTGATGACATTATTCTCCTACGTTTGTGTCAATTGATTCACATTCGTGGCCATTTGCCCCATAATTGAAGTAAGGTCTTTCAACTGCTTAGATAAATCTGCATGATCAATATTCATGGTAGCCTCGATGGGGTTAACCCTTGCATCATTCTCAGCCATGTATCGATTAAAGGTATCTTCAACACTCTTCGCTTCTTGCTGCTGTCTACTAGGCCCCCTTTGTATCAACTCTGTAATCTGCTTCTGCTGGGACTCTAGTAGCTTGTTGATGTTAGCTAGACTAGAGACGATCTCAACATCCATATTCGACTTCACCACTTGATGTTCAACATGTGCTACCTTACCAAGTACATATGAACCTCTATCTCTCTCCATAGACCAATCACGTGAATTCATAGAGATATCTTCAAATAACTTCTCACTTCAAGAGTTGTCTTATATAACAACGCTCATTCTGATGATGCATCAATAAAAACACGCGACTCATAATCTAATCCATAGTAGAAGATGCTTATGTATTCAGCCTTAGATATTCCATGTTGTGGGCACCTCCTGAGCATGTCTTTGAACCTGTCCCACGCCTCATAGAACTGCTCATCCTGATTCATCACAAATTGGGTGATCTCTTGCCTCATTCTAAAGATCCTTGAGGGTGACATATATCTCTCTAAGAACTTCTGCTGCAGTTGGTCCCATGTACTGCAATCAGCTACATCAAGAGTTTCATACCATTCTTCTGCCCTATCAATTAAAGAGAACTTGAATAGAGCAATCCGTCTAGCATGATCATTATCTCCAACACCCTTTTGAGTGTTTACATAACCAAGAAATCTTCGGAGATGCTGATATGGATCTACAAAACAACCTCCAGAAAAGGAATTCTTTTACACCATGTTAATAAGAGCGGGATGTATCTCAAAATCATCATATTCCCCCTTGCTCCTATCAACCCCATATTGTCAATACCATAGTTCGTGAAAATTTCACGTATGGCAATATTATCCGGATTCTGCCTTGCTCCGGCCATGTTTAGCTCAGTGTGTTATTTGTTCCTTTCTTTCCTTTCCTTTTCCTAGTGCATAAGTACCTCAGAAAAATTCATGGTAAGATAGAAATGAATAATCACTAATAATAGTCTTAATCAACTAGAAATAATAAACAAATAATAACAGCCATCCCCGGCAATGGCGCCAAGAACTTGATGCACGTTTTCTTTGCACGCAAAATTAATCCCCAAGCATTAAAGATATCTGTTGCAGCTTAAGCAAGCGACCAAGTGAATTATCGAATCCAAAGGATGGTGTATTATTAATTTAATTATTAACTAAATTAATTAAGACGGAGGCAATAAAGATTGAGATTTAATTATTAAACTACTAAACAAGTAATTAAAATAGTAAATAAAATAAAATATCACTCGAAGAATACGAAAGTGGATCAAGTAGGAGAATAGGTAGCTTTAGGATAATTCAGTTTTACTCATTAATTTCCCTTCCATGTGTTGATGTCCGACTCGACCTTGTGGAATATGGATGCATCACTAAACCATTTAAATCTGCTCTATAGACACAAGTAACATGCGTGTAATACGTATGAATACTCTCGGAGCAAGACATATAATTCCACCCCCTTTCTAGGTACTATCTGTATCAATTATTTTCCTGGTCAATTGATACTCTAACCCGTTATGATCTTCCTTTATAGGTACTATAAAATTATTATCTTTATCCTACTTAATAACCCAAATTCAATTCATTTAATAAGTATTCATATATGATAGTTCTAATGAAACTTCGGAGTCCCCTCACTTAGAATCATAACATGAAATCCTGTTCAGCGGGGAACGCACTCAATCAATAACCAAGATATGCATTCAGACTCTACATAACAGTTAATGATGCACAAAACGACTGTGAGTATGAATTAAAAAGGCACAATCATATATAAAATAAATCCACAAGTAGTGTTGCATGGAGTTTACACACGAAAGTTTAATTAATTGGTAAAAACCTTCACAACCCTAGTTCTACTAAAAACGCTCTAGCCCATGATATTACAAAGAACAATCATGGGTGTTGGATAGATCTTACTTGGATGTTTGGAAAATTACAAGATAAATTAGAAAACGAGATAAACCTTAGATGTGGCATCGTCGCGTCCTTCTCTATCTTGAATCCTCCTCTTGGTTCTCCTCTTGATTCCACAGACGAATCTTCAAAGTGATGGATGGATGGAGGAAAAGATGTAGATGATGGTTGGGGGGGTGATCCCCCTTGTAGGGTGTAGGATGGATGTGGCTCTCATCTCCAATATGATTCTATAATGAATAATGATGTGCTCCACATCCCTTTTTATACTTGTACAGTGCTCCTAACGGACCTTGGATGGGCTTTTACTTGAGAAATATGCAAAATTTGATAAAAGAAATCCGAAACTACCAAAAATAGAACCCAACGACATTTTGTTAGACCAAACCTTCTTGGTCGAGCAAGGCCTCCAAGTCGAGCAACTAGTAGAGAAAGCTCTTTGTAAGTTTTTGGACATTTTGCTCGAGTTTCCCTCTTCCATTCGACTAAGACGATTCTGGTCGAACGGATCTCCTTTGGTAGAGCAAGCTTGCGCAGTCTCACTGTTTTGCGCATAACTTCCACATTCGACCTTCGATTTGAGTAATTCTTATGCTCACGTGATCCTCTCTTCCTTGACTTTCAATCAATTTGAAGAACTCATAGAAATTCTAATATTTAAATATGTAACAAGTCATGCAAAATGGCACAGCCGTTCTGTTCGACACAGCTTGCGCGACGTCACCACTTTGATCATAACTTTCTCGTTTAGAATCCGATTGGGGTGTTCTTTACGTCAAAATGACCCTCTCTTCTGTGACTTTCCAACCATATAATACAATTCCAATTCAGAGCTTCACATGAATACAGAATAATTACACAATTTGGACGTGCATTTTTCAGTATCATTGCACAAATTGTACCTTTTCTCCAACTTGGCACTTTTGATCCTTTTTTACTCCTAAAACACAATACAACACCTCAAGTGCACCTTTTTCTCACATATATTGAATATAAGATACTTGTGCTAATATATGACAATAATATCAATCAAAAAGGTGTTAAATTAGACACTAAAACACGCTTATTTTCACTCTCATCAATCCCCCAAACTTACTCATTACTCGTCCCAAGGTAACAAAATAAAAATAAAGAGAGAGAGAGTAAGAAAATTAGCGGCTAAACAAGGACTATGACCAATACCCCCTTCACAATGCAATTGGTTTTCAACTTAGGTCATGCAACTCTCATAACATGTAATAATCAATTCATAGCATACAAGTTAAGACAATCACCACCAATTCAAATGTTCCATTGATATGTTCTCACGGGAAGTATATATCACTCGCACTCAAGTGTAAAAGATGTATACTTATGGGTTAAGGTGTTTACGCTCAGATTCAATTCAAGTGAATATGTAACCATAAGCTTGCCAAACGTCTCAAACTCTCCACCACTTAAAGTATGATTCAACAATGGGATCAAAAAAGACTTTCATTAGGATGTAATGTTGGCTCTTTGGTAAGGGTAGGAAACATCTGGATAAAGTAACTCAATTAGTAGAGAATTAAAAGTGGAGATCTTTTGTACTGCAGATTTTTTTACACTTCAAGGCTATCCAGCTTCATGCTCTTCTAATTTTCTTTTCTCTCCTTTCCTTCAAGCTCAACATTTTTTCCTTCTTTCCTTTTTTTTTCTTTCTTGAGGTACCAGTTTCGGGCACTACCTCTAACATTTCGGGGTACCAGTTTTGGGCCCTACCCATCATCTAC
Source organism: Pogostemon cablin (assembly GCA_023678885.1). NCBI lineage: Eukaryota > Viridiplantae > Streptophyta > Magnoliopsida > Lamiales > Lamiaceae > Pogostemon > Pogostemon cablin. Next base: position 10,395,122 of record CM042997.1, read on the forward strand.
TTATTTTTAAGCTCATAATCACTTGTACAGCTCCAAATATTTTATTCCTTCCAAACTCCATCAAAATCAACTTCACACAGTTTGACATCATTTAATTCTCCACTAAATATAGGAATTTAAGGCTCAAATAGGATATCAAAGTGGCTATCTTCGTAGGTTTTCAAAAATGAGGCTTTTAGACACAACAGGACTAATTACGGATAAACATCATTCGGTAGGGAATTATTTGGCTAAGTAACTCATAAATTCAAGGATAACCTTAAATCATCTCCCATTATCTAACACACATGTAGTTTTAAGTAAGACAAGAGGCAAGTTCTAGAATATACACACAAGAATGATACTCACCATAAAAGAAATATCATGTGATTATGTAACATGATCAATGAGGCTCAAAATTTCACATGGGTTTTTAACAAGTAACAGAGCACCTTTCATGGTAAGTAATATCCCACAAGTACACATAGAACTTCATACCACAATATAAGTTAAGTACACTTCCTTCATCAATTTCAAAAGCATATGAATTTCAAGCACAATTTAAAAATATAAGCTTATGTGTATCACAACCATAAACTCAATCTTTTCACTCTCATGAATTAAAAGCAAACATAAAAATTAGAATAAGGAAACGAAGGCACCTGATTTTTCTCTTTCAAAATATGCACGAGCTCCTCGACTTGTTCAACTCGGTCAGGTCAGGGCCTCAATTTACCTGTTTCTATCATCAAAGCTCAACATACCTCATCATCACATAATTCATAAATAATAGAATAAGAGAACTCTAAGAAAGAATCAATTGACTATCTAATCGACTCCACACACTAGAAACACCACTGAACACTAGGCAAATTATAAAAAATCGACACATTAAAACCGATTAAAGTTTCAACATACAGCAAAAATCAACTCTCCTAGCAAACATTATAAAAAAATGATTATACTCTTGGCGCTTCAATGAGGTAATAACATCACACCCCCCAAACTTAGTAAAAACATAAGTTGAAACTAAGTTTGCAAAGAGATGTAATTATCGATTAGTAAGCACCTTAAATATAAAAATTTCTTACTCACTTGAAAGAAATAAAGCAATAAAACGGAAGGGCATGCCCTCAACAGGCGCTCATGTTTAACGTCGGAGAGTCACGGCGGATGTAACCTTTGTAGGCTGCTGGATCAGATGATGGTCTTCTCGTATCCTCACCTTCAAATACTTTCTTTCCCTCTTCTTGTCTACACTCAACACCTCACCTTTCTTGGTCACAAGTATATGATCCTCAGAATTTTCTTCCTCCCACGGTTGTCTAGACACCTCCTTGTCAATCATCCACTCAAATTCAGAATCATCTGTCCTTTTAAAATCAAGATTAAACAAGTTAAACCCCACATCTATGCTCTTGCATGATTGAGTCTCCATAGGCATCTTCATTGCATGATCAAGAGAGAAAACCATATCTTCATTATCCATCTGCAGTCTAAGTTTCTTGGCTCTCAACCTCTTTGCTCTTTTCCACTTCTTCTCAACTATAAGCTCACTATTCTGCTCTTGGGATAGCTCTGAAGTGTTCTGAACAATAGGTGTAGCATTCGGTATTGAAATGAGCACTAAATTGTGTTGCTGAACCTCTGCTCAACTAAAAAGACTGGTCGAGCAGATGCAGTTTGGTCGAGCAGCATGCCTGATCGTGAGCTTTCGTTCGCCATGTATTGCTCGACCTCCATTCAACTTGGGTAGTAAGGTCGAATGGATGGATTCTGGTCGACCAAGCTGCTCGATAGCAAGCTCTCGTCTCCCATGCGTTGTTCGACCTCCGTTCAACCAAGGTGGTCTGGTCGAACGGAAGAGTGCAAGTCGAATGGCACACCTGAAAATAGAGCATCGTAATTCTATTTTTCCAAAGTTTTCTCGACCTCCATTCGACTTGGGTAGCATAGCCGAATGGAAGGCATCTGGTCGAGCAAACTGCCTTGTCGTGAGCTTTCAATATCATTGTGTTGCTCGACCTCCGTTCGACCATCAAGTCTGGTAGAACAGACTTGGTTTGGTCGAGCAACTTCACTATTCCTTTCTTTTTCACTCACCGGCATCATCAGACCTTCGTACTGCATCTCGAACCTCAATGTGATGGTATTATTCTCCTACGTTTGTGTCAATTGATTCACATTCGTGGCCATTTACCCCATAATCGAAGTAAGGTCTTTCAACTGCTTAGATAAATCTGCATGGTCAATATTCATGGTAGCCTCGATGGGATCAACTCTTGCATCATTCTCAGCCATGTATCGATTAAAGGTATCTTCAACACTCTTCGCTTCTTGCTGCTGCCTACTAGACCCCCTTTGTATCAACTCTGTAATCTGCTTCTGCTGGGACTCTAGTAGTTTGTTGATGTTAGCAAGACTAGAGACGATCTCATCATCCATATTCGACTTCACCACTTGATGTTAAACATGTGCTACCTTACCAAGTACATATAAACCTCTATCTCTCTCCATAGGCCAATCACGTGAATTCATAGAGATGTCTTCAAATAACTTCTATGCTTCAAGTGTTGTCTTAGATAACAACGCTCCTTCTGATGATGCATCAATAAAAACACGCGACTCATAATCCAATCCATAGTAGAAGATGCTTATGTATTCAGCCTTAGATATTCCATGTTGTGGGCACCTCCTGAGCATGTCTTTGAACCTGTCCCACGTCTCATAGAACTGCTAATCCTGATTCATCACAAATTAGGTGATCTCTTGTCTCATTCTAAAGATCCTTGAGGGTGACATATATCTCTCTAAGAACTTCTGATGCAGTTGGTCCCATGTAGTGCAATCAGCTGCATCAAGAGTTTCATACCATTCTTCTGCCCTATCAATTAAAGAGAACTTGAATAGAGCAATCCGTCTAGCATGATCATTATCTCCAACACCCTTTTGAGTGTTTACATAACCAAGAAATCTTCGGAGATGCTGATATGGATCTACAAAACAACCTCCAGAAAAGGGATTCTTTTCCACCATGTTAATAAGAGCGGGATGTATCTCAAAATCATCATCTTCCCTCTTGCTCCTATCAACCCCATATTGTCAATACCATAGTTCGTGAAAATTTCACGTATGGTAATATTATCTGGATTCTGCCTTGCTCCGGCCATGTTTAGCTCAGTGTGTTATTTGTTCCTTTCTTTCCTTTCCTTTTCCTAGTGCATAAGTACCTCAGAAAAATTCATGGTAAGATAGAAATAAATAATCACTAAAAATAGTCTTAATCAACTAGAAATAATAAACAAATAATAACAGCCATCCCCGGCAATGGCGCCAAGAACTTGATGCGCGTTTTCTTTGCACGCAAAATTAATCCCCAAGTATTAAGGATATCAGTTGCAGCTTAAGCAAGCGACCAAGTGAATTATCGAATCCAAAGGATGGTGTATTATCAATTTAATTATTAACTAAATTAATTAAGACGGAGGCAATAAAGATTGTGATTTAATTATTAAACTACTAAACAAGTAATTAAAATAGCAAATAAAATAAAATATCACTCGAAGAATACGAAAGTGGATCAAGTAGGAGAATAGGTAGCTTTAGGATAATCCAGTTTCACTCATTAATTTCCCTTCTATGTGTTGATGTCCGACTCGGCCTTGTGGAATATGGACGCATCACTAAACCATTTAAATCTGCTCTATAGACACAAGTAAACATGCATGTAATATGTATGAATACTCTCGGAGCAAGACATATAATTCTACCCCCCTTTCTAGGTACTATCAGTATCAATTATTTTCCTGGCCAATTGGTACTCTAACCCGTTATGATCTCCCTTTATAGGTACTATAAAATTATTATCTTTATCCTACTTAATAACTCGAATTCAATTCAATTAATAAGTATTCATATATGATAGTTCTAATGAAACTTCGGAGTCCCCTCACTTAGAATCATAACATAAAATCCTATTCAGCGGGGAACGCACTCAATCAATAACCAAGATATGTATTCAGACTCTACATAACAGTTAATGATGCACAAAATGACTGTGAGTATGAATTAAAAAGGCACAATCATATATAAAATAAATCCACAAGTAGTGTTGTATGGAGTTTACACACGAAAGTTCAATTAATTGGTAAAAACCTTCACAACCCCTAGTTCTACTAAAAAGGCTCTAGCCCATGATATTACAAAGAACAATCATGTGTGTTGGATAGATCTTACTTGGATGTCTGGAAATTTACAAGATAAATTAGAAAACGAGATAAACCCTAGATGTGGCGTCGTCGCGTCCTTCTCCATCTTGAATCCTCCTCTTGGTTCTCCTCTTGATTCCACAAACGAATCTTCAAATTGATGGATGGATGGAGGAAAGGATGTGGATGATGGTTGGGGGATGATCCCCCTTGTGGGGTGTAGGATGGATGTGGCTCTCCTCTCCAATATGATTCTATGATGAATAATGATGTGCTCTACATCCCTTTTTATACTTGTACAGTGCTCCTAAGGAACCTTGGATGGGCTTTTACTTGAGAAATACGCCAAATTTGGTAAAAGAAATCCGAAACTACCAAAAATAGAACCTAGCGACATTTTGTTAGACTAAACCTTCTTGGTTGAGCAAGGCCTCCAAGTCGAGCAACTGATCGAGCAAGCTCTCTGTAAGTTTTTGGTCATTTTGCTCGAGTTTCCCTCTTCCGTTCGACCAAGACGATTCTGGTCGAACGGATCTACTTTGGTCGAGCAAGCTTGCGCAGTCTCACCGTTTCGCGCATAACTTCCACATCCGATCTCCGATTTGAGTAATTCTTACGCTAACGTAATCCTTTCTTCCTTGGCTTTCTATCCATATAAAGAACTTAGAGAAATTCCAACATTTGAATATGTAACAAATCATGCAAAATGTCACAGCTGTTCTGTTCGACATAGCTTGCGCGACATCACCACTTTGATCATAACTTTCTTGTTTGGAATCCCATTGGGGTGTTCTTTACGTCAAAACGACTCTCTCTTCTGTGGTTTTCCAAACATGTATCAAAATTCCAATTCAGAGCTTCACATGAATACATAATAATTACACAAGTAGGACGTACATTTTTTAGTATCATTGCACAAATTGTACCTTTTCTCCAACTTGGCACTTTTGATTTTTTTTTTCTACCTAAAACACAATACAACACCTCAAGTGCACCTTTTTCTCACATATATTGAATATAAGACACTTGTGCTAATATATGACAAAAATATCGATCAAAAAAGTGTTAAATTAGACACTAAAACATGCTTATTTTCATTCTCATCAATCCCCCAAACTTACTCGTTATTTGTCCCGAGGCAACAAAATAAAAATAAAAAGAGAGAGAGTAAGAAAATTAGCGGGGAAACAAGGACTGTGACCAATACCCCCTTCACAATGCAACTGGTTTTCAACTTAGGTCATGCAACTCTCATCACATGTAATAATCAATTCATAGCATACAAGTTAAGACTATCACCACCAATTCAAATGCTCCATTGACATGTTCTCACGGGAAATATATCACTCGCACTCAAGTGTAAAAGATGTACACTTATGGGTTAAGGTGTTTACCCTCAGATTCAATTCAAGTGCATGCGTAACCATAAGCTTGCCAAACGTCTCAAACTCTCCACTACTTAAAGTATGATTCGACAATGGGATCAAAAAGAACTTTCATTAGGATGTAATGTTGGCTCTTTGGTAAGGGTAGGAAACATATGGATAAAGTAACTCAATTAGTAGAGAATTAAATATTTTTTATATTCTCTTCACACATAAAGAAAATATTTCCCTTAACATGCATGTGGGTAAAAGTTGAAGATTTACTAACACAATTTAATGTGTAAGTAAAAAATTTTAGCTACATAATTATAGTATGGTTACACTTATTTTAAGTGTGGGTAAAAAGCAATGCCCACAAAAAAATAGATTTTACCCACACACACGATGAGTGGGTAAAACTCAAATTTCTTATAGTGATGTGATACCCTATTGCATAGCATGCTTCTAACATGTTGGTCCTCGCACTACATTTAATAGAATTCTCAAATAATAAGATTCTCCGGCACCAGGAGGAACACAGAAAATTCTACCGACGGCCACTTATCAATTTTTCTTTTCACCCATTCTCTCGTGTTGGTTTTCCAAACAAAAGTGCTTTGAGAATTCTGTATATGTAAGTTTTCTTGCCTCGGGGTATTTTTTAGTTATTTCAAACCAAACTAAGAACATACTTTCCCTTATAAACTTTTAATTATTTATATATAATATATAAATGTAATTTTTTTTAACATAATTTAATTTTATATCTATCAATTAAATAGTATTGTATGTACGCTTATTTTTTCATAACATTAATTTTTACTTATATTTAGGAAGGACGACCACTACAAAAAAAATTTACCAACGGAACATTCCTTTGGTAAAAGCCTTAATTGCATTGTTAAATTGGTTTACCAACAGATTAACAATGAAATCTGTTGGTAAAGTAGTGGTTGGTAATTTTTTAGCTATAAAAATCAATTCCGTTGATAAATAATTTCGTTGGTAATCCGTTGCTAAAAATTTTGTTGGTAATTTATAAAAAGATTCTCTTAGTAATCCATTGATAATTACCAACTGATTGAATTCCGTTGGTAAAATAGAGGATAAATCCGTTAGCATTCCATTGCTAATAGAAAATTATCATTTTTGTTGCTAATCCATTGGTAATTACCAACGGATTGAATTTCGAAGGTAAATTCTATTGCTAAAAAATACTTTTTTGTAGTGACGTATAGGTTACACACTTATTTAGAGATATCGTATCCGTTTAAATATCTACTACTCGTATCTATAATTTTACCGTATTTAGTTTTTATTCAATTTTAATCTTAAACGTCCTTTTAATACTATTCCCTCCGTCTTCCCCAAAAGGATGAATTTCCTTTTTTGCATGTGAATTAAGGAGTATTATTATTTAATTTTTAATGGGTATTTATATTAGTGTGTGGGCCCTATATTTTAATTGTATTAGTTGGTGTGTCTGGGTCCCATGTGTATATATGTATAAATGGATAGATAATTTATGATGTACCCAAAATAAAATATAAAGATATATTAATCATAAAGTTATTTTAGGGCACTCAATATATATATAGGTTGAAGCACCACAGCTGGACTCTTTATTATAATATCCTACCAAAATTTTTATGGTGATCTAAGTATACTTAATATATAAATACAACTTAAATTATATATAATATTTAACTATATTAATTATTAAAAAATTAATTAATATTTTTATTATTTATGAAAATAAATTTGAAACATTATCTAATTAATTGTATCACTTAGCTGTTGGGTTTGATGGAACCCCTGCAAAGAATTGCAGACACGGTCAGTGGCTCCCGTATCTACACACCATGTGTCAGCAGATACAGCCGCTAAACATGATTCAACAACTAGTATAAAAGGCTTACCAGTCATGTCCCCCTTCAGAAGAGGACAGTCAGTCTTGTAGTGTCCCGGCTGCTTGCATTTAAAGTACTTGCCTTTAGACTTCTTGACCGCACCACTCTTAGCGTTCACTTGGTTCACCGGTGCTGAATTTTCTTTCTTTTTCTTATTCCTACCGCCTTTCGGCCTAGGATAAGCAGCATTTTTAGCAACATGAACCTGAGGAGTACGACGAAATAGTTCTTCCGCCGCCACAAGTTCTGTCAGAAGTTCTGCCAGCGTGTACAAATATTTGTTCATACTGTAGTTCATGCTAAGTTGCTCAAAACTCCTAGGCAAGCTTTGGAGTATGATATCGACATGGGTTTCCCCATCGATTTTAGCTCCAAGAACCTCCAACTCATTGAGTTGGCCCATCATCCTAAGGACATGTTTCCTTACGGAGGTGCCCTCAGCCATTTTGGTGTTCATCAGTCAGGCATGCCCTTCGACCTAGCAAGATGACTCTGGTGCCCGAAGAGTTCCCTAAGATTATGCATCATATCATAGGCGATGTTCATAACTTGATGCTGAGTCTGAAGAACATTTGACATAGAAGCTAAAATATAGCACTTAGCCATCCTATCAACTTTGAGCTACCTATTACAAGCAACTCTTTGCTCTCCAGTAGAGTCATCAGTAGGTTCCGGAGGACATTCTTCAGTGAGTACAAAAATATAATTCTCAGCAGTTAAAACAATGTCCATGTTTCGTTTCAAAGTCAACATAATTAGTGCCAGTAAGTTTATGTTCTTTAAGTATAACAGAAAGTGAGTTGAGTGCCATTTGAAAATTCTGAGAATCATAAATAAATAAACAGATCAAACACTTCGAATTTATCAATTTATTTTGATTCCCTCAAATACAATATAAAATAAAATTCACCAACATCTCAAGCACCGTGAGTCTGCATGCCACGATAGTGTGGATGTATTCAAACCCGAATATTTATAAGAGAAGGTTTTACCCATTAATTTCATTTGTAAACCTAATTTTATGACAAAATAATTAATAGTCGATTTCTTTTTAGCCATGCAAATAACAGCAGTGACTCCGATGGGGAGGACACTTATTATTTATACCTAAGTGTATACCATTATTTGATCCTAAGTCCGCAACCCAAGCTTGTGTACCTTACAGATGGAGAAGTACACACGCGCTCGGATAACTTCCTACGATCATCATAAAGAAGTTCGTACCAGTGATCCATGAATAAACTCATCTGATAGGAAGGAAGGTCTATGCCAACATGCAAGTTTATTCACATTACTTACGAACCAATAATAGAGGTCGTGGGAATTAATTATCGATCCCCTCTCCCACTTAGTTATTTAACACCGAGGATTTTTAACATGCATATAATATTCCAATAATAAAATACACATTTTAGTATGCTTCTATTAATATGCAATTTAAAAAAAATAAATAAATCACATAGAACATGCCTTTTACATATATAACAATAATCGTCAAATAAAATAATTAATGCAGTTATATATCACGAATTAAACTCGCAAAACGATGAATCATTAAAACGAGCCCGATTGCCCAATGGAAAGTACTTACACTACTCGTGCAGGGTAACTGCACAAGTCGTGCCACCCAATGCATGTCGCCCGCCTATCTGCCATGCATAACTGGAGAAATCCGCCAGCGCTTGGCCCAAAACTTGTCCGCAGGAGTCGTGCGGGGTTTTTGCACGAGGCGTGCCTAACACTCTAGCCAAACTGCTAGCTTCCCGTCCACCAGTGCTGCTCGTTGGAATGGCCCGATACGACTTATGTCGTCCATCATAACGCTTTTTGCACCGGCAACATCATCAGATCGTGCCGTAGTTGAGGAATTGACTGCGCCTTGATGAGTGTGTAAATTCACAAGTTTGGCACCATGTTTTGTGCTAGTTTTGGAGAGTTTTGATGTGGAAATAGGTGGAAAACCTATATATATTGTGAATTAGCATGAATCAGGTGTTGGTGGAGCTATTTGAGTGGTTTTCATAGCAAAAATGGAGTGGAAGTGCCAAGAATCGAAGAGACGAAGTCGAGACCATGCGAACCGCCAAGAAAAGAGGTAGATTTGACCTGTTGGAGGAGGGTTCGACCTCTCTAGCAGGTCGAACCAGTGTTGGAGAAGTGCAGGAAGTAGGTTCGACCACGACTCGAGGGGTTCGACCTGTTCATCAGGTCGAACCATGGTCGAACCAGTTCGTGAGAAGCTGGGTTCGACCACGACGTTGGGAGTTCGACCTGACGGTTGGCCGAACCAAGAACAGAAATTATCCAGTGATGAGGTTCGACTTGGGGTTCGACCAAGTCCTGAGAGGTTTGACTTGTTCAAGAGGTCGAACCAGTGCAGAATTCTTCCAGTAGCGGGGTTAGACTTGGGGTTCGACCTGTGGCCAGTGGTTCGACCTGTTTTACGAGGTCGAACCTACGTGCGGAAACTTACCTTATCCGAATTTTTCGAGGCCAAAACACGTAGGATCACTAAAAAAGCCCATTCCAAGCCCTAGAGACGTGATTACAAGTATAAAAAAGGCTCATGTAGGCAAGAAAAGGGAGAGCAATCGCGTCCAAGTACGAAGAGTTTAAGATCGTGAATCGTTAGAGGAGAGTAGGAGGGCTGAGACAGAGGTTCGGCTGGAGATTCAAGTAAGATCGGTCTATCTAACCATGATTGTTCCTAGATCAATCATGGGCTAGAGCCACTTCGGTAGTTCTAGGGTTATGAAGGTTTCATGAGTTAAATTTGTATTTCGTGTGAATACTCCATACAACACTACTTGTGGTTTAATTTATATAAGATTGCACATTTTTAATCCATACTCATAGTTGTTTTGTGCATCAATAATCGTTGTGTAAAGTCTGAATGCATAACATGGTTATTGGTTGAGTGCATTCACTATTGAGCAGGGTTCATTGATATAAGTCTAAGTGAAGGGATTCCAAAGTCTTATTAGAACCGTCTTATATGAATGTTTGTTAATTGAATTGAATTCGGGTTAACAAGTAGGATAAAGAGTATAACTTTATAGTACCTACAAAGGGAGATCAAATCGGGTTAGAGTACTAAGTGCACGGGAAATAATTGATTATGATAGTACCTAGAAAGGGAGGTAAAGTATGCGTCTTGCTCTGAGGATACTCACACGTGTCAAAAGCTTATCTATTTGTGTCTATAGAATAGATTTGCATGGTCTAGCGATGCGTCTATAAACCACAAGGTAGAGTCGGATATCGACACACGAAAACATAAATTAACGAATGAAACTGGATGGACTGACGAATTACCTATCATCTTATTTGATCACAACTACTAATTTCTTGTTCTTGTTACTTATTTGCTATTTTACTTGTTACTTAGTTTACAAACCAACAAATTACAATTCTCAACATAGTCCTAATCTACTAGAACGTAATTAAAGTGATATTTAACCATCCCATGGATTCAATATTTAACTTGGTCACCTTTGAAACTACAATTGATATCCTTCATACTTGGGAATTAAAGTTGTGTGTTGAGAAAACAACCACCAAGTTTTTGGCGCCGTTGCCGGGGACGGCTTAAAATATCTTTTTGTTATTTCTAGTTTGTTAGGGATATTTAACTTGTTTTGCTATTTTAATTCTAGTTCTTTTTAGGTGTATGCTCATGAGATCAAAGAAAGGTGAACTTGAACCCTATAATCCTGAGATCGGAGCATCGTCAAGAAAGAAGAAGAAGAAGAAGAGCAAGGCAAAGACTATTGATCCAGCTGAAGCTCTGAATTTCGGAGTTCAAGTTGACGAGCAGATTTCACAGAGGATTGAAGCTACAACTGAAGTTAATTTGGGGGTAGAGACAGTCAACATGGCAGCGAATCCGGATAATCTAGCCATCCGAGAGGTTTTCAGAAACAATGGGGCTGGAAATTTTGGGCTTCTAGGAGCGAGGGGAACTAATGCAGCTTTCGATCTTCATCCTGCTCTTATTAGCATGATAGAAAGGAACTCCTTTTCAGGAGGGTCTTTCAAGGATCCGCAGCAGCATCTGAACAAGTTCCTGGGCTATGCAAGTACTCAAAAAGATGCAGGAGAACATGAAGATGGTAGGAAGATCCTCTTGTTCAAATTCTCGCTTACTGAAAAGGCGAGAGATTGGTACGACACTATCAATGCTGCTGAGTGCACCACTTGGGAACAACTGAAGTTAAGGTTCTTAGAGAGGTACATGCCACCATCAAAGGTGTTTAAGATGAAGCAAGACATTAACCAATTTGCTATTGGTGGAGGTGAAAAATTTCATGAAGCATGGGATAGATTCAAGGACATGCTTAGGAAGTGTCCTCAACATGGGCTATCTAAAGCTCAATATATCAGTATATTCTATAACGGATTGGACTGTGATTCACGAGTGTTATTGGATGCTTCTTCTAATGGAGCATTGCTTACAAAGTCATCCGTAGAGGCCGAGAAGTTGTTTGAAGATATTTCGATGAATTCAAGGGATTGACCAACTGATAGAGTTAGAGGTACGTATGTCTTTGGGAAGGTAGCTCAGGTAGAACAAGCAATGGTGAAAGCAAGTAGAGAGGATGAGATCGTCTCTAGCTTGTCCAATATCAACAAGCTACTTGAATCCCAACAGAAGCAAATCAGCGAATTATCTCAGCGCGTACCAATCATGCAACAGGAACTAATGAAAGAGGGACCAATCCAAGAGGAATTGGAAGAGGCACACTATGCCATGGGTCAAAGTATTCAAGGGGCTAGGCATCAAGTTCAAGGAAATCGGAACTACCAAGGGAACTATCGAGGAAACTTTAATAATCGTGGTCCCCCGGGTGGTTATCAATAGCCGAGGAGGCCGGAGTTCTCATGGAGCAATCCGAATAATGCGATTCAACCTCCGATGGGTGTTGATCCAGGTGCTAAGGTGGAAGAAGGAAAACCGGGTCTTGAGGATACTGTGAACATGTATATTGCCAAGAATGATGAAAGAGTTAACCGCCTGGTAGCAAAACTTGAGAAGGAAATCGATGCAAACCATGAGGTTATATCTAAGCAGGTGAACGACCTTACGTTATTGATGGGGGAGATGGCAGGAAGTGTTAACAAGCTTACTCAAACTCTTGAGAAGGGGAAGTTCCCGTCTCAAAGTATTGAGAATCCAAGGTCCTGCAACGCCATCACATTAAGGTCGGGAACGCAGTACGAGGGACCCATGAGTCCGGAATCAAATTTGGACATGTCTAGGGCCAGGTTCGACCATGGTTCGACCATCATTGAAGGTCGAACCATATAGGGGAGGTCGAACCAACACACTGGACACGATCAGGAGAGATTGTAGCATCGGTTCGACCAAACTGCAGATGGTTCGACCTGGCATACAGGTCAAACCTTGGTCGAACCCGACAACTCGGAGCACTCTATTTTTCCAGAACACCGGTTCGACCAAATCAATCATGGTTCGACCTATCCTACAGGTCGAACCCAAGTCGAACCGCACAGCCAAGAACACTCTATTTTGTCGCAGCAACGGTTCGACCACGACGTTCATGGTTTGACCTATCAAACAGGTCGAACCCTGGTCGAACCGGATGGCGGAAGGAGTTCAGTAGGCAGGTTCGACCTAGGTGCCCGTGGTTCGACCTATTCCATAGGTCGAACCTAGGTCGAACCTCAAATTCAAAAAGAGAGCCATTGTCCAGAAGCAAGGTTCGACCAGTACGTACCTGGTTTGACCTGTTCCACAGGTCGAACCCTGGTCGAACCCCACCAGAATTTGCCTGTTGCTACTCCGAACACTCTCGATGATGTTGATGCTACTCCAGTGGTTCGAAATGAGCAAAGTACAGAGATCATAGCTGAGAAAAAATGGGAGAGAGCCAAGCGATTGAGAGCCGAAAAGGAGAAAGTAGAGAAGGTTGATCGTGATGAATGGGGGATTACCAAAACAAAGATACCTCCGCCGTTTCCTTACAAGTTTGTGAAGAAGGGATTGGAAGAGAAGTTCAAGAAGTTTTCAGAGATAATAAACAAGATAAGCTTGAGCATTCCTTTCTCAGAGGCAATCATCGAGATGTCGTACTATGCCCGATTTCTTAAAGATATATTGTTGAAGAAGCGGAGCTTAACCGGAATTGAAACGGTGAATTTATCTGAAAATTACAGCTCAATCATTCAAAGGAAGCTACCACAAAAGATGAAGGATCCGGGGAGCTTCACTATTCTATGTGAGATCAGAAAGGGGACGGCACGGCGAGCTTTGTACGATCTAGGGGCAAGCATCAATTTGATGCCTTTGTCCATCTTTCAGAGGCTTGATTTGGGGGAGCTTACCCCTACAATAGTGGTTCTCCAATTGGCGGACAGGTCGATGACGTTTCCAAAAGGTATAATTGAAGATGTTCTCATCAAAGTGGAGAAGTTAGTCTTTCCTGTGGATTTCCTTGTGCTAGAAATAGAAGAAGACAAGGATAATATCCCTTTAATCTTGGGGAGACCTTTCCTTGCTACTGCCAGAGCAATGATTGATGTTCAGAAAGGAGAGCTTAGACTTCGAATGGACAAAGAAGAAGTTATTTTCAACTTGGACAAAGCAATGAAGATGCCCATGGAGTCGCAGTGTTATAGTATTGATGTAGTGGAGGAGATTGTGAAAGAGGATATGTCTCTAATCCTGTCAAAGGATCCTCTTGAGACATGTTTGATGGAGTCTCTTACTTATCCCACTACGGAGCTTGACGAATTTTCCAACGAGGAATGTATTGACTTTCTTGAAAACTTACTTGCTTTGGGTGATGACAGGTTTGAATCGCAAAGAACTAAGGTGGAAGAAGTTAAGTGGACTAGGAAGTACTTGCCTTTGGATAACGAGAGTTCTCCGATGGAAGTGAGGAAAGAGGAGTTGAAACCTTTGCCGGAACACTTGAAGTATGCCTTTCTTGGCGACAACAAAAAATACCCGGTAATTGTATCTTCTTCTCTTAATGATGATCAACTTGAGGAGTTATTGAATGTTCTTAGGAAGTATAAATCTGTGATTGGTTGGTCTCTTGAGGATTTGAAAGGAATAAGTCCTTCGTATTGCATGCATAGGATAAGATTGTTAGACGAGGCGAAGGCAAGTGTTCAGAATCAGCGGAGGGTTAATCCCGTAATTCAAGAGGTGATTAGGAAGCAAATCCTTACGTGGTTGGATGCTGGAATCATATATCCTATTAGTGATAGTCCCCATGTGAGTCCATTGCATGTAGTTGCTAAAAAGGGGGTATGACTGTAGTAAAAGCTGAGGATGGAGAAGCGATAGCCATAAGGATCCCTACGGGATGGCGTCCATGTGTTGATTATGAGAACACATGTAAGGATCATTTTCCTCTTCCTTTCATGGATCAAATGTTAGATCGTCTTGCAGGGTATGAGTTTTATTATTTCTTGGATGGATGCACGGGGTACAACCAAATTATGATTGCCCCTGAGGATCAAGAAAAGACCACTTTTACTTGCCCCTACGGAACCTTTGCTTTTCGGAAAATGCCATTTGGGTTATGTAATGCGCCTGCTACTTTTCAGAGATGCATGATGGCGATATTCGATGGGTTGATAGAGAAGATCATGGAGGTGTTCATGGATGATTTTTCTATTTTTAGTTCCTCCTTTGATATTTGTTTGTCTAACCTAGCTATTGTTTTGAAGAGATGCCAAGTGACTAATCTTGTCTTGAATTGGGAGAAGTGTCACTTCATGGTGAAGGATGGGATTGTTCTTGGGCATCATGTTTCTGCCAAAGGATTGCAAGTAGATCGTGCTAAAGTGGTGGCAATTGAGAAGCTTCCACCACCGACCAATGAAAGAGGAGTGCGGTCCTTCCTTGGACACGCCTGTTTTTACAGGAGATTCATAAAAGACTTCTCAAAATACTCTAAACCCTTATCTCACTTACTTGAAAATGATGTTCCTTTTGTGTTTGATGATGAATGTTTAACAGCTTTTCAAGTTTTGAAAGAGGCGCTTATCACTGCACCTATCTTGATCACACCGGATTGGACTCAACCTTTTGTACTAATGTGTGATGCAAGTGAGTAGCACTTGGAGTGGTGCTTGGGCAGAAGAAGGAGAAGAAGTTCTGCGCCATTTACTACGCGAGTAAGACTTTCGATGCGGCACAAAAGAATTACACGGTGACTAAAAAGGAGTTTTTGGCTGTTGTGTACGCATTCGATAAGTTCCATCAGTATTTGGTTGCATGAAGACTATAGTGTACACGGATCATTCTGCGATTCGGTACTTGATGGAAAAGAAGGAGACGAAGCCTAGGATCATAAGGTGGATTCTTCTACTTCAAGAGTTTGACATGGAGATCCAAGATGTGCTTGCGGATCATCTTTCGAGGTTGGAGACTAGGGAACATTGCGATAATTTTTTCGAGTATATTGAGGAAATGTTCCCGGATGAAAAGATCATGGCCGTGTTTGTTGAAGGGGCTGAGCGAGCGTGTGTGGTTGCTGCGCAGGGAGTTGATCCATGGTATACGGATTATGTGAATTATATTGCTGTGGGAGAAATTCCAAGGGATCTCAACCGATATCAACTTGCTAAATTCAAAAGGGATGTTGAGACTTTCATATGGTATGATCCGTTTGTGTACAAGATTTGCACGGATTCTATCATCCGTAGGTGTGTGCCCGAGATGGAGATGGAGAGTGTTCTCGAGTTTTGACATGCACAACCTAACGGGGGACACTTCGGCGCTTACAAGACAGCAGCCAAGGTACTTCAGTCCGCTTTTTATTGGCCTACGTTGTTCAAGGACTGTAAGACCTATGTAACGTCTTGCGATAGATGTCAACGCATGGGGAACATCGGTAGGAGAGACGAGATGCCACTTCAGCCGAGCATAGTGGTTGAGATTTTTGATGTGTGGGGGATCGATTTTATGGGGCCTTTTCCCCCATCTAATGGATTTATCTACATTCTACTTGCGGTGGATTATGTTTCTAAGTGGGTGGAAGCGATTCCTACTCGCTTGAATGATTCGAATACTGTTATATCTTTCTTGAAGAAGCATATCTTTGCCCGTTTTGGCATCCCTAGAGCACTTGTTAGTGATGGAGGTACTCACTTCGTAAATAAATTTCTTGAGAAGGTGCTTAAAGGGTATGGTGTTAAGCATATGGTTACTATACCCTATCATCCTCAAGCAAATGGGCAAGCGGAGGTCTCTAACCGTCAAGTCAAACAGATTCTGGAGAAAGTGGTCGGAACCAATAGAAAGGATTAGGCTTGGAAGCTCGATGATGTCGTGTGGGGGTTCCGGACCGCGTACAAGACGGTGTTAGATATGTCACCGTATCAGATTGTCTATGGGAAGCCGTGCCACTTACCTGTAGAGATTCAACACAAAGCATTTTGGGCTTTGCGAAGCTTGAACTTGACTCTCAAGGATGTGAAGGAGTTGAGGATTACTCACATCAATCTTTTGGATGAGTTTCGGAGTCGTGCATACAAGAATTCAGAGATTTACAAGGAAAGGATTAAAAGGTGGCATAATTCGAAGATCTCGTATAAGGAGTTTAAGCAAGGAGACGAGGTATTACTCTTTAACTCTCGTTTAAAGCTTTTTGCAGGCAAGTTGAAGTCAAAGTGGACGGACCATTCATGATTCATCGAGCCTTAGGTGGGGGGAGTTTTGAGCTCATTGACAAGGATGGAGACATTTTTACGGCAAATGGACATCGCTTGAAGCATTATAGGTCGCCGGATGATGTTTGTGTCATCTTTGTGGATACCTTGATTTGAGTTGGTATCGTCGTGACTCTCCGACGTTAAACATGAGCGCCTGTTGGGGGCTTTCCCTCCCGTTTTAATGCTTTATTTCTTTCATGTGAGTAAGAAATTTTTATATTTGAAGTGCTTACTTATCGGCAATTACATCTCTTTACAAACTTAGTTTCAACTATAGTTTCTCTAAGTTTGGGGGGGTGTGATGTACTTACCTTGATAAGTACCGATAGTATAATATTTTCTTCATGATGTTTGTTAGGGGAGTTGGTTTTTGTGCCATATTTAAAATTTTAATCGATTTTGATGTGACGATTTTTTTACAACTTGCCTAATGTCCCGTGGTGTTTTTGTTGTTTCGTATTTTGAGTGATTGCGGAGTTACTCATGAATAATATTTTGTGGAACAATTTTTGATGAGGTTGTGCTCTAGTTAGTACCTAATGATTCGTATTGAAGTTTGAAGTGTGTAGGGATTGAAGAACACTCAGTTTGGAAGCTTAGAAGGATGGTTCGACCAAAGCCAGGGTAGGTTCGACCAAAGCCTGGAGGTCGAACCGACGCAGAAAATCATCCAGTGAGGTGGTTCGACTAGATCATTCTAGGTTCGACCTGTCTAACAGGTCGAACCAAGGTCGAACCTGAGGTTTTAAATCATGCAGTAGGGTGGTTCGACCTGAGTCGATATGGTTCGATCTGCTTGGAAGGTCGAACCCGAGGTCGAACAAGTTCGTTCAGAGCACTGTTTTTCAGGTGATAGGTTCGACCAAAACGAGAATGGTTCGACCTGTTCAGAAGGTCGAACCCTTGTCGAACCAAAAGGAAAGTTTGTCCAAAAGGTAGTTTCGACCTCGTCACTCGAGGTTCGACCTGTTCCTCAGGTCAAACCCGAGATCGAACCCAGTCAGGTACGCATTTTAAGTTGTGTTTTTAGAAGGGTTCGATCATTTTTTTCTTGTTCACCAAACCTCGAACCTTCCCCGAACCTTAACACCCTTGCACAAATTCATCAATTACACTTGATTTTGCACCGGTTACATAACATTACACTCTTAATTCTTGAATTGGGGGCGGATTTGGGTAATTTTCGTCACGAATTAGGGCTTCAGTCGCGTTTTTGAGTGTTGTGTGTGAATTTTTTATTCTTAACCATGGGCAAGACTAAAGGTACGTTCTTTCAACTCAATTACCTTAGGTTTGAAGTTTATTGCAAGAAATGTGTTGTGGGTAAGTTGATTGATATTGATTTTGGTTGAAATTCATGGTGATAATTGGTATTTTTGAGTTGATTCGTATGAATTCATGTTTATTGGTTTGAGATTGTTTGATTATGGATAGAACTTGAGTTTTTATGTGGATTGATCAAGGATATGATGCATCTAGAGGAATGAGCGTGTTGATTAGGTTTGAATTGTTGATAGTTTGAGTTGTTCATGAAGTTCAATTGTTGAAATTTATGTTGGATGGCTTGAATTAGTTGATGCATGCTTATTGTTTATGATTTGAAGATTAAAGAGAGTGTGATTGATGATGTTTTGAGCATGATGAATGAGAAAGTGGTGTTGAGATGGTAGTTGGAGTTGATTAAGCATGGATGCTTGAAGTTTTGAGTAGAGTATAGGTTATGCTAGTCAAATACTTGTGTTATTGTCTTGTTGGTTGTGTTAAAATAGTTGTTTTCAGGAAAGGGACAAGGATCAAGTAAAGGTAAAGGTAGAGCAGAGGAAGTAAGATCGAAGAAGAGGCAAGACAGGCCTTCGAATGTGGATACAGTGACTAGGAAGCTGAGGCTACAAGATCGTTTACCCGAGAACTTCAAAATTCAAATGCAAAACTGGGATGAGATTAAAGAAAAATGGGAAGAAGTCTCAGATAAGATAGCTCGTACTCGATACCAAGATGATGAGGTGATGAGGATAATGAGAATTGGGAATGACATTTTCTGGATGTTCGATCAAGTGGGTATCCGGAGGTTTATGGAGTTAAAGAAGCCGACGTATTTCCATGTTACAGCGGAAGTAGTTTGCTCATTTGAGATGGTGAAGGACCCGCTTGGGTACCCATATCAGTGTACGTTTCAGCTTGGTGGAGTGAGTAGGAGATGGACGTCTGAGGATTTTAATGAGCTGTTTGAGACTCCTTTGGGAATCTCTCGTTTGGAGAATGGTGCGTTCAACACTAATAGGTTTTGGAGAGAGATCATAGGGGAGATTGGAGATTATAAGATTAGGCAGGCTCGTGCTTCTTCGATAAAGAATCCAGTTTTGAGGTGCATGGATCATGTTTTGAGCAACACGTTGTTCGCCCGCTCAGAGGGGAGTGTTGTGTCTAGAAGATAGCTTTACGCCTTGTGGTGTATGTTAAATGGGGTGCAATTCAATGTTGGAGCGTATTTCATTGCACAGCTACATCGATTCAGGACCATTGGGTTTTAAAAGGTGAATATTGGAGGGTTACTGACGATTGTAACTGAGCATTATAACTTGGATTTCACTGGCATCACACCCATTAGAGGAGAGCCCGATTTGGTGATGTTTACATGCATGAAGGGAGGATTTGCCCATTTCAAAGATGGAGATTGGTTCTTCACGAGGGGACTCAAGCCTTTCGATTTTATGTTCCCCTTCGATGTGAGTAACTTGACTACTATCCGGGTGGCGAGGAACAAGTTGATGGATTTTCTCAGACACAATGCCTTATCCGTGACAGTGAAGTCGGGTGGTAATTGGAGGACTGTATCGCAGATGTGTGCGGATGGTAGGATGGCGGAGTTACAGCAGATTGTTGATCAAGGAGAGTTCCGTCCACCACAGCAGCCCGAGGAGGAAGAACAGCTCAAGGAGGAGCAGCAGGATGAAGAGATGCCAATGCAGCACGACGCACCTCAGCATGAGCCAGCACCGCATCAGCAGCGGGCTGTCCCGAATGATACAGGGGAGCAGCTTCGCCTTATTAATGAGCAGATGGTCGCGATCATTGCTAGCCAGCAGGAGATGAATCGACAGCTCGCACTCGCCAATGCCAACTATGCTACGCTGAATGAGAGGTATACTGCTTTGAATGAAAAAGTTGGTAGGTTGGGTGATCGAGTTGATTACTTGGATAGACACATCGGTGATCTACACCGGATTGTGGAGCGGAGGCTTGATGATGAGGATGATAATGCTCCGGAGGAGTAGGTTGGTTCAGGTTTTCTTTGGTTTCCTCCAATTCATCTTGATTCCATTAATTTTCTTTTGGGGTGTGATTCATGCGTGAGTGGAATGTATAAGTGATATCGATTGATAGATGCTTGTATGATTGATTGGGTATAAGCTTGTTGATTTTGTGCATTCATATGTTCATGTGTTAATTTCTATTGATGAAAGGCATGTATAATTTGATAAGTATGTTGAGTTTGTGTGGAATTGATCTTAATTATGTGCTATGATGAGTACTAGGATTACCTATGTGAGGATTTGAGCTTTCTAATCATGTTTGATCATGATTATTTTATTCTTGAGAGGATCATTCATATGAACGTATTCTAGAACTTGGCTTGGAGTCTTGTGTGAGACTTATGATTGATAAATTGCTAGGACATGATCTTAGGTCATTATGATTAAGCTACTTAGCCAAATTTTATCCTTCCTAACGATCTTATTAACCCTTGGATGCCTTGTTGAGCCGTTAAAGCTTTTTCTTTGGTAGCCAAAGTAAATAACCTTATAAACCTTTATTTGAGCTTGATTAACCTATTCATTGGTAGAGAGAGTTGAGGTGAGTAAGTGTTGCAAGAAGAAAGAGGAAGATAGAATATGGTTGGATGAAAAGAATATGGTTAAATCTTGTTTAGGGGTAGTTCCTGAAACTGGTACCCCGATAGATTTTATACATAGTGCATGAAGCTTAGCAGCTGATGGCCTATACAAGAGAAGAAGGGTAGTGCCTAAAACTGGTACCCGAATTGTCTAAAGAGATGATGTTGATGCACGAAAAAGTAGGAAAATCCATGAAAAAAAGAGGAGAAGTTGGAGGAGATATTGCAGCAAGAAGTAGAAATGAAGAACCTCCAATGTAACTCTCTACTAGTGTCTTAAGTCACTTTACCTAAATTTTCCTACCTTTTTCCAATGAGCCAACATTATAACCAAAAAACAAGTCCTTTGTGATCCTAGTGAAGAGTTGATTATAAGTTGAATTTTGAGACTTTTGCCAAGCTTATGGTTACGCGTGAATATGGATTGATATGAGTATTTATATTAACCTATATAGTGCCTCACGCACTTGAGTGAAAGAGAATAAATACTTATCTTGAGAGCTAGATTACTTAGTACTCCGAATGGTGTATGATTGGATTGGTTTGGCATGAGTGATATATATGAAGCAATTAATACTTGTTTGATTTAATGAAGTTGCATGTGTGATATGTGTTATACTTTATCTTGGTGAATTATACACGACTCCTGTGGTTTGATTTGGTTGCCTCGGGACGAGCAACATGTAAGTTTGGGGGTTTGATGAGTGTGTAAATTCACAAGTTTGGCACCATGTTTTGTGCTAGTTTTGGAGAGTTTTGATGTGGAAATAGGTGGAAAACCTATATATATTGTGAATTAGCATGAATCAGGTGTTGGAGGAGCTATTTGAGTGGTTTTCATAGCAAAAACGGAGTGGAAGTGCCAAGAATCGAAGAGACGAAGTCGAGACCATGCGAACCGACAAGAAAAGAGGTGGGTTCGACCTGTTGGAGGAGGGTTCGACCTCTCCAGCAGGTCGAACCAGTGTTGGAGAAGTGCAGGAAGTAGGTTCGACCACGACTCGAGGGGTTCGACCTGTTCATCAGGTCGAACCAGTTCGTGAGAAGCTGGGTTCGACCACGACATTGGGAGTTTGACCTGACGGTTGGCCGAACCAAGAGCAGAAATTGTCCAGTGATGAGGTTCGACCTGGGGTTCGACCAAGTCCTAAGAGATTCGACTTGTTCAAGAGGTCGAACCAGTGCAGAGTTCTTCCAGTAGTAGGGTACGACTTGGGGTTCGACCTGTTTGACGAGGTCGAACCTACATGCGGAAACTTACCTTATCCGGATTTTTCAAGGCCAAAACGCGTGGGATCACTTGAAAAGCCCATGCCAAGCCCTAGAGACGTGATTACAAGTATAAAAGAAGGCTCATGCAGGTAAGAAAAGGGAGAGCAATCGCGTCCAAGTACGAAGAGTTTAAGATCGTGAATCGTTAGAGGAGAGTAGGAGGGCTGAGACAGAGGTTCGGCTGGAGATTCAAGTAAGATCGGTCTATCTAACCATGATTGTTCCTAGATCAATCATGGGCTAGAGCCACTTCGGTAGTTCTAGGGTTATGAAGGTTTCATGAGTTAAATTTGTATTTCGTGTGTATACTCCATACAACACTACTTGTGGTTTAGTTTATATAAGATTGCACGTTTTTAATCCATACTCATAGTTGTTTTGTGCATCAATAATCGTTGTGTAAAGTCTGAATGCATAACATGGTTATTGGTTGAGTGCGTTCACTAATGAGCAGGGTTCATTGTTATAAGTCTAAGTGAAGGGATTCCAAAGTCTTATTAGAACCATCTTATATGAATGTTTGTTAATTGAATTGAATTCGGGTTAACAAGTAGGATAAAGAGTATAACTTTATAGTACCTACAAAGGGAGATCAAATCGGGTTAGAGTATTATGTGCACGGGAAATAATTGATTATGATAGTACCTATAAAGGGAGGTAAAGTATGCGTCTTGCTCTGAGGATACTCACACGTGTCAAAAGCTTATCTATTTGTGTCTATAGAATAGATTTGCATGGTCTAGCAATGCGTCCATAAACCACAAGGCAGAGTCGGATATCGACACATGAAAACATAAATTAACAAATGAAATTGGATGGCCTGACGAACTACCTATCATCTTATTTGATCACAACTACTAATTTCTTGTTCTTGTTACTTATTTGCTATTTTACTTGTTACTTAGTTTACAAACCAACAAATTACAATTCTCAACATAGTCCTAATCTACTAGAACGTAATTAAAGTGATATTTAACCGTCCCATGGATTCGATATTTAACTTGGTCACCTTCGAAACTACAATTGATATCCTTCATACTTGGGGATTAAAGTTGTGTGTTGAGAAAACAACCATCACGCCTGCTGCCCACTCGCTGTCATCCCTGCCAACCACCACGAATTCATCAGACTCGCCCAGCAGTGGTTTCAGACCCATCCAAAATCATGGAGAGACTCGCCCGGAATCTGCAATTAGCTCGCCTGGAACTCGCAGGTTTCGATCGGCCAGAGAGCTTACTCGCTTAGAAACCACTGTGGATCACCTGGTGATGTCGTGTCCTGCCTCGCTGTAATGCTGCGCCATCTACCGCCGATCGTAAGTGTGGTCTAGATCAGTGGTCTCAGCGACCCACTCGAAAAAAAAAAGAGGACTGAACCGGAAGCTTAACAAGACGCACCCAGAACTTCCAGGACTCGATCGGAACCCACCAAGAACCCGCTCGAAGTGGCCTCAGACTTGATCGGAAGCACCAGTCGACTCATCCGAAACCAGCTTTCTAGGTCTGATGTCCCGTTTGCCATCTAATTCTTGTCGCAATTGCCTGAACACCACCGTCAGCCTGCTAAAGTCATTGATTCTCGCTGCAGGTCTTGCCAACCACTAGACGCTTCATCTGTTGCATTGGTCAGTGGCAGTCACAGCCGCCATCACCTGTCGATTCCTCGGTGGGTGGCTACAAGTTGATGTTGTGTAGTCATTGAACACCAGTCATAATTATTTCATACAGCCCAGCCATGCCAAAGCATTGCCGTCCATGGCTTTCACCGGTTGGTACATACAGCCACGTCAATACTGATATAGAGTTTCTAGGAATTGCTTTCACCATGCAGCCATTGAACAACAAACTAGGACATAAACAATTGAACACGTAGGTTTTACAGATCATACTATCACATGAATCAAACCCTAACCCTAATTGTCATGCTTTCCACACGATAATTAAATTACGTATAGAAAGTAAACCCTAGCCTAACGTGTCATGCTTCACCATAAAACCGAAGCTCTGATACCAATTGTTGGTGTTCGATCATTTGTTTAGCGTGAACCGTTAGGGTTTCATGCGTTTCTAATCAAGTGGAAGCAATAAGACAAAAATATATTACCTTTCACCAGGGTATATCGATGATAAACAGTTGCAGAAAATAACCTCTTGATCATCTGCTGTATTCCTAAGTCCAATCCTGACGTTGTGTTGGGACGATCTTCAGGACCTTCTCAATCTGCTCCTTTTCCTTTTCTCACGTCAAAAGTGGCATAGACTTAGGTTTCCAGGAAGCTGAAATGACTTATTTATGGGGTACAGTAGGGACCAGGAGGAGAAATTAGAGTTGGGCCTCCATTTGGCTTAAGTAGCCAAGTTTATCCAAAAACTTATACTTAAATTCAATAATAATAATATTGTCCACTAAAATATTATTATTGCACTACCGTTCTAATCCCATAATTACGTTATGGGCTCCTTCTTATTATGAGCTCGACAGTCTCCCCATGTTTAAGATATACAATGTCCATTAATTAATTAAGTTACTGACAACTTAAATTAATTAATATCTTATCCGAGAGTAGTATCACTCAACCTCATTATCATGCCAGAATTAATCCACTTTCAAGATTTACATGATAATCCTTATGAGCTCCTCAAGGGGACATCATCCACCTAAATAGGACATGTATTCCTTCTACAATCAACAGCATGATTGTCGTCATTTTCACCTAGGTTTAGTGTATTTATGTGTGTATTTTCGGATGTTTTTATCCGTATTTGTGTTAAGTTTGGTGAAGTTATTGTTATTTTGAGAAAAGTGGTACGAACTGATAGAATTGTGTAAATGAGCTTAAATATGTGTAAAACAGGTCATGGAACGGACAAAAACGGAGTCGGGAGCGAAAGGAAGACGAAGAATAGGCCATGCAGCTGCACGGGCCGTGCACGGAACACGGCCCTGTAGCAGCTGGCCGTGTAATGTCATCAGAACACGCTGCTCGGCCAGAGATTCGGCCGTGCGCTGGTACACGGGCCGTGCGCTGCTGCACGCCCCGTGTGCGGAGCTCGGCCCTGTAAGAAGAAGCCGTGTATATCGTCAGAAAGTGCTGCACGGCCATGATCAAGGCCGTGTATTGCTGCTCGAGCCGTGTCCGGAAGCACGCACAAAAACGCCGAAGTAGGTGTGCCCTACACGGGCCGTGTACTGCAGCACGGGCCGTGTAGGTGCAAAATCCTGTGAAAATTTCAGAATGTTCCAGAAGCTTCTAGAAGGTTCATAAGTGATATAAAACTATGATTGGTGCGAAATTGAAAGGGAGATTCACATTAGATCAGATTGAGAGCAGTTACACACAATCCACACCACATTTCCTCACACACTAGATCCACAATCCATCTACACCATCTAAATCCATCAATTCACCTTGATCTTCATAAATCCATCCATACATCCATCCATTCCATCATCTAAGAAGAGAAAATCAGATTTGTTTGAAGAATTTGGCATGATCAAGGAAGAAGGAGTCTACCTTCAAGGGGAAGCTCAATCTCTTTTATTTTGCTACTTTCTTCATTATATTGCTCATATGGAGCTTGTATTGGATTGTAGCCAATTGGCAATGAATATTTGTGGCTAGTCCTCAAGTGAGGCTAGCAATATGATTGGTTAGGAAATATGTAGATTTTTGCACTATTAAAGCTTGATGAATTGATTGTTATGATTACTTTCTATCATGAATGCTTATTCTCATTTGATGCATGATGTGTGTGGTTAAATTCTCTATGCATAGTGTTAGGATGGCCATTCCAATATTATGTGTGGTGGTTTAATTGAATCATTGATTGTATTAGGTGACTTGGTTAGTATGAGGGGAGGAAAGCCATTCCCTCCAAGTGCTTAGAACCTCATGATAGAACATTAGTGATGAACTAGTGAGGGGAACCAACTTATGATCATAGTACCCATGAGGGAATTGAGAGTAAGACAATCTTAGGAGATTTAAACTTGTAAAAGAGTTGAGAACCTAATCACCTTGGCCATAGGGGTTAGGGGTACAATTGTGATTGCCCTTAGTATCATAACTTGAAAGTCATCAATGCTTGAGTGAGTGTGAAGTCTACATAAGACCTTGACCATGATGTTGCTAGCCTTGCTCTCTTCTTAGATACACTTCATCCATTCCATCTCATCTTGCTACTTGATTTGATTGATATTTGTTATAATTAGTTGCTTGTCTAGTTCATTAGTTTATTGATAGAGTAATCATAGTTCTTAAATCAAAACCTTATCTTGATAATCCAAACAAAACATAAATCAATGGAAAATCCGGATACAACTTGAGTTTACCTTTTCCCTTGGGACGACAATACTATAAATTTTGCACTTGGTCACGCGTATACAACAGCGATAGAGTACACTTACTCTTGACATTTCACTAGAAATGTGGCTAAGTTCATGGCGCCGTTGCCGGGGAAATGTTAAACTTGTGGTTGTAACGAGTTTGAAGTTGATTAGTCTTGATAAGGATATTTCTTTCATTTGTATAGTTGTTTACTTGTCTTGGTTACTTGGAGAGCTAATTTGAGAATTCTTGTAGGTACATGCAAACTCGTTCAAGGTTTCAATCTATTGAACCTTTGAACTTGGAGTTGGAAGCTACCTTAAGAAGACAAAGAAGAGGAATTCTAAACCCTACGGAGGAAGAAATGGAACACATAAGGGATAATGCAAATATTGGTGATGAAGAAGGTAACATGAGGCTTTTTCAAGGGGGTGATAATGCTCGAGGGGGAAACAATAATCCGGAGTATGTGCCACAAGGTTATATGCAACAAGTGCACTTGCAAAACCAACAAATGCAAGCTCAAAACCAACGAATGGAAGCTCACAATGAGCAAATGCAAGCTATCATTCAAAACTTGTTGGCACAACAAGAAGCAAGGGATAACTAACAAGCTCCTCCGGTAGTGCAAAATCAACCTCGGGGTAATGGAAATAATGGAGTGGGGATGAATATCCGAGATCATTTCCAACCTCAATATGGAAACTATGTTGTGGGACCACCGGTGAATGTTAATCATTTTGAGATCAAGACGGGATTGATCAATATGGTGCAAGCAAACCAATTTGGTGGTGGTACTATGGAGGATCCAAATGCTCACTTAGCCCAATTTACAGAGTTAGCAAACACGGTCAAGATAAATGGGGTAAGTGAGGATATTATTAAATTGAAGCTTTTCTCGTTTTCATTACGAGATAGAGCTAAGGCTTGGTATCATACTTTACCACCGGGATCCTACAACACATGGAGAGAGTTGGCACAAAAGTTCTTGAGCAAGTATTTCCCACCATCAAAGATGTTGCATCTCAAAGGTCAAATATTGCAGTTTAAGCAAATGCCTCTTGAAACTTTTAGTGAAGCTTGGGACCGATTCAAAGAAATGCTAAGGAAGTGTCTACAACACGGATTTCCCGAAGATCAACAAGTAGGATTTTTCTATGCCGGTTTGAGTGGGGGTGAAAGGATGCTAGTTGATGCTTCATCGGGAGGTTCGATTTTGGGGAAAACTCCGGAAAGAGCAATTGCCATATGCGAGAAAATAGCTTTGAATACGGGACAATGGGCCATGGATAGAGTTGTGGGCCTATATGAAAAAGAAAGGATTGCTAAGATGGAAGAGGTGTGCTTGCAACAAGTGAAAAAGGTGGAGGTACCTAAAGAAGATGTCACCGATAAGGCAATCAAGGAGATACTCAAGAAAATGAGTGAAAATTGGCAAGTGTCTCCTGATTCTTTGTCCAAGCCATTGGTGAATCAACAAATGCTTACAAATCCTCAACAAGGTACATCATCACCTTTGATGAATCAACAAGTGTTTCCTAATTTTCAACAAGGTATGTCTATGCCTAATGTGGGACAATCGTCTCAAAGTGGTCAAATGCCGAATTCTATGCCTCAACAAGGAATGTCCTCTAATTTTGGAGTTCAAGATAGTTGGTGCCCACCCGAAATGACGCTTGAGGAAGTTGCCTTCATGCAAGGAAGGAACTTCCAAGGAAATTATGGTGGGAATTTTGGGAATCATGGAGGAGGATATCCACAAAGGCAAGGAGATTGGGGGCAAGGTAACTTTCAAGGAAACTTCAATCAACCTCGAAGGTATGAGAATTTGTCATATGGGAACCAAGGGAATGCACTTACGTTGTCACCGGGGATTCATCCGGGAGAGAAAGCGCCAAATGGTGAAGGAAAGTCTTCAAATGAAGATCAAATGGCTAAAGTGTTGGAATTCATGAAAGGGACTAAAGAAGGAATAGATGAAATGAAACATGAAATGAGACAACAAAATGAAGAAAGGAGACTACAAAATGATATGAATGAGAGGAGGTTCAAAGCAATTGAGACTCACATTAGTCAAATGGCAAGTGAAAGGGGTAATGTTCATCACCAAGGGAAGTTTCCATCTACAACCATTACTAATCCGAAGGAGCAATGTAAGGTGATTGAACTTCGTAGTGGAACAAAATACGAAGGGCCTTCAATGCCAACGGAAGTAGAGGAGGTGGATTGTGAACTTGAGCCTATGGAAAGTTTGGGTGAAGAAGGGAAAGAGAAAGAAGTTGATATTGTTGAAAAAGGTGAAAGTACCCCTACACTTGAAGAAGAAAAAGTAAAGTCTCCAAAGAAATGGGAAAGATGTAGAGAAGCAAAACGGAAAGAGAGAGAGGAAAAGTTTGAAAGGGATGAATGGGGGATTCCTAAGTTGCCCATGGCAATCCCGTTTCCACAAAGATGCTTGAAAAAGGGATTAGAAGAGAAATTTGCCAAGTTTGTTGAAATGTTGAAGAAGATACATGTGAATATGCCTTTTGCGGAGGTCTTACTTCAAATGCCCAACTACGCCAAATTTTTGAAGGATATCTTGTCAAAGAAAAGAAGCTTGGGAGAGTTCGAAACGGTGAACCTTACGGAGGAATGTAGTGCAATCTTGCAAAAGAAACTTCCCCCTAAATTGAAAGATCCGGGGAGTTTCACTATTCTTTGTGAGATGGGATAGCAAGGGAACTACAAAGCTTTATGTGATCTAGGGGCAAGCATTAACTTAATGCCCTTATCAATCTTCAAAAAGTTGGGTATTGGTGAGGTCAAACCGACGTCGGTTACACTTCAATTAGCTGATCGGTCATTGACACATCCCAAGGGAATAGTGGAAGATGTTTTGATCAAAGTTGGCAAGTTTGTGTTCCCCGTTGATTTTGTGGTACTAGATATGGCTGAAGATGATAGTGTCCCATTGATACTTGGACGTCCGTTTCTTGCCACCGGGAAAGTATTGATAGATGTGGAGAAAGGGGAGCTAACTTTGAGGGTGAATGAGGATGAAGTCATATTTTCTTTAAGTGAGGCTATGAGGTATCCTAGGGAGGAATGTGGAAGAGTGGAGGTTATTGACGACATGGTTGAAGAGCATATGTATCACCTTCACTCCAAGGACCCTTTGGAAATCATCATAAGCCACTCTTATTCTCTTGAATCTATAAAAGCTAAATCTTCTTTTGGTGTAGAAAATGATGAAATAATTGATGAATTGCATGGTTTAAATGCTTGTAGGGCACTCACAAAAGAGGAAGCAAAGGAGGTAAAGGTGGAGAAACTTGATGAAAAGCCATTTTTGGAAGTGAAAGAGAAGAAGAAGGTAGAGTTGAAACCATTGCCGGATCACTTAAAGTATGCTTACTTGGAAAAAGATGAAACGTATCCGGTAATTGTATCCTCTTCCCTTAATGATTTAGAAGTAGAAAAATTGCTAAGAGTCTTAAGAGATCATAAGTCATCTATTGGTTGGAGCATTAAAGATTTGAAAGGTATTAGTCCATCTATGTGCATGCATAAGATCCATTTGATTGATGATGAAAAGTCTTGTGTGCAAAACCAACATAGATTAAATCCTATAATGCAAGAAGTGGTAAGGAAAGAGGTGTTAAAATGGCTTGATGCGGGAATAATCTTTCCAATTAGTGATAGTCAATATGTAAGTCCTCTACATGTAGTGGCAAAGAAAGGTGGTATGACAATTGTTAGATCCGATACAAATGAAACAATTGCCACTAGAACTATCACGGGTTGGAGAGTATGTGTTGATTATCGTAAGTTGAATGAGAATACTCGTAAAGATCATTTCCCATTGCCATTCATAGATCAAATGTTGGATCGTCTTGCGGGGCATGAGTACTATTATTTTCTTGATGGTTATTCCGGGTACAATCAAATATTGATTGCACCGGAAGATCAAGAGAAGACAACGTTCACATCTCCCTATGGTACATTTGCGTTTAGAATGATGCCATTTGGTCTATGTAATGCCCCTGCCACTTTTCAGCGTTGTATGATGGCAATCTTTGATGGTTTAATTGAAAATATTATGGAGGTGTTTATGGACGATTTTTCCGTGTATGGATCTTCTTATGATATTTGCTTAACTAATCTCACGATTGTGTTGCAGAGGTGTGAAGAGTCGAGTCTTGTGCTAAATTGGGAAAAATGCCACTTTATGGTGACCGATGGGATAGTCTTGGGACATCATATTTCAAAGCATGGGTTAAAAGTGGATAGAGCTAAATTAATAGCCATAGAACGTCTTCCCCCTCCTACTAGTGAGAAGGGGGTGAGATCGTTCTTAGGACATGCGGGCTTTTATAGACGCTTCATTAAGGATTTTTCCAAAATTGCTAAACCCCTTTGTAAATTGCTTGAAAAAGATTGTCCATTTAACTTTGATGATGAGTGTTGTGTGTCATTTCAGGTGCTTAAGGATGCTCTCACTTCATCTCCGATCCTCGTTACCCCGGATTGGAGTTTACAATTTGAACTTCATTGTGATGCTAGCGATCAATCCATTGGAGTGGTGTTGGGGCAAATGAGAGAGAAGAAGTTTAGAGCAATCTATTACGCCTCAAAGACATTGAATTTGTGCCAAATTAACTACACCACAACGGAGAAGGAATTTTTAGCCGTAGTGTATGCTTTTGAAAAGTTTCGACCATACTTGGTTGGAACACAAACGATTGTCTACACGGATCGTTGGGTGTTGCTTTTGCAGGAATTTGATGTGGTCATCAAGGATAAAAAGGGCGTGGAGAATGTGATTGCGGACCATTTGTCTAGGTTAGAAAATGGAGTTGCAAATGAAGATTTGAAGCCCATTGGGGATGAGTTCCCGGATGAGGACATTTTACTACTAGAGGTCAAGCAAGTGAGCACTCGCATGGTGAATGTGCCGCCTTGGTACGCCGATTACGTCAATTTCTTTGTGTGTGGAATCAAGCCCACGTTGCTTAATGAGTACAAAGAAAAGAGGTTTCATGTTGAAGTTAAGAAGTATTTTTGGGATGAGCCGTATTTGTTTAAAATTTACAATGATGGAGTAATAAGGAGATGTGTAGCTGAAGAAGAAGTTATGGGGATTCTTGAACTTTGTCACTCGTCTTTGTGTGGAGATCACTTTGCTCATCAAAAGACGGGGGCTAAGGTTTTACAATCGGGCTTCTATTGGCCAACATTGTTTAAGGATGCAAAGAAGTTTGTTGCAAAGTGTGATAGATGCCAAAGGATAGGGGGAATAGGCAAGAGAGATGAAATGCCCATGACCTTAAGGATTGATGTAGAAATTTTTGATGTATGGGGGATTGATTTTATGGGACCATTTCCCTCGCCTAAAGGATATGTGTACATCTTGCTAGCTGTGGATTATGTGTCCAAGTGGGTGGAGGCAATCCCCACGAAGACAGATGATGCTTTGATTGTGCAAAGGTTTTTGAAAAAGAACATTTTTGCTAGGTTTGGAGTTCCACGGGCTTTAGTGAGCGATGGAGGATCACACTTTGTAAACAAGTTGATGGAGAGTTTGTTGAAAAGATATGGAGTGAAACATCGAGTGGCTACACCTTACCACCCTCAAGCAAATGGTTTGGCGGAGGTCTCAAACCGCCAAATCAAGTTAGTTTTGGAGAAGACCATCAATGGAGGGAGGAAGGATTGGTCGGACAAGCTTGACGACGCTTTATGGGCTTATCGGACGGCTTTTAAGACCATTCTTGGTGTCTCACCGTATCAATTGGTCTATGGTAAAGCTTGTCATCTCCCCGTGGAGCTTGAACACCGTGCATTATGGGCTATTAAACGCCTTAATATGGACGAGGGGGAAAGTGGTCAAGCAAGGTTGTTGAAGTTAGTTGAGTTGGAGGAGTTTAGAGGAAGAGCATTTGAAAACTCAATTTTCCATAAGGAAAATATGAAGAGATGGCATGATGCTAAGGTCAAGGAGAAGACGTTTGCTCTCGGGGACTTGTATTCAATTCGAGGCTCAAGTTGTTTCCCGGAAAGCTTAAATCAAAATGGATGAGACCCTATGAAGTGCTTGAAGTGTTGAATGGACATACATTGAGGTTATAGGGTCCAAATAATGAATTTGTGGTAAATGGTCATAGAGTGAAGCATTACCTATCTCCTTCTCAAAAGGAGAGGGTGTATGTGGTTACTCTCTCTTCTTAAACTTCTTTTGAGTATTGGTTTAGTGTAGATTTTTTTTTAGTTTTCTTGTAGATTTGGTATGAAGGTGGTTAAGTTCATGAGAAATGCATAAGAGAAAGGACACGGATGCTAAAGGTGGAATGATGATTGTATGCCTCACCACTCTTTACAAACTTAAATTTTAACACTTGTGTTAATTTAAGTTTGGGGGGAGGTTGCGTGGTGGTCACACTTGATCAATTGGAGCTTAAAGTAGGCATAAGAGGTGGAGAAGTTCATGAAGAGCATTGAGAAAACGAATAAGGTATGTCTCACCACTTTTGCAAACTTAATTCGTAACTTGTTTTGATTTAAGTTTGGGGGGAGAGTGCGTGGTGTGATCTATACTTTGTTCAATTGATTGTGTTATCTTGTGTATATATATCATCTTTGCAAAATGGTCATTTTTGAAAAATTTTGAATATGTTTCTCATGAGTTAGTATAGTTTTGGTGTGTTTGGTGGTGTTTTGAGTACATTTCGATCCATTCTTGATTATGAGTGTAGCATGGATGACATTGAGTAGTGTTTGAGCATGAATAGGGTATGTGAAGAGTGAAAAACAGGGCAAGGATGGAGTGAAGCAAGAAAAATGAAGAACAGGGCAAACTGCTACACGGGTCGTGCGCCGTGCACGGCCCTGTAGCAGTTGGCCGTGTAATGGGATCAGAACACGCTGCACGGCCTCACTTGAGGCCGTGCTGCGTAACACGGGCCGTGCAGGGCTTCGACCAGGTTTTTAAAAGGGCTTTTCCATAAGCATTCTACACACTCCCTTTCATCCGTACACATCCAATTCACCCCTCCAAGTACACAAATCTTCCACCAGGTTAGTTTTTGAAGGATTGTGAGTAAAGTTTGTCAAGTTTGCACACCAAATCACTTCTCCACATCCAATTGTTGAAAGGTATAACTTCTTGAACCAAAACTTTTGAATTTTGATATGAATTTAGTAAATTGATATATGGGCTTTGTTCTAATGTGAATTTTATGCTTAATTGATGATGTTCATACATGTTTTGAATAGAATTTTTGAATAAAGTGAATTAGGGTTCATGAGAAATTTGGGGATTTGTGTGAGAATGTTGAATTTGAATAATTGTGTTGTGCTTATTGATGAATTACGTGAGTATGATATTTATTTGTGAGAGATTAGCTTTAGAAATGTAAGATTTGGGCATGAGGCTATGCAAATTGTATGTTGAGAGGATGTTTAAATTTTGTGCATGCCAAGTGTTCGATGAAATGTCTAAGAGAGGAATTCGTTGGAAATTGATGGTCAAATGTGAATAGCATTTTAAGATGATTGAAGTGAGGATTCATATGTGTGATCATGAGTAGAAATTGTTTATAATTGTTGATAGTTGTGATGAATGGTGATAAGTTGTTAAGTGTGAATATGTTTGATAAGTTGTATATTGTTTGTACATTGTAGATGGCCGAGAGGAGAGTTCGCCCTAGGACCGAGGATTTCATTGTAATAACCGACCCTGAGGAGTTATCTAACTTGGATGCCCAGTTGGTAATTGAAGGAATTCATCCGCAGGAATTTGGGGTTGAGTTCGAGGATTATTGGGGAAAGTTTGTGCTTCGCTGGCAAGTGCTAGCTCCGAAGGTAAAGGCTACTCATTTCCAAGATACGGAGACGATGAGGGGACTAGGTATAGAGGAAGATCTGAGGAAGTTATTTCGCTTCTCTCAGATGGAAGCTTTCTTTGATAAGAGGCCGCCAACCTACTATCATCTCACTGCGGAATTCATGAGCACTTTACAAGTGAAGAAAGATAGGAATGGGTATCCATTGTGGGTGACTTTTCAGCTAGACAATGTATTGAGGGAAAAGGTTCCATTGGCATTTTTGAATGAGTGTTTTGGGTGCCCGCCATGCGAATTCCATCGGAGCTTTTATGCCGGAGGAACTTTCAACCAACAGGAATGGTGGTCAAGCCTTTTGAACGATGGAACTGAGAGAGCAGGGTACGTCCCTAGTGCCTCAAAGGGAACAGCCATCCGGAATCCGGTAATGAGGTATTTGGAGAAGATCGTCTCCAACACTATATTGGGAAGGTTTGAAGGAGGCTCAGTTGGAGAAAAGCAGCTCTACATCATGTATTGTATGTATAAAGAGCTACCGCTTAATGTTGCAGCACACTTTGTGCAACATGCAGAGAGAGTTGCAAAGAGGCAGAGTTCTCAAGGGTTGATGCTAGGAGGGATGATTACAATGATAGCTCAAGGAATGGGAGTTAACTTCGCAGGGATGGAGAATCGTATGGTTAGTGAAGGGTTGAATTACTCACAGCTGATGAGGATGGAATTTTTGACCATGGTAGGAAATCAATACTGTTTAAGGCAGGAGAAGGGAGCTCCATTTCCATTGCCAATGCCGGAGCTCACTACAGTTTATACAAGGAGAAGGCTTGCAAATTTGGCTATGGGAAGTGTGAACCATTCAGAGTTGTTAAGGCATTTTATAGAAGAAACAGAGATGAAATGGAACAGGTTCTGAGGCAGGTTAGAGTTGAAGAAAATGAAGAGCTAGCCAATTTGAGGGCCGAGCAAGTGCCCATGGAGGGTGATGAGCAAGGAGAGCAACCGGAGCAGATTGAGTTTGAGGAGCAAGGCCCTGATCCACCACTGTTTGAGGAAGAGGCACCGCCACCAGTCGCACCAGGCCAAGGAGATGAAAGGTGGAACTATATGATGGATGAGGTACGCGACATGAGGCATGTGCAGCAGACATATGGGACTCAAATCAGGGAGATTCGCGAAGTCCAGCAAGAGCATGGAAGACACATTGAAGAATTGAGAGCTGGACAACGAAGGAGGGAGTACTATGAAGAACAAACAAGGGTGCACTCCAACAACATGGAGGAGATGATGACCATGATGTTCAACTTCCAGTTTCCTGCGAACCCTCGAGCCTACATTCCATGGAACACCTATCGTCCACCTCCTCCGCCTCCGGAACAATGAGGGAGTATTTTGAGTGCTTGGCACTTTTGTCCATTCATCTAGCTATTATTTAGAATTTTGGAAGTATTATTGCTTAGACATTTGATTTGATTTGTTAGGATTTGATTGGATTGTACTTAAAGTGTTGGTTTTGGGAGGTTTTACTTTGGGTTTTTTTTTTATTTTCAGTTTTATGCGATTTCCTTTTTGGTATTTTAGTTTGATTTTTCGTTGTTTGATGCGATGGGAGATTGATCTTTATCGTTATGGGTTTGAGTTGATGTGCTTTATTTTCTTTTGATGGATGATTTGATTTATGCATGTTATATGTTTGTATTGTTTGTTGATCCCTTGATTAGTA
This sequence comes from Pogostemon cablin, assembly GCA_023678885.1. Lineage (NCBI taxonomy): Eukaryota > Viridiplantae > Streptophyta > Magnoliopsida > Lamiales > Lamiaceae > Pogostemon > Pogostemon cablin. The sequence goes on from CM042997.1 coordinate 10,431,310, forward strand.
GGTGATGTTTGTTGTTATTTTAATTCTTGTATAGGTGTGGTTTTGGTGGTATGTTTTGGGAAAGAGTTGAGTAATGTTTTTGAGTATGAGCTATGATGCATTGTTTGTGATAGGTGATGGCAAGCAAGTTAATGGTTTCTACTTGTTAAACTTGTGACATGGATTACATAATTTGTTCAATTTTGAGAAGTATGAAGGTTAATTGAGTTTCTTTTGGTCCAAGCAAAAGCTTGTGAGAGTTGAGCCTCAACCGTGCCTCCATGGTTAATTATTGAAGAGAGGACCGGTTGAACTTAGACAAACTAGAACTTGCTCTTGGACTATAGGAACGAAGCCCGAATGGTTGAAATTTGTGAAATGATCTTAGGCCATCCTTGTTGAAAAAAAGTCATGGCCATAAAATTTCCTTACCAAAAACATTATCCCTAGTAAGCCACTTTGAACCTTTAAGCCTATTTCTTGTGATATAAGCACATTACAAGCCTTGAAAACCCATTTAAACCTTATATATAACCTATGTGTGGGTAATTGAGGATGATGATGATTTACAAGGGAAAATGTGGAAAGATATGCAAATGTATATGGAAAGACATGTTGGTCAAGAAAAAGGATGAAAGAGCTCAAGATAAAAGCAAGTGCAACTTCAACAAAAGTGAAAAAGGAGCAAAATAGAAAAATATGCTCAAGGAATAAAAAAGTCAAAGACAAGAAGTATGCCATTCAAAAAGAAGCTCAAGAAATCCAAGGAATGATGATGCTTAGTGCTTGTGATTAAAGTAGAAAAGAAAGGAAGCATGAAAGTGAGGACGTTGAAGAAAGGAATCATCTCTTCGATCAACCACACTTGAAAAGTCACTATTATCCAAAGTTTCTTACCTTACCAAGGAGCCTAAACATTACATCCAAAGATAAAGACCTTTTTGATCACTTATTGAAACTAAGGTGGCTTGTGAACATAGTCCATGAGCAAGCCTATGGTGAGTCGATTTAACCGGTTGATGAGTGTTGATCAAAACCTTACTTCAAAGAGTGTTGAGTGAATTTGATATCCTATGAAAGGCTTGGATTGAAAGGGATTTGATTACTCTTTTGTCATGCTTGAGATTGAACTCGTTAATCTTTCATGTTATAAGTTTGATTATGTAGGGATACTTAACTTGATTTTGAAGTCCTTATTAATTGTGATATATTGTGGTTTATGTTCGTTAGATGTTCTCTAGGTGAAAATTTCTCCTCTTGTTTATCATTTTTTTTAGTTGTTCGAGGACGAACAACACTTTAAGTTTGGGGGGTTGATTGTCGTCATTTTCACCTAGGTTTTAGTGTCTTTATGTGTGTATTTTCGGATGTTTTTATCCGTATTTGTGTTAAGTTTGGTGGAGTTATTGTTATTTTGAGGAAAGTGGTACGAACTGATAGAATTGTGTAAATGAGCTTAAATATGTGTAAAACAGGTCATGGAACGGACAAAAACGGAGTCGGGAGCGAAAGGGAGACGAAGAATAGGCCATGCAGCTGCACGGGCCGTGCGCGGAACACGGTCTTGTAGCAGCTGGCCGTGTAATGTCATCAGAACACGCTGCTCGGCCAGAGATTCGGCCGTGCGCTGGTGCACGGGCCGTGAGCTGCTGCACGCCCCGTGTGCGGAGCTTGGCCCTGTAAGAAGAAGCCGTGTATTATCGTCAGAAAGTGCTGCACGGCCATGATCAAGGCCGTGTATTGCAGCTCGAGCCGTGTCCGGAAGTACGCACAAAAACGCCGAAGTAGGTGTGCCCTACACGGGCCGTGTACTGCAGCACGGGCCGTGTAGGTGCAAAATCCTGTGAAAATTTCAGAATGTTCCGGAAGCTTCTAGAAGGTCCATAAGTGATATAAAACCATGATTGGTGCGAAATTGAAAGGGAGATTCACATTAGATCAGATTGAGAGCAGTTACACACAATCCACACCACATTTCCTCACACACTAGATCCACAATCCATCTACACCATCTAAATCCATCAATTCACCTTGATCTTCATAAATCCATCCATACATCCATCCATTCCATCATTTAAGAAGAGAAAATTAGATTTGTTTGAAGAATTTGGCATGATCAAGGAAGAAGGAGTCTACCTTCAAGGGGAAGCTCAATCTTTTTTATTTTGCTACTTTCTTCATTATATTGCTCATATGGAGCTTGTATTGGATTGTAGCCAATTGGCAATGAATATTTGTGGCTAGTCCTCAAGTGAGGCTAGCAATATGATTGGTTAGGAAATATGTAGATTTTTGCACTATTAAAGCTTGATGAATTGATTGTTATGATTACTTTCTATCATGAATGCTTATTCTCATTTGATGCATGATGTGTGTGGTTAAATTCTCTATGCATAGTGTTAGGATGGCCATTCTAATATTATGTGTGGTGGTTTAATTGAATCATTGATTGTATTAGGTGACTTGGTTAGTATGAGGGGAGGAAAGTCATTCCCTCCAAGTGCTTAGAACCTCATGATAGAATATTAGTGATGAACTAGTGAGGGGAACCAACTTATGATCATAGTACCCATGAGGGAATTGAGTGTAAGACAATCTTAGGAGATTTAAACTTGTAAAAGAGTTGAGAACCTAATCACCTTGGCCATAGGGGTTAGGGGTACAATTGTGATTGCCCTTAGTATCATAACTTGAAAGTCATCAATGCTTGAGTGAGTGTGAAGTCTACATAAGACCTTGACCATGATGTTGCTAGCATTGCTCTCTTCTTAGATACACTTCATCCATTCCATCTCATCTTGCTACTTGATTTGACTGATATTTGCTATAATTAGTTGCTTGTCTAGTTCATTAGTTAATTGATAGAGTAATCATAGTTCTTAAATCAAAACCTTATCTTGATAATCCTTACAAAACATAAATCAATGGAAAATCCGGATACAACTTGAGTTTACCTTTTCCCTTGGGATGACAATACTATAAATTTTGCACTTGGTCACGCGTATACAACAGCGATAGAGTACACTTACTCTTGACATTTCACTAAAAATGCGGCTAAGTTCATGGCGACACCATAGAGACAGCACTACTTCCCAACTCACTGAGTTTGTTGATTTAATTACATGTAAATCTCACCCATTGATGAATTAAAAAAATACATACTGCCTGTCGAGATTATTGTATAGAGATTAAGAGCACGAACATCCATAATAACTGAGATCAAGTTCTCCCATATAGACAGTACAAGTCGAACGATCTCAAGCGGTACTGCTCAATGCACACTTAGTGCACTAATGTGATTCTATAGTCAAGACAAACTAATACCAAACCATACTACAACCATCCTGATAGATAGTCCTCGTCTATCTCGGTTGTGAGCATCTATTTATACTTTATAAGAAAACCAATGATATGATCTTTCGCGTGTTGTCGCACAACATATTATCTACAGTATAAATTAAATGCACTTTTGTACAAACATATAAATAAATTACAATATGCAAAACGTTTGATCATATGATTCTCATTTTAAATAAATTGTTAAAATATTATTTCATACAAAAGCCAGACTTTTAGTATACAATCTAACACTCTTTCATATCATGCTTCTAACATATTGGTCCTCGCACTATATTTAACAGAATTCTCAAATAATAAAATTCTACGACACCAGGAGGAACATAGAAAATCCTACCGACGGCCACTTATCAATTTTTTATTTCACTCATTCTCTCGTGTTGCTTTTCCAGACAAAGTGCTTTGGGAATTCTGTATATATCAGTTTTCTTGCCTTGGGGTATTTCTTAGTTGTTTCAAACCAAGCTAAGAACATACTTTCCCTTATAAACTTTTAATTATTTATATATAATATATAAATGTAATTTTTTTAATATAATTTAATTTTATATTTATCAATTAAATAGTATTGTATATACGCTTATTTTTTCATAACATTAATTTTTACTTATATTTAGGTGTTTGCCTATTTTTGTAGCACTCACGAGCAAGAATACTCGATCGTTGTAGTAGTATATCCCAAGAAAAATTATCAATCCACAAAGGAGTTATGTTCGGACTAGCAATATACGTGAGCTCATGTTCATGTTGTTTTTGTAAAGATGATCGGGGGTTTTGAGATGATTAACAACTAAAACAAGAAGCAAGTAAATTAAAAATAGCAAATAAGAGAAATTACAATTAAAGAAAATGGGTGCTAAAGTTCAAGTATGGAAAAACATGGGATTAGAAACATCCAAGCACACTCGATTCATATTATCATGCAAAAGGAATTCAACTCAATTGATGTAGACTAAGGGTGATCACGATTATATCCTAAGCTCCCTTTCGGGTTACAAAGGTTGTTGATCCATTTTAGACACCCAAAAGCACTTAAGATCAAAGCCCAACATTAACCTCTTCCATCTAGGTACTAGTTAGATTAAACTCTCCCTTTTTGTGTACTAAGGCCAACGAATGGATTGGTTCCCCTCATTGAATTCAAATATCCTTTCGGTCAAACCCAAACTCAATGTCTATTCATGCCTTCCTAATACTATAGAGGGTCGTTTCCGTCTCACTCCAAGCAATACATACATGAACATCATGATAGCATTTAATTATCACAAATAATTCATTGATCAACAATCCATTAAACCAATAAACATTCATGAATAACAAACCATGCCATCACAACATCAAGACAATTAAACTCCATGAATAGAAATCAACATCAATTAAACCAAAAACCAATTTAATCCACATGATAATATAAATCTAATATGCTCTTCAAGTTCCTAATCCCACTAGAGGGATTAGTCTATCATGATAAAAGTAACATAACAAATAAATGATTCATTACAAATATCCATAGTCTAAATCCAAAAGAAAATCAAGAGAGATGTAAATCTTCCCCAACAATTTCTTGTAGGAGATCTTCAATACTCATGAATCTTCTTCTCTAGCTATTGATTTCTTGAGATCTCTCACACCCAATGGAAGGGATGAAGTTTTGATGGAGAATTAATGGGGATGATGAAGATGGATCAAGATGGATGAAGGTGGATGAAGATGATGGTGGAAAATGGAAGAAATGGTGTGTGATGTGTGTGTAGAGGATGGGAATTTCGGATCTTTTTCCAATTGTTGAATAAAGGGGTATTTATACCCCTATGGAGGCTTCTAGAATGATTTGGAAATTTCAGCAGGAATGTACACGGCACGAGTCGTGCTCTACAACGCGGCCACGAGGTGGCCGTGTTGTGTCTTCTGATGCTGCCGCACGGCCTCTCCTTACAGGGCCGTGTTACGCAACACGGCTCGTGTGCTGCAACACGAGTCGTGTGTTGTAACACGGGCACAGGGTGGTCGTGTTGGCTCTTCTGATGTCGGCACACGGCCACTTCTTACAGGGCCATGTTCCATACACGGCCCATGTTGGTGCATGCCCCTGTTTTTCACATTTTGTTTCGACTCGTTCTCCTTCATAGGTTTAAGCTCATTCACACACATTTCAATAAAAACACAAAACACAACCAAATAACATACAAATACGGATAAAATAATACGAAAACACAAATAAAAAGACACTAAAATGTAGGTGAAAATAGCTCTAATCATTAGGAAGGACAACCACTACAAAAAAATAGTTTTTTACCAATAGAACATTTTGTTGGTAAAAGTCTTAATTCAATTTTTAAATTGGTTTACCAACGGATTAACAACGAAATCCGTTGGTAAAGTGGTGGTTGGTAAATTTTAAGCTATAAAAAATAAATTCCGTTGGTAATCCGTTGCTAAAAATTCCGTTGGTAATTTATACAAAGATTTCCTTGGTAATCCGTTGGTAATTACCAACTGATTGAATTTTGTTGGTAAAATAGAGAATAAATCCGTTGGCATTCCATTGCTAATAAAAAATTGTCATTTTGGTTGCTAATCCATTGGTAATTACCAACGAATTGAATTTCGTAGGTAAATTCCATTACTAAAAAATATTTTTTTTGTAGTGACGTATAGGTTACACGATTATTTAGAGATATCTTATCCGTTTAAATATCTACTACTTGTATCTATAATTTTACCGTATTTAGTTTTTATTCAATTTTAATCTTAAATGTCCATTTAATACTATTTCCTCCATCTGTCCCAAAAGGATGAATTTCCTTTTTGCATGTGAATTAATGAGTATTATTATTTAATTTTTATTGGGTATTTATATTAGTGCGTGTTGGCCCTATATTTTAATTGTATTAGTGGGTGTGTCTGGGTCCCATATGTATATATGTATAGATGGATAGATAATTTATGATATGCCCAAAATGAAATATAAAGATATATTAATCATAGAGTGATTTTGGGGCACTCAGTATGTATATAGGTTAAAGCACCACAGTTGGACTCTTTATTATAATATCCTACCAAAATTTTATTGGTGATCTAAGTATACTTAATATATAAATACAACTTAAATTATATATAATATTTAACTATATTAATTATTAAAAAATTAATTTATATTTTTATTATTTATTAAAATAAAGTTGAAACGTTATCTAATTAATTACATAAACAATATTTAAATTGGTTGCAATTGATAAAAAAAAACATATATCATATTCAGTTTATATAATAGATAAGTACATTATTTATTTATCGATAATTTCATTGAATGAATTGATTCGGAATTTAAGATAAATATTAACTTTGTATAATTAATTATATTAAAATTATTTTATTTTAATTAATATTTATCTTTTAAAAAATTAGATATAATTTCTATATAAAACTCAATTATTATTTTATTTTAAAATAAATCTATAATTTACTATAATATATATTTTTTAATTAAATAACATATGAATAAAATAAAATATAAAATACTATTTAATATAATAAATTACAAATAATAAAATAATATTTATAGAGACATACCAATAAAATTAAAATTGAATGAACAGTTAAAAATAAATTACAAAACTTAAAAAATAGATTTCTTAAATTAATCCAAAAGATTAAATTAAGGGAATATATTAGATATCATCCTAATGAATATAAAATTAAATAAAAACTTAGAATAAATTATAAAATTTTAAAAATAAATTTCATACATTAATCTTAAAGATGAAATAAAAAATATTAAAAAAAATAGTTGACATGTGCTTTGAATTTTCTAATTCTAAAATTTTTTAAGTTAATTTTGGATACGATGACTTTTTTAATGATCGAAAGTGAGAATAAGATCAAATAAAAATAAAAAAAATAAAATTAAAAAAAAAAACTATAAAAATAGAGTTTATGAAATATGAAGAAAATAAAAAAAATATAAATCATAAGATAAACGGAAAAAAAAGAAAGATGCATCAAATGATAAAGATTAAACCCTGAAAATAAAATTAAATAAATAAAATAAAAGATAAAATATTAAAATATAAAAAATAGAATATTAAAATATAAAAATAGGATTCATAGAATTATAAAGCATACACAAAAATTGAAGAAAAAAATTATTATAATAAAAAAAGAATGAAACCTTAAATGAGAATGATTTGACCCACAAATTATATCAAATATGAGAATGATTAAACCTAAAATAATATAAAATAAAAGTATAAAAGAAGATAAAATAAACTAAATTATAAAAATAGGGTTTATAGAATTATTTAAAAAAACACACAAAAATTGAAGAGGAAGAAAAAGAAAAGATAACAAAAAATTAAAAATATAATGATACCTCCAAGGAGAATGAATGAACCTACATATAAGATCAAATAAAAATATAAAAGACAAAAAATTATAAATAATATGAAAGTAGAATCTGTAAAAAAGAGAAGAAAAAGAAGAATTATTTAAAAAACAAAAAGAGTGAGAGAATAAGAATTTAATTTTTAATAAAAACACAAAAATCGAAAAGAAAAAAATAAGATAATAAAAATTAAAAAGTATAATGATACCTTCAAGAAGAATGATTGAACATGCATATAAAATAAAATCAAATAAAAGTATAAAAGATAAAACAAATTAGAGTAGATTATAAATAAATAATATAAAAGTAAAATCTATAAAAGAGAAGAAAAAAAAGAAGCATTAGAAAAAAAAATCAAAAACAAAAAGAGGGAGAGATTAAGAATTTGATTAGGTATTGAAAAGATTTATAGAATTATTTTAATGAATGAATGAACGACTGTGATTGAAAACGAATATTTATAGAGAAGATTCTAATGAAAATAAAATTGAATGAACAATTAAAGTATATTATAAAACATAAAAAATAAATCCATACATTAATACTAAAGATTGAATTAAAAGAATATTTATAGAGATGATCTTATATTACTAAATTTATATTGTTAATTAAAAAATTAAAAAATATGATTAAAAATTAGTTAAATATGCCAAAAATATCTCTCATATTTACCAAATTTATATTGTTAAATAAAAAAGTAAAATTTAAATAATAAAATTCATTATTAGTATAATTAGATTTTATGATTAAAATCAAAAATATTAATTGTACGATTAAGATTAAAATTGAATTATTTCTAAATAGAGTAAAATTGGAAAAAAAAATTAAAAACAAAAGTGAAATTTTAAGTTTGGTATTATATATGTATATAGATTTTATTTTCATATATTAAGAATTATTATTATTTTATATAAGATGAGTATTTTATTAATATTGAATGATGAGTTAATTATGTGGAAAGCTTTTTGTTTAAAAAAAAAAATTAAAATGAACGATCAAAATAATAGAATTACACCTTATTAGCTGATAGAAGAAATATTATTCCGCATATTACTTAAAAAATGATAACATTTTAATTAAAAGTGACACTTCTGTTAATGCGCGTTTTCTTTGCACGGAAAATTAATCCCCAAGTATTAAGGATATCATTTGCATCAAACTAGGCAATATTATAAAAAAAGGCAAATGAAAATAAGAAAGGGAACAAGGAGATAAGGGAAGGGGAAAAACGAAAAAATAAAAAGCCAAACAGACGGCTTGTCAAAAAGAGCCAAAACATGTGGCTTAGAAGAAAATATGACATGATTAATATTACAAAATGTTGAGAAACAAAGGAGATCGACTATAATCATGAGATAAACCAATAAGAGGCTTGAGGGTGAACCGTATCTGAACTCTTAACTACTGCATGGAGCAAACGGAAGGGCTGATCTCGGGTTGAAAGTCCTGGTCATAATCGGGTAAGGTCTTCGTGATCAGCAGCGGGCGTAAGATGACAAGCGTGCCATGGGAGTGGAGTTGCCGTGCCGGAGTGAGAAGTCCTACTTCTCCTTTGTTAGCTTTGTGCACTAGAATCGAGTTAGTTTAGGTTTACAATAAGGTGAAGGCCAAGGCCATGGCATGAAGAAAAAAGGGGATTGCCGGACTTGGGAGTCCAAGATAGAGTAAGAAATAGACCCAATGGCTAAGTCCAAAACTACTATATTAAAATAAACCCATGGCGACGGCAATAAGGAAAGCCCACAAGAACAAAAGGGAAGGGGTGTGCGAAGGGCTGTTGAAAAGAGAAAAACGCTATAATCTCTAACTGACAAGACCAAGTCGTCAGGAAAAGAAACGAGCGAAATGGGCTGCAAGAGGTAAATCTGCGTGTGAAACGGACCTGCAATGGGGAAAATCTGTCCAGCCCAAAGAAAAGGAAACGATCATAGTCGTTTGAAAAAACCAAAGGCAGAAAAGTCCATAAAGATTATGGAAAATTGAATGGGTAAAAGTCCCATAAAATTGGTAGGAGAGGGCAAAAGATCAAAGAGTGGGGGCCACACATCAAGTCCAACAGCAAAGAAAGGGGATAGAGTGAAAGTCAAAGCAAGCAATTAATGAAGACACCCCTAAAAAGATAGTGATAATGGGAAAAAGTAGCCACTTGGACTTAAAAATAATTTTTTGTGGCCACCTTTGTTAAATATAATTTTTGTAGCCACTTTTTGTATTTAATACCATTTTACCCCTCCAACTTTATTTAAAAACAATTTTAAAATAATTCCGATTTATACTCGAAATGGCTTATATATCCTTGATAATTTTCGGCCCAAACAGAAGATCTATTCGGCCTAGACGTATTTGCCTATTCGGCCTATACGTATTTGTCTATTCGGCCTATACGTATTTGCATATTCAGCCTATACGTATTTGCCTATTCGGCCTATATGTTTTCGTCTAAATAGTTGTTTTATTCGGCCTATACATATTTGTCTATTCGGCCTATACATATTTGCCTATTCGGCCTACATGTATTTGCCTATTCGGCCTATATGTTTATCAAATTTTCATCACTTTTATCACACTTTAAAAATGGTATCAGAGCCCTAGGTTTATTTATTTATGAATGAAAAATTTATTATAAACTTATATCACTTAACGAGAGGAGAGTTTCAAAGAGATATGGATCTGAACGAAAGTTCGACATCCGAGAGCGACAGGACTATTAGCCCTGTTCCAAGCTGGAGCAACCGGGACTTTTGGCCCATTGGATATGATGAAACAAGCAGCTCTATACAACAATACTATAATGTGTTGTATAGACAATATGTAGAGAAAGAGGACGAGGAAGCCGATCTATTTTGGGAGAACCTCCATCGAAAATGGAAATTGGCAAATCTTGAGGACCTCACCAAAGAGGAACGTCTGGAACAAATCCGCCAGACAGAGATAAATTATTCCAAGGAAATCCCGAGGAATATAGTGGAAATTCGAAGTTTCACCGAGATCCATGGACGAATCCCTAAACAAGAGAAATGGAGGAGATGACCAAACCAGGGTCCGAGAGAAATTTACAAGCCCTACCACTTTACGCATTGGAAAGAATGACCGAGTAGAGGGAGATCAAGGCAGACAACTCTAAGATAAACCAAGATCTTAGAGAATTGCAGAATACGGTGAGATTCTTTGGAGAATATTGCCAAAGCATGTCCAAGATTATGTTCGAAATCAGCCTCAAGATGGACAAGGTCGAGAAATTACAGAACAAACAATTCGACCTCATCATAAAGTTAATAGAACAAGTAAAGTCCCTGGAAACCAAGGTGACAGGAAGAAGGCCTGGAGGAAGGTTACCACTAACCTTTGGAACAGAACCCCTTTTACACCAAAAAGGAAAAACGACGGAGGTCATAAGGCCAAAGTCCGAAAGCGAGAAGATGATTACTATCCTTCAAGAAGACTCCACATTCTCAGATAGAAAGAGCAAATCTTGAAGATCTACAAGATCTATATGAGTCCTTCCAAGGATTATCAATTGTAGATCTAAAGATGAACGTTGAAGAGGCATCAAGTTCTCAACAACAGTCCCAGGCTCATCAGACACAACAGGATCGGAGCCAAGAAGGAATCTCTGGATCACACGGAGTCCATGGGGCAAGACAAGAAGATACATTCTAACCACTAGGAAACTTCAAAATGAGGGCCATAGGAATGTCAACAGGAGCAAGCCGAGTTCGAGGATCTAATATACAAACACCCCATATGGCCGGTCTCACCTTGAACCGATAAATCAATACGGGTCGATCTTAAACCTCGACACTCTAGACTTCAAGAATAGAGAAGCCTTGATCGATGAATGGACAAATGCCATGAAGATCGCAGGTGGCGCATTGGAGTTGAACAAAGAAGGGTTCATAAGATTTCTTACTATGAGCCTGGAAGGATCAGTAAAATGCGCCTGGGAAGAGCTCTCAGACGAAGTCAAAAAGGAGATCATGGAAGGCGAAGATCTAGGTAATATTGTCGATCGAATGGCCAAGATCTTCAAGATTCATTTCATCAGAGTAGGATACTTCGAAGGAATGGAAGAAGAAAAGAAAAAGAAGTATATGAATGCCCTATACAGCCTAGAACTACTTGACATTTGTCACGTAGATGAGTACATCAAACTCTTCACAGAGTATAGATGAAAGTCTAAGGTCAAAGAGGAAGAAGTATTCCACCTATTCTTTGCCAAGATCCCGAGCCCATGGAGAGAAATGTTGATCAAAGAGTATGAACCATGCGAACTGGATTCGATAGTAAGGAGAATGTCCTTTCTCAAAGCCAAGATTGCAGAATGGTGTCATCAAGCGGCACTAAACAAGAACTACAAGAGATTAAGGGGAATCAACAAGACAGTCCCCTTATGTTGCGAAAGCAATGATCTTCCAACTATCATTGGAAGAAACCCAAAGAAGCAGAAAAGGATTAAGAAGAATCATCCTTACAATCAAAGGAGCAGATGATGGAGATCTAGAAGGCCAAGATCATTTTGGTCTAAACAAAAGGCCCGTAGCTATAAATCAGAGCAAAGATCTGGACCATCAAGATGGAGTTCAAGAAGCCAAGCCTCATCCTCAGGGTCAAACCAAAGGAGCACAGGAAGAACTCCCACAAGAAAGACATTTCGAAGAGCGGCCATACGAATCAACGAAAGATTCAAAGATTGAAACTGCTACACGTGTGGAGCAAGAGGGCATATCTCACCAGATTTCCCGAAAAACCAGAAAAGGGGAGTACGACAGTTCGAGACAACTCCAGAAATGGAGGAAGCAGTTTACTTCCAAGACCTAGTACATGTATATCAATTCGAAGATATACCCTCGGACGAGAGCATCTATGAAGAAGAATTCTTGAGCCAAGATGAATCTTCCGAAGATGAGTCGGAGTGAAGAGGAAATCTTTAGAAAAGAGATGCAAGAAGATATGTCTGGATTCTTTTTCCAGACATCTATTTCTCAAAAAGCCCTTATGAGAATCATGAGAGAGGATCCAAGGCTCAACCTATACGATGGATTCACTGTGGGGAAATTGGAAAAATTCTTTCCAAGTTTCAAAAAGAGAAAACACAACATCATATACAAAGTGACCGAAGGAGAAATTGATATCCCGATGGCGCTCACAGGTAATATGATGGAAATGCAACTGGTTCCTTATGAAGAAATCAAGAAGGAACTAAGTAAACTCCCGGAGAGAATGTCCAAGATTATGTCTTGGGTCCATATCGGAGCTATTCGGATTCTCATCAAAGCCACATTCAAAGAAGGAATCAATACACCAATCGATATTGCTGTCTTCGATAAGAGAATCAAGAGCACAAGAGAAGCATGCCTAGGAGGACTCTTGGGAAATCTATACGCAGGAAAAGTAGCATCCTACATTTATCCAAGGATCGCATACAATCTAGCAGACCGAGATTTCAATAGGGCAATTACCCTTCATCAAGATTTTAAAAACAAAGACTTGATGAAGGAAGGGAACAGGCCTTACTCTATCACATACAGCATCTCGTATGCCCTCTCCAACACTCATCATTCAGATCTATTCCAAATGAAGGAATATATTGAGATACCTGAAGTGTTCGAGAAAGTTGCATGTGCGACTAGGCCAGAAATAATGGAGCTACCACCAATTCACGATATGGATTTGCGGATCAAAGACAAGCCGATCTGGAGCAGACAAAACAGCCTCAGATTCGAGCAAAGAAGAATTTCTTTCCAAGAAGACAGAATGATTAGCGAGAAATGGGGAAAGAAATCAATCGTGGAGGTAATACAAGAACCGGAAAAGTTCACAACTAAAGGTGAACTAAAATGCCCAGAAGGATGGAGAGGAGTCGAAGTATATTCGATATCACTAAAAAGGAAAACTCTATTCCTTGTGATGTCCTGTATTATCTCCAACAACCAACAACTGGGAGATACCAAGGACAGCTCAAACTCGGTGATCTAGAGCTGATAATCGAATGAGTTGCAGGAAGGCTCCCAGAACAACTAGTATTGGGATTGGAGTTTCTCGAGGGTCATAAACCTTGGGAAAGACTGCTAGATGGAATAGAGTTTACGGTCAAGGAAAAAAGATACAAAGTCTACTAGTAGAGGCTCGGGGCTTTAAGCTCTGATCCACCCATGGCCACAAGTCCATTTTCGATATATATCACCGTAGGGATGATATATAAGGAATATCGTGCAGAGTATTTTGCGGCATACATTGATTCAGGAGCCGGCATCTGCACAACAAAGGAAGGGGTCTTCCCGGAAGACTCAGGCGAAGAACTGCCAACAGTTCTCGGAAAAGATTTCTCACAAAGGGTGTTAATCCTTAACAGAGGAATCAAGCAAGCGGAAATCTTGATCGGAGGAGCAGATCGTACCCCATGGTACAAGGTGAAAACTCCACCATTATATTTTCACGACACTGGAATGGATATTCTGTTAGGAAATAATTTCTTACAGACATTCAAGCGTTTTACACAAGAAAATGCAACAAGGAGGCTTATTTTCACAACCCTTTGTGAATATAAGATCATCGCACCAAGACTGTGTAATGCATTTCAACGAAAAATGCCAATCAGATTTCGCAGCAAGCGTGGTGATGAAGGAGAACTGAGTCATCCAAAGATGAATGATCGAAGTGTTGGCATTCGATCGTTTGGTTAACGTGACCCGTTAGGGTTCCATGAATTTCTAACAAGCAGCGGAAGCAAGTAAACATGAAACGCATTACCTTTCACCAAGGGTTGATGTAGAGGTTGAATTCTCGCTGGCAGTCTGCGCAGTCCCACGAGAATAGCCATAAGTTCCTCTTCTGATGTTGGAATTGAGTGATCTTTGTACTCAGACGATCCTATCTTCGAAGGCTTTCCATCAGTATATAATACATCAAAATATAAGAACTGTATGATTTTATATGAATTTTGGAACATGACGAACTGCAGCAGCAAACGACCTTCCGGTCTTCTGCTGTATGTCCCAAGTCCGATCTCGACGTCGTGTGGGCGACGATCTACGAGACCTACTCAATCTGCTCTCAACCCTCATCACACGTGAATAATGAATTAGATTAGATTAGGGTTCCAGATAAGCTGAGGTGACTTATATACATGGGCTACAGCAGGGACCAGGATGAGAAATTGGGTTGGGCCTCCATTGGGCTTAAGTATCCAAGCTTAGCCCAAAGCTTATACTTAAGTCCAATAATAATAATATATTCCACTAAAATATTATTATTGTACTACCGTACCAATCCCAAAATTACGTTTTGGGCTCCTTCTTATTATGAGCCCGTTAGTCTCCCCATGTTTAAGATATACAATGTCCATTAATTAATTTAAGTTACTGACAACTCAATTAATTAATATATCATCCAAGAGTAGTACCACTCAACCTCATTATCATGTCGGAATAAATTCCACCTGCAGGGTTTACATGATAATCATTATGAGCTCCTCAAGGGGACATCATCAACAAATGACGGACACGGATTTCTTCTACAATCAACAGCACACCATAGAGACAGCACTACTTCCCAACTCACCGAGTTTATTGATTTAATTGCATGTAAATCTCACCCATTGATGAATCAAAGAAATACATACTGCCCTATGTGTCGAGATAATTGTATAGGGATTAAGAGCACGAACATCCATAATAACTGAGATCAAGTTCTCCTATAAGTCAGTATAAATCGAACGATCTCAAGCGGTCCTGCTCAATACACACAAGTGCACTAATGTGATTCTATAGCCAAGACAAGCTAATACCAAACCACACTACAACCATCCCGATAGAGAGTCCCCGTCTATCTATATTGTGAGCATCTGTTTATACTTTATAAGGAAACCGATAATATGATCTTCCGTGTGTTGTCGCACAACATATTATCTACAGTATAAAGTAAGTGGACTATTGCATCGAACATATAAATAAATTATAAGATGCAATCATTTGATCATATGATTCTCATTTCAAATTAATTGTTATAACATTGTTCAAACAAAAGGCTAGACTTTCAGTATACAATCCAACAATCTCCCACTTATACTAAAAGACTATGCTGTCATGTCTTCCGCCATACATCTGATTCCCACTCCCACTACACGACCATTAAAAGCTCTCGCCTTAATATCCTTGTAAATGGATTTACTAGGTCATCATCCGATGCAATCTAGGCGACAACAACCTTCCCCTCATCATACGATTTCTCGTAACAGGTGGTACTTGCACTCCATGTGTTTAATTGCCTTATGGGCTCGTGATTCCTTCAAGTTTGCAACTGCACCAATATCATCAATATAAATTGTGATATCCTTGGGCAAACTTAGAAACACTTCAAAGTCCATCTTGAAGTTTCTAGAGTCATACAGATACTTTGGCTGCCTCATAGGCTCCAATTTATCATCTTTCCATGATGGAGTCCGGAGTCTGAAATATATTTCTATATAATACTCCTCCACATTATGACTCAACTTCCTAAAATTAAACACATAACCTTGAGGTGGATTTACTGTCGTCCAATCTGACTAAAAAATCCGAATCTACGTAATCCACAAGAAGCTGTGAATTTGCCCAGTAAGCTTACATATAATTTCCAGTCCTTCTCAGGCACTTCATATATGTCTTACCACAGTTCATCATTCTTGTTCCGGGTTACGTTGATACCCACTGTTCATGCGTTCAGCAAAATAGACATAGCATTCCTAAGATTAAGCTTCCTTATTCGCCGAAGCATAAGGAACCGCTTTCATCACCTTTATCTTCCTTTTGTGTCTCAAGACATATTTTCTTAGATAAAGTCACTTGCTAAAACAAGTAAGGATCGTATCAATTCATGAAGCTTGAGACAAGCATAATATCCTTTCTTGTGATCCGTATTACCGTGATCAAAAGGATATTTTTGCTCTTCTTAAGTCCTTCATTTCATACCGCTTTATTATCCATACACATACGCCCGACAATACTCTTTCATTGTCTCCAATGAGCAATATATCATCTACGTATAGTACAAGAAATACCACCACGTTTTCATCACTCTTTTCAATACACAAGACCCATCCGATCATTGATTAGATCCATGTCACTGGATTACCTCATCAAAACGGATGTTTCATGATCTTGAAGCTTGTTTTAGTCCATTAATGGACACTTTTAAGCTCACTATCACAATGCTCTTAGCTCTTTGCAATGAATCACTCTGGTTGCTTCACATAGATGTTTCCCTTAAGACTTCCAATCAGGAAAGCTGTCTCGACATCTATTTGCTATCCCTCATATTTCATATGAGTAGCAACAAATAAAAGAGTTCGGATCAACTTAGGCATAGCTACCGGCGAACAGGCTTTCTCATAATCGAACCCTTTCTTTCTGAGTATACCTTTTCGCAACAAGCTTGCTTCCAAGGTTTTCACCTTATTCTATGATCCTCTTTTATTCTTGCATGCCCGCTTCCAATGGCTTTTACGCCATTTAGCGGTTCAACAAGCATCCAGACCTAATTTAAAATCGTTCTATTTTAATATTCATTGCACTTTGCTAGGATTAGGCATTTCTAACTTGTAGTGCTTCGTCGTATCCGTGGGTCCATTTCATGTTTGCGAGGGACCAAGTCTCACGACTTTCCCAAAACATGTATCTTACAAGTTGTCGAAGAACCCTCCCACTACGACAAGGCACTACATGCAATTGTATATCAGACGTGACACGCGTTGCAGTTTACCTTGTGGTATATCCTCTTGTACACTTGGTACTTATACTTTGTGTTTTCCTCTCACTTCCTTTAGAACAACTTATACATGGGTATTTGATTTATTACATAGTCTTTTTTCCAAAAATCTAGTGTTTATGTTAACAATCACTCTTCGATCTTGTGGACTAAATAAATCATCCTTCATTTTTCTAGGATATCCCACAAATAGAAAAACATTCTTACGAATTACTGTTCCTAGGGCATATCCATAAAATGAATTTAGTAATTCCAAATAATTCATCATCTATCTAATCACTACCATAAGAGTGTTATTCCTTCTATTCGTCACACCATTAAGGTGGGAAATTCATTTCCGAAGGTACCTTTCTCTTACTAGATTAGAAGACTCATTATTAATTACTATTTGTCGCATCCAGGGGATAAACATGATTTAAGAGTGTACAAATTGTTCACCAACGTACCATAACAGATTACAACTCTATCATTCATTATAATGACCATATCATTTAAATGAAATGGAGTATACATCTATTAATGCATAGAAACCGAAATCAAATTCTTTCTATGAAAATGTACGTAAAGACAATTTCATAAAATCAAACGTCTACTCATATCATTTAATAAATAGACAACTCCCACTGCAATAGCCACTACTCTTGTAGTTTTACCTATGTCATAACAATCTTATCCTCACTTAGTAATAAACATTTAGTGATTCCAGTATCTACACACTTCGTGTCAGTAAATGCATCACTAATCATGTTTTAAACAACTAGTGAATAAGATATAAAACTTGTTCACATTATGATGAAAATAGTTTTCCTTTGCCACATGTTTTGCCAGAAGTTTTCCACCATATACATCCTATTGTAATTCTGGTGGAACTTACTCAAAAATATCTAGGCAATTCACGAAGAATTAAATTGATCTAGGTTTCCCTTCAATTTATACTCCATGCTTTCCCAATTCATTCATCAAATTAAATCATGATCTTCTGCCTTTTAACTTACTCAAGTATCCGAAGAGTTACATGAGACCATCATATTTCTATGAACCTCTCATCTCTTCACTAGAGACTTTAATAGGCATCATGAGACGTCCATTGTGAGAACACACATGTATTTTCTTAAGCAGTAAAATTCAAAACCAAGATTCTTTTCTAATCATCTAATTTTGGACCAGTAAATATAATTTCTTTTAGTCAACCATAAGTGAAATAAAACCATTTGAAATTACAGAGAATCATAAATAAATATACCGATCAAATCTTCGAATTTTATCCTTTTATATTGATTCCCTCAAAACTATATAAAAATAAAATTCACCGACATCTCAAGCACCGTGAGTCTGCAAGCCACGTTAGTGTGGACGTTTACAAACCCAAACATTTACAAGAGAAGGTTTTACCCATTAATTTCATTTGTCAACCTAACTTTATGACAAAATAATTAATAGTCGGTTCCTCTTTAGCCATGCAAATAATAGCAGTGACTCCGTTGGGGAGGATACTAATTATTTACACCTAAGTGTACACCATTATTTGATCCCAAGTCCACTGCGCGAGCTTGTGTGCCTTACAGTTGGAGAAGTACACACGCGCTCGGATAGCTTCCTATAATCATCAATTATAAGTTTGTACCAGTGAGCCCCACATAAACTCATCCGTTAGGGAGGAAGGCCTATTGCCAACATGCAAGTTCATGTACCACATTACAAACAATAATTATGTAATGAAGTCTGTACCAGTGATCCGTGAATAAGCTCATCCGTTAGGGAGGAAGGCCTATTGCCAACACGCAAGTTTACTCACATCACTTACAAACCAATAATGGAGGCCGCGGGAATTAATTACCAATCCCCTCTCCCACTTAGTAATTTAACACCGAGGGTTTTTACATGCATATGATATTTAGAATAAAATACGCAACGCTAGCATGCTTCTATTATGGCACATAAGGCAGTAAATCACAGAGAGTCATGCATACATATATAACAATAATCAATAATTAAATCAATCATTAACAGTTATATATCAGTGAATTCGATTGTTCGCCACCAGGCACGAATATCAGCAAAGACTTCCAGACTATCAAATTTTCAAAATTTCCAGATTGTCCAATTTTCGAAACCATCGATATCGGCCGTCGATGTCGTCCAGATTATCAAAATCATCGATATCGACTAGATTATCAAATATTCGAAAAACATCAAGATTATCAAAATTTTGAAACTATTAATATCGATCGTCATATCGTCTAGATTATCAAAATCATCGATATCGACAAGCAACCATATATAACAATAATAGATAATTAAATCAATTATGTCAGTTATATATTAGGAATCAATTCAACATCCATATATAACAATAATAGACAATCAATTATAGCAGTTATATATTAGGAATTAATTCGACATTCATATATGACAATAATAGATTATTAAATCAATTATAGCAGTCATATATTAGGAATTAATTCGACATCCATATATAACAATAATATACAAACTATTATGGCAGTTATATATTAGGAATTAGTTTTCTTAAAATTGGATGTCTTATCCAACACTCTAGCAATACATGCATATAATATACCAAATATAATACGCAATCTAGCATGCTTCTATATAAGACAATAAATCATAGAGATCAGGCATCCATATATATATATATATAACAATAATAGAAAATTAAATCAATTATGACAGTTATATATATTAGGAATAAAAACGTCTCTAAATTTTAATGTCTTGTCCGACACTCCTACTGTGGAATCGATGCCTTACGCAACAAGCAGGATTGCTTGTGCCCCAAGACGTCCATCATCATATCCCACAGCCAATTATGTCAGGGAGCGCCCCAAGTGCCTTGACGAACGCCCCTCGCCCGGAATGTCGCTCGTCCAAGGGCCTACTTGCATGGAACCAAGTTCAGCCCAACGCGCAACACCAAACTACACCAACTGTCGTTCGTAGTTCGAAACTGAAAGAACCTCAGAATCCAATCTCCACCGTCCAGAATCTACTACTGTAAGTTCATAACATGCAGTCCAAATTAAAGATAGATCCAACGGTTATTTTGTGAGAAACAGCTCTTTTCTCTCGAGTACGCAAAACAGAATCGCAAAAATATCTGCTTCTGTTTTCAGCGTACTCCCAGCAAGAAAAGGCTCCAAATTCGATCTCCACCGTTCAGAATGTACATCCACAAGGTTTAAACGTGCTGACCAAATTACAGCTTGATCCAACGATTAGTTTGTCAGAAACGGCACTTTTCCCTCGACTGCGCAAAACAGAATCGCCCAAATATCTGCTTCTGTTTTCAGCGTACTCCCAGCAAGAAAAGGCTCCAAATTCGATCTTCACCGTTCAGAATGTACATCCACAAGGTTTGAACGTGTTGACCAAATTACAGCTCGATCCAACGATTAGTTTGTCAGAAACGGTACTTTTCCCTCGACTGCACAAAACAGAATCACCCAAATATCTGCTTCTGTTTTCAGCGTACTCCCAGCAAGCAAAAGCTTTAAATTCGATCTCCACCGTTCAGAATGTACATCCACAAGGTCTGAACGTGTTGACCAAATTACAGATCAATCCGACCGTTGAAACTCTGGTTATTGCCTCTGCAATATCACTACGCTGGATTTTCTCTCAAAAGCGTGATTCTATTTTTGCCCTCTCTTTCTTCCTTGCATGTGAAATTGACGAACAGTTTTCGTCGAATCCTCTCACACACAACCATGGACGAATAGATATGATATAGGGTATATATTACATAGGGATATTCATGGTTGGCGCAATAAAACCAAAACCCTAAACATGTGATCCTAATTCCGAAAAATTAATCACATAAACCCTAGCCTAACGTGTCACGCTTCACCACGAAACCGAAGCTCTGATACCAATTGTTGGCATTCGATCGTTTGGTTAACGTGACCCGTTAGGGTTCCATGAATTTCTAACAAGCAGCGGAAGCAAGTAAACATGAAACGCATTACCTTTCACCAAGGGTTGATGTAGAGGTTGAATTCTCGCTGGCAGTCTGCGCAGTCCCACGAGAATAGCCATAAGTTCCTCTTCTGATGTTGGAATTGAGTGATCTTTATGCTCAGACGATTCTCTCTTCGAAGGCTTTCCATCAGTATATAATACATCAAAATCGAAGAACTGTACGATTTTATATGAATTTTGGAACATGACGAACTGCAGCAGCAAACGACCTTCCGGTCTTCTGCTGTATGTCCCAAGTCCGATCTCGACGTCGTGTG
This sequence comes from Pogostemon cablin, assembly GCA_023678885.1. Taxonomy (NCBI): domain Eukaryota; kingdom Viridiplantae; phylum Streptophyta; class Magnoliopsida; order Lamiales; family Lamiaceae; genus Pogostemon; species Pogostemon cablin. The sequence continues at coordinate 10,453,030 of CM042997.1, forward strand.
GGCGACGATCTACGAGACCTACTCAATCTGCTCTCAACCCTCATCACACGTGAATAATGAATTAGATTAGATTAGGGTTCCAGATAAGTTGAGGTGACTTATATACATGGGCTACAGCAGGGACCAGGAGGAGAAATTGGGTTGGGCCTCCATTGGGCTTAAGTATCCAAGCTTAGCCCAAAGCTTATACTTAAGTCCAATAATAATAATATATTCCACTAAAATATTATTATTGTACTACCGTACCAATCCCAAAATTACGTTTTGGGCTCCTTCTTATTATGAGCCCGTTAGTCTCCCCATGTTTAAGATATACAATATCCATTAATTAATTTAAGTTACTGACAACTCAATTAATTAATATCTCATCCAAGAGTAGTACCACTCAACCTCATTATCATGTCGGAATAAATTCCACCTGCAGGGTTTACATGATAATCCTTATGAGCTCCTCAAGGGGACATCATCAACCTATGACGGACACGAATTCCTTCTACAATCAACAGCACACCATAGAGACAGCACTACTTCCCAACTCACCGAGTTTATTGATTTAATTGCATGTAAATCTCACCCATTGATGAATCAAAGAAATACATACTGCCCTATGTGTCGAGATTATTGTATAGGGATTAAGAGCACGTACATCCATAATAACTGAGATCAAGTTCTCCTATAAGTCAGTATAAATCGAACGATCTCAAGCGGTCCTGCTCAATACACACAAGTGCACTAATGTGATTCTATAGCCAAGACAAGCTAATACCAAACCACACTACAATCATCCCGATAGAGAGTCCCCATCTATCTCGATTGTGAGCATCTGTTTATACTTTATAAGAAAACCGATAATATGATCTTCCGCGTGTTGTCGCACAACATATTATCTACAGTATAAATTAAGTGGACTATTGCATCGAACGTATAAATAAATTATAAGATGCAATCATTTGATCATATGATTCTCATTTCAAATTAATTGTTATAACATTGTTCAAACAAAAGGCTAGACTTTTAGTATACAATCCAACACGAAGGAGATATGGTGAAGCAGTCCTTCAAATGAGAACTGAGACTAGAGGAGGATGGAAGATGGAGAAACTAAAGGAGAACACAATCCACCTTCTCAAAGAAAGCTTGGGAGAAAACCTACAGAGAGACGTCACAATCGAAGAACAAACATCTTTGAAGGACGTCAAAAGAAAGATAAAGAGGAACTTCAATGAGGATCCTTTAGCCTGGTGGGATAAGAACGAGCTCAAAGCTTCACTCAAAGTAAAAGAAGGAAAGGAGCATGAGTTCGTGAGATATAAGCCTATCCTAATGAACCAAGAGGATCGAAAGGATATGCAGCTAATACTTAAAGAACATCTATACCTTAAGTTAATATCACCAGGAGTATCTCCATACAGCAGTCCAGGATTTCTAGTCCGAAATCATGGAGAAATCAAGCGGGGAAAGCCGAGACTTGTGATCAACTACAAAGGGATCAACAACATCTTGGAGTTCAATGGATACTATATACCAAGTAGGGAACACTTGGTCAACTGTATCAAGAATGCCAAGGTATTCTCAAAGTTTGATTGCAAATCTGGATTCTACCAGATTATGATGGAATAAGGAAACAAGAAGTTCACAGCCTTCTCTACACCACAGGGCCATTATATTTGGAATGTTATGCCTATGGGCTTGGCGAACGCACCCCAAATATACCAAAGAAAGATGGATAATCTCTTCAAAGATTATTTCTCATTCATGTTTGTCTATGTGGATGACATCCTCATAGCTTCAAAGAACATGAAGGAACATTTAGCACATCTGGAAATATTTTCAGAAGTATGCCACAAAGAAGGATTGGTGCTTTCTGAACAGAAAGCAGTAATAGCAACAAGGCAGATCGAGTTCCTTGGAGTAGAGATCGATGAATCCGGAATTATTCTACAACCACATATTGTTGAAAAGGTCCAAGGATTTCCCGAAGATTTCAAAGACAAGAAACAACTTCAAAGTTTCTTAGGAATGGTTAACTTTGCCGGAATGTTCATCAACAATCTAGCGCAATACAGGAAGGTGTTCTGTACTTTGTTAAAAAAGGATGTTGAATTCAAATGGGATGATTCACATCGAGCAATGGTAAACAACTAAAGGAGGTTTGCAAAAAGCTCCCCAAATTAGCCATTCCTAATGACGAGGATGATCTGGTACTATATACAGATGCCAGTGACCATTGGTGGGCAGCAGTGCTTACAAAATCCACGACAGAAGGAGAAAAGCCATGCAGATACTGTAGCGGGCTCTTTACGGAGAGCGAAGCAAATAGATGGCACATCAATGAAAAGGAGTTCTTCGCAGTCCGAAAGGCGTTCAAAAATGGCCGCCATTTCTTCTCGCGAAGAAATTCATCCTTAAAATTGATAACACAAGTGTCAAAGCCTTTTTGAAAAATAAAAGCGAATCTAAACCAGAAAAGGCTAGACTACTAAGATGGCAAGCAGAATGCCAATATTATGATTTTGATATTGTCATTATTAAATCTGTTGATAATGTTTTGGCAGATTTCCTGACGAGAGATGGAAGGAGCTGAGATAGACTCCATCCTGACTGTTTCAAGGCACCTGATGGACAACCTTGAGTTGCTTCAGAGGGAATTCGAGAATCTTGCACTCAATGCAAGACGTGCAGGAAGAATACAAGATAGTGATCAGACCAAAGTGTCTAATCGCATACGAGACTGCATTCGAAATGGCGCAAGTCTGTTCGAAGCAACACGAGAGCCACTCCTCTGGGCTGTTGATAGCAATTGCAATCTACAAAAGGAGAGTAGTCGAGAACGGGGCTCTAAACCCGGAGCAAGGGATTCAAGTACCCTTAGCACGAGTCCTAGTCTGGAACCTCCAAAAGAGGAACCGGCCCATGGAAAAATCGAAGACCTGGAGTCACATCTAGAGTCAACGAATCAACCCAGCACCTCTGGGGTCAAAGAGTGAGAGATCAACCTTAGGCCTATGAAAGGCACTGCTAAGGTTGGTATTAACTTAGCTGATTTCTCTTATTGGCAGGAATATCAGGCCAGCTGGGAGAAATTGAACACCAGACAAGGAATCCGACCGGAAAAATACCGGGTGGATATATCTGGGGAATATCCCCGAGTTTGGATGCGAGAAGGCTCAAATCCAATAGATGTAAAGCAGTGGTATGACTTTGGGGCACTAGCCTCGATCTATACTATTGCACCAAGTTTTCCTAAACTTGCAAAACTTCCAGAATGGCTAGGAGAGAAGGTTTTCAAGGCATGGGAGAATAACTCGACTCTATCCAGAGGCGATGTATTAGAACTGTACTTCACCAGTGCGGCCCCAGAACCATTCGGAAGACCTGATGTTTCAGCATCAAATAAGATCAAAGAATCTTCTGGAAAGAACCAGTCTTGGTTTCTACATTTTCTGAAGAACAGATCTCTACACGAAGAGCGCAGGGTTTGTATGCCTGCATTAAAGCAATGGTGGAGGTAAAGTTCCCATTCAAGTTCGAGCATAAGTCTTTATATGGGTCTTTCCTGTTAAACACTTTAACAGGAAAAAAGACAATGTTCGCTGAGAAGGCTTTCCAGGAAAAACAAGAACTTCTCTGGAAAAATAAGATTCCAGTGAGTAAGCAAACTCATCGGAGATATTGCAACATGGCCCACTTTGGGCAATGGACGAACAAAGTATGCACAAGTTGTTCTACCCAAACAGAACTTGAATTTGGGAAAGGAATAAGATTGGGCATAGGGATGATCAGAACTGCTGATCCAACCCCAACAAAGGAGACACGTGGAAAGAAGAGGGTAAAATCTCTTCGAAATACCCTGGAGCCAGGAGAATCATCGGGCACTAAAGAGGACAAATGACTCTTCAAAAAAGAAAGAGCCAAATAACCTTTCTGAAAGGATAAGAGACATGTGACCAACAGGGGTGGCCCTCAAGAAGGCATCCGATGTAAAAAAGAGGACCAGCCAGCTGTTAAAAATGGCATCCGAGGCAAGGTGACGCAAACACTGACGCAAATATGGTAACGCAAGCAGTGATGTCACAAAGTATCAGGAGGCTTTGAAATCCGGATTTCAAATCCGAAGGCCTCTATAAATAAGAGTTTTGAGAAAGCAGAAGGCATCAACCATCACCCTATGTTTTCTCTCATTCAATAAACATTGTAGTTTCTTTTCTTTCTTTGTATGAGTGTTTCGGTTCTAGCTATCATAGGTAGCTAAAGGAGTTTCTCCTCTTATTCGGTGAGGATGAGTGTGTAATAAATTTCTCCATTCAATAAATAGATAATCTTGGGCTACTGCCCAAATTATGTAACCTTTCATTATATTCTGTAACCTTAATCTCCATATTTTTCGGCGAGAAACAGTAGCAGCAACCTGTACACACGGTGTAGGAAACGAACCAGGGTTGTGCTGAAGTCCGCTGAAGGAACGGGATTGAACCATCACACTGCGGGGTGTGTGGTTGGTTGTGAGGAGCAGCTGTAAAACCTCCCGGATACCCGGTGGACTAACGGTCAAAAAAGGTACTGTTACTATTTCAAATCGGCTAATTACGAGATTAATGTTATTTAATTAATGTACGGAAGCATGATGGGTCTGATATGGTCGTAATGGACTATGTCTATTTTAAAGAAGAAAATTGTGATGAAAAAAAAAAAGGTATTGAAAATCATATACGGATATCAATCGGGTAAATGTAATAAAAAGAAAATTTTGATTTTAAAGAAGGAAAGGGTAATTTTGGAATGAATAGTATAAAGTGGCTAGAAAAAATTTGTTATTATAAGAGTGACTAGAAAAAATTCAACTTAAAGAATAGTGGCTATTTTAAAATTTTGCCCAAAAAGATAAGCTAGGGAGTAGGAGCAAAAGGCAAGTAAAAAGACTAGCCAAAGCAGCAGCAGGTCTGAACGGGAGCAGGCCTGGAAATGGCAGCAGACGTGAACGGAAGCAGGACTGAAAAGGAGCTCTTGGCCGGAAGTGAAGACGACCAGGGACGCTGCCTGCCGGAAAGTAGGTGGTCGAGGGCTGCATTCTATCGGAAGTATGAGTCAGCTGCGGAACCGAGAAGGGCCGTCGGGAGCTGGCCGATCCGGAGGAACGACCCACTGTCGTTTAACCATTGAGCGGCCGCAGCAGAATTCCAGTAAGAAGAATAGAGCGAGGCAGGTACAGAGCGGACTTGCAGATCTGTTCCTCCACCGTGACCCTTTTCCGGCGAGAGCTCGTCGAACAAGACAACCAAGTAGGGAGCAACAAACACCTGTTTCCCTAGAGAGAATCGACGCCTTTGAAAAATATGTGCACGCATGGATCTGAGGCCGCCGAAATAGAAGAAACAGCAACCAAGGCTGTTTGAAGAGAAAAACGTCGCCGGAAAATATCAATGGAATGTCAGCTTAAGGCGCGCTTTGAATGGATCAATAAACAAAGTAGAGCACCGGCAGCAGCGCTGCTGGACAGTAGAAAAACGAACAGCTCCCAAACAGGTTGTGCTCGGCTGGGAACTTGAGCGTTGTGTACTAAGGATTCGTCAGCGTAAGCAACGGAAAGATGAAAGCCCCCGAAGGGTTGGGCAGTGAAGGTTTGAGAACAAAGTAGCGAGGGGGGACGGGTTGGCAAAGCCGGCCACCCGCCCCCTCGCCGGAAAAACTTACCGGGGTGTAGAGAGAAGGAGGAGAAAATAGGCTTAGAGATGAAGTAAACATGCATAGAAACAAAATAATTATTAAGTAAAATATCGAACCAAGTGAAATATCGAACCCAAAGGACGACGTATTATCAAACTAATTATAAGCTAATTAATTAAGACAAGTTAGAAATAAAGTTTGGGATTTAATTATTAAACTACTAAAAATTAATTTAAATAACGAATAAAATAAAAGCACTAGAAGAATACGAAAGTGAATCAAGTAGGAGAATATGTAGCTCTAGGATAATCTAGTTTCACTTATTAATCTCCCTTTCGTGTATCAATGTCCGACTCTGTCTTATGGAATTTGGACGCATCACTAGCCATGCATATTTACTCTATAAACACAAGCAAACATGCATATAACACGTGTGAATAACCTTGGAGCAACAGATATAATTTCACCCCCTTTCTAGGTACTATCAGTATCAATTATTTCTCCCTAGGATTGGTACTCTAACCCGATAAGATCTCCCTTTATAGGTACTATAAAATTACTCTCCTTATCCTACTTACTAACCCGAATTAGATTCAATTAACAAGTATTCATATATGACAGTTCTAATGAAGATTCAGAGTCTCCTCACTTATAATTATAACATGGAATCCTGCTCATCAGTGAACACACTCAATCAATAACCAAGATATGTATTCACACTCTACATAACAGTTAAAATGCACAAAACAACTATGAGTATGAATTAAAAACGCATAGTCATATATAAACTAAACTACAAGTAGTGTTGTATGGAGTATACACAAGAAAGTTCAATTAATTCATAAAACCATCAAAATCCTAGATTTACCAAAACGGTTCTAGCCCATGACGTTTCGAAGAACGTTCATGGGAGTTGGATAGATCTTATCCATATGTCTGGAAAATATAAGATAAATTAGAAAACGAAAAAACCCTAGATGTGGGAGTCATCGCATCCTTCTCCGTCTTGAATTCTCCTCTTGGTTCTCCTCTTTATTCCACAGACGAATCATCAAAGTGATGGATAGATGGAGGAAAAGATATGGATAATGGTTGGGGGGTGATCTCCTCTTATTGGGTGTAGGATGATTGTGTTGTGTTCTCCAATCCAATCTAATGAATCCCCTTTTATACTTGTAAGCTCTCCTTATGTACCTA